>JAQPPZ010016895.1:4602500-5802500 GCA_028583015.1 Wollemia nobilis
AAGAGTGATATTGAGGTCAATGGGGCTCATCCTTGTTTGAGTATAAAAAAATTGAGTATTAGGTATAGGATGCTTTTAAAATCTCCCCACCCAGGGGTGAGTGAAATGAAATCCTCTCTATTTTCCCCTTTTTGAAGAGGTGTTATGGGACATTAGTGGTCTCTTTCGCCCATCTTTTCAAGGGATTTTAGATTTTTTGAGTAAATGTTTGTCTCTAGTTATTATATATAGTCGGGTATCATTAGTATTGTTGTTGTTTGCAAGGCGAAGTGGAAAGAAGTTGATTGCGGTCGATCCTAAACTCCTTTTGCTATGATTAGTTTTCGATATCAGTTTCTCAATGGTTGTTGTTAAGGATTGCTTCTCAGAGTTCTTCGACCATTCGTTTTTAGGCCCATCTCTTTTTTTCCAGTTTGGAGCAGGAAGGTTGTCTTTCACTAGTAGGTGCATTCATAAAATAATTTTCCTTTATCGACTGTGCTTCTTTGTGATAGGCTCTTTTTTGGCCCTAGTTTTTTGCTAGTTGTGTGCCTAAGTTTGGATGGTTTGACTATCTCTTCCTTTCTAGTGGGTGGTATTTTCTTTGTTTTTGAACTTACTTTGAGGTATTCATTTTTAAATTTATTTTGTTCAGTAGTGCTTTGTTTTCTTTTGGGATCGGTTCCTAAGTTTTTGAGAGTTGGTTGTCTTGGTTTTAGTGTGTCCTGCTATAGTGTGGGGGTGCCCCACCCTGTGCTCTTTGTAAAATGTTGTGGAGATTCTTTCAGAACCCTCACCTTTTAATTTAATCAAAAAAATAATAATATAATAAAATATTATATAATTATTCATAGCAAATATTTAAACAATTAATAAAAAAATGACAAGTTCAACATCCTTTAGAAGTGAAATATTTCAATTTACATTAGTTAACGTTTATTTATATTTTATAATGAGACTCCTACAAACCTTATCCGATAAGAATACCTGTTTACAATAGTAAAATAAAATATGTATTGGAGCCAAGTTTTTAAACCATATTTCTATAAGGGTTATCCACACATTTATTTATTTATTTATTTATTTTTAAAGCGAAAAACCCCTTGCGGGGCCGCCTTGGTCTGAGAGACCGCGAACAGGGGGTTCTACATCGTCAAAATCACTCGAGAGTCGCACCTGACCCTGCCCGCACCAACATTATCAATTGGATTTTGGATACCCAATTTAGCTTTTTGGTAGGGTGGAGATTTGAACCTGGGACCTCCCTTGGAGGATTGCCCTCTCCTCTCCAACTCACCTACAACACCTAGGTATCCACACATTTATAAAAGTAAAAGAAGATCTGCATTGGAAGTAAATTTCCTAAACCATATTTCTACAATGACTGTCCAAATTAGCTAAACACTGGATTTGCTCACCATATTTATACCATATTTCTATCATGGATTTTGAGTATGAATTTAAAGTGTTTTTAAAATATTGATTATAAATAAATATATATATAGATATAATTTTATTAATATTTTTTATGAAAAGGCCATTATATTAATAAAATAATGTCTAATCATACGAAAAAAGGTCGGTGGGATTAGCACACCCCGTAAACCAACACACTAACCACTGTGGTTAGGAGTACACAAGAGTATTAGAAACAGTACACAAAAAGCCAGATAACAACCGCCAAAACAGTGTCAAATATGCATTCAAAAAGAAAGGATTCGAGAAATCATTGCCAAGTGGAAGACCTGAAGTTTTCCTCCATATGGTCATAAGTCCATCCAAAGGTTGAAGAAGTCGAAGCCCCCCAACCATCAGCAGTAGTACCACTAATAGTACGAGTATGTGCATTTGGTACAATTTCACCCCAACCAAGGGCATCATCTTGCTCAGGAGGCCGAACATCCCAACCAAAGGTCAGGCGAGATGTACCTCCAGCTCTAGATTCTCCACATTTGTGTTTCAAGGTGGGGGTGGGACTAGTGTCCGGTAGCAAAGGGCTACGACCGACGATGGGTCCCCCGGTGAGTCGACAACCGGGACCTGGAACCTCCCCTGGAAGGGGAAGGAAGAGGCACACGAATCATAGCGTAGGGCACATTCCCCCAATGATCCATGAGGGTATGTAAGTACTGCAACTCCATATGTACTTTTTCAACCTATACTTGAATATGTACCCAACAATCAAATAATATATTTTTGATATTAAAATATTTGATATTTTTATTGTTATATTTTATTTTTTAAATATATATATATTGATTGGTTGGATGAAAAAGGTTGTGAAAGGGTCCCTGAACCTATACATCGAGAAGGCCTTGGGAGAGGAGCCTACAAAGCAACCTTACAACAAGAAAAGGTCCTCGGAGAACAAGAAAAGGTCCCCGTAGAGAGCAAAATCCCAAGTATGAATATAATATTTTATTTATATTATATTAAATGGTATTTAACTCAATCAATTTATAAGAGACTTAAATTCAATTCTTTTAAAGGATATATAATTGTCAAGTTGTCATAATATTATTATGAGCTTATGATGTAATACATATTTCAATTTCATATATATAATCCTCAAAAAAATCTATAATTTTTATTTTTGAGTTTAGAAAAAATTACAATACTACATGTACGAATTGCCCTCAAGAATTTCAGTTATATCCTATTTAGGAGTTGGTCTAAATTGAACTGAGAGGATTATTGGCCTCCTTGTTATAATATGTTATAGTCAGCTTACAATTCAGAAATATAATCTTAATAATAGGACTGACAGGTGGAAAGTAAGAATAACTTTGTGATCTGAGTACCAAAATTGAGGGCTCATGTTTCAATTATGAAGACAAATGCTATTTCAAGCATGTATTTCTATAAAATAAAGGCAAGGGTTCTTTTTGAAAGCTCTTTTTCTTTCTATTCATAGATCTTTGATATGATGCTTAATAAGAGGACTGTGAATAAACTAGTCACTTCTTCCCTCTACCAAGTGCATGTTGAAAGGTTCAAACCATCTTTTGAAAGACCATCTACTTCTACATTTAGTTCCCTGTAGATGTGCTTGTATGAAATTTTTGTTATAGAAGATTCTAATATTTTCACTTGCTCATAAAAAGGACCGAGGAGAATTTTTTCTTCTTAACATGATCTACAACCCAACTTATCACTAATTTTAGATCTCCATAAATCTCTAAAGTTGTAATTCCTCACTCCACTGTTATTCTCATCAAGAGGATCAATGCTTTCTATTATGTCATATTATTTGTTCCTTCCCCTAAAACTGCCTTGGAAGTGATCATATGATATTTATTTAAATGCTTCCCTACCCCATGCCTACTTGGACTTCTCTAGTAAGCTCTATCCAAGAAGGCCCAAATAAATTAATTATATATATATATATGAAATAAAGAAAAAAATACAATACTACGAGTATGAAGTACCCTCAAGAATTTCAGTTACATCCTATCTAGGAGTTGGTCTAAATTGAACTGAGAAGATTATTGGTCTCCCTGTTGGAATATGTTACAATCAACTTATACTTCAAAAACATAATCCTAATAATAAGACTGATAGGTGGAAAGTAGGCATAGCTTTATGATCTAAGTACCAAAATTGAGGACTCGTGTTTCAATTATGACGACAAATGCTATTTGAAGTCTAATTTTTTGTAAAATAAAGGTAAGGGTTCCTTTTGAAAACCCTTTTTCTTTCTATTAATAGATCTCTGATATGATGCTTAATAAGAGGACTGTAAAAGAACTAGCCACTTCTTCCTTCTACCAAGTGTATGTTGAAAGGTTCAAACCATCTTTTGAAAGACAATTTGTTTCTACATTTAGTTCCATATAGATGTGCTTGTATAAAATTTTTGTTATAGAAGATTCTAATAATCTCACTTGCTCATAAAAATGACCAAGGAGAACTTTTTCATCTCAGCATGATCTACAACCCAACTTATCACTAATTTTAAACCTCCATAAATATTTAAAGTTATAATTCCTTGCTCCACTGTTATTCTCATCAAGAGGATCAATGCTTTCTATTCTACCATATTATTTGTTCCTTCCCCTAAACCTGACTTGAAATTGATCATGTGATTTTTATTTAAATACTTCCCTACCCCACTTGGACTGCCTTAGCAAGCTTTATCCAAGAAGACCCAAATGAAAATATATATATATATATATATATATATATATATATATATATATATATATATATATATATATATATATATATATATATATATATATATTTATATTTATATTTATATTAAATAAAGAAAAAATTATAATACTACAAAGCTTAGTTATCAAGTTCGATATATATATATATATATTTATATTTATATTTATATTAAATAAAGAAAAAATTATAATACTACAAAGCTTAGTTATCAAGTTCGAGTTCGTGTTCAAATTCAACACTTTTGAAGAAAAAAAATTGACATAAAATTCGATTTGTTATAAATGTAAATATATAAACTTAGTATATGCCCATAACATTTTTTATGGATCCCATATAAAAGCAATATTTTCCAATCATGTTGCCCCACACCCTAATTGGAATTGGAAATAACAATAATAATAAACTGGGAAAATTGGGGACAACCCAACTGTTAGGGCTTTGGCTCTTCTTCGGAAGGTCCAAGGTTCAAATCGCTGCATAGAGGGGGTGCGTGTGTGGTGGTTGTGTGTTAAATTCCCTATTGATAAGCATAGATTTAGATTTTATGAGGGGTCATAGTTGGGAGGAGACTACTCAGCCCTATCTGTTCATAAGGGTTTCTCACAATAACCAAATAAAAAATAATAATTATCTAGTTTATTAAATAATTCAAAATAATAACACTTGTGTGCAAAGCACTGACTTGATTCCTTGCATAACTTTCATTTCGTGTAGAAAATGTTTAGGTGTAATGACACAGTTGAAATTAAAAAATTAATGTATCTTAAAAAACTATAATGGTTGTTTTTTAGAGTGTGAGTGTAAGGATTTTGGTGTTGTTTTTTTGGGGTAATTTCCCATCTGTTCATCCAACTGTTCATCCCCAACCCTACTTCAAATTAAAGAACAATTACTATTTCAAACATTAAATATTTGGTAATGTAAATTAGCAATCCCATAGCATAAACTAACCTAAACATTAAATATTTGGTAATTTACATTGCAAAGACTTCGTTTACGTGAAAGAGCCATCATTTCCAGATGTCATATGAAAGAATTTGATACAAATAATTCATTTGTGGAAATTTCATTCGTATGGGTAATTCCCAGATATTATAACGTCAAATTTTAAATTTGGGCGGTGCTTTTGAAGTGTTGTTCCCTGCAATTCTTCTCTACCATAAACAACAAAAAACTTTCCTAGACAAGTTGCTGGTGATTTACACATTTGGGTAACACAAAGTCAAGGATGAACTGATGGGAAATTACCTAGATTCAGAGCACTTTCAAAAAAAAAACCACACATTAACGAAAAACCTAAATTTTTTTTGTTTGTTCATCGAATTTATGCGTGAGGATTTCAAATTCGACGAATTTCAAATTTCAAGGGAAAAAATCGACAAATTGATAACTAAGACTACAGGTACGAAGTACCCTCAAGAATTTCAGTTACATCCTATCAAGAAGTGGATCTAAATTGAATTGAGAGGATTATTGGCCTTTCTGTTGTAATATGTTACAGTCAGCTTACAATTCAGAAACATAATTCTAATAATAGGACTGACAAGTGAAAATTAGGAATAGCTTCGTGATCTGAGTACCAAAGTTGAGGACTCATGTTTCAATTATGACAATAAATGTTATTTGAATTCTGTGTTTCTGTAAAATAAAGGCAAGGGTTCCTTTTGAAAACCCTTTTTCTTTCTATTAATAGATCTCTGATATGACGCTTAATAAGAGGATTGTGAAGAAACTAGCCACTTCTTCCCTCTACCAAGTACTTGTTGAAAGGTTCAAACCATCTTTTGAAAAACCATATGCTTCTACATTTATTCCCTATAGATGTGCTTGTATGAAATTTTTGTTATAGAAGATTCTAATAATTTCACTTGCTCATAAAAAGGAATGACAAGAAGTTTTTCATATCAACATGATCTACAACCCAACTTATCACTAATTTTAAATCTCCATAAATCTCTAAAGCTGTAATTCCTTGCTCCACTATTATTCTCATCAAGAGGATCAATGTTTTATATTATGTCATATTATTTGTTCGTTCCCCTAAACCTATCTCGAAAGTAATCATACAATTTTTATTTAAATGCTTCCCTACCCCACGCCTACTTGGACTGCCCTAGCAAGATCTATCTAAGAAGGACCAAATAAAATAATTATATATATGAAATAAAGAAAAAATTACAATACTACGGGTATGAAGTACCCTCAAAAATTTTAGTTACATCCTATCTAGGAATTGGTCCAAATTGAACCGAGAGGATTATTGGCCTCCCTGTTGTAATAAGTTACAGTCAGCTTACAATTCAGAAACATAATATTAATAATAGAACTTATAGGTGGAAAGTAGAAATAACTTTGTGATTTGAGTACCATAATTGAGGAGGAATCATGTTTCAATTATGATGACAAATGCTATTTGAAGTCTATCTTTCTATAAAATAAATGCAAGGGTTCCTTTTGAAAACCCTTTTTCTTTCTATTAATAGATCTATGATATGACACTTAATAAGAGGATTGTGAAGAAACTAGCCACTTATTCCCTCTACCAAGTGTCTGTTGAAAGGTTCAAACCATCTTTTGAAATACCATATGCTTCTACATTTAGTTTCCTATAGATGTGCTTGTATGAAATTTATGTTATAGAATATTCTAATAATTTCACTTGCTCATAAAAAATACCGAGGAGATTTTTTCATCTCAACATGATCTATAACCCAACTTATCACTAATTTTAAATCTCCATAAATCTCTAAAGTTGTAATTCCTTGCTCCACTATTATTCTCATAAAGAGGATCAATGCTTTCTATTCTGCCATATTATTTGTTCCTTCCCCTAAACTTGCCTTGAAAGTGATCATATAATTTTTATTTAAATGCTTCTCTACCCCACACCTCCTTGGACTGCCCTATCAAGCTCCATCCAAGAGGACCAAAATGAAATACTTAATATATATATATGAAATAAATAAAAAATTACAATACTACAGGTATGAAGTACCCTCAAGAATTTCAATTACATTCTATCTAGAAGTTGGTCTAAATTGAACTAAGAGGATTATTTACCTCCCTGTTGTAACATGTTACAGTCAACTTACAATTCAGAAACAAAATCCTAATAATAGGACTAACAGGTGGAAAGTAGGAATAGCTTCGTGATTTGAGTACCAAAATTGAAGAGGACCCATGTTTCAATTATGACGACAAATGCTATTTGAAGTCTATATTTATGTAAAATAAAGGCAAGGGTTCCTTTTGAAAACCCTTTTCTTTCTATTAATAGATCTCTGATATGACACTTAATAAGAGGATTGTGAAGAAACTAGCCACTTCTTCCCTCTACTAAGTGCTTGTTGAAAGGTTCAAACCATCTTCTTCTACATTTAGTTCCCTATAGATGTGTTTGTATGAAATTTTTGTTATAGAAGATTTTAATAATTTCACTTGCTCATAAAAAGGACCAAGGAGAAGTTTTTCATCTCAACATGATCTACAACCCAATTTATCACTGATTTTAAATCTCTATAAATCTCTAAAGTTGTAATTCCTTGCTCCATTGTTATTCTCATCAAGAGAATCAATGCTTTCTATTTTGCCATATTATTTGTTCCTTCCCCTAAACCTGCATTTAAAGTGATCATATGATTTTTATTTAAATGCTTCCCTACCTCACGCCTACTTGGATTGCCCTAGCAAGATCTATCCAAGAAGGCCCAAATAAAATAACTATATATGAAATAAAGAAAAATTACAATACTACGGGTATGAAGTCCTCAAGAATTTCAGTTACATCCTATCTAAGAGTTGGTTTAAATTGAAATAAGAGGATTATTGGTCTCCCTATTGTAATATGTTAGATTCAGCTTGCAATTCATAAACATAATCCTAATAATAGGACTAACAGGTAGAAAGTAGGAATAGCTTCATGATCTAAATACCAAAATTGAGGAGGACTCATGTTTCAATTATGACGCAAAATGTTATTTGAAGTTTGTCTTTCTATAAAATAAAGTTAAGGGTTCCTTTTGAAAACCATTTTTCTTTCTATTTTTTTTTATAAGTAAAAATTTCATTAAAAGTGGGTTTTGAAAGGGGCCCCAAAACCTTTTTACAACAGGTCAACAGACCAAACAAAAGGCCAAAGGAAAGGCCAAAGGATAGGCCAAAGGAAAAGCACAATAAAATCCCGCCCAAAGCAGAAATGAAAAAAATCCTGCCCAAGCGAGAAAAATAAACCAGGAAAATTTTAAAAACTCCCGTCCAAAACAGGAAAATTAAAATCCCTATCCAAAAAGAAATTTGAAAATCCCTACTAGCAGAAAATTTGAAAATTCTCGCCTATGCAGGAAGAATACAATTTTGAAAAATCCCGCTTAGGGGAAAAACTAGAAACCAGTATCCTGCCAAGGTAAAACCAGAAAGCAAAACTGCCAAGCAAGAAAACCACCTTGAACAACCAGATGGAGCAGAGGAACTGCCATGAAGAATCATCCCACCCAAGGAGGGTTGGGATACATACCGAGTAAGAAAACCACCCTAAACAACTAGATGGAGTAGAGGAACCACCATGAAGGATCATCCCACCCATGGAGGGTCGGGATACACATTGAGATGCAGGAAAACAATACTAGAACAACATCCCACATAGGGCCTGGAAAATGGAGTAGAAATTTGAGTATTTCCACATGTCATGAAATTCTCTTGCATATGAGGTTCAGCTATGCAAAGACTAGAGGAAACAGAGGAATCAGAGGCAGAACTGCAAGCCATAGGGACAGGACGGGAAGGGGTCCCCGGGAACCCGAATTGAAGGATACACAGGGTTAACAAGCTGCAGACAACAAGCACAGGTCCTCTCCAAGACCAATTGATGCAGTTAGAAACCCTAGACAACCTCCAACTCCATCACCAAACGAATTCTAGGGATCAAAAAAGGAAGACCAGTGGGATCTCAGTAACAAGCAAAGCAAAGGCCACACCCAAGCCAAGAAAGATACACTGAGAACCCACCAAGTAGACCAAATCCAGGAACCCGAAGAGAAAATCCACAAAAAAGAAGCACATGACCCCAGACCAAAAGGATGTTGTGAAAACCTGCTCAAGAAGCACCAAGATGGAGTCAAACCCCTCTCCCAAAGCCGCGACACACCACATCCGAAGAACCACTGAAACTCAACTCCAAGTAGAAACCTGCAACAAACCTAGGACAAAACTGAGAACACTAGGGAAAAAGGATCCCTGAAGCAACACAAAAAACCCAGGGAAGGTCCTAGGGACGTCCCAAAATAGAGGTATACGAAAGAAACCCTCACTCAGGCTGGGAAAAGGGCAGACAAAAGAAAAAGTGACCTCCCACCCCAAAGAGACCGTCTGCAACACTAGCCAACCAAGAAGGAAGGGCCAAGGAAGTGCCTAGAAACTGGGATAGAACCAAGGGAGGGGGAAGCAGGGAAGCATATTGGGACATCCCGCGCAGTTCCCCCACACCTTTTTCTTTCTATTAACAGATCCATGATATGATGATTAATAAGAGGAATGTGAAGAAACTAGCCAATTCTTCCCTCTACAAAGTGTTTGTTGAAAGGTTCAAACCATCTTTTGAAAGATCATCTACTTCTACATTTAGTTCCCTATAGATGTTCTTGTATGAAATTTATGTTATAGAATTTTCTAATAGTTTCACTTGCTCGTAAAAAAGACCGCAGAGATTTTTTCATCTCAACATGATCTATAACCCAACTTATCACTAATTTTAAATCTCCATAAATCTCTAAAGTTATAATTTCTTGCTCCACTATTTATTCTCATCAAGTGGATCAATGCTTTCCATTCTACCATATTAATTGTTCTTTCTCTTAAACCTACCTTGAAAGTGATCATATGATTTTTATTTAAATACTTCCTTACCCACGCCTTATATATATATATAATAGGTTTAGTGATAAACATTTTGAGTTTTTTTTTACATAGAAGAGTTGGTTATATCCACGCTATTTTGAATAACTATCAAGTGCAAGTTTTGAACTAGAGGGCTGCTCCCAACAAGCCTATACCACCTCATTATTGTTGACCCGACGTGAAGAAAATATTTTAAAAAGTTTAACTTGGCAAGTAATAGTGTTGTACACCATAATTTTGTAAACACATATTCTATATGACATATCACCTCTTAGAAGTGCCAATACCACCTTGTTATTATTAATCCGGCATAAAAAAACATTTTAAAAAGTTTAACTCGACAAAATAATAGTGTTGCATACCATACTCTGATAAACACACATTTCATATAACATATCACCTCTTAAAAATGTCTATACCCCTCATTATTGTTTTTTTAAAACTAAGACATAAAAATTCAAAAAACTACTTTACACTTTTTACTTCTATAGTGACATATTAAAAACAACCCTTCCCACAAATTAAATTTAAATCTATCTTATTTTAATTTTAAATAATCATTGCACAAAAAGCAAAAAGTAATAAAAAAAATCATGGCATACCGCATGGCGCGTACGTGTACAAGTGAAGGCTTTTCACTTTCTCATGTCCATCCAACGTTAATAAATGCAATGAAGTTACATCCTTTTCTCTAACAGTAAGAAGTATTTTCTAAATAAAGTTAGTATAAATAAATTTAAATTAACATTTAAATTATCTTATTATATCTACAACTGGCCAATGCAGACAAGTTGGTCGGCGTAATAAAAACAAAAGGTATGAAGCATCAACTTAGGTTTTAGTTTGATAATTGTATATGTATTTTTTTTTTTAAATTAAGAAACTTTATTAATTAATTTAATGTTATTTAATTAAATTGTTTTTAAATGAATAATATAAGATTAATATAGTTTTATTTTTATTATATCATATATTAAAACAAATTAACAATTATAAATATATTTATTTGATTTTTTTTTTGAATTTACATGGTGGAATCGGTAGTCGCCACGAATTTGGGTAGGTTGTCCAACTTTTTATGGCTGCCATAGTATTTTGTGTTGTCCGCCACGGAAGTCGTCACACAGATCTTCGCACAGTCCACCCTTATAACCACCATGCCACAATCATTTTAAACCTTTTACGCCACTGAAAACATGAGGAAAGGAACAAACATTCAATTCCACGATATCTATTTGATTATTAAATTAATAAATAAAATTAATTTAATTTATATTATTTAATTTTATTTATGTTATTGATAAATAATTAATTTCTTAATCAATTACAAACAAAAGTACACTTTTAATAGAATTAAATAAATAAAAATATAAAATTTTAATTGGTTTACTGCCTAATCTTGACCGACCCATGCACATTTAAATTATATAACATTACCACATGCATATGTCATATAAAATTTTATTTACTATCAATTTTATTCAACCTTCTAATAATAGTTTGTGAGACATAATCATTGTTAGTCCTACTTCCTTTTAAACGATTAATCCAAAGGGAAAAGAATTAAAGAACACGCCAAGAAGGCCGTGCTCCGAAAGCATGGTCAGCACGCTTTGAAAAATAAAGTCCTACTATACATTGAATTAACCATATAAGACAACCAATCGTGTTGATGGCACCGATTAATTTTAAAATTAAAGGTATCTAAATTCATGCAAT
This sequence comes from Wollemia nobilis, assembly GCA_028583015.1. Lineage (NCBI taxonomy): Eukaryota > Viridiplantae > Streptophyta > Pinopsida > Araucariales > Araucariaceae > Wollemia > Wollemia nobilis. The sequence continues at coordinate 4,614,267 of JAQPPZ010016895.1, forward strand.
GATTTTTGAGAACCCCATCAACTCCAAGAAGCTTCATGTTGATTTTATTTATTTATTTATTTTTGTCTTAATGTTGTTTTTATTTATTTATTTTTAATATACAGAGGAATAGCAACATTATTGGAATCAATAATATCATTGATATTGCCACTGTAAATTTTAGTTTTATGTGATAGACGAAGTTAATAGGACCCTCGACCCTCTAGGGCATTTACTCAGTTGCTATCATTTAACCTATCCCTTTTTGGATGTGTTTTGGTTTGAACCTTGGATCTTCTTAAAGAGAGACCAAAACCCTAATCATTGTGTTGTCCTTTCTTTTATATATATATATATATATATATATATATATATATATATATTTATTTATTTATTTTGTTGAAACATGTATATGATTTATACAAAGTATTAAGAATTAAATTATAAATATATATAATGGTTATAGTTATTTAGTACCATTAAGTTTTTGAAATTGATATCTTGAAGGATTTAATCAATGTAACGTATTTGATAAGCTTAGAGCTTTACTTGTATTTCACACGACAATAGTGTAGTCTTGTAAAGGATCCTCCTCCCTAACAATGTGATAACTAACCCATAGATGAATGTTTGACATATGCTTTGGTGGGGCCAACCTTATTTTGGATCCATATTGAGGAGAGGTTTCCCAAGTTCCATATTTGGTGAGTGGCTTGAAAGGAAGTCAATAGCAAAAATGGGCTAAGGGTAGCTTTCTTTGACCTGTTTTGTTATCCATTTCACTGCCCCCTCTATCTCTCATTCAAAATCACACCCCATTGAATTGTTCCCTCCGTCTTTCTCTAATTGAACCTATTGGAGATATTACATTATTTGGTAACATTGAAGTACCATGAAGTACTACTATAAATATTAGTTTAGGAGCGTGTAATATTTGTCTAAAGTATGTGTTAAAGTGTGAAGAATAATTATGTGTGTGCAAGGTGTCAAGAGTGCAAGTGTGAGGTGTGAGTTATGAGTGTGCAAGGTGTCAAGTGAGCAAGTGAAGAGTCATAGGTGATAGGTGTCAAGTGTGAAAGTGGAGTCATGAGATGTATCAAGATGTAAAGTGAGAGGTTATGTAATCATGATAAGCTCTATCATAATTATGTGTGTGCAAGGTGTCAAGAGTGCAAGTGTGAGGTGTGAGTTATGAGTGTGCAAGGTGTCAAGTGAGCAAGTGAAGAGTCATAGGTGATAGGTGTCAAGTGTGAAAGTGGAGTCATGAGATGTATCAAGATGTAAAGTGAGAGGTTATGTAATCATGATAAGCTCTATCATAATGTGAGACATGTGAAAGGTTGCATTTCTTGGGGGTTTGAGGAGAGCAATGGTCAAGAATATTGAAGAGTCATTTGTAAGGTTATATATTGGAGACAAAGCTCCATGCTATATAATCAGAATCAAAATATTTTGAATGTAATAAGTTTGATCTATTTCTTTGATTATCAATAAAGCTTTACTTTGTGAGATATTGGTGTTACTTGTGAATGTGATTTTATGTGAGTGATATTTGATCCTAGATAAATTAACCTATGAGATATTAAGGCAGATTTTCCAACAGAACCATTATTTTATTTCTTGGCCAATGTTGATTCGCCCAACCCATCCCCAACACTTTTAAGTTGATTTTCCCAACTCACTCCTCAACACTCTCGAGTCAATTGAACCAACCCCTCCCCCCAATTTCCTAGACCTTATCCTCTGATGTGCTCAATACTACACCAATATGCTCAACCCAATTTTAATTCACTCAATCCTAACATCCATTGTTCACCTAATTTTTCACCTCCACCACCCCACTCTCCCCCCACCATTACCCATTTCTTGTGATTCATCCCCTCCCACCACTCCTCGACTCACCCCATCCCACCACTCGCTTGCTTGTTCACCCATCTACTTTCATTTTTGCTCACTATCATTCACCATCCCACTTCCTCTAGTTGTTTGATTTCGTGTCACCCCTCCCTCAATCCACCCACCACAACCTCTCTCAATTCACTCAATCACCACTATTCCCTTGATCTACCCCTATTATTTTTTTAATAAAAATTGAATACTAATGCCTTTATTTATAACCTCTAAGGTAGAGGTAAGTGTTCGAAGGTGTCTAATTATGAGAACTAACTTTTGGGTGAGCCATCTGTTGTGGCTGCTCCACAACGTACCCCAAAATTGGGGACCCACCTTTTTTGCATGTTTTCCAAGAAGACCGAAGTGGCCCATATGCTAAAGATCAAAGAAAAAGCAAAACACCGCAAGGAGGAAAAAGTGTCGCGATATCGCGACATGTTGCATTGTCGCGGCCAAAAGAGAAAAAGTGTCGCGATATCGCGACATGTTGCATTGTCATGGCCAAAAGAGAAAAAGTGTCGCGATATCGCGACATGTTGCATTGTCGCGGCCAAAAGAGAAAAAGTGTCGCGATATCGCGACATGTTGCATTGTCACGGCCAAAAGAGAAAAGTGTCGCGATATCGCGACATGTTGCATTGTCGCGGCCAAAAGAGAAAAAGTGTCGCGATATCGCGACATGTTGCATTGTCGCGGCCAAAAGAGAAAAAGTGTCAGATATGCGACATGTTGCATCCAAAAGAGAAAAAGTGTCGCGATATCGCGACATGTTGCATTTGTCGCGGCCAAAAGAGAAAAAGTGTCGCGATATCATGACATGTTGCATTTGTCGGGCCAAAAGAGAAAAAGTGTCGCGATATCGCGACATGTTGCATTTTCACGGCCAAAAGAGAAAAAGTGTCGCGATATCGCGACATGTTGCATTTTCGTGGCCAAAAGAGAAAAAGTGTCACGATATCATGACATGTTGCATTTTCCAAAAAAAAGTGTCACGATATCGCGACATGTTGCATTTTCGCGGCTCAAAAGAGAAGAAGAAAAGTGTCGCGATATCGCGACATGTTGCATTTTCATGGCCAAAAGAGAAGAAAGAAAAAGTGTCGCGATATCGCGACATGTTACATTTTCATGGCTAAAAGCAACAAAAGAGAGCAAGGAGGCAAAAGTGTCATGATATCGCGACATGTTGCATTTTTCGCCAAGGGAACAGAGTAGTTGACAATGCGTTTGATATTAGTGATGAACACCAGGACAGTGAAATCTGAAGACTGCATAGTGACGTGGACATAAGGACAAAATCCAATGAATAAGACAAAATGTTACATAAGGAATATTTAATGATTTGAAATCATTTAAGATGGTCGTTACACATGGAAGGAAACGGATGCAAGCCCATGTGGAGAAAATGAAACGAAGGGCCACAAAATAGAAACGAAAAGTTTTTTTTGGAAATCAAAACACATGCATGCACAAGGGAAGGAGAAAACGAACAGTCATGGAGGGAGAAACAAAATTTTTTCAGAGGTTTTAAATACGCCATTCAAAGAAGTGGAGAAGGGCTGGAAATTGTAGAAAAAAACAAAGACTATCTTTCGGAATAAAGGAGTTTTTTTTGACAAGAGCAACTCTTGTGTGTGAAATCAAAAGGAGATTGAAACTAAGACTGCTGCTATTTCTGTAAATCTTTCCTTTGCATTATTGCTTCTTGTATCTATTCGTTTACGCCATAAAGTGGGTTACGATAGGTGAATGATGGAATGATGCAATTATTTGTTTCCTTAGAGTCTTGCATCTGATCTAATTTGATTGTGTTTATGTTGCAGGTCTGTTAGGTCAGGTTGTTTTAGAATTTCATCTCATAACTTGGGGTTTTGCAGGGAGGAGATTGCTAACCAAATTAATGTCCTGTTTTGTTTTTCCAGCTAACTTTTGTAAATTATGTTTCTGTTTTAGTTTTCTGATATTTAGATTAGTCTTGCTTTAAAATCTACTATTTCGATTCGGGTCCATTCCAGAATTTTTGCATTTGTTTTCATTCTATTCTGGTCCTTTTCCAGAATTCATGTTCATAAATAGTTCATTTATTGCCATGAATAATCTAAGTTATAAAGAAGGTAAATAAATCTGCCAAGAGTATGCTCTGCGTCTGCGCTTGAGAAAGCGATCTGCTCGCACCAAAAATTGGAGGGTTTGTTTATAGATCTAGTGTTTCCCAAAGAAAACCAGGGATTAATAGCGGAGAAGAGAAAGCCGCTTCTAGATCCACTTCTTTAATTTAGATTTTCATTCTTGCATCTCCAAACACCTTCATCTAATTTTTAGATAAAATATGGGTTTAGGAGGGCTACTAATTCCAAATGCACACTAAATCAGATCAAGTGAATGAATCCTAGCTTGCTAACTTACTAATTTTTTGCTAACATTTAATGCTAACATTGCTAACTTTACTAACACCAAAGGCTAACATAGGGATAGTGGAACACTTTTAAATAAAGATAAAATGAACCCACTAACTCTAAAAATGAACCTCATGTTAAAGGCACGGAGCTTAAAATGAAGTGGCTTATACCACACACTTTCTCATTTGGAATATTTTAAGCTAAAGATAAAAGAGGTTACTAACTGGGTTTCGGGTAGATTACTTTAATCTCAAGAACATTAAAAGAAGCTATCTTCGCATTTGGTTGATTTAATGGATTATGATTGCAAAGTACTTGTTCGAATCATTAAAGGCCCCTTGTTAACTCTTACTTGCATGGTTTAAGTTATTCTGGTATACATTCATTTATTTGCTTTAGTCTTGATTGATTATATGCATATGAATGTTTGTTCACAAGAACCTTGGAGAAATGAATAATGCTACTTAATTTCTTTGCAAGAGAGAGTTTCCTGTTTGAGACTCTAGTTGTGGTGATCATTTTGCTATAGGGAAAAATATTCACTCAACATTTTGGCGCTAGAAGGAGGGCCTTCTTTATTGCTTTGTGATTGCGATCTGTTCTAACGATTAACGTGGGTAGTTTTGTTTCCACCTATTGTGCTTACAGGTATAACATTTATTTGTTTCATTTTGCAAGTGAGTTGAGAGAAGTCTTTTAGAGTTCTAGAGTTTTCAAGCTGGCCCAACCTCGAGTACATAGCTACTAGGTCCAAAACCACAGGGGAAACTATTTTCCAAAGCCTTTCTCCCACTGCTAGGAAGCCGAGAAACAAAACATTAGAGATCGAAATACCACCCGGTGTACTTGAGTTAGGAGCTTCTTTAGACTCAAGTACGTCTAGTGGGCCTGAGCCCACAATTTCAAACGTGATAGCTATACCAAGTGCGTCTGTCCCCATCATTACAAGTGTCGCCATTGTTCCTATAGGGTCGATACCTTTGAATAACATGGCCCAACAACAACAACAACAACAACCACCTGCCCTTTGGTATGGTGCGCAAAGTTCTCCCTTGGATATCCCTGGGGTAGTCCATGACTTGCCTAGAAATATTGAAAGGGGATTGCCTAAATTCATGCATGATGGTCCCATAACAACCGAAGAACATGTCCAAATTTACAAGGATTACATGTTTAGACAAGGAGTTACCCATGAAGATATCGCTTGTCGAATTTTCCCTGCTAGTCTAGACAGTACGACCAATGAATGGTACAAGAATCTTCCCGTAGGGTCCATTACTTCATGGGCCCAATTAGAAGCTGCATTTATTAGCCAATTTCGAATGTTGTTGGATCCTTCCATAATTTATAATTTATTCGTATCATGCAAAAGGTTACCCAATGAGCCCATAAGAACATTCAATCAGAGGTTCCAAAAACTATATACAAATTTAACTCGCCACTTTGCAGTAGATCCTGCGGTGGCCCTGCAACTGTACTTTGGAGCTTTAGATCCGTTAACATCCTTGTTGACTAGAAGGAATCCTCAGGTTACGACGCTTTCGTTAGCTTATGCGGAGACAATGACCCTTGAACAACAAATGAATTTACCCGGAGTAGGGTTGTCTCAATTGACTGGGATGGGACAATATGGTCCATACAATCAATTCGCCATGATGAATCAATTAATGGCACCACAAGTTCCAACAATGAACAATTTCCAACAACCATCTCAAGTCGCATCATTTCCCACTTATCCTAATGCCTCTGTTTCAACACAGGCATTGATTCCAAATAACCCGATGACCTTGCCTGGGTTCAGTATGGGCAATAACTTGTTGACCATACCTGGGTTCACTCCGATTAGTATGCCAAGCCCAATGACTTATCCAACAATCACTCCTATTCAAAGTGTGAATCCAGGATGGAATCAAAGTGCCCAGACCCAAGCCATTGTACCTATTCCAGAGGTGGCTAATGCAGCAAATACAGTTGGGCCCGAAATTACAGTGCCCCAACCACATGGGCCTGAATCCGTGATAGAAGACATGAAGGAAACATTGGCCAAAGTTTTGGTTACTATGGGAAATGTTAATAAAAAATTTGACCAAGTCATGGGTCATAACCGACCTCATAACCATAGAGGAAAAGGAACATACAACACACATCCTAATAATGGACGAGTACCCAATCCCGTAGCCAATCAGGCAGATGTCTCGAAAGATTTTGGAGAGTCAGGATCTTGTGATAATGATTGCCCGCACTGTTGCCATGGAAAGCAGGAGTCTATATTGACTGAAGTTATATATTCCCAAGAAAGTGAAGAAGAGGAGGATGTGGAGTTTTTTGGAAAAGAAGATGAAGAAACATTGGAAGTTCATGCCAATAAACGTTTTGGGAAAGGAAATCACAAGTATTACACAAGGAGTTCTAAGGATCCCAAAACTTCCTCTACCCCTCCAAACAACCCATTACTTCCTCCCGATTTCAAAGGAGATGTTAATCCACCTCCTCCATCAATGGCGGAGAAGTCTAAGTTGGTGCAAAACATGTCAAATTTGGAAAAACCCACTTATGACTTGATAGAAGACATGAAGAAAACTAAGGCCAATGTCTCAATGTATGATATGTCCCAACTTTTAGGCCAAGAAGTAAGTCCACCAAAAGGTTTGGATCCACCTACCCAAGTTCATGAAGCTAAGGGTGTTGAATCCCAATTGGTTTTGAAAAGGGAAAAGTGAGACGTGCCCCCATTTCTTATAACCATTAGAATTGCTGGTAGAAATCTACACAATTGTCTAATAGATTCAGGGCCCTCTGCTAGCATTATGCCCCTAGAAATCTATCAAAAATTGGGACTTACACCAAAACCTTCTAAAAGCAAGGTGGTGCAACTGGATAGATCGGCCATGGAGGCAGTGGGAGAATTAAGGGATATTCTTATTCAGGTCAACTCAGAACCTAGGGTTCAACATCACATAGATATATTGGTACTTAACATTCCTATCAAATATGGCATGGTGTTGGGAAGAGATTGGAGCAAGAACTTAAACGGATACATTGTAACAGACTCTTCACATATGTGGTTGCCTTGGAGAGGAGTGGCCAACCAAATTTGAATTGATAGTGAACCTAGGCTCAAGGAAATGATAACAGAATACAACAAACCTAATGAGATTCAATACATTGAAACTGAATTAGGAGCCTATTGCTTGGACGTAGAAATTCTTGAGAATTCTCAAAATGGAAGTATTGGATGCAATGATTCTGAAGAACACCATAAGGTTTGGACTTTAAGATTTGATGGATCCAAGTCCAAACAAGGGGCGGGAGCTGGTATTGAACTTTCATGTCTAGACAGAAAACCTATGTTGGCTGCATATAGATTACAGTTCCCAGCCACCAACAATGTGGCAGAATATGAGGCCTTGATTTTCGGACTTCAATTGGCCCTTCGAAAGAAAATCAAATGTATCAAGGTCTTAGGTGATTCTGAATTGGTGGTAAAACAAGTTAAAGGACAATATGCATGTAAGAACAAGCGGCTCAGCCTTTACCGAACCAGAGTTAGAGATTTAATAAATGAATTTGATGCTTTTAACATATCTCTAATCTCTAGAAAAGGCAATCGTTTGGCAGATTCTTTGGCCGTAGCTGCTAGCATGCTTAAACCAGAGGATCACAAGAAGTGCAAGAAATTTTCCATAGAATTAGTCCCTTGCCCCTCGATACCTGATAACGTCATGAATTTCCAAGTCTTTGATAGTGACAGACATATATTCAATTTTGTTACTAATTCTGGTATCTTTGAAAATCAGGTTATTGATGAAGACGAGAGGGGGCAAGAAGAGGCAGGTTTGAAAATGGAAGCTACTAGAAAATGGAATGAGATGCCAAATGGGATGGCCTCATTAGAGAAAATGTTTGATATTGGATACCAACCGAAAGGAGGGAGAAAAGTTCCACCTCCCAAAGAGGCTTGTGACTCAATCAATATTGGAAGTGCAGAAAACCCTCACGAAATACTCATTGCAAAGGCATGTACCGAACATGAAAAGAATTCCATTGCCAATGCATTGAAGGAATACATAGATTGCATAGCTTGGAGCTATAAGGAGTTGAGAACTTATGATCAGAATGTTATAATGCATACAATCCCTTTGAAACCAGACTCCAAACCCTTTAGGCAAAGACAGAGGCCAGTCAATCCGTTACTAGAGCCCTTGATAGAAAAGGAGGTAAAGCGACTATTAGAAGCTAAAATCATCTTTCCTGTTAGGCATTCCACATGGGTTGCTAACTTGGTCCCTGTGAGGAAAAAGAGTGGAGAGATAAGGCTATGTATTGATTTTAGAAATCTGAATAAGGCCTCACAAAAGGACAATTACCCTTTACCTACCATTGACGAAATCCTTCAAAAGGTAAATGGGTCGGAAATGATGTCATTCCTAGATGGCTATTCAGGATACAATCAAGTCCTCATCCATCCTAATGATAGGATGAAAACCGCCTTCACCACAAAATGGGGCACGTTTGCATATAGGAGAATGCCTTTTGGATTATTGAATGCAGGTGCCACATTCCAACGAGCCATGGACTTTGCCTTTAAGGGACTCATCGGTAAGTGCATTATTGTCTATGTAGATGATATTCCCATATTTTCTAAGAACAGGGAGAACCATGTCAAGGATCTAAGGAAAGTTCTCCAAAGGTGTAGGGAACATGGCATTTCACTCAACCCAAAGAAGTGCATTTTCGGGGTAACGAAAGGAAAATTATTGGGACATGTAATATCCAAAGATGGAATTTCCATTGATCCTGAAAGAATAGATGCCATACAACAGATTCCTTTTCCCAATAGCAAAAAAGAATTGAGATCATTTTTTGGGAAGATTAATTTTGTTAGAAAATTTATTTCAGGTTTTTCAGAAATTGCAAAACCCTTGAACGATATGTTGAAGAAAGAGGCCCAAATCAAATGGACGAATGAAAACAGGGATGCTTTCAAAAGAATCAAGGATGCGATTTCTAGAGCCCCGATTTTAGTGAGTCCTGACTATGCGAAGCCTTTCTACATTTACACATTTGCTTCAGACCATTCCTTTGCGAGTGTTCTAACTCAGAAGAGTGAACGCAACATTGAAAATCCCATTGCCTTCCTTAGTACTCCTCTCATAGATGCGAAATTGAGATATTCCATCTTGGACAAGCAAATATATGCCCTATTTAAGACTCGTAAAAAAATTCAGACATTATATAGTCCACAGTAGGGTGTTTGCTATAGTCCCGGATCCTGCAGTTAAAGCCATGTTTATACAGAATGAACTGGGTGAAAGGCGAGGTAAGTGGATCTCAACTCTTCAAGAATTTGATCTTGAAATTCAACCTATGAAGATAGTGCGGGGACAAGGGTTGGTTAAGGCCATAGCAAAAAATGATCCCTTAGTTTCATGTCAGCATTATGAAATAGCAGATATAACTGAAGATGAGTGGTACGTAGATGTTGTGTATTTTTTACTGAATGGTAAGTGTCCACCACATTTAAATTCTACTCAACGAAGAGCCTTGCATTTAAAATCTGCTAATTTTCTAATCAGATCCGGTGCATTATACAAGAAAAACCATGAAGGAATTTACCTTCGTTGCGTTGATCGAAAAGAGGCAACACAAGTACTCGAGGAATTCCATGGTAAGTATGGGACAGGACATGGGTCTGCTAATGCCACAGCCCATCAAATCCTTAGAGCTGGTTACTATTGGCCTCAAGTGTTTAAAGATGCTCATGCTCATGTGAGGTCATGTCATACTTGTCAAATCATGGCAAATAGAGAAAGGGGTGCTTCTATGCCATTACAATCTGTAATCGAGTCTAGACCTTTTGCACAATGGGGTTTGGATTTTGTTGGGATCATCAGTCCCAATTCATCCGATTCCCATAAATACATTCTCACGGCTACAGATTATTGCACAAGGTGGACGGAAGCTATTCCCACTAAAAATGCCACTTCAGAAGTTGTTATTAAATTCTTAGAGGATAACATTGTCACTCGATTCGGAATGCCTAACTCCATTGTAAGTGACAACGGTTCCGCTTTCTCCTCTCTGGAATTTGCAAATTGGGCATTCGACAACATGGTGAGTTTGAAGTTTTCTTCAAATTATTATCCACAAGGTAATGGATTGGTTGAGTCTTCTAATAAGAACTTGTTATGTGTCATTAAAAAGTTGCTTGAAAGAAATCCTAGAGATTGGCATAACAAACTTAAGTTGGCTCTTTGGGCTGATAGAATCAGAATCAAGGAATCATTAGGAACATCTCCTTACCACTTAGTTTATGGACAAGATCCTATTTTTCCCACAAATCTTAAGTTACAAACATTACATTTCATGAAATATTACCTTGGAACTGATAATAAACTTGAAACTAGACTAACACAATTGATGCATCTAGATGAAAAGAGGGATGAGGCTATGCTTCACTTTAGTAAACACCAAGATGTAGTAAAAAGGTGGTTTGATAAAAAGTCTAGAGTCAAAACATTTAAAGTTTCAGATTTAGTGTTGTTGTGGGATAAGAGACATGAGAGGAAAGGAGATCATGATAAATTTGATTACTTATGGTTGGGTCCTTACCAAATTTCAGAAGTCCTAGGTGAAAACAACTTTAGATTAAAAACCCTGGATGAAAAATATTTGGCTTTACCCATCAATGGGCTGCATTTAAAGCACTATTTCCAGGCCTGAAATGGCAAGGCCTTGTATTATATGTAAATATGTCATGCTTTGTTTTTGCGTGTGCGGATTTGATTTTCTTAGGTGTGTGTTAGGTTTTTTGCCTTCAACCTTTATTTTAGCATGATGAGATTGTTCTGAACGAGGTTTTGGAGGCATTTTGATTGCATTGTTCTTTTCTTAGCTTAGTGTGTTGGTCATGGGACCAGTTTTGGGCTTGATAAAAAAAAAGGGGATAGCAAAGTGGTTAGTTTGTATCCTTATCAATGTTCTAAAACTAGAAGTATATGAAACAACAGAATTGTATTACAGAAAGCTCCACGAGCACTCCAAACACATTAAAGAATATCATTTGAAATTTGGGATACATGAAAGTTGTCAATTTTGCAAGATAGGGTGAAGCATTTTTGTATAATCCATCTTACCCATTTGTGTTCAAGATGCATTGCATAATAGCCTCGAGTCTCATTCCATTCCATATTTCAAAGACAACCACCAAAAGCATGTCAGACCCTCTTAGGATCATTGCACAATAAACATTAAGTAAGGTCTTGGGGTTGGAAACTGATGCCGCATTGTCTTGAATTAGACACGTTCTGCACATATAAAGAACATCTTGGGCAAAATGGTTGAAACCTTACTTGGAAGAAAAGTGAGGCGAAAAGAATTTTTCTTGTCTCTCCCATCATGCAAAACATAGTCCATGAAACAGTGGTTTTCACCACTCCACCTCCATAACATCACTTGGATTGAAAGGATCGTACTACATGTCCCTCATAAGGATGAGTAGTCATCCCTAAGATTCAAGGAAGCCATTACTACTCCACCTCCATAACATCACTTGGATTGAAAGGATCGTACTACATGTCCCTTGCAAGGATGAGTAGTCATCCCTAAGATTCAAGGAATCCATTACTACTCCACCTCCATAACATCATTTGGATTGAAAGGATCGTACTACATGTCCCTTGCAAGGATGAGTAGTCATCCCTAAGATTCAAGGAATCCATCATTAATCCACCTCCATCACATCATTTGGATTGAAAGGATCATACTACATGTCCCTCACAAGGATGAGTAGTCATCCCTAAAATTCAAGAAATCCATCATTAATCCACCTCCATCACATCATTTGAGTTGGAAGGATCGTACTACATGTCCCTCACAAGGATGGGTAGTCATCCCTAAAATTCAAGAAAGCCAAAGCCAAAGCCTGGACTATGGGGCTGATCTCCATCGGGGCTATAGATGCCTGACTGGCAGTGGAGTAGGCTCATGCATGGTGACATGTCTCATTTAAAAGCAAGACCTCTGACCGCTCACACGGACAGGCTAGCCTGGCAGTTATCCATAATAGGTTTAATCATTTTGCTTAAGATGAGGTAATGAACTCAAATCGAGTAGTAAGGATAGGGTTAAATTCTCATCACGCTTAGGTTGAGAATCTGATTCCCCAAAGCTCTGATTTCACTTACACATGCACATTGATTCAATATGGCAGTGGCGCATAACCAACCTTGAGATTGGGTATATGAACTCAATTCATGCATGATTGGTCCTGAGAGGGTTTGATAGTTTTAATGTTTGTGCTCGTGCTACTAAAAGTTAAGAGTCCTGGTAAAGTAGGTCAGCCATAGTTCATTATGCTGGCAATACATTCGATCTTGCATAGACCCTCCATGATTCATTATATGCATTCATGTGAAATTGGCAATAGAATGGGGAACTATTTCAAACGATAAAGAATGAATCACTATGCACACATTGAGCGGATGTTGAATAATTCTAATGTTTCATGTATTTTTGGTTTATTTACATTCTTTGGATATTTGCTAACGCTTGCAATTGAGTTGTAGGTTTTTAGGTTGGGTTTCTCACCGAAATGCTCAGAAGCATTTCCAAGCAGAGTCGCCATTTGTTGTGGCTGCTCCACAACGTACCCCAAAATTGGGGACCCACATTTTTTGCATGTTTTCCAAGAAGACCGAAGTGGCCCATATGCTAAAGATCAAAGAAAAAGCAAAACACCGCAAGGAGGAAAAAGTGTCGCGATATCGCGACATGTTGCATTTGTCACGGCCAAAAGAGAAAAAGGAGAAAAGTGTCGCGATATCGCGACATGTTGCATTTCAAAAAGAGAAAAGTGTCGCGATATCGCGACATGTTGCATTTTCGCGCCAAAAGAGAAAAAGGGAACAAAAAAAAAAGTGTCACGATATCGCGACATGTTGCATTTCATCGCCAAAAGAGAAAAAGTGTCGCGATATCGCGACATGTTGCATTTTTCCCAAAAGAGAAAAGTGTCACGATATCGCGACATGTTGCATTTTCTGCCAAAAGAGAAAAAGTGTCACGATATCATCGACATGTTGCATTTTCACAACCAAAAGAGAGAAAAGAAAAGTGTCGCGATATCACGACATGTTGCATTTTTGCAACCAAACCAAAAGAGAAAAGTGTCGCGATATCGCGACATGTTGCATTTTCATGGCACAAAAAAAAAAGTGTCGCGATATCGCGACATGTTACATTTTTGCATCTAAAAGCAACAAGATATCAAGGAGGCAAAAGTGTCACGATATCGTGACATGTTGCATTTTTGCCAAGGGAACAGAGTAGTTGACAGTGCGTCTGATATTAGTGATGAACACCGGGGGTGAACTAAAGACCGGATAGTGACGTGGACATAAGGACAAAATCCAATGAATAAGACAAAACGTTACATAAGGAATATTTAATGATTTGAAATCATTTAAGATGGTCATTACACACGGAAGGAAACGGACGCAAGCCCATGTGGAGAAAATGAAATGAAGGGCCACAAAATAGAAACGAAAAGTTTTTTTTGGAAATCAAAACACATGCATGCACAAGGGAAGGAGAAAATGAACAGTCATGGAGGGAGAAACAAATTTTTTTAGAGGTTTTAAATACGCCATTCAAAGAAGTGGAGAAGGGCTGGAAATTGTAGAAAAAAACAAAGACTATCTTTCGGAATAAAGGAGTTTTTTTTTGGCAAGAGCAACTCTTGTGTGTGAAATCAAAAGGAGATTGAAACTAAGACTGCTGCTATTTCTGTAAATCTTTCCTTTGCATTATTGCTTCTTGTATCTATTCGTTTACGCCATAAAGTGGGTTACGATAGGTGAATGATGGAATGATGCAATTATTTGTTTCCTTAGAGTCTTGCATCTGATCTAATTTGATTGTGTTTATGTTGCAGTGTCTGTTAGGTCAGGTTGTTTTAGAATTTCATCTCATAACTTGGGGTTTTGCAGGGAGGAGATTGCTAACCAAATTAATGTCCTATTTTGTTTTTCCAGCTAACTTTTGTAAATTATGTTTATGTTTTAGTTTTTTGATATTTAGATTAGTCTTGCTTTAAAATCTACTGTTTCGATTCGGGTCCATTCCAGAATTTTTGCATTTGTTTTCATTCTATTCTGGTCCTTTTCCAGAATTCATGTTCATAAATAGTTCATTTATTGCCATGAATAATCTAAGTTATAAAGAAGGTAAATAAATCTACCAAGAGTATGCTCTCTGCGCTTGAGAAAGCGATCTGCTCGCACCAAAAATTGGAGGGTTTGTTTATAGATCTAGTGTTTCCCAAAGAAAACCAGGGATTAATAGCGGAGAAGAGAAAGCCGCTTCTAGATCCACTTCTTTAATTTAGATTTTCATTCTTGCATCTCCAAGCACCTTCATCTAATTTTTAGATAAAATATGGGTTTAGGAGGGCTACTAATTCCAAATGCACACTAAATCAGATCAAGTGAATGAATCCTAGCTTGCTAACTTACTAATTTTTTGCACATTTAATGCTAACATTGCTAACTTTACTAACACCAAAGGCTAACATAGGGATAGTGGAACACTTTTAAATAAAGATAAAACGAACCCGCTAACTCTAAAAATGAACCTCATGTTAAAGGCACGGAGCTTAAAATGAAGTGGCTTATACCACACACTTTCTCATTTGGAATATTTTAAGCTGAAGATAAAAGAGGTTACTAACTGGGTTTCGGGTAGATTACTTTAATCTCAAGAACATTAAAAGAAGCTATCTTCGCATTTGGTTGATTTAATGGATTATGATTGCAAAGTACTTGTTCGAATCATTAAAGGCCCCTTGTTAACTAGTTACTTGCATGGTTTAAGTTATTCTGGTATACATTCATTTATTTGCTTTTGTCTTGATTGATTATATGCATATGAATGTTTGTTCACAAGAACCTTGGAGAAATGAATAATGCTACTTAATTTCTTTGCAAGAGAGAGTTTCCTGTTTGAGACTCTAGTTGTGGTGATCATTTTGCTATAGGGCAAAATATTCACTCAACACCACCCAAAAGGGATAAGCCGATTGGTAGCGGTCGAGTGCTTTCCAATGGATTGCCTCAGTTTGATTTTGTGGATGGTTAGGGTCCCTTACCTCATATTTACCCAACAAGTTAGGGTATATAGAGGTTCCCCATGCAACAAAAAAAATGGTGACCCACAAGAGTTAAGCAAGAGGACCAATATGGTGGTCGAAGGTTGATAATGTTAAAGGGTTTTAAACTCTAATATCACATAATAGAGTTAGTAAATGGTCCATACCAATTTTGACCCTTACTTTCCCATAATAAAATACTCATTTGAGGTTTTTTGGTTAGGCATAAGCTTTGACCTTCTCTTGGTGAGTCTACCTTAACTAGTTAAAAGCTTTGTCTTCAAAATTCATTGGTCCTAGATCCACTAAAATAAGCATGATTCATTAGGGGTGGTCGAAGGTTGATAATGTTAGAGGGATTTAAACTCTAATATTGCATAATAGAGTTGGTGAATAATCCATACTAATTTTAATCCTTTGTTTTCCACAATCAAAGGTTCATTTGAGATTTTTTGGTTAGGCACAAGCTTTATCTTTTTCTTGGTGAGTCTACCTTAACTAGTTATAGCTTCATATTCAAAACGCATTGGCCCTAGATCCACTAAAATAAGCATGATCCATTAGGGATTGAGGTTGGATGGGAAAAAAATCCCACCAATGGCAACTCTATCAGTTTTTAATTCATCTTTTTAAGCAAAGCAAAAATTGTACACACAACGAAGTTCAACTATTTCCTTTGGAATGAAATTTTTATAACAAAAAATTGATAAAATCAACTACAAAGCATTGATTGAAAACATCACAGGGGAGGAATTTATCCTTTCAAGTTTTAAAGAGTTGGATTCAATATGATTGGGGCTCCTATGAGGATTTGTGTATCATATTAAGAGCCTTTTCCTCATGATCTACAATAGTAAAAGAAAAGAGACAACTCATAGTTGAAGGGGGGCAATGGAATTGCAAAAAGATAGGATAATTTATCAGTTCTTGGTCCTTAGGACTTCAAATTGGACTAGAAATTTGGTCATTACCCTTTGAAATCAATTTATCTTTGATATTTTGCAATAAATATGTGGAGGAAAAAATGCTTTTAGGAAATCAACAACACATTGGAAAAAAACGTTTGTTTTGCTTTAGCTACAATAGTAAGATTTGTTACTACTTGCTCCAAAATATACTTTCAAGAAAAATCTAAAAGTATACTTCCTAATGCCATTATTTTTCACGCTTTGACCAAAAATATCTCCCAAAAATAATTGTATGATCCCTTTTATACTCGAAGTAGTATCGATTAAAACACTATCTAGGCACAATAAAATAAATGATGTAATACCCCAAGAACCATGAGGATAGAAAAATATTTGGAAGGCTAAATCTCATATCTCCTCTAAGCCCATGGCTTGGTAGGAATGCCACTAGGACCATTTTCTTAGACTTAAGGAATATATCATAGTGGGATATATGGAGCATATTTATGGAACTAATAGGATGATGATCTCTCCAAAGGTAGGATTAGAACAAATGATCTCACAAGAGGTAGGATTAGCACACATTTTTATAGTTAAACATGACAAAGCAACCTAGATAGGGGTGGCAAAACTATTACTAAGAGGTTCAACAAGTTTTCCTCTTGTCCAATCAATGTCCCTCTAGATTGTTTTTTGGTATTGATAAAAGAAGGGGTTGAAGGGTCCCGACCCTTTACACAAAGCTTGAAATATGTACAAGAAAAAATAAGAGAAGATCATACAAATGCAAGATAGCTCTATCTTAGTAAAACAAACAAACTTGGGCTAAACCTGTCGAT
Organism: Wollemia nobilis; assembly: GCA_028583015.1. Lineage (NCBI taxonomy): Eukaryota > Viridiplantae > Streptophyta > Pinopsida > Araucariales > Araucariaceae > Wollemia > Wollemia nobilis. Next base: position 4,631,431 of record JAQPPZ010016895.1, read on the forward strand.
GAAGAAGCTGAAATAATATTCTTCCCACTATCCTTATATTTAATATGGCTAATGCAGTGCTCAATGCTTAACATAATTGATAAAGAAATTGTTGACAATAATGTAATTTAGTGTGCTCAAGTCCTTCATCTATGATCCTAATAAGTATTCTGCTTTGCTCTACCCTTTTTATCTGTTGGCTTCATTATCAATTATTAAAATCTCTTCCAAATCCATGGGGGCATATGACCAGACCTTGAAATTCTCATATTTAACTACCATATTCACCATTTTATCGACAACTTTGTTTCCCTCTCTATAAATATGTTTAACTTGACTATATTCTAGGTTTCCCAAGATAGTCCTCACATCTATAATTATTTGAAAAATGCTAGAATTATTTAACTCCCATTTTTAAGGGAAGTTATAATATTCTTGGAATCGCCCTTAAGAACAATTCTCCTAAAACCCAAATTCATTGCAATTTGAAGTCCTGTAAGCATTGCCCTTGCTTCAACTTGGTGATTTGTGGTAATTCCTAGATCCTCAGCATATGCATCCACTATCTAACCTCTGTCATTCCTAATGATGTCCCCACCACCAACATGACTTAGGTTACCTTTTGCAGCTCCATCGAAGTTAATTTTTACCCAGTCTTTGTGGGGACGTTCCCATCTAGTATCTAGTCTCACCTTATTGGTTTTTTTTATATTCAAGATGTCTTTTTCTCTAGAGAGGATCATTGCAAGATTTTCTTGGCCAACAATGTTTTTAATACAATCCTCTAATAAGGTTGTTTTTATCTTGGCATAAACCCCAATTATTCCTCTGGTTTTGTTTTTGAACATTCGTATGTTTCTTTCCAACTAAATCCTCCAACAAATATGTGGAATGTATTTTTACCAAAAAATACTGCTTCCTAAGTGCCACTGTTCCCAAATCCTAATTAGAGAATCTAGAATGGCCCAAACAACATTAAATTATATCAATAACATATTTAGGTTATCACAAAAAAAATCACAAGTTCCAAATAGGTGGTCCACACACTCATCCTCTTTGTTGCATAAGACACAAAAAATTAGAACCACAATCCCTCTTTTGAACATATTATCTTTTGTAAGGATTTTATTGAGAATGGTAGTCCAAAAAAACATAGCAACCTTAGGGATGATGTTTAGCTTCCAAATTATTTTAAGCTCGGGTTTCTCTAAGGTTACTTTGCCCAAGACTCTATATCCATCCTTCACCAAGTACTGGCCTTACTGGTTTCTTCCCCAAATTATATGATCCTCCTATAAACCTCTACCTAAATAATAACTCCATAGGAGGTTTTGCAGATATTTACTCCCGTGCCTTGCATATATTCTTGCATAATTTTCTACTCCTAAAAATCACCCACCCTATGAATGTAACCATTATTTTTCTTATCATAGATTCTGGTTAAATGTTATTTAATATCTTTGAACTTTCTGTAGTTTGCTAAAGGCTCCTCTTGAATCCAAGGGTCTTTTCAAAAGTCAATTTTGTCTCCCCTACCTACTCTCCATTTTAGACCTTGCCATAGAAATTTCTTGCTATTGATTATATTTTACCAAAAAATAGACCCACGTGGAGGATTAGAACAACTAATAAAGTGGTTTCTACCCTCCAAGTATTTGTTTTGTATAATGCTAGCCCATTTCCCTGATGCTCCAGTGCAAAGCCTCCAACCATGTTTAGCTAGAAGGGCTCTATTTATATCTCTTAACTTCCTCAAACCAAGACCCCCATTCTATAAAGGCTGGCAACAAGTATCCCAGGCTACTAGATGTATACGTTTTTTGCATTCAGTGCCATTCCATAAGATTTTTTTTTGTAGTCTTTCTAAAGTCTCTTCCAAAAATGTCTCTCTAGATAATTATTTCACGCATAAAATATTTGCACCACAAGACACTCAGGACAAACGTGATAACTCAACTATGCAAAGACTACATAAGACTGTACCCTTCAATGCAAATCTAGAATCAGGCACAACACCAACCAAAGGGTTGGAAGGTGAGAATAAGGATACCTTACAATTGGTAGAAAGAGTGACCAATACTTACACTGGATACAACTCCTATGAATTCTCCATTAGAAAAACTAGGATTACCTCAAACCACCCTCAAATTTGTAAATTAGCTAGAAAGATAACTACCATTCATCAAACAAAATATCTCAAGGAGACAATCAAGGTGAGATTAATTAAAAAATAAAGGCAAAATGTTAGAGGCATTAAAAAAGGATATAGTCTCTTGAAAGAATTAATTTTGGTAAACAAGTCTAGTTTCACAACCTCTAAAAAATTGGACTGGTGAAAGTCCTCCTGAAAGAACAATGAAGATTCAATACTTGAATGTTAGGGGATTTGACACCCTTAACAACTAATTTTTGATTCATAACTAAATAACTGCCCCTTGCTCAAAGATGTCATGTCTTCAAGAGATCAAAATGATTGTCAATAAATTAGTAAAATGACATACCAAAAAGTAGAAGGGTTGGAATATAAACAAGATCAAAATATAAGGAATTTTAGGGGGGTTGGCCACTGTGTGGAGGCCCTCATTGGTTTCAATCACTTTATTAGATTTTGACAATTGCTAGATCATTGTACACTTTAAGATATTTTCTTAGAATATCCAAGCTATAGTGATGAATGTATTTTCAAGCTTCAAATTAAGAATAGATTTGAAAGTATTTTTGGAACTCCATAAAGGGAAACTTGTCATCCTCACATGGTAATTTACGCCATACTAAATGGTAAGGACAAGCGAGGCAACATGTAGAACATCATAAATTATTAATGATATTTCAACTTTGTACAAAAATCAACCCTATTGGATGTTCTTCCCAAAAATGGCATTTACATGTAGACTAACATAAGGGTTTCACCACTACCACATAACACCTTGACCATTGACAACCAATTGACTAGAATACAATATGTGTATTAAATTTACAAGCATGTGGTTTGGACCTTTCTTCTATATTTCTCCATATCAAATAGGGGTGATAGCATAAATATTCCATTTTAGATTTGAATCTACATGGATATGGGACAATAATATCTACACTTTGATGGATTAATGTTGGAAGGACTATCCTAAAAGAAGTAGTAGGAAAATGTATAACACTTCCTAACCTTTGATTTACAAACAATAGACTACTAGAGTGGAATAAAACCAAATTTGGTAATATTTTCATCCAAAGATGGAATACAAAAGAGGCCCTATTAAAACTCAATACAACATGGCAAAATTTATGTATGACAAATAAGTTGTTAGCCAAAGAACAACATTTATGGAGTTTTTGTGGAAGATATATGCTAGAGAAGAAATATTTTGATGCCAAAAGTTTTTGAAATTTTAGCTCAAAGAGGGGGTAGGAATACATAGTTTTTCACTAGTCTATTATGGCTAGATGACATGTGAACTGTATCTCATCTATCTTCTTGATTTAAGGTTTCTCTTGATAGATTTTATAGATATGAAAAGAGAGGCAATTGATCATTACAAAAGAATCATGACTATAGACCGTCGATGGATTTAGAGGTGTAGGAAAATTTTCTCAACAACATCCCATACACAATGAATAATGAACAAGATAAAGGCATAATTAAGGGCTCGTAGTGAACTACTCCTCATGAAAAATGATAAATCATGGGGTTTGATGGGTTCTCACTAGTTTTTCTTTTAACACTTATGGGAGATTATGAAAAAATATGTGCTAGCCATCAATGTAAGTATAAAATATTAAAATATTCTCAAGGAATAGAACAAAAACTACATAGCCCTCATTTCCAATTGTAATAACCCTTATACCTTTGGGAATTTTTATCCCATATCTTTATGCAAAACTATTCTCAACTTGTTAACAAAGATAATGGCAAAGAGACTAAAGTCAATTTTGACTATGATAATGTGTTCCAAATAGGGCAAATTTATTAATGATAAAAAATTTTTGGATGGAGAGTTGGTGGCTCATGAATTTATGCATTTAGTCAAACAAAGAAAAGAGGAAAAAATGGTTATAAAACTTAATGTTAGGAAAGCTTATGATCATGTATTTTGGTTCTTATTAGATGAGGTTTTGACATGATTTCGATTTGGGTATAGGTGGAAAAATTGGATACATAATTGTATAACAACTTGTCATTTTAAAATCCTTATCAATGGAATTCTAGAAGGCTACTTTGCTTCTTCATTAGGTTTGAGACAAGTGGACTAAATTTACCCCTATATATCATTATGGTTGAAGCTCTAGGTAGAGAAATATCAACAACCAAACATGCTAACCTCATTGAAGAAATGAGGATCACTAGTTCTATGGATGCTCACACTTATAACCAGTTTGTTACTATCCTCCATGATAGAGCTACACTTAGAGAACAAGAGGAATATGCTTATTTGCTTGATATTTACACCAAAAACCCAGGTTAAAGAATCAATGCAGATAAATCTTACATTTTATTTCTCAATGTCTCAACTAAGGTACAATAAAATTTGGAAAATATCTTAAGATTTTATATTGGACAATTTTCCATTAAATACCTTGGCATACCTTTATTGTCCAAACGTGCACAAAATATTTATAGAAGGACCTGATCTAGCATTTCTCTATTAATTTTTCCAATTAGAAAGGTAAGTATCTTAGCCAAGCTAGAAGGATTTTACTCATCTCTTTAGTCCTACAAGCCCTCCTAGTCTATCTTTTTTTGGCACTAAGGTCATCAATAGGTGTAATGGATGAGATCATGCACTTCTTTATATAGAAATGAACATCTAATAAATTATGAATCCTATTTTTTATTTGGGAGTGTGTATACCAAAATGGACAACAGTCACTAGAATCATAAATTTATCCAATATGAGCACAAGTTTGGGAACAAAAATGGTGTTGACGATTTATCAAGACCTTAATACCTATAGGAATAAAATAATTAGGGATAAATATCTAGATAATAAGGAGAAGGAAATATCTTTCACAACTTGTAGTATTATCCAAGGTTAACATATGTAGGTATTCCTATCATCCTATTGTAATTTTATTTTGGGATACCCACAATATGAGATCAAAGATAGAACCAAATTTAGTTTTTGAACAAATGCATGGATGGGTTGTAAGCCTTTAAATGAATACATAATCCTCCAAGATATTATGTGTTTATTCCTTGGGAGTATAGTATAAAAGTGTGATTTTTAACTACCTCAATTGTAAATGGATTTGTGTAGAGAAGATGGATGTCTTTCTCTAGGTTAGGACAAGTTAGTAGATGCCAAAAATTGATCCTATACAAACTAGGTTGGACTAAAATAATTGTTGTGGTTATGGAAGAGAACACTCTCAAATGGGTAGTTGATCCCAATGGAAAATATAAATTTGTTGGTCATGAATTTTCCTAAGGATAAAATATATGTGCCCCCTGGACTAGGACAACATTGAAAGGCCGAAGGAAAGAGATGTCATTTGGTCCAATCTCCAGAGAGGGCTGATTCCCTTACTCATATAAAAATTGGTGGAAATCTTAGGGATAGAAATTAACAGAAAGAGATGGGAAATATAGTTTTACGCTAGAAAAAATAGAGTGGGAAATGAACTAACAACTAAATCATCAAATCAAGTTTTAACCAACATTCATTAGAAATAAGAATATAGGAACCAATCACAGATCACAGATACGATTTCTAGTTAATATTTCAACATTCATTCCTTCATTAGAAATTAAATTCAAATGCAGAGTTTTAACTTATCTAACAAAGGCAATGAATATAATAGAAATAATAGGCAAAAAAATAATCACATACATGACTGATCTAGGAACCAGATAAAAACGTCTTTCAATTGAGGCAAAAGTTAGAACTCAAAGAGTTCTTTAGCAAAATGTTCCTCCTTTTTTACATCAAGCTTCTTAGTTTTTATAGAGGATTTCATCTCCAAAATTAAATGCTTATTAAATAAAATGCTGGCTAGTAAAAAATCGAACAACAATAATTCCTCCTTGGTACCAGCAACGAATAAATCAGCAAACATATTGGGAAATGTCTAGCGATTTCGTCACATTGCGTATCGGGGCTTTGGCAAAAATAATCGATCTGATTTCAATATCCATGATGATGCCTTGGAAATGAATATACACTAAAGTGGATGGTGATTCAAAAATGAAAAAGATTACACTAGAGTCAAGGGTGAAATACTTAAACTCAGTAATTCTTCGGTAGTGATCCCGGACATATCAATTACATCGCCATAGGAATTGAATTTACCAGCTTTAATCCTTTTCCAAAGAAGATATTCACTAAAAACATTGGGGCGATGGCATTTGCTTCCAAAATGAGCTTCAATCAAAGTTATAACCGAAATGAGCCTTCATAATGATTTCATCTAAGTTATGCCCGAAATGGGCTTTTTTCTGGACTTGCTCTTGGAATGTTCTCTTGCCAACGTTTTTCTTGGGCCATGCTTAGAAATGGAATTTTACTTGAAAACTGGGCGAAAAGGAAGTTTTACCCCAAACTTAGGCGAAAAGGGAGTTTTACCCCAAAATTGGGTGAAAAGGAAGTTTCGCTCCAACCTTGGGCGAAAAGGGAGTTTTGCTCCAAAACTACCTTTTTGCTACGACTTCACCTAGGAGGATCTTGCACTGCCAAAAGTGGAGCTCATCTTGAAAATATGATTTCATTGTGACTACTGCCCGGATTTCGCTAAGAAATGAAGCAAATTTTTTGAAACTGCTAGTAAAGTAATTTCACTAGTGAAACTCTGATGAAGTGATTTCGTTAGTGAAATGTCTAGGAAGTGATTTCACCAAGGAAAATCCTAGGAAGTGATTTCGTCAGTGAAATTACCCAAAAAATATTTTTGCTGTGCCTAGGGGTGAAAAGGTATTTCGTTGCACTTAGGGGCGAAAATGAATTTTGCTCGAATTTTGCCCAAAACTGCACCCATAAAACACTTAGAAAAAATTTGAACAATCTTTTTAATGTGGCAAAAATGCTCAAAATGGATTTTGCTGGCAAAATTATTTACATATATGGGCAAAATTTTAACAAAATTTTAATGTGGTAAAAATACCAAAATTTTTGGTGGCTCGTGGGGTATTCAGCTCGCCTGAATGCAATTGATCCCAAACCTTTATATATTGGGCTCAGAGTCTCTACCACCAGCTGCATCTAATTACCTGCTACTTGTACCAATGTCTTCCTACTTTTTGAGATGCGAATTTTTAGCTTCATACACCGTAACTACCTCAGCCCAAGCATCCATGATAATCACCTCATGAGTATTAAGCGTATCCACAATGTATCAAAAAGTCTCAACCTACTCTAGATCAATATAGTTGGCCCTATCGCTAAGCTCCAGTAATTCAGACTCAATATGAGTGAAATTTATTATTATGAAGAACACAAGCTTATACTGAGAGGGGGGGTGAACAGTATAAGGCCACTTTTTACTTTTGCTTCAAAACAACTTTCAAATCAGTCTTATGTAGTGTATAGATAGCAGTATTAAAAGCAGTAATCAAAGTAATGCACAAAACACCATCCACAAAAGAGACACGACAATTTACGTGGTTCACCCAATGCGGGCTACTCCACGGATAAAATTTCTCTCTAAATTTTATCAACTCACAATCCGGGAATACCTTTCCCGATTACAATATTTATGGGCATCAACCCAAAGGAGATACCTTCCCCTAGCTCTACTCTTTAGTGGTGATCCTCTAGAAGACCTCTACCTCCTTTGCCCTTAGCAAGTGGAACTCTATCCACAAAAGACACCTGTCTTCCCTTCTCTGGCTGGAGATCTCTATCATCAACTCTATCACCACAAAGCTGGTCCTCGAATATGCACTAAACACAGTCCCTCGATCTAGCACAAATGTCCTCTATATTTTTCTTTGATCTACACCAAACACAATCCTTCGGTCTGGCACAAGTCCTGTCCTCTTCCTCTTTCTCTCGGTCCGCACCAAACACAGTCCTTCGGTCTGGCACAAGTCTGTCCTCAAATCTCTTTTTGTTCTGTTATAGCCACACTTGGTCAAAGCCAACTTTTGCACTGAACGCGCAAACACAGCAGCACTCGATCGAACATCAACTTATGCACCTCTACGCAATCACAGTAGCATAGTCTTCGCACACTCTGCTTCTCGATGATCGAACTTCTCCCTCGCACTCTATCTATGAATATCGCACTTCGAACGCACACTTCGATCAATACCCAAACTCCTCAAACAACCCTCCTTTTATACTAACATAATCAACATCAAAACCTTGGTCTTAGTCGGCTGTTATGCAAATGCAAACCCTAACTCCATCGGCTGCACGCCCTAATCTCTGTCGGCCCAATTTTAACTCTGTCGGCTTCAATCGCCTTTGTGGTTTAGTAGCTTCTATCGTGAAACCACATGTCGCAATATCGTGACATTTTTACAGCCGTACACTTTCGTTTGGCTATTGTTGCGATATCGTGACACTTTTGCTTTTGTCTGCCTTGACAACGTCCTTGTCGTGAAATCGTGACACTTCTGTATTTGCTAACGTCATCTTCACTCCTGTCGCAAAATCGTGACACTTTAGTCTTCATGGCATTCTTCTCTACTTGCACTAGCAAAAACAAAACATGTCATGAAATTGCGACATTTTTGCTGCCTTGAGCTTCTCTCTGCCTTACACCCGCAAAACTGGAACATGTCACAAAATCGTGACACTTTCGCCTTTGAGCTCTTCCTTCTTGAATTCGTTGCAAAATCATGATGCTTCTTCTGTTGAAGACTTGCTTACTGTTTCTATCATGAAATCATGACACATTCTCCAACTGAATGCTGCCATCTCAACCTATCGCGAAATCGTGACACTTTCTACATTCGCAAGCTTTCTCTTCAACCTGTCATGAAATCGTGACACTTTCTGCATCCGTACAACTTCTTTGTAGCTTGTCGTGAAATCATGACGCTTCTCATTTTAGACTCTTCCCTTTGCTGCATGTCGTGAAATCATGACAGTTCTCACTTTGAGCTTTTCAACATGTCGCGAAATCACGATAGTCCTCACTTAGTCTTTTGTAGCATGTCGCGAAATCGTGACACTTTCTCGTTCGTACAACCTTCCTGGCAATGTGTCGTGAAATCGTGATACTTTTTCTTTTCTGCCTTCCTGCACTTTTTGAGTCGTAAAAATGCGACATGTCATGAAATCATGACACTTTCCATCTTGCTCTACTTCTCTGCCAACATGTCGCGAAATCGCGACAGTTTTGCCAAAACTTTCTCTCTCCTCAAACATGTCGCGAAATCGTGACAGTTTTGCCAGAACTTTCTCTCTCCTCAAACATGTCGCGAAATCGCGATAGTTTTTCCAGCCGGCTGCATACTTTTTCTTACTTGTCTTTTTCTTGAACTTTTGCAAATGGGCCACAAAGAACTTCTTGGAAACTCACTGATCATGCTTTGAATAACTTTTCAACAAAAACAAATTCCTTGACATCAAATCAAATTGCTTCAAGAACTTCTTGACATCAATGACAACATCTACACTTGAGCAAAGGCAATGTACCCAAGGTACCCAAAATTGCCAACATATTAATGGCAGCATGTGTTCTTCAGTGATGGACTCTTCCAAGATATCAAATTCTAAGGCATCATCTATGAAAATAACCCATACCGCATTTGAGTCCTTCTTTGCCAAAATATTTCCTTGATCATAAATAAAACTAGGGAAACCATTAGCTGCTATCGTATCAAAGTAAACCAATGAAATGCACGTCTCGTGCTCAAATGTCTCTAGCATCTTGCAGGCTTCTTTAACCAGGTCCATCTTGGAGAAATAACTACACAACGTGATTTTGGCACTTGCCCAAGCATGGGCCATTTCACTCAATGGAAGGAATCTGAGATCCATTTGAGCTATTGCATGGATCTTCATTACCATTTTTAATTTTAGCTCTAGGTTTTATTTTGTATACTCCACTACATGTTTGTTGTATGAAACAATCATATTTAATTCTTGAAGGAACATGAGGATCAACATTACCTTCATCACCATTGCAGAACAATCAATTAATAGCTGACTACGAGCCTCCTTAATTTTATCCTTCGTGAGGGTTATCGACTGCATCACATTTGCTACCAACTGATTTTGCAGATTCTAGAGTTGGTCCTACAAGACCTGGATCTATTGTTACACTTCCTATTGTACCTCTTAGTGCTGCTTAGCTGCCTATTTATATCCCTTGATTTTCCCCTCCAGGCTCTTCGTTCTCTGCTACCATTATTGAGATTCGAACTATAGTGCCCAGTTGGGATTTCTATGCTACCAAAGCATCTTCTAGCTCTGCTATTTTTACCTCAGCCTAGAAGAAGTGGTCCTTGTAATGCTCACTGTGTAGGTAGATCAAACTCATATCCACTTGTATATTATCCATTTTCTCTGTCGTATCAATCTTTGTGAGGTCCTCGGTGATGACTTGGTATGAATAATCATTAGGTACCATCTCTCCTTGAGGTTTTTGGACCTGAGGGACCATCCTCACAGTGTGCACCTCTATGGATTCTAGATCGAAAGTTACCTTCTTCACTGGTTTTATCGGGGCTTGCACATCCTTCCACTTGCGATTCTTCAACCAATGCAAGGAAATTTATCGCACTCTACTGATATTTTCTCCTATGGGGTGCTTCGACAACAACTCCATCTCGAAAGCCAGTGGCTCCTATACTACAAAAACTAGAGAAAATGGGAAAAGTGCATGCTAAGGTTTTGACTCGCAGTGAGAGTGAAAGTGGAAGGTACTATAGTTACAATTACCCTGGGAGGGGTTTGCATACTTATAGTGGTAATGAGGTTGAAAGGGATGGAATATGGAACAGAGGACAAAAAAAGGGAAAATGGATTCGAGGAAGATGCGAATGAACTAAAAGAAAGAGAAATGGAGGGAATGGATGAAATTTGGGGAGCACTGGTGACCTAGACTATGAAGTGGAAAGAGGAATTGAAGAGACAAGTACGTGAATGGAGGTGAAGTGGAGATGAGGACTGCAGATGAGGAGGCAATGGTCACCAAGTGCTTGTTAGAGAGAGAAGAGGAAAGAAAATGCGTACCTACAGGCTCTGACACCATTTGAGTCGATGATGAAGGTTACTGCACTACAAACTCTTTTTATTCCTCTACTTTTTCCTCCTATGCTTCTAGATCTACTATTGTCACCATTGGGCTTGATTTTTACTACTGAGTCGAAGAGGGTATCTCCTGAAAACTAGTCTGCTCAACCATAAGCAAAGGAGGTGGCTTTGTGCTAAGTGTAGAAACTGCACCACTTTTGGGCCTCTTCACCATATTAGGGAATGGCACCCTTATACCTGTTATCCTCTTTTTGAGCGAAAGCTATTCCTCAGGTGACGATTGCTCCTCTTATTCTTCTTTGATAACTATCCTTTCTTCAACTGATACCTCCTTCTCTTTTACCATGTCTTCTTCCTTGTCAGGGCTATGAATACTTCGATGTACTATGTCAACAAAAGAGAGGGGATGGTACTTTTCATAATGGTCATCATAAATAAGCAAAAATGCATCATTCATGACCAACAGATAACTTGAACCGGGCTTTCCTTGATGGACCCTCATGACCTACCAGTTGGTGATCTTTTCATCGGACCAATCAAACAACTTTGCTTTCATTTGATTGAACAAACCAGGAGGAGGAACCCACTTTGGATGATTTATGAGATCATACTCAACCTGCATTTCATAAAAATCATGCCAAGGAGGGAGTGACATCATCTTCTTAACATGTCATTCAAGGTCGCACCCCCTAGATTATTCCTCTACTATAAGATATCTTCTCGAGGGTAGCAATGAATATTATTGGCTTTGATGAAACTATCAAAAACACCCAAAGGATCATATCGCCATCATTGGGAAAGCTCAATCAACTCGTATTCGTAGTGTTTTGGATCAATCTATTATGTCCTTACTGAGTCACTCTTATATCGTTGAACTGGAAAGGCATAGTGCATGTATCTCTCTTTCCCCTACCTATCCCATATGTATCATTTGTGAAATCACTCTATCAGGCTACCTCTTGGGTGAAAAGATGTTCAGTAGTAAAATATGGCAATAGAAAGGGTTTGCCAGTGAAACAAAATTTTTTGACAACCACTCCTTGTGTCAGCAAAAATATGTCACCTTTTGTCTTGTCAACCACTTTTGCTTTCATTGTTATGGGCACTCTATCGCACACCCCATAAATCAAATCAAGGGTGAGCCCCAAATTTTTTTGTTAAAATTATAATAGGACTCTTTTCTTGACAGACTCTGAGTCCATGAATACACTGGTAATGTTCTCCTTGTATCATCTATCTTCTATACTACTATGAAAGCAAAATGAGAATGCATGTGATAGAAGAAGTACCATACCAGAATGGAGCAGTGCATGAAAGTGACATATTCCCTGCTTGGCACCTTCTACAACTGTGATTGCATTCTTCAAGCTACAAAATCTACCAAATCAAAGAAAATTAGATTTATTTTTGCTGTCATGGCAATCGGGGTGTAAAACTCCACTTGTGAAATACACTACACTAGCGATGCTTGCCATTTATGCACTATTGAATTTGAAGACAATCCTACCATACATGCCAACATTGAATATTAATATAGGCTCTTGAAATCCCTCAACGACACCAAAAATTCTAGCAAATCCATAAAACATGGCGTCTTCAGCAACTGGTTCTCCATAAACTATTGTATATGAACTGTAGACTGGTACCTTTCCTCCTACTCTGTAAGATTGAGTTTTTTAAACATGATGTTTGGTGGAGGTTTTGCACCACAAGCGAAGGTGTCCCTTATTGAGCTAGCTGAAATACTGAAAAACTTATCTCCTTGGGTATTTTTGAATGACTCTCGTAGCAAGATTATAACATTGTGCAATCACCCATACCAACTTGGGACATGAGTGCACAAGCATACAAAGGTACTATAAGAGATGAAAATAGAACACTGTAGTGCAGGAACTCTCAACAGATACCTTCTATAGAGTGAACTCAACATCCTGATGTAGTTTCTCCATGCCCTTGTTAATGATTACACAGTCACCAATTTGTGCCAAACAGTCATAGTAAGGCATCAATTCGATTTCTTCCTCCTCCTCTTTGACTTTTCATCGCTTCTTTTCTAGATCAGCTTTCTTCTGAGCTTTCTCCTTCTTAGCTTCTGAGTTTCTCTTTCCCATATTGAGCAGATAGTAAATCAATTCAAACTTTGTAGCAAACCATGATTCTCAAAAATTCTACAACCAGACGCTTTGCAAATTTTAAATTCTTTAGCTAAAATGTTCACCCTTTTTATAAATTTCAAACCACACCCATCAAATTAAATGCTTGCAGCATGCCTACTAATTTTGGGGATGCATCATGCTTTCCAATGATTTATAAATTTTTCCCACCTCTTCTCCAAGCGTTTTGATTGGTTGCTTTAATTTTTTAATTGCTTTTTCCTTCTTGGGCGGTGCAACTTGTCGTTAATGGTTATTTATAGAAAACGTGTCTTACTACTTTTTTGACTTGAACTACGTGATGAGCGCCTTGTTTTGCTGATGTGGAGTGCTTGAAAAGAAATTTCACTACTTTTACGGACAAAACGACATGCATTTTTGGGATTCATTGTAAAAGCAGGGTGAAGAGGCATTTCGATCCCTTTCGCTTCGAAAATGACTTTCACCACGCTTTTCTCCTGAAAAAGCATTAGAGATGCCAACTTGAGTTTTGCTCCAAAAAATCCAAATATGCATGGGCAAAATTGACATCTTGAGCGAAATTAGCTTCTTTACCTCTTTTTATTTTTCCCCCTTTTCACTTTTCTTCTCTATTTTTATCAAGTGCTTTTCCTAACTTGGGCGTCAAACTTTTAAAATTGCAATGATTTTACTTTCCTTCACAAAAAATTTAAAAGCATGAATGCTTTTGACATATTTGGTGCTGAAAAAGCACTTCTGGCTGAAATACCCAAAAAGAAAGTAAAGAAAAGGTTTTTCGCCAATGAAAATACCTTTCGCTCCAACGAAAATGAATTTCGTCGCTTTTTGATTTTTTTTTCAAAGAGGGACGAAGAAGGTTTTTTGTTGGTGAAAATGAATTTCACCAGCAAAAACACCCCTTCATAACAAAAAGGGATTTGCTCTCATCCTTAGTCATTTTTTCAAACCAAAGACATTAAAAACAAAACTATATACATATTTACATTTGTAATCCCACATTTTTTTACTAGTAGTAGACCTTCAAATGAAGACCATTGACTAGAATTGGCAGCACATGGCCATCCATATCTTGCAAATAAAATGAGTTAACTTGATTGACACAAGAAATCTGGAAAGGGCCTTCCCAAATCACCTCAAACTTGTGGTGTTTGCCTGACTTTGCTTTGTTATCGTTCCATTTTAACACCAGATCACCCACCTTGAATGTCTTCTCAGAAGTCTTCTTGCCAAACCACTTATTCGTCATCCAGGCATGTTCCATGAAGGCATTGTACACGTTTTCCCTTTCTTCCTCCAACTATAAAAGATGATCCAAACTTGCGCTCATAGGATCAAATTCATTGTCTTCATCATCAAGCAATTGCAAGGATTGAAGAGCCGATAATTCAATGTGAATGAGTAAAACTGCTTCTTTACCGCACACCAAGGAATAGGGGGAGATCTTGATAGAATTTTTCACTGAGATGTGATCAGCCCATAAGGCTTGGTTTAGGAGAAAATACCAAATTCGCTTGTTATCATCAAGAGTCCTCTTCAAAATCCTGAGAAGGTTCTTGTTTGTGGATTCAACCAAACCATTTCCTTGCGGATAGTAATTTGATGAGGTTTTTAAATAAATACCATATTTACCCATGAAATCATTGATTTTTGTGTTGATGAATGGAGTTTCATTATCTATTATAATCTCTTCTAGGACACTGAATCAAATGATAAATCCTTCAAGGATTGTGATGACTACATCCTGGTTTGCCTTCTTGGTTGGGATTGCTTTGGCCCATCAGGTGAAATAATCAGTTGCAGTCAAAATGTATTTATGCTTGGTAGATGAATTAGGATCAATGACCCCAATAAAATCTAAGCCCCATTGTTGAAATTGTGCTTCTACTTGAATCGGATGAAGAGTCAAAGATGCATTATGCTAACTGCCTTGGTTAAAGCATCTACAATATTTACCTTGGTATCCACTTTTTCTAGCAACACTCTTTTCTATTCAATCATATCCCTAATAAAGTGGTACTTTGTATCAATGTGCTTTGTTCTTGAATGGTAAGTAGGGTTCTTTACCAGAAATATAGCACTTTGGCTATCACAATTTATCTTCATAGCTCCTTGAAAGAACCCAATATCAACACATAGTCTTTGTATCCATACTGCTTTCTTACTTGCATTAGTGGCTTCCATGTACTCAACTTCAGTGGTTGAAAGAGCAACAATAGTTTACCTTTTTCTGATCCAACTAATAGCCCCTCCAAACAAGTTGAATACATATGCACTAGTAGATCTTTTATTGTCAAGATCTCCAGCCCAATCTGCATCAACAAAACCTTCTATATCTAAGGATTTTTTTTTTGTTACCTGTACCTTCATAACAGATTGAAAAATTAGATGTACCACACAAAAATTTGAAAACCCTTTTTACAGCAGTCCAATGCTCTTTACCAGGTTTAGACATATATTTTCTCAAAACTCCCACTACATGGGCAATATCTGGTCTAGTACACACCATGGCATACATTAAAATCCCTACAACATTTGCATAAGAAACATGGGATATTTCTTCTACCTCTTCTTCTTTTTTTGGAAATTGTTTGACAAACAATTTTTTACCCAATGGAATAGGTACCTTCATTGGTTTGCAATCCTGCATACTGAATCTCTTCAATACTTTCTCAACATAATTTTTTTGATTCAGCCACAACTTTCTATTTGAATGATCTCTATTTATTTGCATACCCAAAATGAAACTTGCAGGGCCAAGATATTTCATGTCAAACTGTGATGCTAACTGAGACTTCACTTCCCTAATCATTTCCTTACTGTTTCCAATTAGTAACATATCATCAACATACAAAATTATAATGACAAGTTCATCACCAATTTACTTTGAGTATACACAATGATCAACATTGCTATGAACAAAATCAAGTCCTAAAACATAAATATCAATTTTTTTATACCACATTCTAGGTGACTGTTTCAGTTCGTATATAGATTTCTTTAGCTTACATACAAAATCCTCCTTTCCTTCAACAATGAATCCTTCAGGCTTACTCATATAGATGTCTTCCTCCAGATATCCATGAAGGAATGCAATTTTTACATCCATTTTCTCTATTTCAAGATAAAATACAACAACCACAGATAAAATAAATCTTATTGAGGTTAGCTTTGCAATAGGAGAAAATACTTCACCATAATCAATTCCCTCTACCTGAGAATAGCCTTTAGCAACTAGGCGAGCTTTATATTTCTCCACTTTACCTTCAACATTCTACTTCTTGAATATCCATTTGCAACCTATTGCTTTTCTTCCACCAGGTAATTTTACTAGATCCCATGTCTTGTTCTTTTTCATGGCAATCATTTCCTCATTCATGGACTCTTCCTAAAGGTTTACCTCTTCAAAATTAACCACTTCTCTAACTGTTCTAGGATATTCATTAGTAACAGATAAAACAAAGGAAGAAAAAAAAGCAGATGGACTATACCTTTTAGGTTGCCTTATTTCTTGTGTTGATCTCCTTACCACAGGTGTATGAACCTCTAGTTCATCCTCTTCTATAGAGTAGGATTCTTCTTCCATGAGCTCAAATTGCACCTTTTTAGGTTCTTCTATTACTTCCTTCCTATGATCACTTTTCATTTCTCTAAAAACCACATCTCTACTGTAAACTGTACTTTTAGTTTTTGGATTCCAAAGTTTATATCCTTTAACACCATCTTTATAACCAATAAAGATACATTTAACAACCTTATTATCAAGCTTACTTATTTTCTCCTTTGGAATATGCATGTATGCATCACAGCCAAAATCCAAAAACTCTAAGATGTGGAAGAGAGGGTTTCTTACCAAAACATGCTTCATATGAAGTTTTATCCGAGAATGCTGATGTAGGAGATCAATTTTAAAAGTAACATACTGCATTCACTGCCTCTTCCTAGAATTCTTGTGCCAAACCAACACCACTGAGCATACTTTTAGTCTTTTCCATCAGTGATTTGTTCAATCTCTCAACAACTCCATTTTGTTGAGGTGTATATGGAGTAGTATTCTGTCTTGCAATACCACATTGCTTACAAAAATTCTCAAATTTATTTGAACAATACTCTCCTCCATTATTAGACCTCAACATATTAATATTTTTTTCCAGTTTGATTTTCAACAAGTGCTTTAAATTATCTAAACTTGTCAAACACTTCAGCTTTACTTTTAAGAAAATAAATCCATGCATATCTTGAAAAGTCATCAATGAAAGAAGCATAGTACCATGATTTTCCAAGGGATGGAATAGGAACAGGACCAAAGATGTCGCTATAAATTAGATCTAATACATATTTTGATATTGCAACACCAGATGGGAAACTCACACTATTCTGCTTGCCATAAATACAATGTTCACAAAATTAAAAAATCATTGAACAACTAGGGATACCTTGGACCATACCTTTCGTGTACATGGTATGCAATACCTTTTCTCCAATATGTCCCATTCTTTGATGCCAGAGCATTGAAATTTTATCTGATTCACAAGAATAGTTGAGCTATTGCACTCATTTGTCATAGTGCTTCCCCCAATAGCTTATACAAGGTTTCAATCCAAACTCCTCTTGCTAACACCATAGATTCACAAACCATTTTGCATGAATCCTTACTAAAATTGACGTTCACTGCTGCATCAACCATTTTACTTACAAAAATTAAATTTCTAGCTAGGCCAGGAATATGCATCACACCTAGGAGGGTTTTAACCCTACCATAATGCAATAGTATTTTCACTCTTCCATGACCAATGATTATAAGTGGTGAATCATCTCCCAAAAGTACCTCCCCTCCATCATATCTTTTGCATTCACTGAACCACCCCTATGAGGGGTCATATGAAAAGAGGTACTAGTATCGATCAACCAATTATTACTATCTGAATGTGTGGAGCAAGATACCAAATATACATCCCCTCCTTCATCAGTGGATTTATTTATCTCTGTGGAAGTGGATTCGTTAGATCACTTTTCATAATCAACATTTTTTGATCTACAAACCTTCTTTATGTGTCCAAGCTTACCACATTTCCAATATTTTCTCTCAAACCTTCCTCGAGACTTGGATCTACCTCTAGACTTAGATCTATCACTAGATCTCATTTGATATTTTTCCTTGGCACGCCCTCTCACTGTTATGACATCCTTTGATGCACCCGCCATGGCTTTTCTCCTTATATCCTTTGATAATAGAGATGCCACAACATCTTCAAACTTCAATGTGTATGAAGTTGTACTACCAATTGCTACAACAAGGTTATCCTATGAATCTGGTAACGAGCATAGCAAAGTACTACATTTATATTTCTCACTCAACTTAATTTCAATAGATGTAAGTTAACTTACCATCGTAATAAATTCATTAAGATGATTTGCTACTGAATTCCCTTCATTCATCCTAAGATTATACAATTTATTTCAAAGGAATAATTTTTTCACCAGGAACTTAGATTGATACAGATCCCCTAACTTATCTTAAAGATCCTTTGCAGTAGCTTCTCCAGAAATATTGATTAATATTGAATCTACAAGGCATAGTTGAATTAGACTCATCACTTTCCAATTCAAATTTTTCCAATATTCATCATATGTATTGGTAGGCTTCTCTTTAGAGATAATAGACCACTGATCTCTATCCATGAGCAAATCCTCCATCTTTAACTTGCATAGCTCAAAATTTTTTCCATCAAATTTCTCAATCTCTATACTTGATTGATTTAATGTTATTTTACTTCAAGCTCCTTCTGTGTAAAACTCCCACTTCAGAATAAGTTTTCTATAACTCCTAGAAACCCTAGATCTTATTCAAATGAACTGAAACCCTAGCAATAAAGGTGTCCCTCTATGGCTAACAACTTGGCTCTGATATCGTATGAAGAGTTATACCCAGAATTATTCCAGAATAATAATGTAGAATTAAATAATTTAGAATAAAATAACAACTCATAAAATACATGCACATAGAACACAAGAGATTTATCCTAGTTCACCCGATATGGGCTACTCCAACAAACAAGAGCCACACCTCCTTTTCTATTATTATTTTACACTCTACCCGTAATGGGACATTACAATCAATATAAAGGAAACTCTTACAACCCTAAACCACAACATGGTATTAGAATACGGCGAGAACAATACCATGGACTAAAACCACCCATACCCACCAATCATAGGAATCCCACCAACACCTCCGTAAATAACTCCAATAATATGTCTAAAAAAGGGGGACCACCAAAACAGGGGCTTGTTGTACAATACTTCCTCTACAAAGAATGAGACACATCCAATATTATCTATATATCTATGGTATTTGTCACATATTTGATTGATTTTGAATACATTTACAAAAAGAGTGGGCCAAAAATAGTCTGCTTTGATCATTTTCAATGCCATGGGTCTCCTTGCATAGTGGTCTCTTGACAATCTAGAATGGAAATCTTCCAAGATTTTCTACTTCTCTGGTTATCTGACACACCTAAGGAGAACTCCATCAATGTTCTTATGAAACAATCCATTTGGTAGCATAACATACCTGAGGACCTGTAGTCTAAATCTCCTTCTCTATGAAGCATTGATATGTGAAAGATACCTTCTTGAGTTGAAATATTTGACAAGGTCCTCTGTCCAATCATAGTCACTTGGGGAATAATTAGCAAGATTATACTCACTTAATAACTCTTCATACTGGTAAATCATGGATTTAGAGGTAGCGCTCTTCACAAGCTCCTGACATAGTGCTCGGTCTTGAGCCAGCTTGGTTAGTTGAATTTCAATATCACACTCTTATATTTTGGAAACCCAACCGAATATTTTATCTCCAAGCTCACCTTGGATGATGAAACTTCAAACATATGGATGAACAATGTAAACTATTGTTTTGCTCTGGGAAATAAAATTTTGAAACTTTTTCAAGGACTTCATCACTGCATATGCTTGCTTATCTATGAAATTGTATTTTTCTTCATGCAGTTGGATGACTTGACTTAAGAATGCAATAGGACATTCATCTCCATTGTCTCCCTTCTGTGTGAGCACGACTGCATAACTCTCCTGTTCACCAAAAACATAAAGGATGAAATCCTTCGAATAATTAAATTTTACCAAAATAGGAGCTTGAGAAATTCTTTATTTGATTTTATTGAATGCTTGCTCCCTTTGCTCAGTCCATTTGAACTTAGTATCCTTCTTTAATAGCTTAGTCATTGGTTTCACAACTTGGGTGAAATCTGCAATAAAATTTTGAATGAAATTAATCAGCCTAAAAAATGACTGTAATTATTTCTTGTTGGCTGGCAGTGGAAGCTTCAAAAAAGCCTCATCTCTAGCTGGATCAACAACTAAATCTTTTTTTGAAATCACATGGCCTAGGACCTTTCATTCATTTACTATGAAGATCGATTTATTCAAATTGATGGATATCCTGAAATCTCGATATTTCTCAAACACTTGTACTAAATGCAAACTATGCTCCTCACTGTTATGAGAGAAGATAGTCATATCATCCAAATAAATAACAATGCCTCTATTTAACAACTCACCAAAAGCTACGTACATCACTCTCTGAAAAGTTACTCCAGCATTCGAAAGATCAAAAGGCATTCGTTGATAAGTAAATGTACCCCATTTCGTGGTGAATGATGTTTTATACTGGTCTTCATCCTTGACCTAAATATGATTATAGCTAGAGAATCCATCCAATAGAGAAAATATCTGATCTCTTGCAACTATATGAAGAATCTGATCAATCTGTGATAAGGGCTAATGATCCTTCAGATAATAAATGATTTAAATTCTGGAAATCAACACACAAGCGAATATCTCCATTATTTTTACTCCCAGGGACCAAATTCACTACTCAGGTAGAATGCTTGAATGGATAAATAATTTTGGATTTCAAAATTTTCAAAAGTTTAGCTTTCATCAAGACTTTAATTTTGGTATTGACTAGCCTCTATTTTTTCCTAAAGGGTTTAACTTCTTCATGTAGCTCAATGGTATGCTGGATCACATCCTTGTAACCTTTTAGGTCCTGGTAGCTCCAGACGACAATGTTTGGAAACTCATGGCATAGCTCTTTGATCTGCTCAAGTTCTTCTAGAGTGTAATCAGTGCTAACTTTGATTGACTTCTCGAGTCAACTGCAACTCAGTGTACTCATTCTCATCTACTTTAATCTTATGTTTTTTAGCTTTGTCATTATGATCAAAGAGACTCTTGAGCATAATAAATCCTTTCGAGATATGATTATTCCTAGCTGGATCAATCCCTCAACTTCTTCTTCATCAAGTGTTATTCCTTCTACAATACTAGCCTCTCTTATCTGGAAGTTCATGACATGCTCATAAATTTCAAACACTTGCCAATAGATATTCTTATCAGGAACTGAAGGCCTGTAAAATAACTTATGATCTTTGGTTCCTTCACCATGTGTTCAACTAGAGAAAAGTTGGTGCCAAGGGATACCAAAATATTAGCATGTTTATTCTATTCATACTAGATCGCTTGGATTTTCAATGTTGTATAAGCCTCAAAAAGGTCCCAAAATTTATTGTGGTACACCTTCAAATAGTGATACTTGGAGACACACTTGTTAGTTACTTGATTCACAATAAGTTTTGAATATCCAAAAATCTATAGTTATTTGATCCCAAGCTTCATTGCTTTCTTCAAACCTAAGCATAATGCTTCATACTCAGTAGTGTTGTTTGTACAACTCCAGGTCAATCAGTATGAATAAGTCTTCTATATACTAGAAGGATAAACGAGAATAATTCTAGCTCTTGCACCATTCTTGCATCTCATGCCATCAAATTATAGCTTCCACAACTAATCTAGAATAGGATATTGATCATTAGACACCTTCACTTCAACCTTTTTGGGCTTAGTAATGGAGTAAAAACCAATCTCAATTTCCATCATAGCATTAAAATCAAGCATTAAAAACTCATCTTCTATACGAACCTCATCCAAAGTCTCTTCCATTAAATCCAATTCTTCTAATTCTTTAGTCATCATGTTGACAAAATTCATGGAATTTTATTCTTCCTCAATCTTCTATATATGAAAAGTAGAAGGATTCTCATTATCGATCAGAATATTTTCCTTTCAAAGGAATCTCCAGATGGGAGTATTCTAGAGAAATATAACCTCCCAAATTGGTAGTAAATTCTCTTGAGAGGTACATACTGAAATACAACTCCAGATCAACCACAACCACCTCTTGGATCATAGTGATTTGAGGTATTTTATGTAAGATAATGGGAATATCTTTGATGACTCCTACTGTTCTCACAGGGGTTCCATCTAACTGTAAGATGCTAGGGTTGCTTCTGGTATATTCCATACCCATAACATCACAAATCACCTTTGGAATGACAATTTTCATGATGCTAGAGTTGATCATGCAGTTATGTACAATCCAACCCTCCATCTTGAGAGACAAATTGAAAGAGGGTGATCTATTATTTCCAGTAGCTGAAGTGGTTAATGTTTGAGCAAACATAGTCTGAGTAGGATTCTTTCCCTTATATTTTACAAACTTCAGCGATTCTTGCAACAAGTTGACTTGTCCAAGCAATTGCAATGCATCATAGAGACTAACCTTGGTAGGAATCTTATTTAGCTCCTCAACAATATTGTACATAGATGTACTGGACTCCCTTCCTTCGTTGGCAGCCTCATACTTGCTCTGATATTGCTGTGTGGCTTCTACCCTTTGACACTTTGTCAAGGATGGATATTTGAGCCTTTCTCTGGCCTATTCCTCTGTTTTAGCTTTTGTTTGTGAAGTTGACGCCTTTTATTGTAATATTTCTTTTTCTCGTAGAAGTAATAGATATTTTAATAGGACAGGTGCATTTGGCTTGGGCACTGGAAAAGGCACTCTTGCTTGTGTTTTTTTTTTCTCATTTTGCACCTTTAGGTCAATGGGTACCTTCAATTGATCCATTTTAGTTGGATCCACTATGATTGGCTTTCTTCCAACTCTCATGAGAACTAAAACTTGTTCTTCGAAAGGAACCATGAAATTATGATCAGTTTTTTTAATCATGTTAACTTGACCAATGAAAGAGCTATCTACCAATGTCTGCACATAGTTCAAATGAACCATGCAAGTTTATTTACCATGTGGATAATTGCAGGTAGATCACCAATACGTCTTATCCGATGGGCCAGCTTCTTCATTCATCAATATGGTCAGATTCATCTCAAGAACCTTACTGGTCGAAGCTGCTTGCTCTTTGGTGATTGGTAGAGATTGAAATATTTTGGGTTGGAAATATCTCTCAACCTACTTTTCCTTAATCATCATGATCTTATTTCTCATCACTATTATAGATGAGTTCATTGATTGCATCTCTTTCAACAACTTCTCTTGGGGATTAGGATTAAGGGTGCTAGAGGAGCTAGTAATGGAAGTGGTATAGGTAGAGATGATAGTGTTGGGAACGGAACCAGAGTGGATAGCTACTGAATGGAGGGAGAAAATAATTACAGGATAGAAATTATCATGGTTTGAGATGAACTCGGGTTTCATGAAGGGATCAAATACATGGGGGACATTGGAAAGGGTTGAGAAGATGTATTGGAATACAAATGTTGTGGGATATTAGGGAAGATAGGTATTGTCATCTTCAATGAAATCTTACCGATAACAATCAGATCGACCTTAGTATTTTGCATAGTAGAGTACAAGGTCGGGAATATATCAATGTTGGACTGATGGATGGCCATGCTAATGTCAAAATTGAAGGCTCAAAGGTAATAAAATACAACTTGTTTGGGAGTCGATTGGAGACCATCAGGGACTCTTTGCCAAGTTTGAATGAATCTGACATTGAAGTAAACAATTTACTAATGTGGATACCTTTAAATGGTAGTCAATTGATGTAATAAAGAAAAAGGATTCAATTATTTATTGAAACATTTTATCAATAATTCAGCCAACTGGTCCCATGTGGTAATAGTGGCAAACTGTAAAGACTGGTACCAGTAAAGTAGCTTCCCTTTGAGAGAGAGCACGAGTAATATTACCATGAAATATTCATCCATGATGCTATGAATGGTTGCCAAAGAAGCCACATCTTAGACATTCTCATAAGTTGTTTTTACCATACCATCATAAGTAGGTAAAGCCTTCAATGCTGCTTGCACGATTGGGTTCTAAGCTTACATATTCCAAGCTCCAAAATGGTTGCAGGCTAGAAACTGTCTTGGTGGTGGTGGTAAATTTTGAGTTATTTGAATTGGAGTGTTTGCTTGAGGAGAAACACTAGTAGCAGTGCTAGAATGAAGACGTTGCAAATGATGGAACAGTCAGAGTGACTAACCTAGGATGATCTCCTAAAATCTGGATGTCAAGCTCAAAGAACTCAACGGGATTTTCAAAAGTTTTGGCCTTCGGTCTTGTGATAATGAAGCAAAGCTTTCACCCACTTCACGTTTAGAGGCTTCTGGGTAAAATCAAGTCGCCAGATTTTGTAACTAGACAGTAATAGATGAACATCAATCCTTATTATTGCTTAAAATAAGACTTTTAGGGTCCCACCAAGTGTGCAAAACATTGTTGATCACGAATTTGCCTAAGGATAAAATGTATATGTGCCCTAGACTCGACCAACATTGAAAGGTCGAACGAAAGAGATGTCCTTCGAGGCAATATCCAAAGAGGGCTGGTTTTATTACTAATCTAAAAATCGATGGAAAGCTTAAGGATATAAATTAATAGAAAGATATGGGAAATATGGTTGTATGCCAGAAAAAATAGAGTGGAGAATGAACTAACAAGTAAATCATGAAATCAAGTTTTAATTAGCATTCATAAAAAATAAGAATATAGGAACTGATCATAGATCGCAGATACGATTTCCAGTTAATATTTCAACATTCATTCCTTCATTAGAAATTAAATACAAAAGTAGAGTTTTAACTTATCTTAAAAAGGTAATGAATATAGTAGAAATAATGGGCAAAAAATAATCACATACACGACTGATCCAGGAACCAAAGAAAAACGTCTTTCAATTGAGGCAGAAGTTAAAAATCAAAGAGTTCTTTAGCAAAATGTTCCTCCTTTTTTTACATCAAGCTTCTTAGTTTTTATAGAGGATTTCACCTCCAAAATTAAATGCTTATTAAAAAAAATGCTGGCTAGTAAAAAATCAAACAACAACAATTCCTTCTTGGTACCAACAACGAACAAATTAGTAAACATATTGGGAAACGTCCAACGATTTTGTCACATGGCTTATCAGATCTTTGGTGGAAATCATCGATCTGATTTCAATCGCCATGATGGTGCCTTGAAAATGAATATATACTAAAGTGGACGATGCTTAAAAAATAAACAAGATTACACTAGAGTCAAGGATGCAATACTTAAACCCAAAAATTCTTTGATAGTGATCCTGGAAATATCTATTGATCACCATAAGAATTGAATTTACCAGCTTTAATCATTTCCCAAAGATCTTCACTGAAAACGTTGGGACGATGGCATTTGCTTCAAAAATGATCTTTGATCAAAGTTATGCTTGAAATGAGCCTTCATCATGATTTTGCCCAAGTTGTGCCCGAAATGGGCTTTCGCCACGCTTGGGGGGTGTTGAAATCGCGATTTCAACTTCGTTCTTAAGCTTATGCTTCAAAATTCATTATCATAATTTGGAGGGTGAAGAATTTCTTGATCCTTAATATTACACATCTCATCAATAGTATCTTCCAAGAACAAGTGGTGAAACTCTATCATGTCTTCAAATTCATTTATTAATTTTCTTTCCATTTCACTTTCAACCACTTTATTTAATTCCATGGTGGGTTCCATCCGTTCACATATATCAAACATTGTTGAATTTAGAACCCCTTCCTCCGGATAATCGTGTATCTCTACATGATCCTCACTAGTGGATGTTGTTTTAGCAATTTGCACCTCCTCTTGGACTACATCTAAGGTGGTCATAAAATTTGGGTATTCAAATTCATCCCCTTGATCACTCACCTTAGGTATCATTGGAGTGGAGGGTGCTATCGTGACAGGTTGCAGCTAAAGCAGTACAGATGAACAAAACGTCACGAAATCGTGACATGTCACAAAATCGTGGGTCAAACCAGTCAAACAGAACGAAGCAGAAAGGCGTAGCGATATCGCGACAAAAATTAGCAAAGGTGCATGAAGCGCAAAATGGTCGCAAAATCGTGACAGAATCGACTAGAAGGCATGAAGAGCAAAAATGGTCGTGAAATCATGACAAAAAGCAGCAAATGGGGGATGAAGAGAAAAGACGTCGTGAATCATGACAGGTCACGGTTTCGCGGCTCCGAAGTAGCGAAGTAGTACTGATGGAGATAGCGTAGCGATTTCGCGATGAAAAGTTGGCAAGTATACGACAGAGAAAAATGGTCATGAAATCGCGACAACATTGAGTGCAAAGGAGTGCAGAGTAAAATGGTCGCGAAATCGCGACATATTGAGGCCGAAGCATACGGAGATCAAAACGGTAGCGAAATTGTAACAGGTTGCGGCGAGAAGGCCCGAAACAGAAAATGGTCACGAAATCACTACAGGTTGCGGTCGAAGAGTACGGAGATCAAAACGGTAGCAAAATCGTGACAGATTGCGGCAAGAGGGCCCGAAGGATAAAATGGTCACAAAATCGTGACGAGTTGCGGTCGAAGCGTATGGAGAGTGAAAGCGTCGCGATATCATGACATGTCACGATTTCGCGACATGTCGTGTTTTCGCTATGTAAGTGAAGGAGCAAGGCCGCGGGCTATTTTTGGTCACGATTTTCATGGGACCGTTATGGAACATGCAGAAACGCATCAAACACGTGGCACAAGGGCATGAGGTTTATGATAACGCTTCAGAGCGACGGTTACAATACGCAGACAGGACCAAATGTTTCAAATTCGAGCGAAAGGTCAAAACAATTCGAAAGGCGAGAATATGAAACGAATCGATCGGGAAGATGAAATGAAGCATCACAAGCCGAAACAAAAAACATTGCCATGCTTTAAAAGTAGAAGCACAGGACAGATAGGGGGGGAAATCGCTGGAGCAGAGTTGCAGTGCTAGAGGCCAGAGGGTCATTCTAGGCCTGCTTTAAGGCTGTTTTCCTTCCTTTTTTTGGTTTTGAGAAAACTAGAGATGCTGCCATTGTAACTTGACATATTATTAATGCAGTGTTCAGAAATTTGCATCTTGTTGGCAAGAAAGAAGGAGTTATTTTCTGCATGCATGTTTTAATGTTTTTCTTTCCCTTTTTCAGATTTCTAGGCTTATAGATGAAGTTTAATGCAAGTTCTCTTGGTTGCTTCATGCGAATGTCTAAATCTAAAAAATAACAGTAAACCCCAGAGACCAGCACTTAACTTATCTGGATTGTGCGTGTTTGTAGGTTCAATAGGTTAGGTTGCATGCATGGAAACCTCACATCTTCGATTTTGCCAGGATGAGATGGCATCAAACTGAATGCAATTTTAAATTTCTTTTCTTTTGCATTTTATTTTTCTTCTTGCTGCATCTTATTTTCAGAAGTTCTAATTTTATTTATAGGCTTTAAAATAAAATAAAAAAATTAAAAAAATTCAAAATCCATAAATAATTCCTTCATGCTATTGCATTTCATCAATTTACATTTTGAAGTTACAGCATGGTCAAATAGAGACCAAATCACATTTACTTTATCAGGGTTCAATGAACAGTCATTAAATTTCATAGTAAAATAAACCACAGTGCCCCTTGTTTTCAGTTACTTGCAACCACTAAGGTGTTCTAAGCATTTTAATTAAATATATTTTATACACAGATGCAAAATGCTCACATAACAGGAACCTTGGAGAAATTACTTGTTTAATTTCTTTGCAAGCAGAGGATTTAGAACCCAAATCCTATCGGAGAGTGTGTTTTCACAATCGGGTGAAAATACCACTCAACAGAAGTATGAAGGTCACCATATTTCATGGAAGCCACCTCCTCATATGGTAAAATTTAATTTTGATAAGGCATACATAGGTAATCCCAGTTTGGTTGGAGTAGGTATAGTTATATGCTTCCATGAGGGCAATTTCATTAGAGTTGACTAACTACCTCTAGGAATTCTCACTATTAACAAGGATAAAGTGATTATATTAGTACAAGATCTTAAGCTTATAGTGCAATTGGGTATACTTAATCTTGTAATTAAAGGAGATTATATGATTATGATAAGGAAAATGTCTAAAGGGTCATGCTAGGATTAAGAATTTCTTAATATTTTTATAAGAATTTAATACATTTGTTTGATACATCTCATGAAAGCATACAATCCATGAAGGAAATCAAGTGAAAATCTTCCTAGTCAATTTGGGTTTGAATGATATGAGCAAATAGGTTGGCATAGAATATATACATTGGCCAAGACTCAAAGAATTGGTTAACTTCAACATATATGATCTCCTTGGGCTATTGCTCCATTTATAGACTCTTGAACATAAGTTGTTATTATTGGAATTGGTTCCTTCTCTCATTCATGACAACAACCTTAAACACCAAAGTTCAAGATATGCTTGTAAGGGACTTGTCATCACTAGCTTGTAAGGAGGCCATAATGGTTGAATAATAACACATACCAACTATAAGCTAGAGAAAGATCCTCTATTTTTTTAGGATGCCATCTATCATGGAATCAAATTAATATTTCTATATTATTGAAAGAGTTAATTTCTAGCTTTGTAGTGATTGATCTATAAGACAATCTATAAGATTTTGAAATAAAAAATATTGTACCATAACATAATTGAAAGAAACTATTGTTACTTTCTCTACTAATAGGGATAATGATAACTAGTTCTTAATGGTACTATAATGTAGATAATTTTTTTGTTTGACCATATTTGGGAGTGCTCCCTTATAGAATCGACATGACTTTTACTAAAAAAATAATACCAAGTTTTTATAATCTTAAGTACACCTTCATTGCACCAAATGCATCGTATCTTCATAGAATAACACTATGAATATTAGGTAAAATAGCACAATGATTTTTTTGCTTGATAAAAAGAGGTTGTACTTGGGTCCCCCACCCTTGATAAATCACAACTCTCTTCTATAAATATTTAGATTTTACAAACATATTTAATTCTCATCTCAATTGAGATGCTATAACTAGATATCTACATATTTTTTCACAAAAAAATGAATTTTTGATATTTATTTTTTGGATCTTCTTAAATTTTCTTTGTAAATACAAATATTCAACATCCTTTTTCTTGACAATTTCCAATCTTGTTCATCCATCCATCCAAGTAAAATCTTGATTAGTGATGGTCTTTGATGATGCCAAGTTGCCATTGTGCCACTTGAATATTCATAATTGCTCTATTGGCTCCATGCTTCTATTGCTTTGCTCTAATATTTTGAATGATTGGTCCTGTTGTTCCCTAATGTTGTTGCACCCCTTTGAAATCTAGAAACATTATGCTTTTTCTACCAAAAATTTCCATACTTTATGCATTTTTGATCCCATGTAGATCTAAAATATTGATGCCTTAAGCCATATCTCCAAAATCGTTGCTGCTCAAGGTGGTATGGTGCCAATATGCTACAACCTTAACCTGGAATTCTATTTCCTTTGATTCTTCAACAATATATATATATATATATATATATATATATATATATATATATATATATATATATATATATGTGTGTTAAAATTTTCTTCACAATATTCTCTCTTATACCTTTCTTTTGGTGCATCCTTTTGCACTTCTAACAAGGCTTCCTTGGACTTTGTTGTTATTGTAAATTCAAATTTTGGGTTTTCTAATGGTTCTTCAACTTGTTCCCTTGCAATAATTTCTTCTTGCTTCTCCTTGGATCCTTGCATCTTGATATTTTTCTTATGAATGCAACCATGAACTTGCACCTTCTCATATGTATTTTCTACTTCTAACATATCCTCTTTATTCATTTCTTTTAGTTCTCTTTGAAGCCTTTTTATTTCTTCTTCATATCCTTTGATGGTGATCTTCAAACTAGCTATCTTTTTATATGGGTTTCACTGACTCAAGAATGCATTCTCCATATCATCCTAAGTGAAACTATGCTTTCTTCCCTTAGTAATAATTGCCCATCGATCACGAGCTTCCTATTTTAAAAGATAGAAAAGTTTGCAAGTCCAAAAATGGTCACTAGATTATAGAGATCTAAACTTCATCCACCATTCTTGAGCATCAATAGCATCCTTACCAGTGAAAATTGGTAACTCCATCATCTCAAACTAATTTTTTTTTGAAAAAAACTAGGATTTTAGAAAAAACCTAGGGTTTTTCATTTTTTTAATCTTCTCTAATCCTTGCTATCATCGATAAAACAATTTAAATATAAAATAATTGATATAAATAAGGAATGGAATCATCCATTATGACTTTGCATTAATCCATTACCAAGATTCTCCTCCAAAGGATTCAATATTGTTGTGTAAACTATTGTTGTTGTTGCGAAGAAGCATGGATGACTTTAATGGCGACATGGTTCTTCTCGGTGTTAGTGGTGGCAATGCTAAAAAAATATTTTGTTGGTAAACAAGATATTGTAGCTAAAAATCAAATCACTTCTCTTTGCTGGTAATCTTTAATTTGCTTCTCTTTACTAGTAATCCTATCAATAATCTTCTCTTATAGTAATATCCTCTTATGCAAATCTACTCTTGCCCATAATATTATCTTATCAATAATATTCTCTTATGCATTCCGGTAAACTAGTGTAAATTTATTATGATGGTTGTGTTGGTCAAATATTTACCTAAAATACAAACACAAGTTTGTGCACCCTAGAAATAGCCAACATTGAAAGGCTGGAGGAAAGAAATGTCCTCCATGCCAATCTCTAGAGAGGGCTGGCTCCCTTACTAATCCTACACCGATTTAAGTCTAGAGTTGCAGGAAAGAAATTGGAAATAATGAAAAGAAATGGGAAATATAGCCACAGGTTGAATATGTAGGATTGGGGATAGACTAGAAGCACGAAATCCAACCAAGTGTTATAGAAGCATAAAATAGAAAAGAAAGCAAGAGAATCTACTTACAGTTTCCTGAAGATAACTTCCAGAATCATATTCCAGTACTCACACTTACACCAGCAATACCAAAATCTAGGTGTAGAATTTGAACTTAACAGTAGATGGCAAACATGAATATAAAATAGAAATGCTTGAACATAAAGAAATCACACAAAGAGACTACTTGCAAAATTAGAAGCCACAACTTTTTCTATTTACACAGAGAACTTGAATAGTTTTTTCTGTAGAATGTCTATCCACCATTTTTACAATGGAAAATGTGTAGTATTTATAGAGGATTTTACCTCTTTCATTTAATTCACATGAAGACAAAATGTTTACAGATCAGGAACCCTGGTGAGGAAATTCCTCCTTGGAAATCTTGAAAATCCATCTTTTGAAACAACGATCCAGTTTCTAAGGAAAAACCTCTAGGAAATCAGCACATTCAGGCATTGGTGCATGGAAAAATACAAAGGTGGTCGATGACTTGGTACATTCGCTGCACTTTGGAAATTCGCTCTTGTTCGAAATATCTTGAAATTCATGAAAATTGCTTGGTGATTTTAATGCTACAACTCTTTTTCTTGAAATCAACAACTTCAGTTACTCCTTGCCCCAATCATTAAATTCGCTTTATTCACCAAACTGAGCGCCTTTGAAAACCTCTGTTGACACTGAAAATAGAACTCACACAAAACCAAGCCATTATTGAACACATCTTCTTCAACCTATATCATCCTCCCCATTCATGCTTCCTAGTGAAGAGGGCACCCCTACAATAGTAATATTAATAATTTTTCTGAATATTACCTCTGGGCCATACTTTGCATTGCTCCATATGTTTTTTCTGAATACACAACTTATAGCTTAATTTAATTCATCACATTCATCCTAGAACAACAATATCCCTTGGGAGAAACACCTTTTAATTCTTTTATTTTACTCTAACATTTTTATCCATCATATTGTCGTTTTGCCCCAAAGAGGGGTGAAAGTGTTGTTGGTGACCTCATTTGGAAGCTTTCTCTATTTTAAACTTTTTAAAATATACGTTTACCCCAAAAGAGGTAAAAGGCACTGTCACCTTTCACCTTATGAAACCAAATTGCTCATTAATCAAATAATTGAAAATACAAAGCTTATATACTTAGGGAAATAACCGCTAAGCTATTGTTGGAGAGAATAAAGGAGAGGAGGAGAAATTTTAATCAAATTTATCAATAACTTTCGTCGACCACTTGCCGACCACTCGTCGACCACTCCTGCTGTCTTCCTTGCCATCCACCTTGCTGTCCACAGGTGGGTTAAATGCGAACATTATCCCCCTTAAAGTTGAGAGGTCTGACAATACAGTATCTTAGCTTTATATATTGAGCTTTAGCCATACCTTTGGTGAAGATGTCTGCAATGTTGTCCAAAGTGCTGCAGTGTTTAAGCTCAACAATCTGGTGCTCCACCATGTCTTGAATGAAGTGATACTTCATATCAAAATATTTTGATCTGCTATGGTGGATAGGATTATATGCCAACTGAATGGCACTCATGTTATCACAATACAATCTGGTAGGACCACTTTACCTTTCTCCAATCTCTTCAAGGACTTTTCTCAACCATAGAGCTTGAGTACTAGCATATGTGATGGCTATATACTCAGCCTCAGTAGATGACAATGCTACAATAGTCTACTTTTTGGAACTCCATGTAATTAGTCCTGACCCTAGACTAAAAAAGTTCCCTGATGTAGATTTCCTATCATCTATATTGCTGCCCCAATCACTATCACTAAAGCCAACTAACTTGACAGAATTACATTTGTGGTAATGGATTCCAAAATCCAATGTACCCTTTACATATCTCAGAATTCTTTTAGTTGCTTGTAAATGCAGCTCGGATGGATTAGCCATAAACCTTGAAACAAGAGAAACAACATACTGAATATCAGGTCTTGTGTTGGTGAGAAACATCAAACTCCCAACCATGCTCCTGTAAGTGGTCATGTCAACCTTCGGTGCTCCATCATCCTTGCTCAATTGGATCCCATGTCCTGTTGGAGTTGCAACTGATTTGCAATGCTCCATGGCAATTTTTTTGATCATATCACGAGCATACTTGTGTTGACATATGAAGATCCCTCTATTTTTTTGATGAACTTCCATGCCTAGGAAGTAATGCATTAAGCCAAGATATTTCATCTCAAATTGTTTCATCATGGAGTGTTTGAACTCCATATTCATCTTATCATTACTACCCATAAATATGAGATCATCCACATATAAAAAAACTATGAGAATGTCTGTACCTTGCTTTAGGTAGTAGAGAGTAGGTTCACTTTTGCTTCGAGTGAATCCATACTCCTTGAAATAGCCATCAATGCGAGAGTACCATGCTCTTGGTGCTTGCTTGAGGCCATATAAGGCTTTTTTTAGTTTGTAAACAAGGTTCTCCTTACCTTGTTCTTGAAAGCCTTGAGGTTGTTGAACATAAACCTCCTCAGTTAAGTACCCATTGAGAAAGGCACTTTTTACATCCATGTGCTGAATATTCCATCCTTTGTGGGCAGCTAAGGAAAGTACTGATCTGATTGTTTCCTGTCTAGCAACAAGAGCAAAGGTTTCCTCATAGTCAATGCCATATTTATGAGTGAAACCTTTTGCTACAAGTCTTGCCTTGTGCCTTTCAATGTTGCCATCAACATTGAATTTGGTCTTGTAGACCCATTTACATCCAACACATTTTTTTCCTTTAGGAAGCTTTACTAGCTCCCAAGTATCATTATTTTTTATAGAGGTTATTTCCTCTTTCATGGCTTCCTGCCATACATTATGAGTACATGCCTTCTCATAGCTAGATGGTTCTAGCTGTGCACTAGTCAATAAAGCATAATTGACTACATCTCCCTTAGGGTCTTGGGAGTCATCATCTCCATACATATGCATATTTTCAAGTTTTTGCAAAACTGAATTCATTTCACTAGCTTGGCTTCTAGTGTATCTTTTCTAGAAATTTTGATCCAACATTTGAAAATATGGATGATGTTGTAATGTTCTTCTACCTCTTGATGGAGAATCAATATCCATAGGTGAAGAACTTACTGATCTCTGTGGAGAAGGACTTGGAGTAGCTGCTAATGTACTCAAAGTAGTACTCATGCTTGGGCTTGGAGGAGGTGTGCCTTTGCTCTTCTTAGGTGTCACCTGCTATATTTGAGAAGAACTTGCATCATGGGATTCATCATCAAATAAAATTTTTTGATGACCCCATTCTCCCCCTTCATCAAAAATCACATCCCTGGAAAGTACAATTTTATGCGTCTTTGGATTGTAGAGTCTATATGCTTTGGTAGACTCACAATATCCTACAAAAATACATGCTTGACTTTTGGGATCAAGATTCTTTCTTTTTTCATCAAGAATGTGTGCATATGCTAAAGAACCAAAAACTTTGAAATGTTTTACATTCGGCTTCTTGCCATACCACCCCTCGTAAGGAGTGATTCCATCCAAACTGGAAGTAGGACTCCTATTTAGAATGTAAACACTGGTTCTAACAACATCGGCCCAATACATGTTACTGAGATGCTTAGTTTGAAGCATCGATCTGGCCATTTCTACTATGGTGCGGTTCTTTCTTTCCGCCACCCCATTCTATTGTGGAGTATAGGTAGTGGTGAATTGCCTCTTTATCCCACATGCTTTACAATATTTTAGAAATACCTTTGAAGAGTACTCTCCTCCTCGATCTGTCCTTAGACATTTTACAATGAACTCACTTTGTTTCTCTACATTATTCTTGAAATCTATGAAGCAATCAAAAGCTTCATCTTTGTTTTTCAAGAAATAGATCCAACACATTCTAGAGAAATCATCTATAAAAGTGAGAAAATAGGAATTATTACCTATGCTTTGTGTCTGCATTGGACCACAGATGTCTGAATGCACTAATTGAAGTGGATGATTGGCCCTCCATGCTTGTCCTTTTGGAAATTTGGACCTGGAGTGCTTTCCCAAAGCACACCCTTCATAGACCTCCTTGTGTTCATTAATTTTAGGAAGTCCTATCACCATAGCTTGAGAAGTTAACAATTTCAAGCTAGCAAAATTTAGGTGACCATATCTCAAGTGCCAAAGCACACTTGGATTTACAATAGCAATATTTGCAAGTTGAGCACCCCCTGGTTCTCCAAAATTAAGGGGAAATAACCTATTTTTGGTCATAGGTACCTATGTGATGACTCGATTACAATTGTTTTTATCAAAAATGACACATTTTCCTTCATCAAAAACAAGTTTGTAATTTTTCTCCATCATTTGTCCAACACTTAGCAGATTATGTTGGAGCTTCGGAGTATAGTAGATGTCATTCACCTTCTTTATGCCTTCTTTCATTGGAACCTCCATGGCTCCAATGCCTTCAAATTGCAAAGCTTTATCATCTCCCAACTTGATTCGGGATTTATAGGTGGAATCCATTGTAGCAAAGAGTTCTTCTTTGCCACTCATATGGTTGGAGCAACCAGTATCCAAAATCCAAGTATCATTCAAATTTTGTTCTGATTGCCCATAAGAAAGAAATAGATTAGATGTTCCATATTCCTCACCATAATTTCCATATTGACTACTGCTTCCTTAAGAAGACTTGGACCAACAGTCACGAGCAAAGTGACCTGGTTTACCACAATTAAAACAAGCCTTTTTGGATTTGTCACCTCCTCGTCCTTGATTGCCATTTCGGCCTTGATTTCCACCTCTTTTTTGATTTTCGCCTCTGTTCTGATTTCCACCTCTGCTGGGATTTCCTCCTTTGTAGCTGTTTATCCCTCTACCTCTTCTTTTTCCTCTACCTTGACCTCTTCCTTGTCCTCTTTCAGCACCCTCATTGGATGCGAAGGCTTTATCATCGCCTCCATAACTTGTTGAAGGAGATCCCTGCAATCTCTCTTCATGAGACATTAATGAACCGATTAATGCATCAAAATTA
Source organism: Wollemia nobilis (assembly GCA_028583015.1). NCBI lineage: Eukaryota > Viridiplantae > Streptophyta > Pinopsida > Araucariales > Araucariaceae > Wollemia > Wollemia nobilis. Next base: position 4,667,743 of record JAQPPZ010016895.1, read on the forward strand.
GAGTGGAAAGGTCTTTTGATTCTTCAATGATTATAGCTATGTGATTCCATTTTTGAAGAAGTGTTCTCAACACTTTCTTCACAACTGTTTCAGGTTTGATTTCTTCGCCAAGTGTTACCATCTTGTTGACAACTGCTTTGACTCTTACGTAGTAGTCACCAACTTTTTCATCTTCATTCATTTTGAGATTCTCAAAATCTCGTTTCAGGGTCTGAAGCCTTACTTGCTTCACCTGATCGCTTCCCTGGAAACCTTCTTTCAAGGCTTTCCATGCATCTTGTGCAGTTAAGCAAGAGGTAATTCTAGGGAAAATACTTTTCTCCAATGCTGCTTGGAGATGATAAAGAGCAGAGGAGTTGCTCTTTTGTGCATCTTTCTTTGTCTTCTTATCTGTTGCACTCAATGTAGCCCAATATATAGGTTTTGTGTAACCTTCTTCTATTATGTCCCATAGTCCCTTGCCTATGAGTAAGGTCCTCATTTTGATGGACCAATACTCATAATCATACCCATTAAATTCTGGAATAGGTAGATTATTATTGGAGGCCATAGTTGTTTGAAATAAACTAGAAACACACTTTTATTTCTCTATTACAATCAAAGCACTTTGCTTTTCAAAAGGAAAGAAAAAGAAGTTACAAATTTAGATCAAATCTAGCTTGATTCACTCTCTCACTGATGGCCTGTTCTTCTTGTTGAGGTTCTTCTATCACTGGATTCACAAAGTTGTCTACAATTGAATCTTCATCGTCACTTATGAGAATTATTTTTGGTGAATATGGTTCTGGCTCTAGTATTTCAACTGAGTCACTGTTACTAAGATGTGGATTCTCTGACTCCTGTGGTGTAACTCCTATAGATTCTGATTCTTCAAATCTATTGCCAAAGGAATTGTCTTCTGAATCTACTTCATATCCTGAATCTGGATGTCTTTGATGAGCTATTACTGCATTTTGCAATTGACTAAATACAATATGCAATCCATATGTGCGAACTTTTTCATCAAAATATTCGGGGTTTTCTCTTACTAAAAGAGAACAAAGGGCTTGATAGCAACCTGAAGATCGTATCATGAATGATTACACAATTCTACCCTTCGATGCAGAAATAATCCCCCCTTAAAGCCTCTTAGGCTATTACACAATTTTTCAGTCTTCAAGTCTCTCAGACTATTACAAAGAATTTCACCCTTCAAGCCTCTTAGGCTTTTACAATAATTTCCTCTTAGGAAATGTTTGTCTCTATGCCTTCCTTTCTTTTAAATGTTTGCAAAAAATAAAAAAAAAATAACTTTATTAACTATATTAATTAATAATGAAATAAAATATCAATTAAAACATTTTAAAAAAATGTATTTTAATTAATATTTTCATTAAATTATTAACTAATTTTAATAAAATTATTTTATTCTTTGCAATAAATAAAAAAATCAACTTTAAAGCATATAATTTTTTTTAAAGCATATTAGTGTCGTCGGGTTTCGAACCCGCGACCGGGCGGAGGGCAAAGGCCCTAAGACTGGCTCCTCGAGCCAGTCGGGCTACAACGCCCGACTTGAAGTCATTATAGAATGACTTCTACTTAAAGCAAGGGCGCGTCACTTTATTTTTTTTAAAACTATACCTCATTTATCCCACATTTGCTGTGGCGTGGGAGAATGAGGTGTTTAAGAGCCTCGACGTGCCAAATAAGACTCGATTGCCTTTGAGCAATCCACCTGCCTCTCTTTTTTTGAAACACAAACCAATTAGAATGCTCCATGTCACCCTGCTCTACTGCCTTGTGTCACCTTGTGGCCCGTGCCACTTGTCTTGCATAAGTACATTCAACTTTCGTCTCTCGTGCCACATGTCCTACATTAGTCCAGTCAGATCTCACTCATCACCCACCACATGTCCTAGATCTTCTTGCCACATCAGTGTGGGTTTGCATGCCATGTGTATGGTTTCACCTACCATGCGTGCTTCCTCGCTTGGGATTCTGTGCTGGTCTGTGGGTCTCCTTGCCTCGTCTCGCCTCGCTGGTCTATGGGCCTCCTCACCTCGCCTTGGGTTCCATGCTCTACAGGCCTTCTCGCCTCATCTCAAGATGCATGCTCACTCTACAGGCCGCTCTCACCCTCACCTCGAGATCTAGGTCACACCTCAAAATCTGTGCACTTGTTGTGGGTCCTCACCTCCTCGACTTGCTCTTGCTATAATACCAATTATGAAACCAAAATGGTCATTAATTAGAATAATTGAAATTACAAAGCTTATATAGTCGCTAAAATATGGTTGGAGAGAAATAAGGAGAAGAGAAGTTTTAATAAAATTGATCAATCACTTTTGTCGACCACTTGCTGAACACTCACGAACCACTCCTGCCATCTTCCTTGTCATCCACCTTGCTGTCCACAGGTGGGTTAAATGCCAACACACCTTGGGTGAACGTAACCTTGAATTTTCAATGCCTACCCCTTTGGTATTTGCTCAAACTAAAAAATCCTTGATGCATTGGTGGGGCCATCTTCATGTAGCTTCACCCTTTATGTGCATTCACCCGAAGAGAGGGTGAAAGGTGTCTTCACCCCTCTTTTGGGGTGAATGAAGCTTTGACTTTTCAAAGCTTATTTTGGCGCCTGAACTCACCATTTTGTTGTGCTTTCACCCTAGGGAGGGGTGAATGGGACTTTTGCCCCTCCATTGGGGCGAAAGCCCATTTGACTAGTCAACGTGTTAGCTAGATGCGTTACTTTAAAATTTTGAAGACATTCACCCCAATGTGGGGTGAACGATGCTTTCACCCCAAATTTGGGGTGAACACATTTCTTAATATCGCCATCGTATTTCCACCTTGGGCCCACTTCAAACTTAACCATTTAAATATGTTTTTACCCCTAAGAGGGGCAAAAGGGACTTTTACCCCTCACTTGGGGTGAAAGCGCCTTGCCATATTAACACTTCCTTTTCACCTTTATATTGCTACGTTCTCCCTAGAGTGAGGCGAATGGGCCCTTCACCCATATTTTGAGGCGAACGCGATTTTAACCCTTAGTAAGGCCTCTACATTTTATATGCACTTAGTTCTCGGGAACCATTTTTTGCAAATATCCTTAGGCAATTTCAACTGATATCACCAACAAATTTTCCCAACCATTTTACCTTATAACATCCATTATTTTCAAACAAAAAAGAAGGAGATCAATACATAAGAATGAACTACAACACATTATAGAAAATACTACAACATTTAATTAAGTATATTTGCTGCTTTTACAATAAAAAATCATTCAACAAAACTCCATCAAAATTTCAATGTGGCATAATATCAAAAGTGCCAACATTTCTAGAGGCTCAAGGGGTATCTAGCTCGCATGGATGCAAGTGATCCCAAGCATTTATCCATTAGGCTCCTTATCGGGTCTTCTTACCAGCTACCTTAGCTGGCACTTTTGACTTGGACATATTTTCCTACGCCTGCTCAACTGCTGCCTTTTCAGTTGCCTCTATCTCTACTGATATTTGTACTACTTTTGCTTGCTTTGCTATTGCTTGTTTTGCTATGGTCTACTCTTCTTGCTCCTTCAAACTTTCATAGGTGATCTCATAAACCATAACTGCATCTGCCCAAGCATGCATGGTGAACATGGAGGGAACACTAAGTGATTCATAGATAAATTGCAAGTGTTCAATATCCTCTAGACTAAGACATTTATCTTGTTGGGCCAACTCAAACAAGGATAGCTCCATACGGGTGAACTTCTTCATAAGTGGAAGCACCTGTTCCTCTGTGATGGGCTCTTCCCACTTGTCAATTTCGGATGTATCTTCCACAAAATTCTTCCATGCCACTTCTAATTGTTCCTTTGGCAGAGGCTTACCCTATTCATTGGAAAACTATAGAAATCCCATATCAGTGAGAGCATCAAAATGAAACATTGAAACAATATGCTCCCACTCCATTATGTTGAGAAGCTTCCTACCTTCTCCTACCATATCCAACCTCTAAAAATAATTATGCAACCTAAATTTGGTGGTTGACCAGGCTCGATCCATCTCACTCATGGTACAAACATGTATATTCGACTGAGCCAAGGCTTGGATCTTCATATCCATCTCTATATGAGGCTCAAGAATCTCCTCAATACTCTCTACTATCTACTAGCTCAATTGAATCTGAATTTGAGCCTCGTAGAGATACTGCAGAACTTGGAATGCTCTGGCTACCAACTTCTCATAGATCTGGGCCAATCGAAGATGAGCCTCCTTAATTATTTTATAAGAGAAGCCTGCAACCTATATGGCCTTCTCTACTAGTTGATTTTGTATGGATTCAAGCTACGCTTCAATGCTTGCACCTGCTGCTCTGCTACATCCTTTTCCTTTTGATGCACCCTTGTATACTGTCACAAGTGTTCAATTTTTGTTGGCATCTTCTCCCGCTGCACTCTAATTGTGGCCAAGGCATCCTCAAATTCAACAAATTTTGTCTCAACATCATAAAATATTTGCTTATAATAATCGCCATGCAGATATACTGAACTCATATCAACCTGTATATTCTCCATTTTTTCAATGGGATCAATCCTTGTTAGGTCCTCCATCATGATATCATAAGCGTAATCGCTTGGTGTCATCTATCCTCATGGATTTTAGACTAGGGGATGATCTTAGTGGTATGAGAATCCATAACAACCATATTGAAGATGACTTTTTTGAGTAGCCTAGCTGGAGTGAGAGCGTCTTTTCTCCTGCGACTCTTCAACCACTGTGATGAAATGAGATGAGCACGATTAATATTTTCTATATCGGGCTGCTTGAGCATCACCTCAGCTTTGGGCATACTTGCAACTCCAAAAATGGTATGAAAGAAATTAGAATTTATGCACAGTCTGGCTCAAAGGAATAAGAGGAGACAACTATGAGAGGGGGGATCAAAACAACAAAGTGGATGGAAGAACCTGGTTCTATTGTAGTTATGCTCACTCTTGGAGGAGCTTGCGTGCTTACAACAATAGCAGAAGTAGTGGTAGAAATAGAAGGAGAAGAACTTGAAAACGAGTTCGAACCTAAAGCAAAAAAACTAAAAGAAAGAGAGGCCGAAGAGAGGGGAAGAGAAAAAGGAGAATTAGTGACTTACGGGTTAGAGGAAGGGAGTGAAATGGACATGGAAGGCATACCAAATGGAGGGGCAAAAGAAGTAGGGACTGATGGAAATGAACTAATAGTCACTACTTGCTCTAAAGTAGAAGAAGAGGGAAAGAAAAATGTACCTTCGAGCACAAGCACCATGTGTCCTGGTGATGGAAGTGATTGTGTAATGGGTTCTTTATGTTGCTCCTCTCTTTCCACTTCAAGGTTAATAATTTCCACCTATAGGTCCATCGGTTGCACCTAAATCAATGGGAAATCTTGGGCAACACTATCTGGAGCAACCAACACCAGTAGAGGGGAAATAATAGTTGTTGCATCAACTGTAACTGTAAAAACTACAACTAAAACTGTAATAGTAGATGAATAAGAAGCACCAGTTCTTGAAATATTTGCAGCCTTCAGGAATGGAAGTGCCTCTCCAATAATTTAATTCTCCAACAAAGGCACCTCATCTATTTTTTGCTTTGCCCATTGTGACCTTTGTTGAAACACATATTGTTGCTCTTCTTCCTCAGGTTTCTCTTCCTCAACTACTGGGTGCTTTTCTTCAGCCATGCTTTCTCCACTATCAAAATTTTAAAAACATTGAGGCACAAATTTAGTGAAAGTGATGGGTTGATAGATGTTAACAAATTCATCATACGCATTTGAAAGTACCCCATCCATATTCATCCCGAAACTGGATGTAATTTTCCCTCTGTGGACCCACATAATCCACCAATTCATGATTTTCTCTTTGGTCCATGTGGGTAATTATTCCTTCATTTGGCCAAATAGCCCCAATGGAGGAATGTGATCTCTATGCACTATCAGGTTATATTTAGCCTCCTACTCGTAAAAGTCATGCAACAGAGGAAGTGACATCATATCTTCCACATGCCATTCAAAATCATGCCCATCAAAATTATTACAATTTGCCTGGATGTCAGGCCATGGATAATAATGAAAAGTATTGGTCTTTATTATTTCTAAATTTTTTTCCAGTGGATCATATCTCCACCGTTGTGACAGCTCTATCAGCCCCAGGTCTTGAAGTGCCTCTGTGAGTAGCCTGTTATTCCCGACCTAGTTTACCTCTATACTGCCAAACTTGAACGACATGGTGTAAATTATTATTTTGCCGTGTCGATCCATACACATCATTCATGTAATCATTCTGGAACACCACCTCCATGGTGAAAACATACTCGATGGCTAAATAGGGAAGCATGAATGACTTACCCATGAAGCCATAGATTCTTACAACTATACCTTGAGTCAACAAAAAGGTGTTACCCTTTTCAGCTATGAGAACCGCCTCCTTCATCTCTTGTGGTATTTTCTCACTCTTACCACAAATAAAATTAATTATAGGCTCTAAAAATAGGTGGTTAAAACTATAGTATGACTCCCTCCTTGACAGAGTAGGAGTCCATATATAAACAGGCAACAATTCATCTTTTTCATCAACTTTTTTTACTGCTATAAATGAAAAATGTTGGTGTAAATAAAAAAAGAAATACCAGACAAGGAAGGAGGTATGCTTGAATGAAGTATCTTCTCTAGTATTCAACTTATCCAGCTGAATATGCATTTTTTGATATATGAAATCAGCCCAATCAAAATAAATCAGATTTATGCTCTTTCTCATGGCTGTTGGGGCGTAAAACTCCACTTGTGATATACATTGCACCAATGTCGCCCGCCACTTGTGAACTGTAGAATCTACCGAAAGAACATCAACTAATGCCAGCATAAAAAATAAGTATGGGATCTTGAATTCAGACAAAGGCTTAGGCATAATTGGCAACTGCCCTAATTGTGACTCCTTAATCAATTGTGTTTCCATAAACTAGTGCATCGTTACCGTCGACACATATATCTCTACTTGCTCATTAATATGCAGCTTCTTAAAAGTCATATCTGAGGGGGTTTTAAATCATAGGAAAATACTTCCCTCACTTTAGCAGTGAATATAGAGAAAAATACCTCCTCATTCGCTCTCTGAATAACCCTGGTAACTGGATTATAAAATCTGGAAATTAATTTTACCAACTTCGAGCAGGGGTGTATGGGTGTACATAGATACCAAAATAATTGTACATAAAATGACATAGTCAAAGGGATCTCTACCGTCAATCCTTGATTTACGATAAATTCCACATCTTACCAAAGCTTCACCACACCCTTGTTAATGATCGCGTAGTCTTCGACATCTACCATGGCGTCAAAGTATGGGTCCAAATATATATTTTCATTTTTGTGGACCTTCTTGGATTTTGTCCCACCTTCTGCTAACTTCTTCGACTACTTAGGCTCTATAGTTTCTTTCACCTCTTTGCTTTTCTTACCCATTATGCAAACCCTAAAAACTATGAAAGCGCTCTGCAAATTCTACAACAAAAGCTCGAAAATGCACTAACAATATATATTTTTTAAATTTTAATCTCTGAGCGACTTTACCTATGCCATTTTTATATATGGAGCTCTCAACCACCAGATTTAATGCAACACTTCACCCTGGTGAATTCGGGAGGGTGCATGCCTTGCTCCCTCAATTGAAACTGATACCGATGCTTAACCAGAACTGAATGTTATTCGCTACAAAATCACTTTTGAAAAGCATGCCCTTCTACTGTGTAGAACTTTGAACAGTGTGTCTTGGTTACTAAAACTACCTCAAAAAAATAAATTTACCACCTGAGGATCAATGAGTGCTTCTGCTTTCGCTGGTGTGATATTTGGTTCCTCGAGAACACCAAATCACCTTCCAACGTAAATATGAGTGCACATTTTAAATTAAATGCTTTGAAAATGCATCATTAACATGCATGCACACCTTCCAAAATTTACCACATGCCGAAGGGTGAAATCGCTTTAAGAGGACGCTCTTAAAAATTTGATTGCACTTGAAAAATCATCATTCTTCCAAAAAAGCAATGGAGGGGCGAAAACACTTTCGGGGTGCGCTTGGTCTCTTCTCCTTTCACTCTAAAAATGCCTTCAACCTGTTTGATATAATTTCATGGTAAAATTCCTTCTTTTAAAACAATTCTTTGCCTTTCTTTTTTTTGTCCCATTTTTAGAAAAGTGCCCTTTTTAAAGCTTTTTCAACTTGAGATTTTTAATTTTCTCCTTTGTCTTATTTTTATGCCATTTATTTCCTCTAGCCTTTCTCGTTTCGCCTGTTATTTCACCCCGAAGAGGGGTGAAAGCGCTGTTGGTGACCTCCTTTGGAAGCTCTCTCTTTTAAACTTTTTAAAATATACGTTCATCCCAAAGGAGGTGAAAGGCACTGTCGCCCTTCACCTTGGGCGAACATAACCTTGAATTTTCAATGCCTACCCCTTTAGTATTTACCCAAATTGAAAAATCCTTAATGCGTTGGTGGGGCCATCTTCATGTAGCTTCACCCTTTATGTTCATTCTCCCAAAGAGAGGGTGAAAGGTGTCTTCGCCCCTCTTTTGGGGTGAATGAAGCTTTGAATTTTCAAAGCTTCTTTTGGAACCCGAGCACACCATTTTTTGTACTTTTACCCTAGGGAGGGGCGAATGGGACTTTGACCCCTCCACCGGGGTGATAGCCCATTTGACTAGTCAATGTGTTAGCTGGGCGCGTTACTTTAAAATTTTGAAGACGTTCGCCCCAATGTGAGGCGACCTATGATTTCGCCCCAACTTTGGGGTAAATGTATGTCTTAATATCGCCATCGTGTTCCCACCTTGGGCCCACTTCAAACTTAACCTTTTAAATGAATTTTCACCCCTAAGAGGGGCGAAAGGGACTTTCACCCCTCACTTGGGGTAAATGCGCCTTATTGTCATAACACTTCATTTTCACCTTTGAATTTACACATCTGCCCTAGAGTGAGGAAAACAGGCCCTTCGCCCATATTTTGAGGTGAATGCAATTTTAACCCTTAGTAAGGCCTCTACATTTTATATGCACTTAGTCCTTGGGCACCATTTTTTGCAAATGTCTTTAGGCGATTTCAACTAATCTCACCAACTAATTTTCCCAACCATTTTACCTTATAACATCCATTATTTTCAAACAAAAAAGAAGGATATCAACACATAAGAATGAACTACAACATATTATAGAAAATACTGCAACATTTAATTAAGTATTTACCGCTTTTACAATAAAAAATTATTTAACAAAACTCCATCAAAATTTCAATGTGGCATAATATCAAAAGTGCCAACAGGTTGACTTTTTAATATTTTAGATGAATCAATTTATTAATCGTATTTTTTTATCTTTACTTTATGATATCACATGAAATAGAGTCTTTAAATATCTATTTATTTAGAGATTTGATCTATTATTGTCATAAAATATATAAAATATTTTACAACTTGTTTATTTTGAACATATATCTATATCTATATTTGTAACATCATCCCTATTCCGATTTCATAAAAATAACCATTTTTTTCTTTTTAAGGATATTTGAAAATCATTTCCTCAATTCATTTTTATTCCTTCAACAATTCTTTAAGCTAAGGAAAAATTTAGGTATTTTAAAACCTCTCATATTCAATATTTGTTCATCCTATGAATAGACACCATATTCTACTCTTTATTGTCTCCCTGATCCATGGGTTTGCCTCAAATATATGTCTAGTGAACTTTGAGACATCCAAAAAAGGTTCTAGCCACTGTCCATCATGATGTACTATCTTAGTGTTTCTATCAACTCTCTATAAGTAGGTTAGTTATATTTATATTTTTTTGAAAAATATTTCAATTATATTTATATTGTAATATATTCCTATTCTCATAAATGGGTAATGCTTTGGCCTGTTATTAAGAATTTCTCATAGTTGACTATGTTTTTGGATCCCACATGGAACTCTTCAAAGGTTAAGCTAATTGTTCAAACAATTTAAGATTTGTGTCATTGTTAGAGTTCCTAATTTTCAAGATTGTTTCAATTTAATGCTTTGATATATTTTATTCCACATAAAGCTATTCCATATACTACATTCAATTAGGCTTTAGCATTTACAACAAGAAAACATTCTTCTAACTAATAAGAAGTCTCTCATAGTTTGATTACAATATTCCATACATACTTTGTATTGGTTCAACCCAAAGTATGAACAAAGGAGGCAATGAGTTTTAGAAAATTAATTATGACAAAGTACTATAGTAATTTTAAAATAACAATAGTGACAATTTTTATTTCATCATGACAAAGTACTACACCATTTTCAACATTCACACATACATAACAACAATGAAAAATTTCTTTGGAGGTGTTATATCACTCATCAAATGAAGCAATATTCTTACATAGTCATTGTGATCAAAAGAAATATTCTTCTAGTGTCATAAATCTAATTACAACATCATCCCAATGTTATAAAAACAAAATGGATCATATTACACTAGGGTTATGCATAAGGGGTTGGACTCAAAATGTACTTGTAAAAAAATGGTGAATCCTAATCAAAATCAAGGTGAATCATGGAGAATCCTAACCAAATCAAATCGAGCATCTTCATACCAAAATTTGGGGTATTTGAAGCCCTAAAATGTAAGGTCATATTTGGGGCCACTTTTATTAAGTTATCTTATAACTTCATAAAAACACCACCATTAGATCAGGATTGAAAAGAGCTTTCCAACGAGTACAAATATGCCTATGTTTGGATATATATTATGGCGAATTAACCCTAAGAAAAATTGGTCCTAAAAATTTTAGGTGAATGGGCCGACGTCGAGGGTCCTCATATTCTCCAATTTATAATTTTGAAAATCTTAATATTCACCCAATTTGTGAATATTCACCACTATGCATAACCTTGTATTACAGATATGTCCAAAAAAGTCCTAAAATAAAAATTCATGGTACAACAATATTTTTATGATACAAGTTGATGTCATAACCTATCATAACTTAATACATTCATACTTTATCTATTTAATAATATCATAAACTAGACATAATGCTCATACAATGATTACATTTTAGAAATAATATATTGGTATGTTGCTCATACAATTCATACAAAGATTACATTTAACATAAGGTGTTCAATTTTATCATATTTATTTCACTTACAAGTAATACTTCAATGCCAATGGGTCCTTGGTTCAATGGTTAGGATAAATAGTTGATGTATTCCACACCAAGGTTCAAATATCGATGACACAAAATAACTCAATGTAACTAAGTTGATTTAAAAAGGAAAGGGCAACTCTTTCAAAACCCTACTTTAAAAAAATAAGAAAAAAAAGTAATATTTCCACTTCTAACATGATATAATACAATATAGGGAAAGCATCATCCAGGCACTTTGTTTCCCTACAAATAAAATACTTAACATTACATTCATATCAACTTCACAAGGAAGTTCCAACCTATCACAAAGGAGAAAATACATGAAACAAAGTCCAATTAGATATACCCAAAACATGTAATACAAACTATATATATGCATTCCATACCATGGATTCATAAGTCAATACCCATAGTGAGATAAATATTGAATTGGAGAAGCATGGTTGAGAGTAAAATAAAGTGGTCAGAGATAAAGATCTACTGGGTATATGCATTCCATCCCATGGATTCATAAGTCAATACCCATAGTGAGATAAGTATTGATTTGGAGAAGCATGGTTGGGATTAAAATAAAGTGGTTAGAGATAAATATCTACTAGGGCTTGCACGTAGTATCTCCTCCATTGTATGCAAAAGCCTCAGTAAGCATATATTAAGCAAGTAAAGGAGAGAGTTGGGACAAGGGTTTTAGATAAAATTGCAAAGAAAATATAGAGGATGGGACTTGTTGACCCTAGTGGCCAACAATAAATTTTTGATAAGGATTATTATAGTAAGGAGAAGGTATAGTTAGAGGAAATGTAGTGGATTCTCAATGCAATAGACAACCAACTTTTACAAGCCATACAAAATAAAGGAAAAAGCAACAATCACTTTCAATTTACAATGCAAAAAGAGATGAGATATCATAGTATACCATGAAAATGAGGCCAAGGGTTAAAGAGAACCAAAAACAAAATTCATGGCACTAACCATATAAAAGAAGCTAAAGTAGATAAAATTGATATGGTCCAAAACTTGAGCAAGATTGTTTTTAAGGGTAAACTACCAAAAGGAGTTGACTGTACCAATACCCAATATAAGAAAGGAGTGAGGGGAGCTGCCCCCAAAAATGAATTTTAGGGATGCCCTTGATGGGGAACAACCCCAATCAAATGTGATCAATAACTTGAGGGCACCATAAAGACCTTTGAGTGTGCCTAAGAAAAATCCTAAGAAAATTACGATAGGGTGTTTAAAGGCGATGAATGGTTCTTTGATAGTGAAGGTGAATATGGAGGAAATTTAGAATGAACTAGAAGATATGGAGAGGAGAGGAATGATATGTCAATTTATGGGGTTCAGACCGATTATTTCAATATTTATACTATGGGCTGCTAAACAACGACGAATAAAATATGAGTTCCAAATATTTGCCTACCACAATGGTTATTTTCTTGTTATTTTTGCTTCTAAAGAAGATATGAAATAAATATTCCAAGGGGAACCATGTTTTTTTAATAGGGTGGGTTTCTTTATGAAACCTTGGCATACTAAAGTCAGAGCGGAGGAAGAGATGCCATCCACAACTCTTGTTTGAATGAGAATTTTTGGCCTACCAGTAGAATTTTAGAATTTGATAGTATTTATAAAAATTAGAAATATCCTAAGAACACTCATGATGGTTATTGATAGTACATATAAATTTGAGCAAATTATTTATGCTTGGATATGTGTCTTAATATATTTTAACAAACCTCTCCCAAAAAATATCACTCTATAGTTTTGGAAGGAAACATGGGAGTAGGAGGTCGATTATGAGAATATACCTTTTCACTATAGAATATGCCATGATTATGGTCATTTAGAAAGAGAATGCACATATAATATCCAATAGCAAAGAAGAGAGGAAACAGATCCTAAAGAGTTCCATGTTTAAAAAAAACAAGAATATCCAAAAGAAATTGGTAGTGAGGAATTAGACAATGGTTTTAAACAATATGTTTGGCAATCTCCCCATTGATGATATTTTAGATGATGAGGATACAATGGAGACAAAAGTACTAGAGATAGAATTCCATGGTGGGAGGAAGAAATCTATGCTAGAAGAGGTAAATAAAACCCTTGACACCACCCTAGCCATGCAAAGCAATAAACAAGTAGTAAACCAACTAACAACAAATTACCAATAGAAAAATAAGGAGGAAAATAAGAATATGAGTAACAATATATTAAAGGTACAAAACATAAAAGCTTACAGGCTAGGGAAGACCTCACTAGATCTACCAACAATACCCTGATGTTATACACACATACATCGAGGTTGGATTTTATTCTAGAATTAGGAGGGGTGAGCTAGGAGACAACTAAGAAGATTAAAATGAACACTAATCAAAAGGTTGGATGCAAAATTTTTCAGCACCATGTGGAAAAAGAAGGAGAAAATCTAATAGCAAAAGGTAAGGTCAATGCCCTTACCCATATCTTTAGCCCCCAATATTGATGAAGATAATCTCTTGGAACATTAGAGGACTCAAGGGGAGTCCCTCAAAATAGAATGAAATTAGAAGAATGATACAAACAAATTGACCACAATTCATCTTCCTTTAGGAGATAAAGGTGTTGGTGGAAGATATGGAGATGATAAGACCACAAAGGTATCTTATTTTTTCAAACAATTTAACTCTCTTTGCCTATTTTTTATTAAAATACTATAGTACATGCCAAGTATTAATCATTATTTATATTTATATAAAATGTTAATATAGTGAATTAAAGAAGATGTTTCTTTTAGCTGTTTTGAATTTATTTTTGTGTGTTTTAGGAACTTATTGCATGATTTATTCTTATTGAAGGATAGAATCAAGTAGCAATAATGTTTACTAAGTTTTGGGAATAAAATCTATTAATCTGAAATGATTGGTGAAAAATCCCTTTAGATTACTTTTTCAACATATCCATGTAGTAGCAGTAATCTAGTGCTAGCTATGCACCATAATAATCTATTTGACAATTGGGTTCCATAACAACACATGTACCAAAACAACACAGGTGCTTGAATAACATGACCAAGGAAAAGTACCAGAATAGTCATGAAGAACATGTGCTTATACTAGAGGGGGGTGAACAATATAAGATATATTTTTTTGCTTTTTAATCCAAATGATAACATCAAAAATATTAAAGTAGTAAATATCACACAAAGCATCACACACATGAGAGACATGATTTTTACGTGGTTCACCCAATGTGGGCTACTCCATGGAGAAAATATTTCTTATAAATTTTTCTCAAATAAATTCTCTTGGGAATCCTTTCCCTACAATATTTATGGACCTATGTCCAAAGGAGAGACCAATCCCCTAATCAATTTCGTGGATATCTATCCATAGGAGAACTCCTTTCTCCTTAGTTCTGATTGGTGATCTTATAGAAGAACTATTACCCCCACTGCTCTGGCTAATGGATCTCTATCCATTGAATACTCCTATCCTCACTGCCATAGCTAATGGATATCTATCCACTGGAGACTATCGTCCTCTATACTTTGTCACCTTCAAAGCTCTGTATCAAATTTGCACTAAACAAAATATTTTGGTCTAGCACAAATCTGCTTAATATCTGTATTTGGTCTAGCACAAACCTATCCTCAAATCTACACCAAACTCTATCCTCTAATCTATCCTCAATATCTATCCTTAAATCTATCCTCAATATATGTCCTCAAATTTGTCCCAAACTCTATCCTCAAATCTATCCTCAATATGTATTGTAAGCTTCCACAAAATCTCACACAAATCTATCCACAAGTCTTCTCTAAGACTTGCCTCAAATCTGCTCAACAAGTCAACACTAGAACTTGTCCAATCTCATAGAAACATAAAGAGAATTGTTAGAGACTCAATATGCTCTACACTCATCACAATGCTCAATCACTTTCTCAACTAAATTCAGAATATAGAATAATTTGTTTCACATAACTTGAACAATCACTTCACACATTCACTTGACTAGGCTCAACCAACTCTACTCAACCAATCACTCAATGAAATGATTCTCGCTCACAAACCCTAGTTCAAGTTCTTCACTCAACTCAAATCACTTCAACAACAATGCTTATAAAACAAGGTTTTATCAACAACTCTTAATTCCAGAAAACCTTGAAGCATTAATTCAAAACACTCTCAACAATACAAACCAAACAATCCTTTTCACTCCAACTTTCCATTCACAATTTTCAACAATCACTCACTAGGAAGAATATGCCCATACCTTTTATTGGATGTAGAAGTGCCTTTGGAAAACCTGTCTTAATCACAATTTTCTTCTTTTCAATTCCAATGGTTAGACACAACAATATTACTTCAAAACTTTCCAAAATATTCCTTGGACATAAAATAATCACAACTCAATTTATGCCTTATTTCTCCCTTTTAAACATAACACTCATCATACCATACATAAAGATAATTTCCTTGATACACCTTATAAACTCCAACTTAAAATAATATCCAACACCATAAAAATATCAACCAAAACACCTTACAATATTTTCAAAACATTTGAGCATACACCATTAAAAATTTAATTTTGCAAAAACCCTTATAACTCCTTTAGCAACCTTAGAACCAATTTAAATATGCAAAAATTAATTTTTAAATGCCCAAACTATATCCTCGAAATTTTTGGCGACCAATTTTCAAGCATACCTTATACTTCCCACAAAAGGGGATTCGGCGAGATTCGATTCGTTGTCTCCTCTAGCCTAAGCACCTTAGCGCTTGGGAGCCCACCACGTGGGCTACTAATGCCCATGTGAAGGAAGGTATAGCGCCTTCCTCTTATGCCTTCACTCACCATCTATTCCTTTCAAAAACGTGCACACTCTTTTCCTCGCTTTGGACATAGCGCAATTCGTATGGCTCACCAATATTTAAAACTCGCATTAATTCTTGAAGGCATGGTAAGTATGGTAGAGTGGGAGTTCCCCTATTTTATACACACTTTTAATTTCTCCTTACATTGGTGGTGCGTTATTCGAAATCGAATTTTGAATTTTAATTTTGATAACCCACCTTAGGGTTATTTAACCTTAACTTATATTAATTTATAATTAATAATAAAATTAATTAATAATTAAATTAAATAACTTTTTTTTTTTTTTTATTTTTTTCTCCCCCCCCCCCCCCCCCCCCCCCCCCCCCCCCCCAATCCCACCCAACCTAAATAACTTTATAAGCTAAGTAAATTAAATAATAAATTAATTTATAATTAAATTTTAAACTTCCTTGGCATAATATTATAAAAGAATATTACGATATTATTTATTTGGGCTTTTTCTTGCACTTTGGACCTCATATGACTTCCTTGAATTGAATCTTGAAACTGAAATCGAAATGGATGCTGCCAACTAAAACTACCACTGACTGGTGCTAAAAGTTTGACATCAATGACCACTCACTCTTGACATCAATGACAACTTATCACTCAAAATGTCCAACAATATTCCCCTTTGTCATTGATGGCAACCCAAATTATTTTTACCAAATCTTTGACCTTTTTCCTATTCTGCTCCCCTTGAGAAACTGCTCCCCTGACTCAATGCTTTCTCTTTAATCCAAATATCTCTCCCTTACTCAAATCTCTCCCACTTTGACATAAATGGCAAAGGGTCACCTTTGGGGCTCGGGGCTAAGAATGAGTCTCTTAGCTTAGCCCCTCCCCCACCTCCTCTTGAGGTGGTTAATTATGGGGTGGGAGTCTTACTCCCAGTTTTCCTCAAAGATACTCAAAGGTCTCTTTTGAAAGTGGCTTAGTGAAAATATCTACTATCTGTTCCTTTTTAGTAACATATTCCAATATGACCTATTTATCTATCACCTATTCTCTCAGAAAATGATACTTAATCGGAATGTGCTTTGTCCTGGAGTGCATCATTGGATTTTTTGAGATACTTATAGCACTTGTATTATCACATAGTATGGGAATAGGATGATCATGCTTTATCTTGAAGTCTTCTAGAGTTCACTTCATCCATAATACCTATGTACAACTGGCTACTGCTGCAATATATTATGCTTCTACTATAGATAAGGATATTGAAACCTGCTTCTTACTTAGCCAAGAGACTAAACAATCTCCAAGAAAGAATGCTCCTCCACTTGTGCTTTTCTTGTCATCAATGCTGCCAACCCAATTTGCATCTGTATATGCTGTGAGTGTGAAACTATCACTTTTGGGATACCAAATCCCAAAATCCATAGTCCCTTTTAGATACCTGAGAATTATTTTTACCGCTGCCACATGTGTTTCCTTAGGTGTTGCCTAAAACCTTGCCACTAATCCCACTGATTGTACTATGTCTGGTCTTATAGTTGTAACATACAATAAGCTACCAATCATAGATATTTATAGTCTCTGATCTGCCTCTGGAGATTCATCATCCTTACTTAACTTGCATCCTATGACCATGGGGGTACTTACCGGTTTGCAATCTTCTAACCTGAATTTCTTTAACATTTCTTTTATATACTTGGTTTGTGAGAGAAATACCCCTTTCTTTGATTGTGAAATATGAAGTCCAAGAAAGAAAGACAACTCACCAAGCATAGACATCTCAAATTCATTCTGCATGTTCTTAGCAAATTCTTTACACATCTTATCATTGTTTCCCCCAAAAATGATGTCATCAACATAAACAACCACAATTAGTAGATTATTCCCTTCATTTTTTATATATAAATTATTGTCTGCTATTCCTTTTCTGAATCCCTGTTCTTGAAGATACTTATCCAGTCTTGAGTACCATGCTCTAGGAGCCTGCTTTAGACCATACAATGCCTTTTTCAATATGCATACATGATCTGGTTTATCTATTAACATGAATCCCTCTGGCTATTCAATGTACACTTCTTCTTCTAGAACACCATTTAGAAATGTTGACTTAACATCCATTTGATATACTTTGAAGTTTTTAAAACTTGAGAAGGCTAAAAACATTCTTATGGCTTCAAGTCGTGCAACTGGAGAAAATATCTCATCAAAATCAATTCCCTCTACCTGTGCATAGCCTTTGCACACTAACCTTTCTTTGTTCCTTACTACTTGTCCGTCTTCATTTAGCTTATTTTTGAACACCTATTTTGTGCCAATCACATTCTTGTCCTTTGGTCATGGGACAAGTTCCCAAGTCTTGATTTTTTCTATCTCATCTAATTCCTCATCCATTTCTTTGATCCATAACTCATCTTCACTTGCTTTTTGAAGTCTTTTGGCTCAATATTAGATAGAAAAGAAAAATTTACTTGTTGAGATGGTGTTATTATCCTTCTCCTTTTCTATCTTACATCTAGATTCCCAATTATTTATTATTTTGTATGATGCTTTTGTACATACCTAGATGGAGTTTTAGGAAGAAGCTTTTGTGTTTCTTCTTCTTCTTCATATGATTCCTCATGAAACTCTTCTTGATAACTTCCATCTTCCTGATACACAATTTGCTAAATTGGTTCTCTTAAATCTATCTTTTCATCAATTGTTACATTTATACTTTCTACAATAGTGTGTGTTCTCTTGTTGAAGCATCTATAGGCTTTACTCTTTGAGGAATAACCAAGGAAAATTCCTTCATCACATCTTGGATCAAACTTACCTAAGTTTTGATCTTCTCGTCTTATGTAACACTTGCTTCCAAAAATCTTGAAGTGTTTTATAGTGGTCGGTCTTCCTTT
This sequence comes from Wollemia nobilis, assembly GCA_028583015.1. Classification (NCBI taxonomy): domain Eukaryota; kingdom Viridiplantae; phylum Streptophyta; class Pinopsida; order Araucariales; family Araucariaceae; genus Wollemia; species Wollemia nobilis. The sequence goes on from JAQPPZ010016895.1 coordinate 4,686,640, forward strand.
CCAAAGCTCATATGGAGTCTTGTGATGGTTTACCCTCATTTGAGACCTAGTGATTATGTATACTATTGTGTTGACTGGAGCTTAGACTCATTTAACATAGCTCTAGCCATATTCTCAATAGTTCTGTTTTTCCTTTCAACTACTCCATTTTGTTGAGGAGTTCTTGCTGCTGAATATTCTCTCTTAATCCCATGTTGTTCACAAAACTCTACAAACTCATTTGAGGTAAATTCTCCTCCTCTTTTATATCTCAAACACTTAATTCTCTTATCGGTTTCATTTTCAACCAATTTCTTAAATATTTTGAATTTTTCAAAAGCTTCTGATTTCTCTTTCAAAAAATCTACCCAAACCATTCTGGAGTAATCATCTATAAATAGAATAAAGTAACTCTCACCCTAAATGCTCTGTGTTCTGGTAGGACCACATAGATCAATATGTATTAGACTCAATGGCTCAGATGACATATATCCTTTTGACTTAAAGCTTCTTCTAGTTTGCTTTCCATGTAGACAAGGTGCACAAATTGTGTTTCATGGCCTTTTTATTTTGGGTAAGTCTCTGACAACCTTCTTATTGCTTATGTTGACTATGTTGTCAAAATTCAAGTGACCCAATATTCTATGCCAAAACCAACTCTCATATTCTTGTGATAGAAAGCACTTTTCCCCTTTGATCTCACTAAGCATGTATAGATTGTTTGGAGTTCTTCTTGCATTGGCAATGACTTTTCTAGTTTCTTATTTTCTTATCTCACATCTATCTGGATGGAATGTAACCATATGCCCTTGATCACAAAGTTGACTTACACTTAAGATATTATGTTTTAACCCCTTAACATACAACACATTTGTTTTTTTTATTTGTGGAAAACATCCCAAAAGGGATGCCACTTTCGGGTAAGACCCAAGGAGGCAGGGGTATCCATTCCACCAAAAATGCCCAGGACTCGGACCCGGCCTACCACCTTTGACATACTCAAGGAGCAAACAAACACACAAAACCAATTTAAAAATAAGTAAATAACAACAAAAATAATAAAATAAAATAAAAAACATGCTCCTTGAGTGTGTCAAAAACAAAAGCACAACCAAACACGCACAATAAGATAAAAGAAACCACAACACAAACCACATAGAAAAACACAAGAACCACATAACAAAACACAAACAAGACAAAAACAACAGAACACTACAAAGACATAACCCAAAAAAAACATGAAAAATAAACACAACCAAAACCTAAAAAATTAAAATAAAATAAAATAAAAATAAAAATAAAAAACAACCAACAATAGACAATAAACAAAAACAAAAAACATAGAAAACACTCACACATAAAAACACGAATTAACACAAACAAAGAGAAACCCAAGAACAAGAACGAAAAAAACACAAGAACAATAACAAAAAACATAAAAAAAAAACAAAACAACAAAAACACATGAACAACAAAAAACAACACAAAGAACACAAAAACAAAACAAAACAAAAGAACCCACCCACCTTAAAAAACTAAACAAAAAAAAAAAAAAAAAAAAGAAAAAAAAATTGAACATAACAATGACCTATCTAGACCAGAAGACTAATAAGGCAAGAATCAACAGAGGAAACAAAATAAAGAATAGAATGAGCTAGGGAACTAAAAAAAACTGAATGAACCAAAGAGAAGCAAAAAAAAAAAGCAAGAAGAAACTAGGTACCTTCAGAACTGGAGCCATCCAAAGAAATGATAGAAAGAAGAGCTTCCCTAATTTGAGAAGCCCACCATATAGGAGGGTGGCCATAACAAGTAAGATCACCTTTGTCCAAAGCCCAATTAGCTAAAGCATCAACACTCTTGTTTTGATCTCTAACCACATGATTGTAATCAACTTTCAAAAATCCCATCTGGATTAATTGAATCTTCTCAATAATTCTTTTTATTCTCCAATCCACCTTATGATTCTTAGAAGGAGTCTTCAAGAGATTAATCATAAGTTGAGAGTCAGACTCAACTAACACCTTTTCCCATCCAACCTTAGTAGCCTCCTGAAGGCCTCTGAGGATACCATACCCCTCAAGCAAGGTTATTGGAAAGAATACCCAAATTCTCAAGCAAAAGTAAAAACCAGGGAGCCATCTGAAAGTCTACCAATTCCTCCCACACCGGCTTTTCTAGGGTTCCCTCTAGAGGCTCCATCAGTATTGACTTTTCCAAAATCCTTAGGAGGAGGTTGCCAATTTCTAGTCCTATCCATCTTACTAATACTCACATTCCCTTTAAGTTGGTTGCCCTTAGAAGATTTAATCTTCAATATTTGCATCACTTGATCCCATCTTTGGTGGGAGTTTTGGGGGTGATTAAGGAGTTGATGGACTGATTCAACTAAGTTGGCTATGGTCTTTTGCCAAATATAGTGAATATCCTTCCTATCTTGATTAAAAATTTGGTTGTTCCTTTCATTCCAAATATTCCAAAGAAGAATGGTAGAACCCATCCAAACTAATTGCCTAATAAAATGATCAACACCCTCTTGATTAGGCCAATCCCTCCAAAGCTGTTCAAAAGTAAAAAAATTGGACCATTGTAAGCCAAGTAAAGTGGCCATTCTCCTCCATAGCTCAGAGGCTAAAGTACACTCAATAAAAATATGGTTGAGAGTTTCTACATTCTCTTCACACATTTCACATCTAAAAGGGCCATGAAAACCATGCTTCATAAGTTGCTCACCAGTAAGCACCCTACGATGCAATAAAAGCCAATTAAAGAACCTCACCTTAGGCCGGAGCTTTTGAGCCCACAATCGAGAAAATATGTCAGAAGAATGGTTGGGATTATTATGGCATAAGGTCAAATAACCTTGAGCAACTGAATACTCACCCTTAGTAGTGTTGTTCCATCCAAAACAATATTTTTCATGGGACCAAGAGAGGGATCTCATATGAAGGATGCCTTGGATATCTTGTCTTTGCCTTTCTGGGATTTGAATAGGCCAGTCCTCAATAGGGATCCAATATCTACCAACCTTTGAATTACCAGTATGGTACCGACAATAATTAGCCACCTTTATCCAATTAGCTCGGTGAAGCTCCTCCATCCAAGGCCTCCAATCGGGAAACCGAGTTATCAAAGGCTTGTGACCATCCCAAGAATCTGTCCAAAAATTTGCCTGTTGACCATTATGAATGATCCAAAATAATTTTTTCTTTATCAAATCCTCACCAGTCTTAAGAACTGCTAAAATGGGAGAACCTTTGGTAGGAAGTTGATAGCGAACAAGGTCTTCAGGACTTTTGTTCTCAACATATTTAGCACGGAGATTATTGGCCCAAAGAGCATTGGGGTTATGCAACATCCTCCAATATAATTTAGCAGCTAAAGCTTTGTTGTTATTAATAGAATACCGGAATCCTAACCCCCCTTCACTCTTAGGAAGACATAAAGTATCCCATTTCACCAAGGCCCATTTTCTTTTCTCCTTAGTACCACTCCAAAGGAAACGATGACTGATTTGATCCAATTCTCGAAGAACAACCTTTGGGATATTCAAAATGGAAGAAACATAAATAGGAATAGCTTGAAGGACTGATTTTACCAAGGTGATTCTACCCCTAGAAGAAAGCCACCTGTTGGTCCACTTTCCAATTTTCTTCTTGACTTTGTCCAACAACCAATTCCAATATTTATTTTTTTGCCTTTGAATATTTATGGGAATACCTAAATAAGTGATTGGAAGGGAGGTCTTCTTATATCTTAATTTATCCAAGACCATGGATTCCTCTCTAGCAGAGCAGATGAAAGAAAATAACTTTAGATTTGTCTTCATTGATCAACCGCCCAATAGCCTTAGAAAAATAGCTAATGATTTGCTTAATATTAGAAGCTTCCTTAACTGTAGCTTTACCTAAAAGAGTAGAGTCATCCACAAATTGAAGATGAGAGATAGGTCTAGCTCCATGAGCAATGGTAACTCCCTCAAGGGTTTTGTTTTCCCTCTTTTTGGTTATAGTCCTACCCAAGCATTCAACAAGAATGATGAATAAATAAGGGGATAGCGGGTCACCTTGCCTAATACCTCTGGAAGCCGGGAATGACTGAGAAGGCCTACCATTGATAAGAACTAAGTAGGAAACTGAAGAGATACATCCCATAATCCAATCCATCCAATCCTTAGAGAAACCAAATTGCCTCAAAACTTTGATAAGGAAGTGCCAATCCACTCTGTCATAAGCTTTGGATAAGTCTAACCGAATGAACATGGAAGGAGATTTTTGCATATCCATGGAATGGATGGCTTCCTGAGCAAGAACTATCTCATCTACTATTTGATGTCCTTCCACATAACCCCCTTGCTCTGGGGAAATAATCTTATGCAAAAGAGGCTTCAACCTTTCTGCCATTATTTTAGTAATGATTTTGAGAAGAACATTACATAAAGCAATAGGTCTAAAAGCTGAGATATGATCAACCTCTTGAGCTTTTGGAACAAGAGTAATATAAGTTTTATTGATAACCTTCAAAATTTCTTTGGCTTTCCTGGCTTCTTCCACCACCTCTAATAAATCAACATGAAGGATATCCCAAAACTCTTGGTAGAACTCAATGGGAAAACCATCAGGACCTGGGGTTTTCCCTTTTTGCATTTTAAAAACTACTTGTTGAAGCTCATTGATAGTAACAGGAGCAGTCAAAATAGAGTTCTCCTTAGAAGTGATAAGAGAAGGGATTGCTTGAAGAACATTTTGTTGTGAAGTTGAGTCAAGAGGAGTAGCAGCAAAAATATTGGAAAAGTAATCAACAACAATAGAGTTCATGCCATCCCAAGTATAAACAACATCTCCAGAATCTGATTTTAAGGAAGAAATAAAGTTGTGAGATCTTCGAGCTAGAAGAGATTTGTGGAAGAAATTTGTGTTTCGATCTCCTTCTTTGAGCCATTGAATTCTAGATTTTTGCTTCCATAAGATTTCTTCTCTTTTTTCCCATTCCTCTAACTGAGTTGTGAGTTTAATTTCATCTGCACTTCTCTTCTTTGTGAGGCCATCTAAACGGATTTTCTTATTCAAATTTTCAAGATGAGCAATAACTTCATGTTTTTTTTATGAACATCCCCAAACTCTTTCCAGTTCCAAGTCTTGATTTTGGATTTAATGTATTGCAGTCTTTTGGCAAAACAGAACATCTTAGTCCCATGCCTAGGTTTACCTTCCTTCCACCATTGTTGCACATGAGGTCTGAAGGAAATGTCTCTAAGCCACATTAATTGAAAACAAAAAGGAGAGAAACTCACATTGGTTTTCCACATTTCCACCATGACTCGCCAATGATCCGAACCAACATTATTAAGAGTCTTCACTTTAGGAATGTGACCATGGATTAAGAAATTTTTAGAGAGCAAAAACCTATCCAATCTCTCCATTATACAAGCTAAGCCTTGCCTTCTGTTAGACCAAGTCATAAGGCCATTATCTCGGTTGGATATCCACAAGATGGAGGTTTGCAATATATTCGCTCATGAGGTCAGTGCTTTTGTCCAAATTTCTATTTCCCCTCATTTTCTCATCCAGAGAGAGGATGGTATTGAAATCTCCTCCGATCAAGATCCAAGCTTCAGGAAAATGAGAGATAATATGAGTAATATCCTTCCACTGTCTTCTTTTTTCCTCCAAAGAAGTCGGAGCATAAACAATAATGTAGAGCATAATCTGGTTGGAATGTCTACTTTGAATAGCTATAGCCAACAAACCCCAACTGCCAACCATATGGTGAATAACTACCTCTTTTGGGTCCCAAAGACAAGCAATGCCACCAGAAGTCCCTTGGGAACTGAGGGAAACCACTTTTCCAACTGGCCAAATTTTACTGGCAATTGAGTCCATATCCTCCATTGACATCTTTGTTTCTTGAAGGAAAACAAGATGTGGATGATTTATCTCGAATCATTCTTCTAATTTCATTTTGTTTTGAAAGACTCCCTTTGAGTCCTCTAATATTCCAAGTGATGATCTTCATTAATACTAGGGCTAAAAAATTTGGGAAGGGCATTAATCTTACCTTCCTCTACAAGCTTTTCACCTTCTTTTACCATATGATATTGATTGGTCTTGCGACCTACTTTTTGATTAGAATCCATCTTCATTTTTTTTCCCTGTTTCTTGACTTATTCCAATTGAATCTGAGATGGCTTCTAACCTTGAAGAATGCTCGTACACAGCCAAAATTTTACTAGATGGTTCAACGGAGTCTATATTGGGACCTGCATTATTTGAAGTTTTGACATTTGAAAGATTGTTTTTCTTGTGTAAATTTTCTCCCTTTTTTTTGTTGAAAACCTTTGATTTGTTGGTTTGTCTCTGAGTTCTTCCCTTCATATTTAAATTGTGTTTCTAAGATTTCAGTTTCCATTATTTCCTCTTCCTCACTTGGGACATCATTTGTGGAAAGGATTTCAAACATATTAGCAGATGACTTTGATTGATCCTTCATAACTGGTTTTTTTCGAGTGTTCTTCTTCTTAGGTATTTGGAAACCTCGCTGAGTTTATATCTTCTTTCTTTTGATCAGGAATTTTATTTGGGCAAGCACTGGCCAAATGACCATATTCATGGCAAATTCTACAACGAAAAGGAATGTTCTCATAGTCCACTACTTGCTCCCAAGTGTCTTCCCCAAATTGTAATGTGATATTTTTAGGTAGGGGTTTGTCAAAATCCATTAAAACACAAATCCGAGCATAAATAATATGTTCAAAATTTTGAGTACAATCAGCAGTCATCATAAAAGTTCCTAAAGAGTTTCCAATTGAAGAAAAAATAGTAGGATTCCAAAATTCAATAGGGAGGCCAAAGAGTCTAACCCACACGGGAGCTATAGAAGGCATCTCTTCTTCGGCTTTAAATTTAGTATGCCAGGGCTTCATGAAAAGCCCTGCCCTTCCAAAAAACCAAGGACCCCCTTGAAAAGTTTTCTCTCTATCTTCATTATTAGCAAATAAAACAAGAAAATAACCATTTGGATAAATAGAGATTTGTAACTCACCTTTAGTTTTCCAGCTTTTTGCAGCCCAGACTTTGAAAGTAGATAGACTCAGACGAAAACCCACGAACCGACAAATTAGTCCTCTTTTTTCCAAATCTTCAATGCCAGTCTGAATGTTACCCATATCAAGCTTAACAATAGGAGTTCCATCAACTGCTTTAAGACATCCTGACTCCATTTTCCTGGGATCAATCTTAGGCATTCTTAGAGGTTTATGGGAAGCCCTAATATTGATATTAGCATTGGGCTGAGGCTGTCCACCATGAAGGGCATCCCTAAAATTCATTTTTGGGACCGAGTCTTCAAAATTATTACCCTTGACAGGGGTTTTCACAGTAGAATTATTTTGTGGGTGCACCTTAGCACCAGATTCACTTGAGATATGAGCCATTTTTTGATCAACTGCTTGAAACTTGTTTTGTGATCTCTTTAATCCTTGCCCTAGACGCCGTGGAAAGGTATGGTTTTCACTTTTCTTTTGTGCAGCAAATTGGAAGCCGTTGTCACTCAAGTTCACAGTATGATCTGTTGAAAGACAAATTTCTAACCCATATTGGATCCCCTGCAACATTTCTTGATAAAATATTGAGCATAAACCACAAAAATATTGGCCTCTAGGGCCCAAAGGCCCTAAAAACCAACCTCTGGAGCTGCTTGCACTCAACCCAGATGAAACCCTCGCATAGCCGCTTGCCAAATATCTCGTTCACACATAGGGATGTGCTAGGATCTGTGTTGCTCCAAATGATATGAAAATTGGTGGAGACGTTCTAGGGTTTTTCAGGCATCTACCCTCAAAATTTTAGCTCAATTCGAGTCCGGATGAGTGAGATATGGCCGAAACGAGTTCGGTCATTTGGGCAGTCCTACGAAAAACGTCCCTCCCCACTAGAAATCTAATTTTCCTAAAACTAATTTATAGTGGAAAAAACCCCATTTGAGGTACCAATTTCAATAGGTTGGGCATAGGAGGAATGGATCCTTGTCGGCCTCTACCAGCACATAGGACATTTCTAACTATACCATATATCTGTAGTATGGAGACAAGGGGAATGGAACCTAGGTCGGCCTCTAGCAGCACCCATGACATTTACCGCTACAACACAATAAGCAGCTGCATACAACACATTTTTTGTTCTTGTTTTCCCATTATCTAAACTCAGAGTTCCTCTTCCACCAATCCTTGCTGATCCATTAAAACCAAAACTTACTGATCCTTTATTGGTTTCTTTTAATACAATGAATTTGTCTTTGTATCTTGTCATGTGACTAGAGCAACCACTATCAAGATACCATTGTTCTTCTTTATCCTAAGCATGAAGGGCTATTTGAACTAACATTGATCTAGCATTTACATTTTCTCTTTCATCTTTCCTATTTGTTGAATCTGTTTTTCTTTTACTAGACTTAGGAAGTATCATTTTACACCATCTAGCCTTGTGCCCAAAATTATTGCATTTGTAACATATAATATCATTATCCATAAGAGGTGCAAAAGAATTAAAATTTCTATTGACATTGTTTCTTGCATGACAAATACAGTATACAACTCTATGACCATATTTATTACAAGAAAAACAATGACCATGGAAGAAATTATATAACCTGTTTGGATGCCCTTGAGATTGTGGTGGAATATTCCTCCTCTTGTGATTAACTCTCATCCAAGGTTCTTATTTGCTTTCTTCCTTTCTGATATCCTTTGCTTGATTATCCTTATTTGAAGTTTCCGCTTCTTGAAGACTTAATTATCCTTTTGATTTCTTATTCTCTACATCTTGTAGTACCTTGGTCCTTTCAACTTCATTCCTTAGATAAATAATTTTTGCTTCCAATATTTCACATTCTGTTTCTCTTGCTCTTAATAGATTTGTCATATCCTGCTCAATTTTCTTCCCTTCTTCCATCCTTATCTTGAGGTCTGTGAGATTTTATAGCAGTTCCATCCTTTCTTCTTCATCCTCTTGAATTTGTTCCTTCAAGATTGAATTCTTCTCTCTAATTATTTCCAACTTTCTAAGAGCAACAAATAATTTCTCTTTATATCAAACATAGTCTTCTCTTCATTTTTTGAAGTCGTGTGTTACTAATGGATCCTCCTCCAAGATGTTAGTCTTTTAACTGAGAGACCCACTATGATACCAATTGAAGAACATGTGCTTATACTAAGAGGGAGGGTGAACAGTATAAGATAACACTTTTTGCTTTTTAATCCAAACGATAACATCAACAATATTAAAGCAGTAAATATCACATAAAGAATCACACACATGAGAGACATGATTTTTATGTGGTTCATCCAATGTGGGCTACTCCATGGAGAAAATATTTCTTATAAATTTTTCTCAAATAAATCTCTTGGGAATCCTTTCCCTAAAATGTTTATGGATCTCTGTCCAAAGGAGACACAAATCCCCTATTCAAGTGTGTGGATCTTTATCCATAGGAGAATTCCTTTCTCCTTAGTTCTAATTGGTGATCTTCTAGAAGAATTGTTGCCTTCACTGCTCTAGCTAATGGATATCTATCCACTAAAGACTCCTATCCTCACTGCCATGGCTAATGGATCTCTATCTACTGGAGACTATCATCCTCTATACTTTGTTACCTTCAAAGCTCTGTCTCAAATCTGTATTAAACACAATATTTCTGTCTAGCACAAATCTTCTTAATCTCTGTATCTGGTCTAGCACAAACTTGCCATCAAACCTGCACCAAACTCTATCCTCTGATCTATCATTAATCTCTATCCTCAAATATATCCTCAATATCTATCCTCAATCTCTATCCTAAAATCTGTCCTTAATCTGTATTGTAAGCTTCCACAAAAGTTCACACAAATCTATCCACAAGTCTTCTCTAAGACTTGCCTCAAATAGGTTCAACAAGTCAATACTATAACTTGTCCAATCTCATAGAAACATAAAGAGAATTGTTAGACTCAATATGCTCTACACTCATCACAATGCTCAAGAAATTTCAATCACTCTCTTAGAAACATATAGAGAATTGTTAGAGACTCAATATACTTCACACTCATCAATACTCAATCACTTTCTCAAATCAGTTCAGAATATAGAATAATTTGTTTCACAAGACTTGAACAATCACTTCACACATTCACTTCACTAGGCTTAACCAACTCTACTCAACCAATCATTCAATGAAATTATTCTTGCTCACAAATCCTAGTTCAAGTTCTTCACTCAACTCAAAAACTTCAACAACAATGCTTATAAAACAAGGTTTTATCAACAACTCTTAATTCTAGAAAACCTTGAAGCATTAATTCAAAACACTCTCAACAATGTAAACCAAACAATCCTTTTCACTCCAACTTTCTATTCACAATTTTCAACAATCACTCACTAGGAAGAATATACCCATAACTTTTGTTGGATGTAGAAGTGCCTTTAGAAAACATGTCTTAATCATAATTTCTTCTTTTCAATTCCAATGGTTAAACACAACAATATTACTTCAACACTTTTTAAATATTCCTTGGACATAAAACAATCACAACTCAATTTATGTCTTATTGCTCCATTTTAAAACAACACTCATCATACCATACATAAAGATAATTTCCTTGATACACCTTATAAAATCCAACTTAAATTAATATCCAACACCATAAAATATCAACCAAAACACCTTACAATTTTTCAAAACATTTGAGCACACAACATTAAAAATTTAATTTTGCAAAAACCCTTATAACTTCTTTAGCAACCTTAGAACCAATTTAAATATGAAAAAAATAATTTTTAAATGCCCAAACTATATTCTCAAAACTTTTGACGACCAATTAACTAGCATACCTTATACTTCCCACAAAAGGAGATTCTACGAGATTCGATCTGCTGTCTCCTCTAGCCTAAGCGCCTGAGCGCTTGGGAGCCCACTGCGTGGGATACTAATGCCCACGTGAAGGAAGGTATAGCGCCTTCCTCTTATGCCTTTACTCACTAACTATTCCTTTCGAAAATGTGCACATTCCTTTCCTCACTTTGGATGCAGTGCAATTCGTATAGCTCTCAATTCTAAAGCTCGCATTAATTCTCGAAGGCATGGTAAGTATGGTAGGGTGGGAGTTCCCCCATTTTATACATGCTTTTAATTTCTCCTTACGTCGACGATGCTTTATTCAAAATTGAATTTTGAATTTCAAATTTGATAACCTACCTTAGGGTTATTTAACCTTAGCTTAAATTAATTTATAATTAATAATTAAATTAATTAATAATTAAATTAATTTAAATAACTTTATAATTTTTGTAAATTAACTAATAAATTATTTTATAATTAATTTTAAACTTCCTTGGCATAATATTATAAAAAATATTATAATATTATTTATTTGGGCTTTTTCTTGCACTTTGGACCTCATTTGACTTCCTTGAACTAGATCTTGAAATTGAAACCGAAACGGTTGCTGCCAACTGAAACTACCACTGACTGGTGCTGAAAGTTTGACATCAATGACCAATCACTTTTGACATCAATGACAACTTACCACTCAAAATGTCCAACAAGTCAGAGACAAAACACTCTAGAATATTTACAAAAAGGAAAAAAATGAAAAATTAAACGATCAAATCACCCTCGAAGCATGTGGTTAATAGGATGAATCACATATTTGAACTAAAATATCAACCAATCAACATATGCATAAATATGTGTTTATGTGCATAAAAGTGGAGTTGGCCTGGCGCATATTCTAGAGCCCCTGTTTTCAACCCATGCCAAAATAAAATAGAACAACATTATAACAAGAACCCTATTGCATGTAGATCAAAGCTGGACAACACGTTGGAGGTTTTTAGATTACTTTAGATTTATTTTCAAGCTAGTCAATAGCCAACGAGAGTGCAAAAATAGGACTTATCCAACCAACCTGTTATTTTAATTTGATTGATCAGATTTAACATGCAACCTCATGTATTTAATTAAAGGTTAGGACATTACCTAAAATAAACCTGTTTATAGGCTGAATAGTAAGGAATTCATCTATAAATAATATTGTTTGCCTATTGAGAAAAGTTAATGGTGAATATTATAATTGTAATAGTTTGAATAAAGAATGTAGCGATTTAGCCTTCTACACGTTGTTTTAAGTCCAAATTATTCAACTTTCTTGCATATGATATTTTGACCCTTTAGACCATCTTTTTGCTAAATTTTTCTTCCTCCTACCTGAACCATGGAGTAAGGGTCCACTCTTTGGAATAGTGGAAGAATAATTAGCATTAGTTATAGGGTTTTATAATTAAGTTCCTTTTATTTATTTCAATTAAGATAGTATAGTCAAAGTTGATAATTTTATTTTCAAATTTAGTTTGCTTTCATTAATTTTTGTTTTCTAGCATAACATAATTTTCTTTACTTTATTGCAAGTGTGTGTTGTTATTTTCATCTAAATTCTACAATATAATTCCAGTTTTATTTTAGCTTGTTATTTCCAGTTAACGTTTACAATCTGATTTTTGTTAGATTTAGTTTTATTTTAGTATTAAATTCTATTTTATTTCCATAATGGATTTTGTTTTATTTCAAATTGAATTAGCTTAGTTATTTTCAATTGAAGTATGAGTTATTAGTTGATTTATTTTTGCATTTAAATTGGATTTCTTTTAGTTATAAGTTTGGAATTTAGTATAATGTACTTTATGAATGCTGCAAAGACATTGTGATTTTTAGTTTCCATAGGCTAGTCTAGAACTTTGATATTCAAGATGTAATTATTAGATCTCTAGCGCATACAACCTTAGGAAGCCACCCTGGTTTGACAAAATAATTAAAGTGAGAGCATTAATGACACTTTTCACTTTTTGACATCATATTAGGTGACAAATTAACATTGTTAGAAAACAAATAAGTTGGTCAATGTTAATTGTTTTCTTGTGAAATTGTGTAGATTAAAATTCCTAGAATAGTTTTTTATACCTAAAAAAATAACTTTGCATGAAGATAGTTGTATTGCCTAGAATTGCATTTAAGCATTGGGACACTAGAATAGGATATTTCAAAAATAGGATATATAAATAGACTTAAAGTCGAAAGAGGTATATTTATTAGAGAAAAATTTCCATGAAGGCATCCTTGATGAGAGGTTGAACCTATACTAGAGTTGTCTGAATTAGTGATTCTTGAAAATGTTGGATTTTTAGAAGGATCACAATCATTAGCTTCAAGAATTGTAGGATCCCCTGAGAGAGAATTGCAAGGAGAACAATTTTGTAGTTCAAAACCACCTACCCTTGACAAATCTATACGATCAAGACAATTAAAAGGATTTATGCTTATTTTTAGGAATGCATAAGGGAAAATTTATAAGATAATGCAAAAAGAGCCAATAAAGTCCTTCAACTTGGTGAAACCAAAAACATTGCCAAAACTTTCTATTACCCCATTCAATTAAATCTTAATAAAAAATCTCCCATGAAATTTATTTCATATTTTGTATTACCAAATTTTATGGGAGTTATATATGAGGATCCTGATTAGTTTTTATTTGAGTTTAAGTTTGTATACCAAACCTATGAACTCTAGCAAGCTCACCAAGAACTTGCACAAATCTACTCTAGCAAGCTCACCAAGAACTTGCCCAAATATACTCTACAACTCTGTCCCAACACTGTCCTCAAATATGTCCCAAAGGCCTTCTCAAAGGCTCAATCAATCATGCTCAAGTAGTACTCAAAATGAACTCAACAATGAATGGCAATCTCAACTCAAATCCACTTCATAGAAGCATAAAGAGAATTTTTAGAGACTCAATATGTTCTAATCTCACTCTCAACCCAAATCAATCTCAACTCAACTCATAGAAGCATAAAGAGAATTGTTATAGACTTAATATGTTCTAAAATCACTCTCAACCCAAATCAATCTCAACTCAACTCAAGTCAATCTCATAGAAGCATAAAGAGAATTGTTAGAGACTCAATATGTTCTAATCTCAATCTCAACTCAAATCAAATCAAATCAACTCATAGAAGCATAAAGAGAATTGTTAGAGACTCAATATGTTCTAATATTAATCTCAACTCAACTCAACTCAAATCAACTACAAGGGACAACTCTTTTTCACACAACCCTAGTCCAAGTATGTATCAACCAACTCAAATGTTTCCAACAATGCTCAACCACAAATATCACATAACAATGATACTCATGTTATTTTCTAACTCAAGTTATTTCAAAACCAATGGGCTTCAATAACAATGCTTATAAAACAAGGTTTAAACACAAATATCAACTTATAAAACCTTGAAGCATTCAATCAACCACTTTCGAAAAGGAAACCACAAACAATCCTTTTCCCTCCAATGATATTTCAGAAATCAACCACCATAAATAATCAATAGGAAAATGTGCCCATACCTTTTATGAAGATGAAAAAACCTCTTTGTAAATCTGCTACAATCACAAAATTCTTTTGCCAATATTCACAAGGGTTAGTAGATCACAAAATAATCAACATTACTCCACTTTTAAATAATCATCACCAAGGTCTTTAATTGCACAACTTCCTTATCTCTCCTAAAACCACTTGTACCATAAAATAAAATAAATCAAAACATTGCATAACCTTTTCACTCCCAAAACTACTTATACTATAAAATAAAATAAATCACAATATTGCATACCTTGTCACCTCATGAAAGAATTAATCCTCTTGAAAAAGGACAAGGAAAACTTCACTTTTGGAACCCCTTTTCAAAATAAGAAATATTTCTCTCCACACACCTTATTTCTCCTTCTAAATAAGTTAGTCAAATAGACCTCGAAATAAGCTTTTCGACAATATATAATATGCCCACTTTCCAAAATAAATTGAAACCTTTATATATATATATATATATATATATATATATATATATATATATATGCCAACCTCCATTAATTTAAACTTAAACTTTAAACTTTAATATCTTCATCACCGGAGGTCCTTTTTCGATGAAACAAAATTCCACCTTGGCTTTTAAGAAAAGCCCTTTCCACATAAGCCCACCATGGTTTTAAATAAAACCTTTTATTTTGCCTACCTTGGTTTTCATAAAAACCCTGTATATATCCATGCTCTCCAAAATATCATAGATGCTTATTTATGAAATATTTTGGCCACCAAAACCAAATGTGATTCATGTGACATCAATGACAACACAAAATACCTCAAATTAACTCAAATTTCCAACATAAGAAACAACAAAAATAAAAAGAAAAAGAAAAAGAAAAAGAAAAAGAGAACCTCCCTCAAGATAATTTACCTTCTTCATTAGAGAAAGTACTGCATCCTGAGAAATTTAAAATAACAAAAACATCTTTAGAATCTGACTTGGTAAAGATGTTAAAACATATAAATATTACAATCCATTTAATACAAGCTAATAAATATGTACCTACGATTAACAAGATTGTTTAGAAAATGTGTACTAAGAAACAAGGAAGAAATAAGAAAATGTATCCTAAAACCATACAAGTAGATATAAAATTAGCAAACCTCCTTATAGGAAAACTTATTCCACAAAATTATGAAGATCCAAGAAGTCTAGTAGTCATGGTAATCATAGTATCACTTGAGATATCTAATGTTTATATTGACCTAGGGGCAACTATTAATTTTATGATGAAGGATACAATGCAATAATTACGATTAAATCAATTTAAATCCTATGTCTACAATATTTGAAATGGTTGATAGATTAGATGCTAAACTAGAAGGAATAATAATGTTATGATGAAGGATACAATTGAACCATATGAAAGACAACCATTTGTTACAACTAATAAAATATTATTCAGAATGCTACTTTCTTCATTTAGAACTGTAAGGTTACAAAACAAGTCTATCTTTCAATGGAGATATTTATTCCTTGTGTTCATCATAAATATGAAGCATTTGATGGTGTTTTTAGACCTCCTCAATGAAGGTGGAATTCTGTACATGTGTGCCACTAGTAGTCTACTGGTGTGTGTCCTTTTGTACCTATTTTGGGCCTACAAAAGGTTGTTAGTGTGTTTGGGAGTCTGCCTTGGTCAAGCCCCTTAGTTATGAAGATAAATCAACTCAAAACTAAAGTAAAACATGATGTAAATTAATGAAAATACTATAGAAAGTATGTAAAACTGATTTATACCTGATCTAGCGCTATAGACCTTCTATATGGCTAGTTCATAGGGTTTCTTGTAAACTGGATCTTGAGTTCACAGGCTAGGGGATGAACTGGACTATAGTTGAATTATGATGAAGATTTCCTATTCAGATGGTGTCTATAAGTTGTGTGATGCTATTTGTTGGGAGCAAATTAGTAGAAGGTGATTCTGGAGTAATTTCAACAACATGTTGGTATGTTAACTAAAAATGTGAGATAAAATGAGGGAAAATACCCTTTATTTATAGGAAAAACCAAGGTTAAGGGGGATAGTTAGGCATGCTACATCGTAGGGTTAATTCCTAGCATGGTTAGCTTAGGGTTTGTGAGGTGGTAGGATTAGTCATCCTCTCACATGCCTTGAGAAAAATATTCTATCCTCACACATGTGTGAGGAAGGATTAGGGTTAACTAAGGTTAGCTAACTCCTAGGTTATATGAGAGTTGAGTTAGGATTTCTGGGAAATATCCTAAGCAACTTAGGGTGAACACATGTGTGAGGAAATGTTTAGGACTAATTTGATCATTAACCCTAATTAAACCCATTTTAATAATAAAGTGCACTTAAGTCAAAGTCAATCACAAATTAGAATCCTAATTAGCTGAATTAGAGTTTTTGGTAGGGAATGGTCCCATGGGGGTCCTAATTAGGTGTAGGAAAGGGCTTAAGTGACCTTAGGGAACTAGCATTTGGCTCTTTTATGGATAGAGGGCATTTTGGATTTATTTTACATATTTTTCTAGGTTACACCTATGGATAACTATGGCGGCCTACGATGGCCTACAATGGCCTACGATGGCCTATGCAAACCTACAAGTGTCTATGCAAATCTACAAGTATTTAGAAATGAACATATATGAATTTTAGGTATCTACATTTACCCCCTTTTGTACTATGTTGTGTGAAACATAGTTTAGTGCAAAAATATAATGGAAGAAGGCAGTGAGGTGTTTGTGAAGTGGATGAGAAAGGAGAAGATGAGAATGGAATTCAATCAAAGGTATGTAACCGCTCAAAGCATGACCATACAACATTGATCGAGAACTAGAAGAGAAAGAAAGAAGGGAGAATATGAAAATAGGATTCAATCAAAGGTATGTAGTCACTCAAAGTGTGACCATACAACATTTATATAAATCCAAAAGAGGAGGAGAGAAGGTGAAGAATGTGTGGTATGAATGTGGATGAATGAATCATGATGAAACAGATGATTTGCCAATTTAGTATAATGTTTTGCAATATTGTACTGGTTGTTTGTGAGGGAAACTTGAGATTGCTTTGCTTTTGCAATCAACGCAAAATGGTCCAATTACGAATAGAAAAAATGCTTATTCAAATTTTACTATTGATTGATTGATGAGTGCATGATGACATATATTAAACCATTTGAGTTGAGTGGCATGGATAAATCAAGTGTAACATTCAGTATGTGATCAGTACCAATATACATGAATGAAAGTAAGACATCTATGATATTGCGCGTGGCTCTTTGATCTAACAAATGTCTGATTTGGGATGAGGTATATCTTGAGATAATCTTCAACAATAAAGTTTGTAGACATATGCGATATCCATGATTGGATGTTTGATTGTTTTATTGTATGCAATGCGGATTTGTATATGAATACCCCCTCAAATGAGGAGTCAATAATGATACTAATGAAATGTGAGGATGTGGTAATGAGTTGATTGATAGAGAAAGTTATTGATAAAAGGTGGGAAATTTTGGGCAGACAGTGAGGGAAAAGAAGAAGAAGCTACAGGAGTGAAGAAAATGTGATTATGGTGTGATTAGGCTTGGTTCATAGGACGACCTACGAACTGGATGTGAGTTCATAGGGTGTCTTGCGAACTGGACCTAAGTTTGCAGGGTGACTTACAAACTAGGATTATTGGGTATATAAGGTGATTTTTGGTGCGTGTGAAGGTTATTTACACCACAAAAAGTTGTGGAGTGAGGAATGAGAGAAGATTTAGCAAAGAGAAGTGCTTGAAAATTTTGGATTTGATGCAGAGATGGTGGAGGATAGATGAGCATTGGCAGTCGACGTAGGATTCCACCGATAAGTACCTGAGATTGAACTTGATTTAATTTTGAATTGCATGAATGTTTGAAACTGTTGAAATGTGGATTTGCATGTCATGTGACAATTGATTGAAATATGTGCACAAAGTGTCAAAGAGTCCAAATGGGTATCCAACAGTGTTAGCCATTTTATGGTTTGACCAATATTTTGATTAGTTTGACTATGTGGCGTATGTTGCATGTGAATGGTTGAATTTGATTGTTGGGGATGATTGATGTACTGTTTGTCAGATGTGATTGAAATTTCATTGTAAAATGGGGAAATGGGTGTTTAAAAATATAATTTGTTTTTCATTTTGTTATGTGTTTACGAGTCATGTGAATGTGTGTCATATGATGGATGTGTACATTGTTTGAAAACCTTTTGAACTTTCATCATAAAAGAGTGAAATGGGTATCCAAAAATGTGATTTTTTGGGTGTGTTTTAGAATTGCATACCATGAGATGAATGTGATCGAGTGTGAATGTGTTGGTGGGTGTAAAATATGTACTATTTTTGGAATCCATTTGAACTTTCACCATGAAAGGGCAAAGTGGGTATCCAAAAGTGTGACTGGTTTTCTGTTGTGTGATATTGGTTTGTGTTCAAATGTTTGCATGTCTTGGAATGTGTGTGGGATAAATTGTATGATGTGTTATATGTTCAAAAAAAGTTTTTTATGACTATGAATGCATGTTTTCCAGGAAAGGGGTAAATGGTTGCCTGATAATGGTTTTTCTACTAGGTTTGCATGGTGGCCTACAAACTAGACTCGAGTTTGCAGGGCGACCTACAAAATCATGATGATTTTTATTGGAAGTATGTTGGTGATGCATGTGATATGCTATAGGAATATTGTATGCAATGAGTGTTTGAATGAAATTATGAAAAAAAAATAGAATTTGAATGTGGAACTGATAATTTTTTTTGTGATGTTTATGGGTAAAACATATGAAGATGATTGAGCCATGGTATCGTATACGGTTATTAAGAGATGCCCTAGGTGAGGCCTTGGGTGAGGTGGATGTGGAGTGGTTGGGAAAGGTGTGGATGAAGGGAGTATGGGATTGTGTGAGTATTAATTCCAAAAGGGAATAAATTTTAGCATTATGTAAGAGGTGGGATCCAGACATGAATACTTTTCACTTTCCTACAAGTGAGATGACCATTATACTAGATGACATATACAGGATATATAAACTGTCGATAAAAGGTATTCCAATAAGGGTAACAATGGATGAGAGACAATAGGAGGTGTTACAGTGCATGTTTAGTATGAATTGGAAAGATGTAGACACAAGGAAGGGGGTGGATTATGAGTATTATTGGTACAAGAAAATATTGTATGATCGCCAGTGTGCGACGATGCTTATATCTACCTATGCTCTACTAGATACCTCAAGAGTGAAATTATACTAGAATATGATGGATATAGTATGCTATATGGTGGAGCATAAGGTTGTGTTTTCATGGGCATATGCATTGTTGTCACAGGTACATAGAGAGTTGCATAATGTAGTGCAAGCGGTGCGGACCAGTTTGAGTTAAACCACATTACTATAGGTTTGGGCATGGGAGCACATAGTAGTAGAGTGACCGATGATGTTGCCATATAAGGTGCATGAAGTGATGGGTGAATTTGTAACCTATTCTTTGAGGTGGCGTAAAAATGAATATAAGGGGATGAAGAGGCTACATGAGGGTGATTATTTGTTTTGGAGGATATAGTTCATCTCTTTGGAGCTGAAGCATATTCAGTGGAGGTCTTGGAAGGACAAGGTGGTGTGGGATGAGCATGGGACAAAATTTGGAGTGATTCACTGAGGGTGATGGGTGGTAGGGTGATATATGATAGATGGAGTTCTTTCCCTTCAGTAGGGTTATGCATCAGTTTGGGTTGTGGTAGGGGATATTGGATGCACTTATTGTGATCTATAGGAGACAAGGTGATTAGGGGGAGTGACTTGTAGTACCCCAAAGAGTGGTGAGAGGGATCCCTCGATGGTGATTCTAGATGTGGATGATACAAGGACCATTCTTGAGTATGATGCATGGTGGGCTACATAGATTTGAGATCCAAGAGTTGGTGTGATTGATCATTGGATGCATCTAGTAGGTGGATTTACTGTACCAGGGGGACAAGTACCAGGAGGAGTGATACCAGGTCTAGAGGAAGTATTAGAGGATGAGGTAGAGGATCTTCTTCGATGATAGAGGTAAAATTGATATGACAAGTCTGGTATTCCTATTGGGAGGTCATTGAATCGAAAGGGCAATGGGGGAGAGCAGCCCTTGTATGATATAATGCTTATGGAGGAGGAGGGTGATGATACTAGAGATATGTGGGACATAAATTTCAATGTTCAGGAGAGGATGGATGCTAAGGAGGAGCTATTGGTGTTACATGATAGAGTATGAAATATAGAGGGGTGAATACACGAGAGTAAGGTATATTGGGCCTTGGATTTAGGGAAATAAAGAGAGGAGCACTGCAAGTTGGAGGAGAGGTTAGTGGTAGTTGAGTATGCGAGTGACACAAAGAAGAGGGAGTTGGAGATATAGTGTGCCGAGCTACATGAGGAGCTCAAATTAGAGGAGGTAAGATACACTGAGGTTGTAGAGGGTTTGCATCACCTGGTTGTAGAAGCTATGGCTATTGGGGATAGGTTGAAGGTGGAGGTTGCTAGGGTGTAGTAGGTGGAGGCAAATAGAAATGTTGAGTGATTTTCTTATGTAGCAGAGGTGGAAGATTTGCATGTCAATATAGAGAGGTAGTGACAGACATGAGATGAGGTAAAGTGTGTGAGGGTAGGGGAAAAAATAATGGTGGAGATGGCTAATTTGAGGGTGGAGGTGGATAATTTATGAAAGGCACACCAGGATGTGTTGAGGCTGTTCAGAGAGGAGGGGGCAATGAGGCTATAGTGTGAGCTTACCTTAGTTTCGTATGGACACACACTTCTAGATTATGGTAGGTCATAACTAAGATCTAGAACATGATCATGGACACATACACAGTCATAGTAAAGTCGATAGAGCACACCATTTATAGTGCTAAGGGAGATGAGGATAACAATACTAGTGGTGTCTCAAGTAATGGTAGTTACCCCAAGGTTGGATAGGGAGATAGTGTCTTTGGCAATACAGGTTGTAAAGGTAGCTCCAGATTCGAGTGAGGCAGTCAAGGTGCACAAGGTGGAGGTAGTGCCAGAGTCGAGATGGGTGGTAGAGGTGCATGGGATGGAGTAGGTGATGGCGACTCAAGAGGGGAGTGGTGAGACTCCTGGTGATCAGCAGGGCTGATATGTGCTATGGATGTATTCTATTTTTGTATCTTGAGGGTATTTTTGATTATTATATATATATATAAATATATATATATATATATATATATATATATATATATATATATATATATATATATATAAATATATATATATATATGGACACATTTTATCATGAATTTATATATGTGTCATGATTTGGTTTAAATGTATGCATGATTTCTCATCTGTGTGATTTAGAATATTGATAGGTAGATGTATGATGAATAAATATATGTGCATGTGGTAACATGTAGGAGAATGATATCACTATAGTGTAGATGTAATGTAAAATGATGTAAAGTGAATGAATGAATGTAGGATAGATGCAATGATGCATGATGTAATGTAAATGAATGAATGTAGGATAGATGTAATGATGCATGATGTAATGTAAATGAATGAATGTAGGATAGATGCAATGATGCATGTATGTGTATGCTAAAATATGTAGAGGAAACACTCATATCATAGCATAGCCGATGGGAATTTGATCCATTCGGTTATCTCAGGGATGTAGGATTGTATAGGGATTGTGCGATAATCTTTACAATCATAGTTATAGCAATCAAACCTCATGAGGAACTGTGCAAGGTTCGTCTACAACACATAACTAATTTTACTGGGTCAAAGTCTATCAGGAACTAGTGTGTGAAATAAGTGATGTTCATTTATCCATTTTGAGGGAGGTAGGACTAACCCATTGTAAACATAGCCAAAGTAGCTAGCTCATCCACAAGCACACAATTATCTATATCGTTAATGTGACAATTTTTTTACCACTTGTAATACTATTCCATTGGAAGGTAGGCGCTTAAGGCCTATTTATAGTGATGGAAATCATCCCATGATGTTATGTTAAACCTAAGAACCAATGGAGATGAAGCATAATAGTTGTATTTTTATTTTGGAGGCTTTTCCTTTTGTTTTCTACCTCTCATTTTCAGGTGTCTCTTTTTGTGGTACTTTTTTTTTTAGCTTTTATTTTCTGTCCATTTTTTAGATTTTTTCTTATGCTTATCCATTTGTTTATCCCTAGGTCGTATGTTGATCACACAAATTATAGGATGATTAGGGGAAACCATTTGGTAGATGGAAATATCTATGCAAGGTGTTATCTTCTCCAAACTTAAATTTTGCTTAAAAATATGACATGTGTGAATGGTCCTTGAAAGAAGTTGAATCAAATAAGAAAATTTGTAAGAAGTGTAAGAACTTGCCCACTAGGGATGATGTTTGATTGAATGAACTGGTGTGGTCAAAATCATGCAAAATACCGTATACTTTGTAATCCTGATAAGGTGAGTGGACATCCAAGTGGTGATGTTAACAAGTGTATATATTATTCCTGTCATGGGTGCATTTTTATAGGGAGAATATATAAATATGAATGGAAATAGAAAAATAGGAGCGATGCATATATGCAATGGATTCAGTGTGAGAGATACGACATGCAAGGAAAGTATCTACAAGAGGAATTTTGTGAGACTTAACTAGATAAGATCAAAAACCATGTCAAAAGAGATGGGTGTGTGATAAAATAATGAGAAGAGGGAGTCATGGTAATGGTTGTCCCAGCATGTGGGAGGTGTAGAAAATATGAGAGAAGTATATAGATGAGAAAATTCATGTGATGATGAAAAACAAGGAAAAATTGGGAGCAAAAAAATATTTAGAGGAAAACGAGGATGAAAAAGTGCAACAAAGCAGAATGAGGGAAATAATTAAGAGAAGAAGATGAGAAGAAGAGGAAGAACAAAGTAAAATTAGAATAGGTATGTAGTAGATCAAAGTGTGACCATACAACAATACCAAATAGAAAGAGGAAGAAGAAATGAAGAAGGAAAATATAGCATAGGTATGTAGCCGCTTGAAGCGTGACCATACAACAATACATGATAGCAATAAGAAGAAGAAATAAAGGAAAATCTAGCATAGGTATGTAGCTGCTCAAATTTTGACCATAAAAAAATATAGTATAGGAAGAAGAAGAAATAAATAAGAAGATAAAACAAGTTAAGGATGTGTGAAGTGAAGGGGATCAGGTCACGAACGACTAGGTGAAGTGATGATGCAACTAGGATTTCGGTAATTCATGTAGTTGGATAATTGCTAGAAATAACAAGGTGTGGATGTGAAATATTCATGTGATGGTGTAGAGCTAGGAATAAGAGAACATGGAGGGCTCTAAATTTGAGTAGGAGAGAGAGCGTGGTCTGGTTGTGGGAGAGATTCATCAAAAAACATGTCCTGGATAAGGGTTTCAAAAGTACAACATGCATTGATATCATGCCCTGGTTGACGATGATACATGTAAAATTGATTCTCTATAATTTTGTGGCTTAGGGTACAGTGGGTCAACAGGGCAGATCTTAGGTAGTACAAGGAGGCCTTGGTGGAGCAACTAGTGAAATTTCTAAGAGAGTGGTGTTGAACGGATATGCATGGGATATATGTATGGCTCGAATGGTGATGAGAATGAAGAAGGTGGGGTGGGAATGAGTTGTTTGATCATGGATCTGGAGTATGATGAAGGTTAGATTCGAGAGTGAGGAATAGGCCTAGAAGAAGGTGAAGGGATGCGAGCCATGATAGAACGACAAGGAGAGGAATGGTAGCGAAAATAACTCAAGTGTAACTTGAGGTTATCGAGGTGAGATATGATGTGTTAGATATCAATGGAAGGAGGTGATGGAATCAAGGTAGGTGGGGATCAGGATTCTAGTGTATAAATGGGGTTGGGATATAGGTGCAAAGAAGAGAATGAATGAGAAGGAGGAGATTGGAATTGTTGTTGTGGTGGTGGATTCGGCTAAAATGGAATACCACAGAGTGGATATGGGGGCAACTAGAGAATAGGTGGTGTGGGAGATGGTTGTAGATAGTGACATGGAAGAGATGGGGAAACACATGCAGAGGTGACATAAGTGGCATTCTAACAAAGGTATTGGTCATAAGGTGACATCCTGCTCGATAGGAGTGGAGGTAGTCCTGAAGAGAGTGTGTGAATATGTGTGTTTCCCCTATTAGGAGGAAAGTAGCCTAGTGAAGGTTGCTAATCTAGAGAAGATGGTATATAAGGATCTCTCATATCAACCGAGTTAAGGGGGATGATTCATGTGCGTGAGGGTCTGGTGGGTGAGAGTGTTCCTCCTTATTTGTGAAGGACAAGGAGACCTAGCTATCGCTAGAGCGAGGATAATAGAAATAATTCCTATGGTTAGGTGATTGAAGTCAGGGTTAAGTACAATGATTAAAATGTGATAATAGGGATGCCTGACATACGTGCATGGAACCAGGAGGTATGGCAAGGTTAGTCAGGATCAGTATAGGAGGCAGTGTGGGAAAGTCTTGTATGATGTGGGAGTGGTATGCTAGAATTGTAGACCTGGAACAACGTATCTCCGTGTAAGATGCCATAGGTAGCAATAAGAGACCTATAAAACCAAAGATACCAATAGCATAAAAATAACATAAAGAGCATAAGTGTTTCTATTATATAACAGAAAGTGAAAACTATGTGTGTAGTGCAATGCAGGTTGTGCATTTGTGAGTGATGTGTACCTAGAAAATATTATAATGATAGTATGTACAATCTATGATTATGTGTACCTAGATAGGCTAGGCATTAAATGTGTGTAGGTGAATTATGTTGATGGGTTCAGGTTTGTCGAGTTCTTCAAGATTTTGTTACAACTCCAATGTAGCTAGTTGGCTATATTTCCAATTAATTTATTGATTGTTGATTTATTTATATTTATAGTTGTAGGTTGATTTAAATTTTATTATCTATCATAATTTTATTCATCTGTGTATTCACAAGGACATAGCCCTCCTTAAGTGGCAAAGGAGTTAACCCTCCTCAAGTGGCAAAAATTATTTGATTTATTCCATACTATCAGTGTTGAATTTATTTCCAAGAAGTTTCACTTCAAGTGGTATCAGATCTTGTTCCAAAAACTGAGCAGAACTTTTCCAAGGTCCCTCCAATATTTTTGTGCAGACAATATTGGTACTAGTAACAACATTTCTCTCTGTAAAGATCAACCTAAATTTTTAGACGGAGTCACATTGTCAGTTTGCTTAGTAAGGATCAAAGAGAATTAGTTTATCATTGATCTAACAATATAATTTGCATCAAGGGGTATTCGGATAAATTAGATCTAGGCAACTTCATACCCATCCTAGTTAGGATTGCTTAGAGGAAACATTTTTAACGAGTAAGCACTGTCACGTTAATGCAGACTCGTTCAAATTTTTTTTTTTAAATCATATATGCGTGATGAAATCATTTGCAGTCCTAATCACTAACTAGTTAAAATATTACATGAGGCATTTTTGGTTCATATCACTCAGTTATATTATATTGCTCCTTACTATCGCCATTCTATACACTCAACTTATTTCATCGTTAGTGAACACTTCTTCAGGGAAAATATTAATGATGAAACACATATATAATGACCAATGTTATTGATATTATATTATCACTACTATTACCTAAGGTTACAAAATATTGTATTATCATAGAAGCATGTATATAACGACCAAGTTAATTGGAAAATATTAGTTTACAACATCTATTTTCCTTCCACATTTCATTTCATTTTCACCAAAATTTGAAAAGCGTTCTCAATGTTTAGTTTTGATAGCGATTAATTATTGCAAAGATAATCATATGATACAAATACATCATCAAGGTATTAAGGTCTTTTATCCACCAATTCCTTGGCACCACGTGGAGGTAGTGAATTTTGTTTCAAGAGTTTTATGTAAACTACTCTCAGGCCTAGCAAGATCGAGATCAACCATTTGTATCCTTTCGATGCACGTTACTCTCCAACATGGGGGGTGGTTTGTTAAAGGTTCAGTTCACACTTACATTGCAGGCAACAACGAATTTAAAGTTATTTTGTATTTTTGACAAAAAATTGTAATCAAAATACACCTAGGAACACAATAGAATATGACCAAATTTATGGTCACATCAGTTACTTCTCCATTTGTGTATCGTAGATTTTTCATCCGCTTTGTCATCAGTGTGTCAATGTGTCCAAACTCACCAATCAGGTTCTAGGTCAACGTGTCAATGTCTACCATTGTCTTGCCATTGTTTGTGTCAGTTGATAACAAGTTGGGTCTATGACCAGTTATCCACATGTCTGGTTTATTGTGTTGATCCCTACCTCCACTTCACCACAACCCTACGTCCACTTTGTCACTAGTTGTCACCCCTATTTAATCATCGTGTTGATTCATCCAAGATAGCTATTTGGTTTAAGATGTTTAGATAGCTGTTCGGTTAAGTTGATATAGTCATTGGAAGAATTTGAAATAGCCATTGGAGAGGACTTCAAAGTAGCCATTGGAGGAATCATAATTTTTTTGTAGCAATTGAAAACTAAATAAAAGGATTTGACTAATCCTAATTTTTAAGTGTATGAACGATCAAACAATTCCAAACAAGTGGAATAGAGGACCAAATTGAAGATTACAATGCCCAAATAAACCAAATGAAGGGTCACTAAATTATCCAAGAATACATCCATGAAATAAAGGTACGCAACATAACTCTCCTTTTAAAATTAACAATTTTAATCCTCACCACTAGTCCATGGCTTCTCCAAATCAAGACAATTCCAACATCCCTCCTACTCCTAACCACAATGGTAATGTGTCTAACCAAGAAGAATTTTTCATTAATCAAGAAGACCTTATTTCTAAAGTTCCCCTCACAATAGACGTAAATGTACGTGAGTTTTTGGGGTAACAACAAACAGATCCAACGAATGTGTATTCAGTGGTACGACAGATAAAGTAGTTAGTGGATTTACTTATAGAACAAAATAAACAAGTCTCTCAACCTATTCCCAACCCTCCATCTATAAAGGCCAACCCTCCACCTATAAAGGCCAACCCTCCACCTATAAATACCAACTCTCCACATTTATATACTTGTCAAACATCAATACCTCCACAAACTTCCTTCGATTTTGATCCTTCAATAGGTGATGCCTCTCGATTCTTAGAATGGCCTCATGATGCCCAAGTTCCTTATATCGACATGCCCACTTTTGAAGGATACAATCCCAAAGGTTGGATAGCCAAGATGGATGGTATTTTTTGTTTATATCGTATTCTGAAAACTAGTCGAGTTGCATATGCATCTTGTAAACTAGGCACCCAAGCTTATCAATGGTTGTTATGGTAGTTCCATCAACATAACCGATCTCTTATGTGGCCTAAATTTAAGGAACTTTTCCTTAAAATATTTGATAAGGGTTCATCTTCCTCATATGTGGTCCACCTCATGGATCTCAAGCAGATCGGTTCAGTAGAAGATTATGTATCAGAGTTCACAAGTCTTCTTACTTACACACATGAATTAAACCCAACAATAGTGGTGTCTACTTTCCATCATGGTCTCAAGGATAAAATCTAAAAAGAAGTTGACATTCATGATCCATGTACTCTAGATGAGGCTACCAGAATAGCTCAAGCAATTGAAACTAAACTTCAATATGGGGTGTCCTATAAACGTGATTCTAATTTATATCTACCATTTTGCAATAATGAACAATCATCATGATTTTTATACTTTAAATGTCATTCTTATCATCCCAGAGATCAAGCATGTGTAGTGCATCAAACCTTTCAAGTAGAATTCAAAAATAAATAAGAATAAGAAGAAGATATAACTCAACAAGAGTCACCCATGAATACAAAAAAACCCTCAGCAAATACTAATGAAGCGACACTAGAGGATGACACTATTTCTCTCTCAATACATGCACTTATGGGGTTAACAACTTATCATACAATTAAGGTACAAGGATTTATTAGGCACAAATGTATTAATGTGTTGATTGATTCAGGTAGTACACATAACTTTATTGATATCAAAACTACTAAAGCATTGAACTTGTACATTAATACGACCAATCAAGATAAGTTCCAAGTTTTAATTGCAAATGGAGGAAATGCTCAATGTGTAGGTAGAACATCTCTAGTTTCAATCCAAATGGGAAATTACACTTGGCAAGGAACTCTCTTCATTATGAACCTAGGAAGTGCAAATGTTATTTTGGGCATCGAATGGTTATCACAACTAGATGAGGTTACTTTTAATTTTCAAATATTATATATCAAATGGAAGGAGAATGGGAAGACTATTTATCTTCAAGGAATTCAATCTCCACCATCCAATATGGTGAGTTCCCATTGCATGGAGAAGTTATTAAATAAGGGTGCTCATGGATTTATAGCTCAAATAAATTCCATGGAAGCTCAATCCTTGGACACTCTAGCAATTATCTCAAAGGATATTCAACCTATTATGGATAATTATGAAGAAGTCTTCAGTGAACCAAAAGGTCTACCTCCTAAAAGATCACATGACCATGCTATACACCTTGTTCCTAGTAGTCTTCCTCCTAATGTTCATCCTTATCACTATCCTCAACCTCAAAATATAGAAATAGAGAAGATAGTACAAGAAATGTTAGAACATGGTATAATTCATCCTAGCATTAGTCCTTACTCATCACCCATGGTAATGGTACATCGTAAGGATGACTCTTGGTGCATGTGTCCAAATTTTTGACCTCTCAATAAAATTACCATCAAGGATAAGTTCCCTATTCCTGTCATTGATGACTTATTAGACGAATTACATAGTGATAGTTATTTCACTAAATTGGATCTTTGTTCCGACTTTCACCAAATTAGGGTTAGGGAAGAGGACATACCTAAAACTACTTTTCGAACTCATGAAGGCCATTATGAATTCTTAGTCATGCCTTTTGGTCTTACTAATGCTCCATCAACATTTCAAAGCCTTATGAACCATGTTTTTAGGCCATATATTTGTAAGTTTGTTCTAGTTTTCTTTGATGATATCCTAATTTACAACAAATCTTGGAAATATCATCTAACCCACGTTGACAAGGTTCTTCATTTACTACATAAGGAATTAATTTTGTTAAAATATCCAAATGTGCCTTTGGGATCCAAGAAGTCAAATACTTAGGTCATATCATGTCTCATGAAGGAGTCAAATTAGACCCTCAAAAAATCAAATCTATTCAAGATTGGCCTCTACCTAAATCCCTCAAAAAACTTAGGGGATTCCTAGGTCTTACAGGTTATTACTGAAAATTTATACACAATTATGACAAAATAGCAGCTCCTCTCACAACACTTACCAAAAATAATGTTTTTAAATGAAAAAAAAAAGCTTCATAAGCATTCCAAGCACTCAAAGAAGCTATGTGCTCCACTCTAGTATTGGCTACTCTAGATTTTAGTAAACCCTTCATCATCGAGTGTGACGCTTCTGGTATAGGAATTGGTGCAATTTTAATGCAAGATGGTCACCCATTGGATTTCAAAAGCAAGCAACTATCAAGAAAAAATTTGGGGTGATCCACATATGAGAAAGAAATATTGGCTATTTTACATGCCATCAAGAAATGGAGGTATTATTTACTCAGTAGTCGCTTCATCATAAAAATTGATCATAGTAGTCTTAAGCACTTTCTAGAACAATGTTTCTCTTATCCTGAATAAAACAAGTGGATGACCAAACTATTGGGTTATGATTTCATAATTGAGTATAATAAGGACAAAGAAAATATGGTAGCTGATGCATTATCCCATAAATATGAAGATGAAGTCTCCATTAATTCCATTTCTGGTCCTTGTTCACAATGGGTTTCTCAACTTCAAGAAGAATGGTTGGTTGATACTGAAGTTGCTCAAATTATTCAAGATATGAATAAAGGATCCTCAAAACATCCTTATTTTTCATATAGGGAAGGGGTGCTACGCAAGAAATATCACATTTACATTTCGTAGGGTTCCACTATTAAAACCATGATCCTTGAAGAATCACATTCATCTCCATCAGTAGGGCACTCAGGATTCTTGAAAACATATCAATGGGTGAAACAATATATTTATTGGAAAGGATCAAAAATTAGATGTCAAGATATTTGTGGTTGAATGTGAAGTATGCCAATGCAATAAAGGTGAAACAGTCAAATCTCCAAGACTTTTGCAACCCTTACCAATTCCGGACCGCTAGTGGGAACACATATCAATGGATTTCATTGAAGGTCTGCCCAAGTTAGATGGTAAAACAATGATTTTTATGGTTGTGGATCGTATCTCCAAGTACGCTCACTTCAGTGCTCTACAACACCCATATTCAACAAGCAAGGTGGCCAAGGTATTTATTGACTCCATTTTCAAGTTACATGGCATACCCAAAACTATTGTAAGTGATTGTGATCCCATATTTACTAGCCATTTTTGGAGAGAATTATTCTATCTCAGTGGTACCAAATTAAATATGTCCTCTGCATACCATCCCCAAACTGATGGTCAAACTAAAATTGTTAATAAATATTTGGGTACCTATCTATGTTGCTTTGCTCAAGATAAGTAGTATCAATGGAGTCAATGGCTTTCATTAGAAGAATGGTGGTATAACACTTATTTCCATTCTTCCCTCAAGATGTCTCCATTTGAAGCATTGTATGGGTTAAAACCACCAACAATCTCAAATTATGTTCCAGGATCTTCCAAAGTAGCTCAAATCGATGACTGGTTCCAGCATCATCAGTCAATGCTCAACATTCTTAAAGACAACTTGATCCAGGCTCAAAATCATATGAAGCAACAACATGACTTACATCGTTAAAAGATGAGAAGTCAGGCTCAAAATCATATGAAGCAACAACATGAATTACATCGTTAAAAATGATAATTCAATGTAGGAGATATGGTTTTCTTATGATTGCAACCTTATAAGCAGTTGTCCTTGAAGATCAAGACCAATCAAAAGTTGGCTCCTCGATTCTACGAGCCCTACAAGATAGTTCGTCGCATAGGTGAAGTAGCATATCAATTGGAGCTTCTACCTGCCTCTCGTATACATCCAATTTTTCATGTATCCTATCTCAAAAAAGTGATTGGCCAAAGAGTGCACTTCCATATAGAGCTCCCAATACTAGATGAAGAAGGATGTATAACTCTTCAACCAAAAGCAATCTTGCAAACCAGAGCACGTCAAATTCTATCTTGCTAGATTAAAGAATTTCTAATCAAATGGTAGGACCTACTAGTAGAAGATGCTACATGGGAACCAAAAAGTATTTTCGAGTCATTTCTAGCTTTGAGGACAAAGCTTTTCGAGGAGGAGAGCCATGTTACAACTCCAATATAGCTAGTTAGCTATATTTCCAATTAATTCATTGATTATTGATTTATTCATATTTATAGTTGTAGGTTGATTTACATTTTATCATCTATCATCAATTTATTCATCTACGTATTCACAAAGGACTTAGCCCTCCTTAAGTGGCAAAGGACTTAGCCCTCCTCAAGTGGTAAGAATTATTTGATTTATTTCATACAATCGGTGTTTGAATTTATTTCCAGGAAGTTTCACTTCAGATTTGCTAATTGATAGGCATCAAAACCGAATTTGTGTAATCATATATGGGCCTAGCCAATTGGGAGTGAACTTATCACACTGTTGGTGGGGTTGACTTGTGATTTGTTGATTCTCTTTAAGAACTAGGTAATCGATCTAAAACTCACACTAATGTACCCTACTGTTGTAGACATGATGAATGTAGTCTTGATACACGTGTGTGATCGATGGCATGAATGCGCTACTCGTATAGGATCATTAATTGGTTGGTAGGCTTGACGAGTAGTGTCATCATCAATGAAGTATTTCATGGAGACTCGTAAAGAGGGTATCTTGAGCTTGAGAGACATAATGGCTTTAGCACCATAGACCAATGAGAAAGGGGTTGCCCTAGTGGGGGTACAGATGCTCGTACAATAGGCCCAAAAGGCTAATGGTATTTGATTGTGCCAATCATGATGGTATTCTGCAACTATCTTATGAAGAATAGAGCAAATGGTTTTTTAGTAGCCTCGACTTGGCCATTACCCTATGGGTAGTACGGGGTAGAGAAGCTATGGTGAATGTTAAATTTAGTGCATAGGGCACAAATGATTTTTTTTAATGGAGTGTCATTATCAAAGATGATTTATGAAGGGATTCCAAAGCGACTTATGATATGGTCAGTGATGAATACCATGATTTTAGTCCCTGCAGTTTGCACAAGTGGGATGAATTTGACCCACTTTGTAAAGTATTCTATGGCAATGATAATGAATTTGTGGTTTCTATATGAAGCGAGTTAGATCTATCCGATAATATCTAAGCCTCATTGAGAAAAAGGCCACATGGATTAGATATATTGAAGTACTTGTGAGGGTAAGTGTGTGAGGTTAGCGTGTTACTGACACTTAATATATCACTTTACATATTCACAATAGTCATGTTCCATTTTGGGCCAATAGTAACCCATGCGTAAAATACGTTTTGTCATATCCATGCCACTAAAGTGGCCATCGTAGGTGCCATCATGGATATATTGTACCACTCGCTGAGCTTCATGCGGTTCTAGACAATGTAAAATAATATCATCATGATTTCGATAATATAGGAGGTCACCCAGTAGTGTGTAATGGATCACTCATTATTTGAAGGCTCGATGATGAGAATGTGGTAAGTCATAATTCAGGAAGCCTGATTTGATGTAATCCTTAATTTGTGAAAACCAAGGATCGTGTGGTTTAGTGTGGATGATATGAATACCATCATCCTCTATGGAAGATAAATATGAGATAGCAGATTGTGTTAGAGTATGAATAGACACATGTGTAGTGTTATAGAGGGAGTTTTATAATATTAATTATCCCAGAGAAGCCATTGTGTCGGTTAAATGGTATGACAAGCTAGGAATGAATTTGATATTGTACCACTTGATTTAGATGAGAAGTTTTTGGGTGATCTATTTTTATTAATGGAGGACTGGGCAACAACATTGTCAAATATCCTAAAATTGATTGACTATGAGGAGAGAATTGCCTATGATGTGAAGGTGTATAATATGCATGGAGAGTGCCTGCTTTAAACCAAGGATCAAGGCTTCATATTTTGCATTATTATTTGTGCATGGAAACCCTAATTTTAAGAAGGGGAGCAGTTATCCATTTGATATGAAAAATACATTGCTTGCACCCCCAACGTGAGTGCAATGGGATCCATCAAATAAAAGTGTTAAGTCAACTTGTACTTATGGTTCTACATACTCCTTAGCTTCTATGATGTGAAAGATGGAGTCATCAGGGAGCTGAATGAGTGGCTGATCATCAAGCAATGAAGCCTTGATGAGTTGGTCAATGATGACCTATCCTTTGATGGACTTTTAAGAAATGAACTCTAGATAAAATTCGATAAACAACATAATCCATTTAGCAGTGTGAGAGTTATGATAACTCTTGTTCATCATATATTAGAGTGGGTTATCACAAGCAATGACAAATATAGTGTGATTAAGCATATAGTGATGTAGTTTTTGTGTTACAAAGACTATAACCAGGCATTGCTTTTCCATGTATGTGTATTAGGTTTCATAGCTAACTAGCATACGAATTATGTAATATGTGGCTCGCTCTTGATTGAGCATGTTCTTTTGAGCTAATAATGTGCCAAGTGCAAAATTCATAGCAAAAATGTATAATATGAATAGCAGTTGTGTGTGTGGGGGATATAGAACCGGTGATGATGTGAGGTAGGCTTTGATTGAATCAAAGGCTTGTTGATAGTTTTCATCCCATTTGAAGGTGACCCCCTTTTGTAATATATGGTTAAATGACTTGCACTTATCCAACAACTGGGCAATAAAATAATGAATGGATTGAATCTTGTCCTGCAAGCTGTGGAGTTGCTTGAGATTAGTGGGTGGAGGTATCTCCATGATGGATTTGAATTTGTTGGGATATACCTCAATGCCTCGTTGAGAGATGATAAATCCTAGGATTTTATCAAAAGTAACACCAAAGACACATTTATTTGGGTTAAGGTGAACATTGTGTTCTAGAAGGCGGTCAAAGATCTTGCATAGATCAACAAGGTGTTATGAAATTTATTTGGATTTTGTGATGAGGTCATAAACATAATCTTCCATGATATTATTCATGTAAGCATGACATATATAAGTCATAGTATGATGTTAAGTTACCATAGCATTTTTAAGGCCAAAAGGCATGACCTTATAACAAAAGGCCCTCTAGGGGGTTGTGAAGGATGTTTTGTGTTGATCAACAGGGTTGATCTTAATATGATTGTAACCAAAAAATAATCCATGAGGGAGATAATTTCATGACCTATTATGGATTTGATGAGTGAGTCGATGTTTGGGAGGGGTTAGTTGTCCTTGGGATAAGCTTTGTTCAAATCATGAAAATTGGTGCATACACAAAATTCATCAGAAGGTTTAGGTATCGGTACCATATTGGAGACCCATTCAGGAAAATCAATAGGTTGGATGAAATCTACATCAAGGAGCTTTTGAAGCTTGAATTTTACCAGTAATGCAACTATAGGATGAATACGTCGTAATTTCTATCTGATGGGTTTGGTGTCGCTAGCAAGAGTGAAATTGTGAACCACTAGAGAGGTATGGAGTCCAAAAATATCCTTGTAGGACCAAGAAAATACTCTGATGTATTTCTTGAGGAAGATGGTAAAAGGATGCACTTATTTGATTAGAGGTTAGTGATGAGTTTAACAATATGTGGATTTGTGGGGTCATTACCAATATCGATATTGATGGTATCTTCCACAAGCATGTGGGAACCTTCTCGAAGTTATTTTGAGAGTGGAATAAGGTGGAGGTCATAGATAGCCTCGGGTATATCAAATTTATCATCTAAGTAAATATCAGTGTGATGAACCCACAAGATGTGAGATGGTGTAGATGGTGAAGTCTTGTGATGAAGGTATTGATGAAATATGAGTAAAATCAATAAAGCTAGGGTTTGGTGTGTCATAAAAATTCACACGATATGTGTATCAAAGTGGTAAGAATAGATATGCATCAACCATGTTGATAGAGGTAGTGGAGGTTGCACAAGATGATGAGTTCGATGATGAATACTTAGAAGAATATGAATGTCATGGTAGGTTTTATGGTGGAAGTAGAACCACAAGTGGAGAACGAGTCTAGGTTACGGATTGATGAAGCTGTTGACCAATAGGCAATGGTCTGGTCGAATGTATCGATAATGGAGGAGGAGGTGCAATGTTGCACTTTGGATAAGGAGTTGTGAGGGATGAGGCAATAAATTTGTCAACTAGATCATCAATAAAATAGGTATATGTAGTGTCAGGAAAAGATGTTTCTTGGAAGAAAATACATGGCATGGTTATGGTATAATGAGGATATGGACTCTCATCTAGGATATCCATATCGATGTATTCTTTCAATGAGTGCATAGGATGTGGTGTGGGATGTAGAGAGAGGTCTTGAAGTTTATCCTCAAGCGTATGAATGGCTATGGGGTGATCTAGGCTGAATTTGTTTGTAGGTAGCTGAACGTGAGGGTTGATAGGCATGCATAACCCTTTTTCATAGCATCCTAACCCAAATACATGTCAATGGAAATATCGAAGATAGCGCAAAGTGAATTGGGGGTTAGACATGATCTATAATGCCACAAAAATTGGATTATGATGGTGGAGGTACAACGATTGGGAGCAAGGTCTAGGCCTACTTAAAAAAAATTGGTATGATTATCGAGAGGATGACCAAAATCATGGATGGATTAGATTGGAGGAGGGTGCATGTGAGCGTCATGGACATTGTAGTCACTTGGGCTAGAATTTATCATAAAATAGAGATTTGGGGTGACGTATGAGCTAGCAAATGGGGTGGTGAGTCTAATTTGGAAGACAAGGATGAAAGCTAAGAATATCAAATAGTGGCAGTATATTAGTGTAGTAATTGATCATCGAGGTGAGAAGCTTGCTATTTCCAATCATGGCATTTGGCTATAGTAGATAGGATCAAATGAATTGCATGAGGGAATTATGAGGTGGAGTGAGTGGGTACCGATGTCGGACTATGAGGAGATGTAAATGACCTAGGTCATGGGTGAAAAGGGAGTGGGGATGTTTGAGGTGTAGGAAGCAGAGGAGGTTATATAAAGGAAATGTGTGAGATGCAGCATGAGGCCATGATGAGGGTGGCAAAAATGGTATTAACACAAGCGGTGGATTTATGGAAGAATATGGATGAGAAGGAGGAGGAGGCCATGAGGAAAGTGGAGAAGAGGGTATGGTAGTAGGATGGGGTTCCATAATAGATGATGAGAGTGGTACAAGCACAAATGGAGGGGAATGTGTACATGTCCTTGATGATTTTTGTGGTGATGAGGTTGATATAGAGGAAGATGTGGATGCTCCTAATGAATGATGAGAAGGAATGGGAATGACCTACGTAGAAGACAATGAGGATCCTAGTAGAAGGTTTGCAATGTTGTAGAATTTGAAGGGGTCCTTATCAGTAGGAACACAATGAACAAGTCCATCATAGATATACTTGAGAAAATTATGTAAGATAGAGGGAACACATTGCATATCTCTAATCCAGGGACGTTCGAGCAAGATATTGTACTGCATCTCACCCTCAATGATGTAAAATAAAATAGAGATGGTGTAGATACCCACACAGATAGGTAGGACAATGGAGCCTACTATGGGTTTCATGGAGCCATAAAATACATGAAGGTCAAGCGATGGGGTGGCAAAGTGAGCGGATGGAATCTGAAGTGATGTAGGGCATCAGTAGAAATGATACTAATAGATGAAGTGATATCAAAGAGAACATACTTTAAGGTGATATCATTATGGTTGCTTGGATGTAGAGAGGAGGATCAACTCCTTCATGATGCATTTTGTTAATAGCATTATTTAATATTTATGATTTTTCAATCCAGGGCGGTGCCCAAGGCTATATACAAGAGAAGGTTCAAGCAGGTTGGAGATAAGCTCATTTAGACAATAGGCTTTTATTGGTGAAATACATTTTTTTAGGGGTTTTAAGTCACTTATAATCCTATTTATGAAATGAAACTAATTACTTGCAATAATTGAAAACTACTTCTAAGACCTAAAATTGAAACCTAACTACAGTTGCAAGAAATGAAATTGCAGGAATGTAAATGTTGCTGAATTGAAACCTAGTTTACTATTACAAAATTGAAATAACAGAATTGAAATGATGCTTGAAAAGGAAACACAAATGCTAAAATACCTATTAGTGTCTTGCTATAGAATGCTGTCAGGATTTTTCTATAGTAGCTGACAACAAAATGAAAGCTACTAAAAACTTGATAAAATTGCTAAAACATGAGAAATAGGGGAAAATAGAAATACTGCAAATTTATGCTAATTGTCAAATTGCAAACAATAGGAAAATAAGGGAAACATAGGTCTATGCTACTTTATAAGTTGACACACACATATGCTCCATAAAAACACAATTGAAAACATGAAAACATCACATTAACTCAAAACAAGGGTTAGTAATCAACAAGAAATAGAAATTGATAAGCATTATGCTAAATCTGCTGCAACAAAGTTTATTTGAAAAACCTGTCATCAATTAGTACTCCTTCTAGGCCTAAAATTATCTCTTGCTTCCTAATCCAAAATAATGTTCTGCTAACTACTTAGAATTCACACTCATGAACAAAAGGTGACTGAAAAGATTGCACTTTTATTGACTGAAACAATACATTACAATACTACAGGAAAATTCTGCTATTGGCTGTAAATATGTTACAACATCTATTTCCTATTAGTTATCATCTATTAAAATATACTAGCTCAACCAATAAGGAAGATCTATTATTTATACTAACCTATTATATATCCCTTATACTCAATATCGGCTGTGTTACTATTTTACAATGATTTGCTAACAGTTTTAAAACTAACCTAGTCCAATTTAGGATAGTTTGTGTTACATCAACATTCATTGGTATTTGGGATGTATCTCTAGTGGTGGAAGTGAGTTGGAGAAGGTTAGAAATGGTCTTGTACACCTATATACATATTCAAATATCCTTTCCCTATCATTTTGGGTGCTAAATTCTCTATTTAACTAAAACTGGCTTCTTTCCCCCTCATTCCAAAGCTTCTTTGGAATATCTGGATGTGTAACATACTTTATGCTCAAAAACTATAAAAATGGTTGAAAAATAAGGTTTAACCAGATAGGATATCTCTACTATCCCTTAGAAGTTGGATCCAATAAGTTTTGCATGCCAGTTATTTCAAATTCCAAGCCATGCTATTCATTGACAGTTGGCTGGAATTTGTGACTGTATCTTGCATTTTCTAGATTTCCTGCATAGTTCTAATATTTTGGTGCCAGTTTGCAATTTAAACCAATTGAAAGGTAGGAAAAGCATTCAAATACCATTATGAAGGGATACACCTTAACACACATCATTCTGCTACTTAAATTACATATTTTATTCACTAAATAACCAAACTGAAACAGTGCAACATTACTACACAATTGTCCCTGATTTGTTATGCCTTGTTACTGTCTGTTTAGACCATGTGGAAATGCATTCAAGTGGGTCAGAATTCTTCTTTGGTCCCTATGAACACATTTCATGCATTTTCCCATGATTTTCTTGACAACTTAAAGGCGCTCCTTTAATGTGACAACTTGTTGTTTTTTGTATGTTGCACAAAACTTGTTACTGCCCTGTTTTGCAGTAGAGATTATTTTAATTCTAGTCACTTGAAAAATTTGGTTTTGAAATGGGATGACACTTCAAATATGCTAGAGTTAGCCAAATATTTGAACATGCTTATTTGCTTTATTTTTCTATGCAATTTTCATCAACAAAATCATGTAAAAAACAATCACAAAATGCAAAAAACTAGTCAAAATAGGGGTATAGTGTTTCTAACATAAAATCATGCAAACACTTAAAAAATAACATATTATAATCACTATTTGGCAATTAACTTTGACATGTTTGGTAATATGGTAGTTTTTATATGTCAAACATAGTATAACAATGAGGTATTTATGGGCTTCATCATCCCCCCAACTTGAACTGATGCATGCCCTCATGCATCCTAGTAGGCCATAGCAATATGCAGGTTTTATCCTTTTAAACAACATATTTTGGCACTAGAGATTTTTTTGCAATTTTTGACAAATGATAAAGATGCTGTAGTTTCTGAAATTGTTGCATTGTTCTAAAAATGGTTCAAAATGTTGAAAAATTTGAAAGTACTGCAATTTTTTGAAAATATGGTGTTGAAAATATGAAACTGCTATACTTTTTTGAAAATTGCTGAACAGTTCACATTACCTACCACCTAAGAAATTTCTCCTTGCTCCACTACACTAAGCATTTTGCAATTAAGCACATATATTTCATTTTTTTGCAACTTTATGATTTTTCAACTTTTGTAATTCCTGCAATTTTTTCTTCTCTTCCTCTTTTTTGTTATTCTACTTTTTATTTTGTTCTTGTATTTTTTCAAATTTTTTTAATTTTCATCTTGCAATTCTTTAATTTTTGCACTTTCATCCTTCAATATTGCAATTTCTACAATTCCTATAGTTTTGACTCTTTTTCTACCCTTCTACAAGTTTTAGTGTTGCAAGGTACCTATTAAAGGCTTGATAGCATGTGATTCATCTTGCAATAGTCTCATTGCATTTTTCTAATGGAATCATATGGTAGATGCACTATTATTGGTAGAACTTTCTATTCTAACAACATTTCAACCTAAATGTTTATTTTCTGTTGTTTGCACTTTTGAAACAAAATTGACAAAAACTTTGATTTTGAATCTTCTTAAGGGATGTACTTACTTGTGGTGGGATGTTTTGAGCTTAAGGGAACTCAACCTTTGATGTGCCTTAATTTTTTTGCTATTCTGCAACGGTTTTAGGGTATTCTGGCACAATTTTTTCATTTCAAAGATCTTCAAAATGAGACTGTGTCATTTGAAGCTGACCCAGGATGTTTAGAAGCTATGTTAAAAAGTGCCAAAATGGCCTCCTATGCAAAAGTTAGCTATAGATTCTATTTTGGGCCCATATATAGGGTGTGTGAGCCTTCCATAACATCAAAACTCTCTTCTCCATCCTTTTTTTTAGATGTTATTCTTTGTTTTGTATGTTTCTATTTTATTGCAGTAGTAGTAAAATAGAATCTTCAGGTGTATTTTCTAGATTATCCTCCTCAAATCTATGAGGTAGTTATGGGGTATCAACTTGCATTTCTTCTTTTGGAACATACCCTGCTAATTCAAATATAATTTTTGCCATGTCTATCCCAAAATCAGGTTTTTGTAGACAGTTTCTCTATAGCAGAATGTTCTTGCTCTTCTTGCAGCCAATTTTGAATTTCTCATGCAACCAAGGGCAAAAGGGGGTGCTTCTTGACATGCTCCATTTTTTTTAAATTTACCAATATTTTATAAAATAATTATGCCAAATACCGATTATCATACACTAAATGCTAAATTCTTACTATGAATAAATGCAAAAAACACATAACTTACTATCCTAAAAATTTATCATACACCTTACAAGCTACTTTCGATGATTATTAGCTGATTTTATGAAATCAAAGACAACACATGTGCAATAGGTGATATTTGAACAATGGTGGAACAATTATGAGTAGATCAACAAGGCAAACATGTTGAAAAACCAGTTTTTGTGTAAGCCTTAATTTAGTAGAGTCTCCGAAAAGTTTTTCACTACTGAATTATTCATTTTTTTCATCTCTTTTTTCATCATTCTTTTTTTCATCTTTTTTTTCATTAGAAGAGGCTACCATTTCTGGTTTTCAACCAAATTCTATTTTTTTATAAGAAGAGGCTACCATTTCTAGTTTTCAAACAACTTCTATATTTTTTTCAGGTACTTAAATGAGAGAGAATGTCTCTCATGAGGCTGCAATGAGAGAGAATGTATCTCATTTTTATTTGGATAAAAAAAATCCTTATTATGTAAAAAACACATCAATTTTTTGTATGAAAACATCTTTTTTTGCTAAAAGCTGCAACAATGATGCACCATTTTTCCAGATGAGCAATAAGAATATTCTTATGTCATCATTACCTCCTTATTACTGGAAATAAAATATTGACTTCATTGTTCCTCCTCGCTGAAATTGATGAATGTCTTCATGTATTCTTATTTTGTGGGACATACCTTATGCTGCAATTTTTTTCTTCTCTCTCTCTTTTTTTTTTCTCTTTTCTCTTTTTTTTTTTGTTTTATTTCTC
This sequence comes from Wollemia nobilis, assembly GCA_028583015.1. NCBI lineage: Eukaryota > Viridiplantae > Streptophyta > Pinopsida > Araucariales > Araucariaceae > Wollemia > Wollemia nobilis. The sequence continues at coordinate 4,728,415 of JAQPPZ010016895.1, forward strand.
TTTTCTAGCATCACTCTAAATATGACTTGGAAGAGGAAGTCTCTTCCAGCATGTATATATCCAATTTATCAATCTCCTTCAAGAACTCTTCTTCAGTTAATGGTGCATGGCATACATGAAGGCAATGTCCATTCACCACTAACTTCCTTTGTGAATCATCAATAGGAGAAAGAAGCACTAATCCATTTCTGAATACTTTTGTAATCAAGGGTGGTCCAAGCCACCTAGTCAGCAACTTTCTAGGAAAATATTCATAACAAGAATTAAACAATAAAGCCCAATCTCCTTGCTAATTTTTTTTTTTTTTTCTGAATATGACTGTCATGCCACAACATTTTTGCTATTGGATTACTTTATTTTGATGCAATGCATCCAACTAAATTTCATCAAATGCATTAAGTTGTAGAATCTTGTCAATCTGTACTTGTAACAATTCAATACGATTTTTCAAAGATGTGCAAAATGTTAGTAACCCAAATTAAATAGAAAAGGGTGGTTTCTTACCATAAATTAGTTCATACAGTGTGAAACTAAGTGCATCTAACATATGATCAATAAATGGTAGTGGAAAATGGTCCTTATGTGTGAATTTATTTAGTCCTTGATAATCATCACACACTCCCAGTTTTCTATTTTTCTTTGGAATAATAACCAATGGAGGAACCCATCGGTTATAAAAAATTGAATAAATTAATCTATCCTCTAAGATTTATTTTATTTTAGTTTTGATAATATCTCTTAAGGTAGGATTCAATTTTCTTTGCAGTTGTTTCACAGGTTTAACATTTTCAATATATATCCTATGAGTGCATACATCAGGATGAATTCTTGACATATCTTTGTATTTCAATGCATATGTATTAAAATGTTGTTTCAAAACAACAATTTTTTTTTCTTTTGTTCTATAGTCAACCAAATAATAATGTTCAAGAATTTTCCTGGTTGTACTTCAATTTGTTTCATTTCTAAGAGGACATAATTTACCCCTTCGTATTTGCTTACTAAGGAGTTCAATGGAAGTAAAATTTCTATTTCTTCTCCCCCTTTATCTAGGGTTGATTTATGTGTTTCTGTACTAAAGGATTCTTTTATTTCTCCATTGATATTTATCTCTTTAATAATGGGTGGAACAAGCTCAGGTAAAGCCTTGTTTGAGCATAGTTGGATGTTGCTATAGTCAATGACATTTACTGTAGCATTTTTATTAGATTCAACTACATAGATAGGGGTTACCTATTGTGTATTATTAATATTGGCCACAGGTTGGGCTAGAAGTGGTTGTTTTTTACCTACTCTATTTTTTGTTGTTGGGATCTCTCGAGAAAATTTTAAACTAGGAAATAAATTTTGTGTCTTTAGGAAATTTCTAAATTATGAAAGTAAATGACATTTATTAGTGATATGTCCCTGTGAAAAAATACTAAAAATAGTTGATATAGATGTTTTGTTTAGGGGACAATATTGTATATTTGCCATGATGTCTTCCCAAAACCTGGTAAATTTTTTTTTATACTACCCTAAAGATATGGATACAAAAAGGGCAATACTAGCATATGGCTCCTCTAAATGCTTTTCAAGAGATCTTATGCTTCTTGACAATGAGGATGATGAATTTTTTTCAATTTTTATCAGGTATTTCAAACATAGACAATTCACCCCCTAAGTGTGAAGATCACCTCATTGTGGTTTCTTGCTTGTTTTCTAAATATTTTGAAATGCAATTTACTAAAAACTATTACTTATACCAATCATTTATCCATATTTCACTCCGAAGTTCATAACTTAGCACACTTAATAATTTTTGGGTTGCTTTTACCCTCTAACAACACTGTATTCCCTGACAACGATACCAAAAATGATGCGTGTCATTAATAACATCATTTAATATTTATGATTTGTCAATCTAGGGTGGTTTCCAAGGCTATATACGAGAGAAGGTTTAAGCAGGTTAAATATCAGCTCATTTAAACAATAAGATTTTATTGGTGAAATAGGTTTTGTTAGGGGTTTTAGGTCACTTCTAATCCTATTTTGCATGAAATGAAACTAATTGATTGCAATAATTGAAAACTACTTCTAAGACCTAAAATTTAAACCTAACTACACTTACAAAAAATTAAATTGCAGGAATGTAAATCTTGCTGAATTGAAACCTAGTTTACTCTTGTAGAATTGAAATGATGCTTGAAAAGGAAACACACATGCTAAAAAAACTATCAGTTTCATACTGTAGAAGGTTGTCAGAATTTTGCTATAGTGGCTGACAGTAAAATGAAAGCTACTAAAAACTTGATGAAATTGCTAAAATATGAGAAATAGAGGAAAACAAAAATACTGTAAATTTATGCTTATTGTCAAATTAAAAACAAAAAAAAGCAAGAGAAACACATGTCTAGGCTATTTTTTCAGTTGACACAAACATATGCTCCATAAAAATACAACTAAAAACATGAAAACATCACATTAACTCAAAATAGGGGTTAGTAATCAACAAGAATAGAAATTGACAAGCATTCTGCTAAATCTACTACAACAAAGTTTATTAGAAAAACCTATCATCAATTAGTCCTCCTTCTAGGCCTGAAAGTGGCCCTTGCTTCCTGATCTAGAAGAAGGTGGGAAAGTACTGCTAACTACTTAGATCACACTCACTCATGAGTAAAAGATGACTGAAAATACTGCACTTTTATTAACTAAAATAATACATCATAATACTACAAAAAAATTCTGCTATTAGCTGTAAATATGTTACAACATATATTTACTATTAGCTATCACGTGTTAACATCTACTAGATCAATCAATAAGGAAGATCTATTATTTATACTAACCTATTACATATCCCTCGTACTCAATATCAGTTGTGTTGTTGTTTTACAATTATTTTCTAATAGTTCTAAAACTAACCTAGTCTAATTTAGGATAGTTTGTGCTGCAACAATGTTCATTGGTCCTTGGGATACATCTTCAGTGGTGGGGGTGAGTTGGAGGAGGTTAGAAATGGTATTGTACACCTGTATCCATATTCAAATATCCTTTCCCTATCGTTTTGGGTGCTAAATTCTTTGTTTAACTAAAATTGGCTACTTTCCCCCTCATCCGAAGCTTCTTTGAAATATCTGGATGTGTAACATACTTTATGCTCAACAGCTATCAAAATGGCTGAAAATCAGGTTTAACCAGATACGACATCTATATTATCCCTCAAAATTTGGATCCAATAAGTTTTGTATACCAATTCTAATAAATTTCAAGCCATGCCATTCATTGACAGCTGGCTGGAATTTGTATGACTATGTCTTGCATTTTCTAGATTTCTTGTATAGTTCTAATATTTTGGTGCCAGTTTGCAATTTAAATAAATTATAAGGTGGGAAAAATATTCAAATACCATTATGATGGGATACACCTTAGCACACATCATTATGCCACTTAAATTACACCTTTTATTCACTAAACCAAACTGAAACAGTACAACAGTACTACACAACTATGATTTATCTTTTGTTATCTATTTAGACCATGTGGGAATGCATCCAAGTGGGTAAGAGGTCTTCTTTTGTCCTTGTGAACACATTCCATGCATTTTCCCATGATTTTCTTGATAACTTCAAGGTGCTCCTTTAATGTGACAACTTGTTTTTGTATGCTGCACAAAACTTGTTATTGCCCTGTTTTGTAGTAGAGATTATTTTGATTCCAAATCACTTGAAAACTTTAGTTTTGAAATGGGATGACACTTCAAATATGCTAGAGTTAGCTAAATATCTAAACATTCTTATTTTATTTATTTTTCTATGCAATTTTAACCAACAAAGTCATGTAAAAAATAATAAAAAAATGCAGAAAACTCTTAAAATAAGGGTATAGTGTTCCTAACATAAAATCATGTAAACACTTTACAAATAACATATTATAATAAATTTTTGGTAATTAAATTTGACATGTTTGGTAATATGGTAGTTTTTATATGTCAAAAATAGTGTAACAATGAGGTATTTATGGGCCTCATCACTTCACCTATGAGTTCTATAATATCGTTGTCATGGAAGTTAATAAAAGGCTAAAGGCAGCATGGGATGTTCCCCATGAAGTTCACAAATGTATTTGTGTCATGGGTTTTAAGGTAAATAAATTGAAGGATGTCATTCAATGCATCACAATGGGGTTGAGACTACCGTAAAAGGTCAAAGATGGATAGCCTGGCAGGGGTGTTACACAACTGATGCATAAGGCTTTCATGGATGGTGATGATATTTTATGGTAAGCATGGTGGAGTATATGATGCTACAAAGGATCATGGAGAAGTGAATGGTGTTGGAGGTAAAACCACTAGTGCATCCTACAATGGAGGATAGTGCTGATTGCGAGTGGTAAGGTTGATCATGCCAACTGTGCCACATGAAGGGGGGTCACGTTGAATATTGTTAACCTATCTTAGTTTCCCTTGGAGATTAAATTGGGTTCCTTGGGGATTCATCCCCTTGTTTTCAGGTAGATGGTTTTTATAGATACCCAAATTTTGGTTTTGTGGTGCAAGGGGGTTTAAGACCTAAATGGTACCTCGATCAATGAGGTCCTAAATAAGATCCTGCAAGGAGCGACATTATTTGATATCATAGTCACACTACTGATGGTATGCACAGAAGGCTTGATTGATATACCCTTGAGGCTTGGGTTTATATGGGTTTATAGGTTGAATTTTTGATAAGATAATATTACCTGCATCATATAATATTTGGAATAGAGTTGGCAAAGGCTTAGAGAGTGAGGTCAAATTATGTTATGGAATTTGTGGACGAAGATTATGAGTCTGCTACAGTTTGGGTGGAAGGAGTGATTTTAGTTTGGAATAATTTATTATATGGAGGAAGAGGACATGAGATGGATGAAGAAGCCAAAGAAGTTGCTGCTACTTGATTTTTTTGTGGTAGTTTAGGGAAAGGTTGATTCGGTGCATTTTAGTTGAAGTGAAAGTTGGAGTTGTAATAGGGTTTTGTCGAAGCTTGATATTTCCAGATTGGACTTTGATGTCCTCAATGACCTTGGATTGAGTGATAACTTCCTCAAATGTGCAACTTTCATTAATCTGTAATGAGGTGGAGATATGTTTATGATAACTTTTGGAGAAAAGTGTAACTAGTTTAGCTGATGGGAGGCTATGAGCGAGGTCATATATAATCAATCTCCATCGAGAGATAAAATCTGTAATGGGCTTGTTGTCGACCTGTTGTAAGATGTAGACATCAGAGAAGTTGGTTTTCTTCTTTATATTAATAGATAAATATTCTAAGAATGAATTGGCCAATTGCTCAAAGGTGAATAGGCTATGGCAAGGGAGCATGTTATACCAGTCAAGGGCTTGTCTCCCAAGTGAGAGGGAAAAGGTACATAACATGAGGAGATTGCTACTATGAAGCTGATAGCAAGTAGAGAGGTAATTGTTGACATGTTCATGAGGGTCCTCTTTACCTTTGTATTTATCAAACTTTAGGATCTTGAAGCGATAAGGGTAAGGAGGGATAGGGACTAAAGGGTGGACTAGCTCATTGTAGAGATCATTGTATGTGGGTTTTTATGTCCCATAACTAGTTGTACAAATATTTAGCATCTTAAATTCTTAAAAAAGTTGAAATTAAAGTGCTAGAGGTGTAAACAATTATGCTGAGGCAGTTAGAGCCTAAGAATATGGTGTATATTAGAGTTGTTGTTCCTCCTAGTGTGGGGAATAAATATATTACAACTTTTACTATAGATGTGGCTACTGAATGACATAAGATATCAAAGTGGATGGGACACTCTACTTTGGGGTAGATATTTGCTAGGGTAGAAATATTATGGTTATGAGGTTTGCAACTGCTACAAAGAGATGTGGTGGGGAGGGGTCTACTGTAATGGTTGGGCAATAGGTGACAATTACCAAGAGGGAGGTGTTGTGAAAATATAGGTGTAGTAGACTGTGGTGGAGGTAGTGGTGTCTGGATAACTGGTGCAAGTGGTGGATGATATGAGGTGTCAAAATATGGTACCTACATCTGACTAGAAGAATTATGAGTGGAGAAGCCAAGCTGAGCAGAATAACATGGGATATTAGTGAGATAAGACAGGTAGCATGGATCATAGGTACATAAGGGAATGGAAGGTGGAGCCTGAAATGGTGGAGGTGGAGGGAGTCAAAAAATGGACATAGATGAAGGCAAAGATGGAATAGAATATGGTATACTATACATTATAGAAGGGTGGGATGTAGGTGGAGGAAATTATGGGGAAGGAGTGTAAGCCTCCAAGGGAGGAGGTTAAGAAGGTGGCATGGTGAATGTGTTCATAATGGATTGGATATATGGGGTCTTCTAATGTTGTGGAAATTGGAATTGTTGTGAGTGGGGAGGTAGTTATGATACCACATCGAAGGATAAGAAGGATTGTTAGAAAAGTGGTGGTTGTGACACTTGAGAAGCATACTAATATGATGATGTGGGTGGTGCATATTATTGTTGTAATGGAGGCTATTGTGGAAATATTTTTGATGAGGGTATTCAAGTGCTCATAGTGGAAGATGAGGGATATGAGATAATACCTATGGTAGAGGTGAATGATGCAACCTCAAGGCAAGTGCAATTGAGTAAGGAAGATTCATTCTCAAAGAGGGATTGAGATAGACTCTAAAAGAAAGGATGTACAAAGGTAGGTTATGTAGGTGGGGTCTCCTCATCGATAGTGAAGAAGGGAGGTGGGTGTTCCAGAGCAGTATAGATGACATGGTCATAGAACATGGAAGGTAGACTAGGTGAAGGTGATAAGGGAAGCAATGGAAGGTAGACTAATTAAATGACATGAAAGGAAAGTGAAATTTGAATTTAAATGCGATTTTGGGAAAGAGAGTGGAAAACCCTAATCTAAATGTAAATTTGAAAAAAAAATTGAAATGCTTTTTTAAAAATAGAAAATGCAAAGTCTGATATGAATGTAAAATTGGAAAGAGATTCTAAAGATCTATTTAATGCATGAAAATATGATTTGAAAGAAATTATTTGCAAAAGTTAAAAATAAATGAAAATCTATTATAATGGATCAAATAACTAATGTAACCTTAATATAAAGAGAAAAAGGGAAATCTAAGATGATTTAAGCTAACAGATTCTGAAATAACATGATAACCCTAATTGATGCGCTTGAAAGGAAAATTTCACAAAATGACGTGATGCATTTGATAGTGAAACTTATTTGCAAAGGAATAACATAAATAGAATGTCCCGAGGAAAATACCTGACTCTTGTGGTGTCAGATGAGATGCTTGACATCTCTATTGTAATCCCTTGTAGTTTTAGGATTTTTCTAAAACACTTTAATAGAGTTCATAGGATGGCCTACAAACTAGACTATTGGTTCACATGTTGGGGGGAAAATTGGATTTAGGAGCCTGAAACTCGTATTATGCTGATATGAGGTGTATATCAAGGTTTTATACGATTATGTTCTATGTTTATAGTACCTGTAACAATAAAAGAAAATAAAAAATTATGTCAAATTAGTGAAAATAACTATTCAAATACAATTGTTGTGGTGGTACCACCAAGTGTTCTAGAATTAATCATCTGAAAGACAACCATTTATTACAACTAATAAAATATTGTTCAGAATACTACTTTATTCATTTGGAAGTGTAGGGTTACAAAACAAGTCTCTCTTTCATTGGAGATATTATTTCCCTATTTTCATCATAAATATGAAGCATCTGATGTGTTTTTGGAATTCCTTAATGAAGGTGGGATTTTGTGCACGTGTGCCATTGGTAGTATGCTGATGTGTGTCCTTTTGTACCTATTTTAGGTTTGAAAAAGGGTGTTAGTATGTTTGGAAGCCTAACTTGGTCAAGCCCCTTACTTATGAAGATAAATCGACTCAAAATTAAAGTAAAACATGATGTAAATTAATGAAAATACTATAGAATGTATGTAAAACTAATTTGTACCCGATCTGGTGCTTTAGAACTTCTATATGGTTGGTTCGTAGGGTTACATGTGAACTAGATCCTTGGTTCATAGGATGGGGGGAGAATGGGACTATAGTTGACTTTTGATGAAGATTTCCTATCTAAATGGGGTCTAGGAGTTGTTTGACGCTATTTTTTAGGAGCAAAGTGGTAGAAGGTGATTAAGGAGTAATTTTAACAGCATGCTGGTATGTTAACTAAAAATGCGAGAGAGATAAAATGAGGAAAAAGACCCTTTCTTTATAGGAAAAACCAAGGTCGGGGGGTAGTTAGGTATACTACATCCTAGGGTTAATTCCTAGCATGGTTAGGTTAGGGTTTGTGAGGTGGTAGGCTCATCCTCTCACATGCCTTAAGAGAAATATCCTATCCTCACACATGTGTGAGGAAGGATTAGGGTTAACTAAGGTTAGCTAACTCCTAGGTTAGATGAGAATTGAGTTAGGATTTCTAGGAAATATCCTAATCAACTAAAGGTGCACACATGTGTGAGGACATTTTTAGGACTAATTTGATCATTAACCCTAATTAAACCTATTTTAATAATAAAGTGCAACTTAAGTGAAAGTGAATTACAAATTAGAATTATAATTAGCCTAATTAGTATTTTTGGTAGCGAATGGTCCCATGGGAGTCTAATTGGGTGTAGGAAAGAACTTAAGTGGCCTTAGGGAACCAGAAGATGATACTTTTGCAAACAAAGGGTATTTTGGATGTATTTTACATAGTTTTGTAGGTTTTTGTACCTATAGATAACTATGACGGCTTACGATAGCCTATGGAAGCCTACAATGGTCTATGATGACCTACGATGGCCTATGATGGCCTACGATGGCCTATGCAAACCTATAAGTGTTTATGTAGATCTCCAAGTGTTTAGGAATGAGAATGTGCAACTTTTAGGTGTCTATAACAATGTAAAAATTACAATTAAACAATTTAAATCATGTCTGCAATATTAAAAATGGAAAATAGATCGAATGCTAAAATAATATCTAGTCGATTTTTTGGTATTACAATCCCAAACTATTTGTGAATGGTTACCCAATAATTCCAGGAAGGCATTGGCTTGCTACGTCAATTGCTTTTATTGATTGTAGGTTAGGAGAAATGACCATTTCTAATGGAATTGACTAAAAGAAATTTCTTTATATCCTCTTGCAAAACCTTCAATCAATGTTTTTGATGCTTATGGTTTCTTGAATTAGATTAGAAAAATAAACCAAACATTTCAACCTTGGCTACCATAGTTGTAAAATATAATGTACGGGAATTGGATCCATCTGAAAGAGCTATTTTTGAAGATGAGACTATTTTAATCAATAAATTATACGACTTAGGACTTGAAGATGAACTAGTTATAATTCATCGACTACTCTGGAATGAAGAAGAATAGGAGCCTCAATATTTGTCACCTGTTTCAATATAATACAACTCTTTTAATTTACCACATGGATGAGATCATTATCTTCTCTCATATTTTAATTACCCTATATCAAATTTATTCCCTTTAGGAATTGCTTTTGATAAAAAAACTATGATTTTCCATTCCCTTTTGCCACACCATTGTCCTCTTAAATCACTGGTTAGTAACTTTGAAGGGATCACTTTAGTACATCCTAGTACAAAATAAATTGAAATACAACTAGGAAAAGTTTTGAATATCGACAGTTGGTTGTATAATGACCATGAAGCAAAAATTATTTGATGTACTAAGTCGACATCCCAACACTTTTGCATGGGAATAAAAAGATATGATAGAAATTCATCCAAACATATGTACTCATTGTATTTATACCAAGGATGTTAAACATATAAGACAACCACAAAGGATATTGAATCCTGCTCTACACGATATGCTTAAAGATGAAATTGAAAAATTATTAGTAGAATTCATTTACCCTATTTTTGATAGTCGATGGGTTTCTCCATTGGTTATTGTTCCAAAGAAAAATGAAAATATGTGAGTGTGTGTTGATTATCAATAATTAAATAAAGCTACACTCAAGGACCACTTTCCATTACCACTCATAGATCAAGTGTTAGATACACTTGTTGGGAAAAAGTAGTTTTATTTTCTTGATGGATTTAGTGGATACAATCAAATTCATGTTGCTCCTAAAGATCAAGAGAAAATAAATTTCACTTGCACTTGTAGAATTTTTTCTTATCGAGTTTTACCTTTCAGACTTTGTAATGCCCAACAAATTTCCAATGATCTATTCTTACTATTTTCTTTGACTTGACCAATGATTGCATTGAAATCTACATGGATGATTTCATAGTAAATATGGAAATGTTGAGTTGACATCTCTTGGCATAAAATGAGTTTTTTGGAAATTCATTATAGCTTGGATCTAGTTCTACTTGTATTTCATATATAGTCTTTGTCTTGTTTTTGTATGTCTATTGCATGAGTTGTAGTTTGTCCTATAGGATAATGTGATAAATAATGCAATCAAATTTTAGAATAATAATAATGCAAAGCATTCATTAGTGGGACAAAGGGTTCTAATTAATATCAAAATAATTAAATAATAAATAAATCTCAAGTTGTTAAGAGTTAAAAAATGTAGAAGGCACTTTAAATGGAAAGGTGCATTTTAATAAAATAATATTGATGCTATCTTATTTTATATATAATTAGATTCTTAATATGCTTATCAATCGACTTCGTCATTTAAAATAAAATCTACTCAATGATATTTATGATTATACTTTTACATACTTCTTTTAATCACTCAAAATAGTATTTATTATCATATTTTTGACATTTTAAAGGTTATTCATATGAAAGTGAGACAAACATTGAAATGCTTCATGGAGTAACTAAATGTGTACTTTTATACCTTGATGGTGGTATTCTTGTAATTAATTGCTACATGGACATAGTGTATGATGGAATGAATTGATATCCTACATATTTGTAAAAAAATATTATTAAATTTACTATTTGGATGTAGAAAAATATTTTTATTTAATAAATATGAAGTATTCGTTATGGCATGAATTTTTTTTTAAGAGGTGAACATCATATCTTCCTATCTAAAGATGCAAAAATCAAGAATCATCTAAAATAAATTTGGGTCTCAACACTAACATTGCATCCATTACTCATGATTTTTATAGTCAAGGGCACATATCTCTTTATGAAAGAATTTCTGTATTTGAAATCCACCATATTAAATATGGAAAGTCACCTATGTGGAAATGTTGTGGTTCATCTTCCATTATTTAGGTGGTCACCCATATGGAAATGTGATGATTCATCTTCCATGAGTTACAAAGTGTATATTAAATAAAAATTATATATATATATATATATATATATATATATATATATATATATATATATATATATGATTTGTCCTTTTGTATTTTATCTTCTAGTGGTGTGTCAACATAGTTAGAGATGTATTTGGGTATGAAAATCTAAAAATAAATTATTATTTTTAGTAAGTATTTTATTTTGCATTTTTGAGGGTCTTTGAAGTGTTTTATACATAGTTGTTGATAAATATGTTTATAATAGAGTTGCCTTTTGAAATTGTTGTTCTCTCTCTAATATTTCCAATGCTTCTTAAATGGATCAAAATGGAGTCATGAGCACAAAGTTATGTGTCTAATAGTGCGGTTAGGATAAAAAACTAGACTTTTCGGTATTTTAAATCTTAAATACATGCCTAAAAAATATCAATATTCCTAGATTATTCATCCTTATTGAAAATAAATGATCCCCATTGTTGAAAAATTTGATGCTAGATGGGAAAATTGTGTCTTTATATGATTCTTTGTGAGCCATTCCTCATGGTGACGAAGTTGTCTTGCCTTGACCACTTTGTACATCTAAGTGGATAGTCTTCTAGTGGTCCTAGTGTTGAGTGGTTTTTTCACACAATTGTGAAAGCACACTCTCCTTTAGGATTTGGATTCCAAATCCCCTCTTGCAAAGAAGTCAAACAGACGACTTCTCCAAGGTCTTCGCTGTATTAGCATTTGCATATGTGTATTAGTAATCTTGAATAAAGATATTCCCTTTAAATGCTTGTAACACCTTAGTGATTGCAAGTAATTGTAAACAAGGGGCAATGATTTTACCGTGAAACTTTAGTGATTGTTTATTGAACCAAAATAAAGCAAATGTGAGTTGGCCTTCATATGACCACGATGTGATGCTCAAAATGGAAATTCATGAAAATGCCATAAAACATAACTCCTTCAATGAAATTGGAATTTTCATGAAGGGAATGTCATCATAGGCTCATGAGTGCAAAACAAAACTGAAAACATGAAATTCCGGCCCAAAATGGAAACTTTCTATTTTCAGGTTTTTTTAAACTCTGTAATAAAACAACTCCGATGATTTTTTTTTTAAATACTAAACAACTCCGAAAATGAAATTTTAAAATGCGTATTGGAAGTCTGAAGTATAACCTACGCAATGGTGAAATTATTTTTGGATTTTGAAAATTTTTAAATGTTTATTTTCATGCCTGACAATTAAAATAAAGTTAAAATTTCTGGAAAAAATAAAATGCAGAAAAAATTAAAGAAAATGCAGAAAACTAAAAATAAAATGCATTCAATGTGATGCTATCCTATTCCGACAAAACCGAAGATGTGAGGTTTCCATGCATGCAACCTAACCTATTGGACCTACAAAACAAGCACGATCCGAATAAGCTAAGTGCTGGCTCCTAGGGTTTTAAATGAGGTTTTTAGATTTAGACATTCGCATGAAGCAACCAAGAAATCTAAAAAGGGGAAAAATAGACATTTAATCTTGCATGCAGAAAATGACTCCTTCTTTCTTGTCCATAAGATGCAACTTTCTAAAACTTTTTGTATTAAAAATTTGTCATTTTACAATAACAAAAATTTTTGGTTTTCCCAAACCAGTCTATGGAAGAAAAACAACCCAAACAGGTCCAGAATGACCCTCTTGCCTTCAAATCTACAACTCTGCTCACGGCAGTTTCCAACCCCTCCTAGCCTCTTTGAATGGAGTTTTAAACTTCTGAAAACATTGTTTCTCCTTCCATGATGGTTCATTTTGTTTTTTGACGGCTGTTCGCTTCACCTTCCCTGACTGTTCGTTTCACCTTTCCTTGTATGCGTGTGCTTTGGTTTCCACTTTGTGGCCCTTTGCTGTGTTTTCTCCACATGGGCTTGCGTCCGTTTCCCTCCGTGCGTAATGACCATCTTAAATGATTTCAAATCATTAAATATTCCTTATGTAACACTTGTCTTATTCACTAGATTTTGTCCTTATGTCCACGTCACTATGCAGGTCCATTACCTTGGCGAAAATGGAACATGTCACGATATCGCGACGCTTCTTGTTTCTCTATTTGCCTGCCCCTTTTGAATCACAAAAATGTTACATGTCGCGACACTTTTGGCCCCTTTCATATTTTGTTGCTTTTAGTCGTGAAAATGCAACATGTCGCGATATCGCGACACTTTTTCTCTTTTGGCCGCGACGATGCAACATGTCACGATATCGTGACACTTTCTATTTTGGCCACGACAATGCAACATGTCACGATATCGCGACACTTTTTCTTTCTTCTGTTCTGGCCGTGAAAATGCAACATGTCGTGATATCGCGACACCTTTTCTTTCTTCTGTTATGGTCACGAAAATGCAACATGTCGCGATATCACGACACTTTTTCTTTCTTCTATTTTGGTCATGAAAATGCAACATGTCACGATATCGCGACACTTTTTCTCTTTTGGCCGTGATGGTGCAACATGTCACGATATTGCGACAATTTCTCTTTTGGCCATGATGGTGCAACATGTCACGATATCGTGACACTTTTTCTCTTATGGCCACGATGGTGCAACATGTCGTGATATCGCGACACTTTTTCTCTTATGGCCGCGATGGTGCAACATGTCACGATATCGCGACACTTTTTCTCCTTTGGCCGCGATGGTGCAACATGTCACGATATCGCGACACTTTTTCTCCTTTGGCCGTGATGGTGCAACATGTCATGATATCGTGACACTTTTTCTCCTTTGGCCGCGATGGTGCAACATGTCGCGATATCGTGACACTTTTTCTCCTTTGGTCATGATGGTGCAACATGTCGTGATATCGTGACACTTTTTCTCCTTTGGCCGCGATGGTGCAACATGTCGCGATATCGTGACACTTTTTCTCTTTTGGCCGTGATGGTGCAACATGTCGCGATATCGTGACACTTTTTCTCTTTTGGCCTCTCCCTTTGCTTTGGACTGCAAAAATGCAACATGTCGCGATATCGCGACACTTTTTCTCCTTGTGGTGTTTTGCTTTTTCTTTGATCTTTAGCATATGGGCCACTTTGGTCTTCTTGGAAAACATGCAAAAAAAATGTGGGTCCCCAATTTTGGGGTACGTTGTGGAGCAGCCACAACACCTAGTCGATGTTCAATCAATATAATCCTCCTCCACTAGTGCTAAACTATATGGATTGATTTCTTCAATATCCAATTATTTTGCTATTGTAAAAGTGTCCAATAGAGGTTAATGATAGGGCCTAAGAAGTTAAATACTGAAGGTTGGATGCAAATAAAGATAAGATGGAATATTCAATTCAAATGTATTTTTTTCAACCTTCTTGGTGATGATGTAATATCCATAGCAAATATATTTGATCTTCCAATGGGGCCCTCCAAGTATTTATTTTTAAGGACGATTTGGGATCCGATGCTAGTCATGGTGTTGCTTGTATTTTTTATTTATTTTTCCAAGAGATCATGAACTTATTGTTGAATGTGTTGAATATTTTTTGTAAACTATGCTTCCTTTTCTACTTCTTTTTTTCTATGAGGTTAGTATTCCATGGGTTGCATAGGGAGAGCTACATCAATGGGTGCCAAGGTTTAGAACCCAAAAATAACTTAAAATGGATTGTATTTAGTAGAGCTATGTAGAGCTCAATTATACCCATGTTTAATGTAGGGGAGGATCTCATACTATGTACATGGATGCTTGGAATTATAAATTCAAAGAAGATGTACAATCAATCAATTCAGAAATTCTATCTTACCATTAGTTTAAGGATGGAAGGCTATGGACATGGTCAAATTGGTGTCCATCATGCTACATAGGGTGGACCAAAAATATTCAAAAATATACTATCACTATAAAATACAATGGACTTTAGAAAGCCAAAGTTGAGCCATGAATAACTAAAATAAAGTTTATCAATCTCTTTAGTTTAAATGGTTTTCTTAAATGGAATCATTATAGCCATTTTAAAAATGATAAACTACTACAAAAACATAAGTAATATCATGCTTAGATGTGGGTAAACCTAATAGGAAATCCATGGAGACAAATTACCAAGGCATGAATGTAACTAACAATGGTGTATACAATATCTTCTTCTTGTTTATTGGTTTGGCAATAGTGTAGGGGTATATAACTTGATGCATCTCTTGACATCCTTTCTCATTTTGAGATGATAAGAGTACTTTTACACTATTGCTAGTTTTTTCCATCCCAAAGTGACTTACTACTTGGCTGAAGTGAACTTCATAAATCATCTTTGAGCACTCACTAGCTAGTACAAAAATATGTCCCTTGTGGTAGATGTTATCTTGTAAAATAAAATAAAATAAATGCTTACCCACATGAGGATCTCGATATGTATTTGCAAAATCAGAATCTACTTCATACAAGGTGGACTAATTGGAAGAATAGTGGCAAGTGCTATGATTGAAGATCAACTCAAATAATCTACTTCTAAAATGACAATCCCTTTCTAATGCTTAATGATCAAATGAAACTAGTATGGATATGTGGCCTACTTTTGATGTCTTTAGTTCCTTAGCTTACTCTATGTATGAATGAAATCTAGAGGTCTATGGTCTATATGGATGATGGTTTTCTTAACCAAGATATAGTGCTTCCACTATTTACATACATAGACGATGGTATAGATCTCTTTTTTGTATGTGGGGTACTTTTGAACTGCTTCATTGAATATTTTTTTATTGAAAAGTGACTTATATTATTAAAATAATAATAAATATACTAATAATAAAAAATGTGGATGGTATGGAATCACATACTGAAAAGTAAAGCTAGAAATCCCCTCATCATCCTATACAAACATAAAAATGAAAATACAACTGTAAAGGAAGTAGAAACCGCTAAAACTTAGAGAGCAATAGAAATGACACAAAAAAAGGGGGCATTTACCTAATGAATTACCCCACTCAACTTGTGAGCTAGGTTATTTAATGATGGGATACCATATAAACTATTTGTTAGGGTGGCACTTTTTCTATTGACTTAGAGTGTCCTTTACCATCAAAGCAATTATCGGGTCCTATCCAAATGAATAAGGGGGTCAATCCTTGGAACACCATCATTGTACTTGAGAGAAAGTAGGAAGAGAAAAAATCCATCCTCTAGATTGATCTTAAAATTAGTGATAACACAAAGATCTACCCAAACTTATGACTGGTATGGGGCTTTTGGAACCTCCTGGGGGAGGCCAGCTTTGACAATTAGGCAGGGAGGGTAGGACTCTAGCCATCAAATAGGGGTATTTTTCCAATGCTTGAGTAGAGTTTATAAGTGATATACCTTTAAATCCATCTTGTTGGATTGGGCTTCGATTTGGAACAACACATTAGAGAAAATTATAGCTTTTGCATAAGTAGATAAATCTATGGAAAGACTCAAATTAGAAAAACAACATTATTGTGAGCTTTCCAAATGTCAAAAAAATATATATTTTTACATGTGCTAGATTTGGTCGATGCTTGTAGGTATGATAGTCCTATCACCAAGGAGGATCATATGCCAAGAAAGTGGATTGGGTTTGAATGGTCTAAAGAAGTCATGGATCTAGTCTCAAGTTACCTGAGCTCTAGGGTAGAACAAAAATAAATGCTTTCTGGTCTTCTAACATTAACAAAAAGGAATTTGGGTTTCTCACCCCAAGTGAATAAACTTTTCCTCAACCGATAATCCTTGGAAAAGCAAAAACCAAGAGAAATGACCCAATTTGAGCTCTATATTTGCATCCCAAATAGAGTAGAATTGATGATTCTAGTCCTTGTTAGAGGACTAAAGATACCATAAATTATTGGGTATGGAAACCATTGAAAAATGAGAGGAAATCCATGAGTACCCATTATGAGGTTTATAATTTTTTAAGGGTGTATCAGAATTCTATTTACAATCTTTCCACTATAGATGCATACACCTGACCCTAATTTTTTGGAGCATATCATGGGATACCACCTTATTTATTTCTTGGAAGGTCTCTTTATCCTTCTCTAGGAGATTTAATTGGGACTTGGCTTCTAGCAAAGAAAGCTAATATTTGGTGCAATTGGAAAAAAGATCTGACATGACATTTTTTTCTTTACAAAAAATTAAGGGCCTTAAGCTAGGGGATTTTGGCCAAAGGTTGATCTTGGTGCTTAATAATTAGAGACTATTAGACTAACTAAAATTTGATGGATAACCCATTGCATAACCCATTGCCATTCCACTATATCTATTGTCTAATAGCCTCCCAAGCCTTCTAGATGCTTTTGGCTACAAATATGCCCTGAATCTAGACATACACTTTCATAACCAGAAGTGAGGGCAACCCAATCCTTTCCAAGATTTTCTCCTATAAGGGGTACCTAAAGTAATATAGTTTCAAAGTAGGATTTTACAGGACCTATTGCTTTTCATGGAATTGATGACCCATTTGATGTAAAGGACTATCCCTTGCCTTTGGTTATCCAAAAGATCCAATCCTATAGATTCCCTTAGGAGACA
Source organism: Wollemia nobilis (assembly GCA_028583015.1). NCBI lineage: Eukaryota > Viridiplantae > Streptophyta > Pinopsida > Araucariales > Araucariaceae > Wollemia > Wollemia nobilis. The sequence goes on from JAQPPZ010016895.1 coordinate 4,746,194, forward strand.
AAAAATCTCCTGGGCCACTTTGTGAAAAACTTTCCTCTCTTCTGAAGAAGCCCACAAAAAGTAACAAATAAGTTTCTCTATTTTCTAGTAGGAGTCTTTAGAGGAGGTCCAACACAATGAGTAGTATACATGGGTGGCGACCAAAATATTAGAGCAAACTTGAAATTTGCTACCTACATAAAGAGGCTTGGAGAGCCACTTGTGTAACTTATGTTCCACTTTTTTCAAGACATATTACCACAACATTGAGGATGAGGATTTGAAGACAAAGGGAATACCCAAGAACTTGAAAATTTATCCATGTTGGATCCATTTCTAGTTATAACTATGGAACCAAGCGGGCTTTGGAAAGAAGGATTGTTTATAACATTATCTTATACCATTGGATGTTGGATCTTGAAGATACATATAATATGTTTAAGAATTTTACAACATGCTCAATGTTATCTTTCTCTTAAATGAGAGTGAGAAAGGAGTCATCTACAAAGTGCCCATTAACTAGCTATTGTGAGGTGTTTAAAAGGGTAATCTCTATTGGCAATTTGAGTTATTTTGTGTTGTCATTGATGTCACATGGATCACATTGAGTTTTGGTGGCAAAAGCACTTCATAAATAATCATTTATGATATTTTGGAGAGCATGGATATATACAGGGTTTTGTGGCACAAGAGGCATATAATATTTTAATTTTTAAATATTATATTAATGGTTTTTATTAAAACCAATGGTAAAGGTTTTTATTAAAACCAATGGCAAGGGTTTTTATTAAAATCGACGAAAGGGTTTTTATTAAAACCAACGGAAAGGGTTTTCATTAAAACCATTGGAAAGGGTTTTTCATTAAAACCACTATGCTAAGACTTCTCCAAATTATGATGGATGAAAAGGTTTTCCAATAAAACCTAGGTGCAAAAAGTTTCATGACGAAATTCAAAAGAATGAAGGAGATATCCCAATTCAAAGTTAAAAGGTGAATTATTAAATTTTTATTTAATAATTCTAAGGTCTAAGGTTGTATTATATTATCCGTCGACGTGCAAAGGTTGGGGAGATAAATAAATATTCATCGACGTCATTCGAAGGCATGGAGGTGCATATAAATAAAAGGTAAAAACCTTTGTTTATTGAAGACTTGACATAGCGCATGAGAGAGAGTCATCGAAAGGGGAGCAACGAAGAAAGAAGGATAAATAACTTTTGATTTGAGAGCAAGGTCAAGTAAATAGTGTAGGAAAGTGATGTCACGGAGGACTCCTTAGCGTAGTTGGTAGCGCATGAACTTTGCACAAGGTAGGTTCATTGTTCGAATCCCGCCAAGGGCAAAGTGTTTTGCTAAGAAAGGAAATTCAGGTTTTCAGATTTGAGCGCAGGTTAAGTTGGGTGTTTGGGATTAAAATCCCAATGTGGGCTAACACCCACGTGGTAAGCGCTTCACAGTGCTAAGTGAGAGGAACGGAGTTTGACTCCTGCAAAGGTGTGAAGGTGCATTGATTTTTGGCAAGGCATTTAATTACATTGATTTTTGGCAAAGGATTATCGATTTCAAAGGTTATGAAGGCAACAAATTTCATATAAAGGTATTTATCTCCAGTGCATGGTAATATTTGTTATTACCAAAGTTTTGGTGCATTAAAATTATTTCTGTGATAACTAGGGAGTCATAAGGAGTTTAGGGAAATAAATGCTTGTTGTATGTGTTAATGTGCTTAGGGAGTTATAAGGTGTAGAATTAAATATTTGTTATTGTTGTGTGTGATTAGGGAGATATAAGGTGTGGAAATAAATATTTGTGATTGTTGTATGTGGAGTTATAAGGTGTGGAATTAAAAATAAAAGCATAGGTGCTTGTTGTATGTGTTAATGAAATTAGGGAGTCATAAGGTTGAAAAGTGTTGAACTTGTTATATGTCCTAGTGCATGATTTAATTATGAAATTAAACTAGGAACTTGAGACCTAGTTAATTGCTACCTTGAGTTAGAAGACATGCACATGAGTTAGGGTTTGAAGTTGAAGACAAATTGCTTGATTATGTGCCTTGGCTATTGAGAGGAAGTGGATGGATTAGAAAATCAATTTTATGGATAAAATTGATGCTTGAGTTCCATGATTGCTTTAGTGGAGTTCATTGAGAGTATTGCCATTATTGAGGAGGTTTTTGCTATTGCTTTGAGGAGATTATTGTTGGTTACTTGTTGAGTACATTGCCATTATTTGAGACCATTGAGGAGATCATTTTCTAGTCACTTGTGGATACATTTGTCTTTCATTTTGAGGAGATCATTGTTGGCTATTTGAGAGCTCTTTGCTTGAGGGAGTTGTGCTTGTTTCTTGAGAGCTTATTGACATTGCATGAGGAAGATATTATTGAGAACCTATTGCTATCACTTGTGGAGATTGTCCTTGGTTGGTTGAAGTCCTCATTGTTATTGCTTGGAGAGGTTTTCATTAGAGAGCTCATTTGTCATACATTTGAGAGTACATTGTTGAGCATTGTTGTCATCCATTTGAGAGTACATTGTTGAGCATTGTTGTCATCCATTTGAGAGATCATTTGTCATACATTGTTGAGATCATTGTGGATCATTGTTGTCATCCATTGAAGAGTACATTGCCATTCATTGTTGAGCACATTGTTGAGTATTGTCATCATTCATTTGTTATCCATTATTGAGTTCATCATTGAGCCTTGCCTTCATTGATTTGTGGTTGAGATTTGAGTGCTACTTGAGAGTCATTGGTTGAGCCTTTGGGAAGGCTTTTGGGATAAAATTTTTGGATATATTTGAGACAACTTTTGTGCATGATTGGTTGAGCCTTTGAGAAGGCTTTTGGGATAGAATTTCTGGACAGATTTGAGACATACTTTTGTGCATGATTGTTTGAGCCTTTGAGAAGGCTTTTGGATTGAAATTTTTAAAAAATTTGAGAAAATTTTTTGAAGGCTTTGAGAATAAATTTGGGACAGCATTTGAGCAAGATTGTTTGAGCCTTGTGAGAAGGCATTGAGGCAGATTTGTGAGCAGTGAAAGAGACAGGACAGAAATAGAAAACACATCAACACCAGTTGCCTAGCTAAGAGATCATTGGATAGCCTAGTGATCGATCATATCAATGGATAGCCTAGTTGAGCAGATCAATGGATAGCCTAGCTAAGAATAGTGGATAGCCTAGCTAAGCAGATCAGTGGATAGCCTAGCTGAGCAGATTAGTGGAGAGCCTAGCTGAGCAGATCAGTGGAGCCCACCTGAGAAGATCAGGATAGCCTAGCTTTGAGTAGATCAAAGTAATCATTTGTATTGGGATAAGGATCCCTATTTCTTTATGAAATATTATAAGGATAATATCTTGTGGACTACCCCACATTGGGGGAACCATGTTAAATCTTGTGTCTCAATTGTGTGTGATGATTTGTGCACTTGCTTACTATTGCTATCTATGTTATTAATGCACACTACTATATTTGGTTATTGCAATTGAGGACACTAATTGATATTGGTTTGGAAAGAAAGTAAAAAGTGGGCGCTATACTGTTCACCCCCTCTCAGTATAAGCTTGTGTTCTTCAATTGGTATCAGAGCAGGTTCCTTCGAAAAGACTAACAAGCTTGAAGGTAGATTCTACTAGGTTACAGGATGGACAGATGGTATATTGATAGTGGGTGCTCTAGTCATATGACTGGGTATAAGAATAAATTCATTTCTCTAAGAGAGAACAATAGTGGATCAGTGAGATTTGGTGATAATGCTTCAGCTAAGATCAAAGGGAGAGGAACTTTAAGTTTGGATGATGGAAAGACTACTACACAGGGTGTACTCTATGTTGAGGGTCTAAAACACAATCTACTAAGTGTAAGTCAGCTTTGTGATCGAGGGTACATAGTTACTTTTTCCTCTACAAGATGCAAAATCAGGGAAACAAAAATAGGGAAGCTTGTTGCAAATGCAAGAAGAACCAATAACAATCTCTACATGCTCAAAGAAATAAAAAGGGAAAAATATCTTCTATATCAAGAAGAAGAAAGTTGGTTATGGCATAAAAGGTTGTGTCATTTGAACTTCGACAACATAGTAAGGATAAGCAACAAACAGATTGTCAGAGATCTACCGAAGATAAAGAGACCTTCAAATACAATTTGTGCATAGTGTCAGTATGGAAAGCAGACAAGATCAAGTTTCAAGGCAAAAGAATATTCCTCTTCCAAGGTTCTAGAATTGATTCATACTGATTTATGTGGTCCTATGAGAACCAAAAGCTTGCAAGGTGAAAGCTACTTCATGTTGTTCATAGATGATTATTCTAGAATGACTTGGGTCATTTTTTCTGAAAGAGAAATCAGAGGCATTTGAGCATTTCAAAGTATTCAAAGAAATGGTAGAAAATGAAATAGGAAAGAAGATCAAGTGTTTGTGATCAGATAGAGGAGGAGAATTCATCTCTATAGAGTTCATTGAGTTTTGTGCAGAACATGGAATCAGAAGAGAATACTCAACAGCAAGGACTCCTCAGAAAAATGGAGTAGTAGAAAGAAAGAATAGAACTCTTGAGAATATGGCCAGAGCAATGCTAAATGAATCAAGAATCTCATATGGGTTTTGGAAGGAAGCAATCAATACAACAGTCTATGTTATGAATAGAGCTCAAGTTAGAATGAAGCATCATAAGACTCCATATGAGTTTTGGAAAGGAAGACCTCCCACGGTAAACTACTTCAAAATTTTTGGAAGTAAATGCTATATCAAAAGAGAGGATAAGGACTTGGGCAAGTTTGATCCTAGATGCGATGAAGGTATTTTTCTTGGATACTCTACAAAGAGTAAGGCCTACAGATGCTACAATAAAAGAACACACACCATGGTGGAAAGTATAAATGTCAGAGTTGATGAAAGAATAGGAATAAATGAGCCATCTCAGGAAGATATTCTTGAAGAAGAAGAAAGTTGTCAGGAAGAAATGGGTGAAGATTCAGATGAAGAAGATTTGCAGAATATACCTTCCAAAACTTCATCAAGATATATTCAAAAAAATCATCCAGAGGACTTGATCATTGGCAGCCCTGATGTAAGACGGACAAGAAGAGGAATCATAGGCTCAACAGAACAAGCAAATGTTTCACTACTATCCAAGATAGAACCAAAGGATTTCAGAGAGGCGAAAAATGATGAATGTTGGATTAAAGCAATGAAGGAAGAACTAGATCAGATTGAAAAAAGTAAGACTTGGGAACTAGTTCCATGACCAAAAGGAAAAAATGTAATTGGTACTAAATGGGTCTACAGGAACAAACTGAATGAAGATGGTCAAGTCATCAGAAACAAGGCAATATTGGTGTGTAAAGGATATGCACAAGTAGAGGGAATTGATTTTGATGAGACCTTTGCACCAGTTGCAATATTGGAAGCTATACGGATGTTTCTGGCACTTTCAAGTTACAGGAATTTCAAGGTATATCAGATGGATGTCAAATCAGCATTTCTGAATGGTCACTTAGAAGAAGAAGTTTACATTGAACAACCAGATGGGTTTGATCAAGCAGATAAGCCAGATTATGTATGCAGATTGAAAAAGGCTCTTTATGGCTTAAAGCAAGCTCCTAGAGCATGGTATTCAATATTGGATAAATATCTTCGAGAGCAAGGTTTCAGAAAGGGAACAATTGATAGCAATATGTATATTAAAAATAAGGGAAATGATTTGATGATTGTGGAAGTTTATGTGGATGATATTATCTTTGGGGGTAGCAATGACAAAATGTGTCAAGAATTTGCAAGAAACATGACTAATGAGTTTGAGATGTCCATGCTTGGTGAATTAACCTTTTTTCTTGGACTACAGATTTCACAATTAGAAGAAGGGATATTTCTTTCACAAACAAAGTATATAAAAGAGATGTTGAAGAAATTCAAAATGGAAGATAGTAAGCCAGTTAGTACTCCAATGGTTACAGGGTGCAAGTTAAGCAAAGATGATGAATCTCCTGATGCAAATCAAACTCTATACAGATCTATGATTGGTAGCCTATTATATGTTACAACTACAAGACCAGATATAATGCAGGCAGTTGGTTTAGTGGGAAGGTTTCAAGCAGCTCCAAAAGAATCACATGTGACAACAGTGAAAAGAATACTCAGATATCTCAAAGGAACAATGGAGTATGGTCTATGGTATCCTAGAAGTAGTAAGTTCACTCTCACAACATATACAGATGCAGATTGGGCAGGAAGTATTGATGATAGAAAAAGCACAAGTGGAGGAGCATTCTTTCTTGGTGATTGCCTAGTTTCCTGGCTAAGCAAGAAACAACCATCAATATCACTTTCCACAATAGAGGTAGAATATATTGCAATGGCAACATGTTGTTCACAGGTGTTATGGATGAAACAGACTCTCAAATATTTTAGTATAGAACATGATCATCCCATTCCTATTATGTGTGATAATACTAGTGCTATAAGTATCTCGAAGAATCCAGTAATGCATGCCAGAACAAAGCACATTCCAATCAAGTATCACTTTTTGAGAGAGCAGGTTACAGAGCAACAAGTAAGATTGGAATATGTTCCTACAAAATATCAGATTGCAGACATATTTACAAAACCATTACCAAGAGAAATGTTTGAGCATTTGAGAGAACAGTTGGGAGTAAAAGTACTCCCACCCCAAAATTAATCACCTCAAGAGAGAAGGTGGTGGGGGGCTAAGCTTAAGAGTCATATATTTTAGCCCCATAGGTGTCCCTTTTGCCATTGATGTCAAAGGGGGAGAGATTTGAGTAAGGGGGAGAGCATTGAGTTAGGGGAGCACCCCAAGAGAGCATTGAGATAGGGAGAGAACATTGAGATAGGGGGAGCAGCCTCCATAGAGAGTATTGAGTCAGGGGGAGCAACTTTGATTTTCAGAAATGGCTTTTGTAGTGATTGTGGTGATTTGCATTAGAGGTGTTGCCATCAATGACAAAGGGGGAGATTGTTGGCAATTTGAGTTATTTTGTGTTGTCATTGATGTCACATGGATCACATTGAGTTTTGGTGGCAAAAGCACTTCATAAATAATCATTTATGATATTTTGGAGAGCAAGGATATATACAGGGTTTTGTGGCACAAGAGGCATATAATATTTAATTTTTTAAATATTATATTAATGGTTTTTATTAAAACCAATGGTAAAGGTTTTTATTAAAACCAATGGCAAGGGTTTTTATTAAAACCGAAAGAAAGGTTTTTTATTAAAACCAATGGAAAGGGTTTTCATTAAAACCATTGGAAAGGGTTTTTCATTAAAACCACTATGCTAAGACTTCTCCAAATTATGATGGATGAAAAGGTTTTCCAATAAAACCTAGGTGCAAAAAGTTTCATGACGAAATTCAAAAGAATGAAGGAGATATCCCAATTCAAAGTTAAAAGGTGAATTATTAAATTTTTATTTAATAATTCTAAGGTCTAAGGTTGTATTATATTATCCGTCGACGTGCAAAGGTTGGGGAGATTAATAAATATTCATCGACGTCATTCGAAGGCATGGAGGTGCATATAAATAAAAGGTAAAAACCTTTGTTTATTGAAGACTTGACATAGCGCATGAGAGAGAGTCGTCGAAAGGGGAGCAGCGAAGAAAGAAGGATAAATAACTTTTGATTTGAGAGCAAGGTCAAGTAAATAGTGTGGGAAAGTGACGTCACGGAGGAGCCTATAGCGTAGTTGGTAGCGCACGAACTTTGCACAAGGTAGGTTCATTGTTCGAATCCCGCCAAGGGCAAAGTGTTTTGCTAAGAAAGGCAAATCGAGTTTTCAGATTTGAGCATAAGTTAAAGTTGGGTGTTTGGGATTAAAATCCCAATGTGGGCTGATGCCCACGTGGTAAGCGCTTCATAGCGCTAAGTGAGAGGAACAGAGTTCGACTCCCATGAAGGTGTGAAGGCGCATTGAATTTTGGCAAGGCATTTTTGATTGATTTTGGCAAAGAGATTTCAAAGGTTGTGAAGGCATAAATTTCATATAAAGGTATTTATCTCCAGTGCATGGTAATATTTGTTATTACCAAAGTTTTGGTGCATTAAAATTATTTTTATGATAACTAGGGAGTCATAAGGAGTTTAGGAAAATAAATGCTTGTTGTATGTGTTAATGTGCTTAGGGAGTTATAAGGTGTAGAATTAAATATTTGTTATTGTTGTGTGTGATTAGGGAGATATAAGGTGTGGAAATAAATATTTGTGATTGTTGTATGTGGAGTTATAAGGTGTGGAATTAAAAATAAAAGCATAGGTGCTTGTTGTATATGTTAATGAAATTAGGGAGTCATAAGGTTGAAAAGTGTTGAACTTGTTATATGTCCTAGTGCATGATTTAATTATGAAATTAAACTAGGAACTTGAGACCTAGTTAATTGCTACCTTGAGTTAGAAGACATGCACATGAGTTAGGGTTTGAAGTTGAAGACAAATTGCTTGATTATGTGCCTTGGCTATTGAGAGGAAGTGGATGGATTAGAAAATCAATTTTATGGATAAAATTGATGCTTGAGTTCCATGATTGCTTTAGTGGAGTTCATTGAGAGTATTGCCATTATTGAGGAGGTTTTTGCTATTGCTTTGAGGAGATTATTGTTGGTTACTTGTTGAGTACATTGCCACTATTTGAGACCATTGAGGAGATCATTTGCTAGTCACTTGTGGATACATTTGTCTTTCATTTGAGGAGATCATTGTTGGCTATTTGAGAGCTCTTTGCTTGAGGGAGTTGTGCTTGTTTCTTGAGAGCTTATTGACATTGCATGAGGAAGATATTATTGAGAACCTATTGCTATCACTTGTGGAGATTGTCCTTGGTTGGTTGAAGTCCTCATTGTTATTGCTTGGAGAGGTTTCCATTAGAGAGATCATTTGTCATCCATTTGAGAGTACCATTGTTGAGCATTGTTGTTATCCATTTGAGAGTACATTATTGAGCATTGTTGTCATCCATTTGAGAGATCATTTGTCATACATTGTTGAGATCATTGTGGATCATTGTTGTCATCCATTGAAGAGTACATTGCCATTCATTGTTGAGCACATTGTTGAGTATTGTCATCATTCATTTGTTATCCATTGTTGAGTTCATCATTGAGCCTTGCCTTCATTGATTTGTGGTTGAGATTTGAGTGCTACTTGAGAGTCATTGGTTGAGCCTTTGGGAAGGCTTTTGGGACAAAATTTTTGGATAGATTTGAGATAGCTTTTGTGCATGATTGGTTGAGCCTTTGAGAAGGCTTTTGGGATAAAATTTTTGGACAGATTTGAGACAACTTTTGTGCATGATTGTTTTGAGCCTTTGAGAAGGCTTTTGGATTAATGAAGGCTTTGAGATAGATTTGGGACAACATTTGAGCAGGATTGTTTGAGCCTTGTGAGAAGGCATTGAGGCAGATTTGTGAGAAGTGAAAGAGATAGGACAGAAAATAGAAAACACATCAACACCAGTTGCCTAGCTGAGCAGATCAGTGGATAGCCTAGCTATGATAGCCTAAGCCTATTAGTGGATAGCCTAGATAGCTAAATTGATAGCCTAGCTGAGCAGATCAGTGGAGCCCACCTGAGCAGATCAGGATAACCTAGCTTTGAGCAGATCAAAGTAATCATTTGTATTGGGATAAGGATCCCTATTTCTTTATGAAATATTATAAGGAGAATATCTTGTGGACTACCCCACATTGGGGGAACCATGTTAAATCTTGTGTCTCAATTGTGTGTGATGATTTGTGCACTTGCTTACTATTGCTATCTATGTTATTAATGCACACTGCTATATTTGGTTATTGCAATTGAGGACACTAATTGATATTGGTTTGGAAAGAAAGTAAAAAGTGGGTGCTATATTGTTCACCCCCCTCTCAGTATAAGCTTGTGTTCTTCAATATCTATCACCCTCATCTTGAAGACAACATTTTCTAAAATATAGCCAAACCCTTTAGCCTCTAAAAATATAAATCAAGAGTAAGACGAAGAGGTAATCCTTGGTGAATGGATCTATAGAGGCTAAATAATGAGGATTTTCTTCCATTAATAGTAAGTCAAGTAGAGGCATCATTAAAGAGCATTTGAATAGTGTGTCGAAAGGTAGAGCCAAATCCTAGAGCCTACTATATGGCTAGGATGAAAGGCCATTCAATCCTATCATAAGATTTAGCAAAATCTATCTTGAGGATTATGGTATTTTGTTGGGATTGCTTCACCCATTCCATCCCTTCCCAAATAGCAATAATGCTATCAATAATATATCTACTCTTAATAAAACTAGTTTGCTCTAGTTGAATGATTAGGAGGAGAAGGTTATTGATCCTAAGAGTGAGGTATTTGGCTATAAAATTTATGGAGACATTAAGCAAGTGATGGATTTGTGAAAGAGGTTCCTCCTTTAGTGAGTTCAAGATGCTCTCATATTATGAGGTGAGAGGTGAATCCCTTTGGAGATTTTGGGGTATTGGAGTACCTTGATGGCAAGAATATGCTATTAGAATCCCTTTCCTAATGGAATTCATCTCTTGGAATGTTTGTGGAACAAATAAAACGTATTCATTTATTTATAATATTAACTCAAATCTCAATTGCAATATAAATGGAGTAATATGAAACAACAACAATAGTAAAAATAATCAAATTGGATAGTTCGCCACTAGGAGGGCAGATCCCGTCGTAAAGGCAATTGTGCATGAACGCAAATGAAATTGGATAAAAAGATGATAAATGATTTAAAACAAACAATTGGATTTATATAATCAAATGAACTCTTTCATAATATAGCCGACGTCTATATTATGTTTGGTATGTAACAGTTTGGGTTCATAAGAAATTCCTAGATATTGGTATCCTATTTGTAGGAGTTGAATTATAGACTTCATGTTGTCAATAATTTGTCGAGTCATGGATTCATTGAATATTTCATTATGATAGGCAATTAGATTTTAATGTTGTATAAGAATAACTCCCAATGTGTAATTTGATACATTAGTCATTACCTAAAAATGTTGATGTATATTAGGTAGGGAAAGTGTATGAGATTAACATAATTGGTTCTTCAACCTCTCAAATACCTCTATTGTGTCTATCCCCCTATGAAACTTGGATTTGAGACTTTCTTTGGTTACTTGGTGTAGTAGCTAAGCAATACATGAGAATATCAATACACAATTTTGATAGAAATTGGAAAGAACTAAAAAGCTATGAAGATCTATTAGAGTCTTTGGGGTAAGCCAATATCTAATTACTGAATCTTCTCAAGTTCAACATGGACTCCTCTATCAACAATATACCCAATGTACTAAATATTTATCATGTAAAATGAGTATTTATTCAAATCAACATATAATTTTTGTCTTCAAAGAATCTAAATTGTATGTTAAACATGTTGTAAATATTCCTCACACATATTACTATAGATAAGAATGTTATCTAAGTAGATTTCCATAAATGAGAGGGAATAGAGATATAGGATGTTATTCATCATCCTTATGAATGTGGTATGTGCATTAGTCAAGCCAAAAGGTATAACCAACCACTAAAATAAGCCTTTACTAGATTTGAATGCAGTATTTCATACATCAGTGGTGTAACAAATCCAATATATCCATGTCAACTATTTAGATAGTCATCCCTTGAGCATTAGGATTAGATCTAATCATTGATTTAATCTATAAATAGGAATATTTAGGTGGTAGTTGATATTATCGAATATTAGTCATATTTGCTATGCACATGAGAATTTACGCTCTCTAAGTGGCTATGAGACTTCTACCTTTTTAAGTGGCTAAGTAATTTTATTGGTTTGAATCTAGAATTTGAATATTGTGTATTTGATTTTCTAGAAAATGGATTTGAATTATTATTATCATTTGGGTAATGTTACTTGCACATTATTGAATTGCTATTGCTATTGCTATAATTCTCAAAGTTGTTTTGTAATAAATGGTATAAGAGCATTGCTATTGGCTCCTTGTGAGGTGTGAATTTGCAACAGAAGGAAACACAAACCATTCGAGGACCTTCGAACATTACTATTTTCTATTTCCTAGTAATTGTTTCACAAACTTTTTGGTCCATATTCTAGTACAATTATCTTTTAAAATATTGTGAGCTTCCATGTTGTTACATCTATTTTCTAAACCTGATTAAAATAATATTATTGGATATTGTCAAATCTTGGTGAGAGACATATACCATTGTGATCATCTCTTCAAGATAGTCAAAACAAGGGGTATCGCCAACAATATTTTTTGGAAGGCAAGTGTCCCAAGACCCTTATGAGAAACCTTTCTCTTTGTGATCTAAAGAACACAAGCTTATACTGAGAGGGGGGGTGAACAGTATAAGACCTCTTTTTACTTTTTCCTTTATACTTCAAAACAGTAAAGCAATATACCCAAAGCAATATCAAAGCAATGCACAATATCATCCACAAAGTGACACCAATTTTAACGTGGTTCACCCAGAATGGTCGGGCTACGTCCACAAAACTTTTCTCTAAAAGTTATCTCAAAGTTCTTTGGGAATCCTTCCCAATTACAATGTTTATGAGCCTCGGCCCAAAGGAGATACCTTCCCCCAATCAAAATTTATGAGCCTCTCGCTCAAAGGAGATACCTTCCCCTCTCGCTCTAGAAATGATCCCTCAGAAGATCAACTGCCTCTACCTCTTGCCAGCACGTGGAACTCCTTTCCACCGAAGACCTCCTGTCCTCAATGCTTAGCCTAAGAGACCTCTGCCTTCTATGATCATGTCCACAGCAGCTCAACAACCTGTACCAAACATAGTCAGTCGGTCTAGTACAAGTCTTCCTATGTCTGTCAGATCTGTCCAACTCTTGAACAAATCAATCCTCTGCATACAAGCCTTCTCAAAGACTTGCAAACTGTCCTCAGGTTCTTCTCATAGAACCAATGCACCTCTGTCCTCAAGTTCTCTGATAGAACTATCAAACTCAGCTCACAAGTCCTCTGCTAGGACCTGTCCAAATCTGCTCACAAGTCCCCACCGGAACCTGTCCAAAAACTCAACAAGCTCACCAAGAAAAACTTTCTTAGTAGGAAATCACAAAGTGAATTGTTAGAGACCCAATGTGATTTGTCAAACTCATAGAAGCATAAAGAGAATTGTTAGAGACTCAATATGTTCTATACTCAAATCCCAATCTCAAAACTCAACTCAAATCAACTCAGCTCAATCTCAATCTCAAATCTGAAAACTCAACTCAATATCTGAAATGGATAGGATAGAATGTTTTCTTTCAAGAACATGAAACCCCAACAATTGCCAACTATGCAAAGAATCACATAACAATGATACTCATGTTCTTTTCACCATCAATTAGGGTTTCAACAACAATGCTCATCAAACAAGGTTTAGTCAACCAACACCATTCAACTCAACATCAACCTTGAAGCATTCAACCAATCATCACAAGAAAAGGAAACAAGTAGAAATCCTTTTCCCTCCAAAGATATTTGAACAAAACAACCACCAACACAATATCACCAAATGCAAAGAATAACTTGCTCAAATCAACTCAATGGAGTAAGCCCAATATCATGAATCAAGTAAAGCAATAACTTGATCAAACAACCTCTATGGAAGCAACTCAACCATCAAACTCAAAACAACCAACCAAGGGTTCCACCAACTCAATGCAAGTAGCAAGACTCACAAACATAAACCCTAGTGCACAATGCTTCCACTACCTCAAACCAGAATTATGCATTCACCAAAACTCTCATCAAGGATAACAATGCATAAGAAGTCTTCAACAAACCAGAAAATAGGATTTACACCCAACCAAAGGAAACCTAGTTGAAAACCTTTTCACTCCAACCTTATTTCAGAAAAACATACACCAATCATACTCATAAGGAAAATGTGCCCATACCTTTTTGGAGTAGAAGAAAATTGATCCTTAAAGCTGTCACCACACACAACCCTCAAACTTCCAACCAAGTTAGGGTTAGAACCAAGATAAATGAGCATATATAAAAACTTTCCTTAATACACCTTTTAGCTCCTCTTCTTTAAAAACAACCACCAAAGAAGCCAAAAACACAACAACCAAAACTTACACCTTATATCTCCATTTTTAAATTTAGCATAGCAAAAGACTAATCTCAAAAATACAACCAAAGAAATATCCCCTTATTTCTCCTATGTCTTTTAAACAATGCTAAACAATGCCAAAAATCATATCAAGAAAATAATCACACCTTATAATGGCTGCCCTTGAAGAATCCAAAATTCGTGGCACAAAACACGTTTTAATAAAAACGTGACTAATCCATGCACAGCTCCCTCCACGGGGATCGAAACGCAGACCTCCGCCTACGCAAGGCCCAAACGCAGCCTTCGCTGCCACTAGCCCACAAGGGGCTTACGAAGTCCAAGACGGACTTCCTTCCACATAAACGGTCAAGCTTTCCGAAAGCTTTTCAAACCACGAGCTCTCCTCTTTCGCAGCGTAAACAGAACATTCGATCGCAGCCAAACCAATTAATTGCCTTCGATTTTCCAAGAGAGTTTAACCTTAGGAACCTTCTCATATTTATAGTCCATACGTGGACTTTAGAACACGTCGGCTGCAAAGAAAAGTAATTTCGAATTTAATCGAAATTTGCTTTCTAAAGGGTTTAAAAACCCTTAAAGTATTTTTAATAAATTAAAAATAATTTCTCCCTTAATTAATTAAATAATTAATTAATTAAAACCTTGAAGGGTTTTAAATAATAATTAAATAAATAATAAAGAGAACCTCCATTGGTTTTAATAAAAACCATTGCCAATGGAATCTCTCCGGATTCTCTTAAAAATATTCTCTTGGAATCTTCCACCTTTGAAGCCAACACATCCTCTTAACATTAATGTCATTTCCTTTTGACATCAATGACAACTCATAGACAAGAAGCTAGGATCTCAAACCCAAAATTGCCAACAATCTCCCCCTTTGTCATTGATGGCAAACCATGCTTCTCAACAACACAAAACTCAACATAAACAACTCCCCCTGACTTGAGGCTCTCCCCTTACTCATATCTCTCCCCCTTTGTCATCAATGGCAAAGGGTCACCTTTGGGGCTTGGGACTAAGAATGAGCCTCTTAGCTTAGTCCCTCCCCCACCTCCCGTTGAGGTGTTTAATTCTGGGGTGGGAGTAAAACTCCCAATAGGCACTGATCATCATCAGTGTCTATAGCTGCCTTACCATGTCTTCTCTTGTTCTCCTTGTCCATATTCCTATTCCTGTTCTTGTTATCATTCCTGTTCTTATCCATGCCTTGATCCTTGGACCTGTTCATACCACTGTTCCTATTCCTGTACCTTGGAAGTTCAGCTCTACACTGTCTAGTTGTGTGACCTTCATTGTTGCACTTATAACAAGTAACAATGTTATTTCTTTTAGGCATACCTGTTCTTTGAATCCACCTATTCTGACTAACCCTATTCCTGTTATTAGCCTTGCAAAAAATTGCCTTATGCCCAAACTATTTACAAGAGTAGCAATACCCTTGAAAGAAATTACCACCTCTGAAACTGTCATTTACCTTCCTTACTTGAGTCATGCAATGTGAAGCCATGTGACCAAACCCGTGACAAGCAAAACATCTACCATTAAAATTTCCTGTAAATGACCTTCTAGGTCCTGTAAACTTTCTCCCTTTTTCTGTTTCCTATTTTCTATTTCTGTGCATCTATCACTCAAGGACTCTTTCTCTGAAATACTCTCCTCATCAGAACTCTCTTCCTTTTGGAGTCTCTTACTAGACTCTCCAACTTGTTCCTTGTGTGGCTTAACAAAACCAAGGCCTGTTTTATCTGTTGTCTTTCTTTGACCTTTGATGAGGGACTTAACCTTTTTGGAGCTATCTTGAAACCTCGTAAAGCTTATCCTTGTACTCTTTAGTTTCCTCTTTCAAAGAAGCCATTTTTTGTTCTAACTCATTATACTCAAGAACCTTAGACTCTAACTCATCCTTGAGTTCTTGTGTCTTAGCTATAGAGAAGTCAAGACTTTCTATAAGATCATCTCTCTCCATACAACATTCATCTAACTTATCCTTGAGTCTAGCATTCTTCTTTCTTTCCTTTTCCAAAACACTAAGAGCACTAATAAGTTCACTTTCAAGATCCTTTATTTGTTTGCTTTTTGAATCATCAAAGCCTTTTTCAGATTTCTTATCACTAGAGGTGCTACCCTTTTCAAAGACCATACATGCATCTTCCTTATAGTTTTCTGAAGCATCCTCATACATACTAGAAACCAAATCATTATTTGTGCAATCATCCTCAAGGTGACCAAAATTTCCACATCTAAGACATTTCATGATAATGAATCTATGTTTCGGTTCTTCCTCTTTTTCTGATATGAACAACATCTCATTTTCATTATCACTTGAAGAACTTTCACTATCACTACTAGAACACTTACTTGCTTTGTCTAGGTAGAAACTCTTCTTGTGCTTGTGAGAATACCTCTTTCCTTGATTGTTGTGCTCATCTTTGTTTTTCCTGTGATGCTTGTGCTTTTCAGAATCCTTGCTCTTAGAATCCTGTTTATCTTCATCACTTTCATTCTTGGGAACAATACAGTCAGTAGCATAATGACCAAACTTTCCACAATTGAAACATCTTATATTTTTCATACTTTTGTGCTTTCTAGAGAACTTGCCTTTCTTGTTGTAATATGCCTCTTCATCACTAGAAGACTCATCACTATCTTGAAGTTGTTTACCCTTGGATTCCTTGGTAGCCTTGAAAGTCGCCTCTTTCTTGACATCAACCTTCACTTGAGTTCTCAACTCAAATGCTACAAGTATACTATGGAGCTCATCCTTTTTCAACTTATCCAAATCTTTAGCTTCCTCAATAGCAAAAATATTTTCACTAAATCTATTAGGAAGAGATCTTAAAATCTTATCACAAACATCATTTTCAGCAAGCTCAAGACCTAAGTCTTTCATGGAGTTAACAACCTCATCCATACGAAGCATGTAGTCACTAATATTTTCATCATCATTCATCTTGAGTTGTTCAAACATACCTTTGAAGTGTCTCAACTTGGCCTTTCTACATTTGTATCACCTATATGAACCACCTTCAACCGATTCCACATTTCACTAGCTGTCTTGCATGAATCACTTTGGTGAGATCTCTAAGCCTTTCAGATTGCATTCATTGCTTTTGAATTGCTATGATGTAGGAGCCTTTCTTCTTTAGTATTAGGACCATGTTCAAGAATAGTGTACTCATCTTCAATCACTTCCCAAACCTCATTACCAAGTGCCATTAGATGAACCTTCATCCTTGCACTCCAAAGACCAAAATCTGACCCATCAAGAATAGGTGCTGCATTGCCACTTGAATAATCCATTGTGTTCTTTACTAGCTTTTCCTTCAAGCTGTTAAACTTTTCGAAGGCACCTGCTCCGATACCAATTGAAGAACACAAGCTTATACCGAGAGGGGGGTGAACAGTATAAGACCTCTTTTTACTTTTTCCTTTATACTTCAAAATAGTAAAGCAATATACCCAAAGCAATATCAAAGCAATGCACAATATCATCCACAAAGTGACACCAATTTTAACGTGGTTCACCCAGAATGGCTAGGCTACGTCCACAAAACTTTTCTCTAAAAGTTATCTCAAAGTTCTTTGGGAATCCTTCCCAATTACAATGTTTATGAGCCTCGGCCCAAAGGAGATACCTTCCCCCAATCAAAATTTATGAGCCTCTCGCTCAAAGGAGATACCTTCCCCTCTGCTCTAGAAATGATCCCTCGAAAGATCAACTGCCTCTACCTCTTGCCAGCACGTGGAACTCCTTTCCACCAAAGACCTCCTGTCCTCAATTCTTAGCCTAAGAGACCTCCGCCTTCTATGATCACGTCCACAGTAGCTCACAACCTGTACCAAACATAGTCAGTCGGTCTAGTACAAGTCTTCCTCTGTCTCGATCTGTCCAACTCTTGAACAAATCAATCCTCTGCATACAAGCCTTCTCAAAGACTTGCCAATCTGTCCTCGTGTTCTTCTCATAGAACCAATGCACCTCTGTCCTCAAGTTCTCTGATAGAACTATCAAACTCAGCTCACAAGTCCTCTACTAGGACCTGTCCAAATCTGCTCACAAGTCCCCACCGAAACCTGTCCAAAAACTCAGCAAGCTCACCAAGAAAAACTTTCTTAGTAGGAAATCACAAAGTGAATTGTTAGAGACCCAATGTGATTTGTCAAACTCATAGAAGCATAAAGAGAATTGTTAGAGACTCAATATGTTCTATACTCAAATCCCAATCTCAAAACTCAACTCAAATCAACTCAACTCAATCTCAATCTCAAATCTGAAAACTCAACTCAATATCTGAAATGGATAGGATAGAATGTTTTCTTTCAAGAACATGAAACCCCAACAATTGCCAACTATGCAAAGAATCACATAACAATGATACTCATGTTCTTTTCATCATCAATTAGGGTTTCAACAACAATGCTCATCAAACAAGGTTTAGTCAACCAACACCATTCAACTCAACATCAACCTTGAAGCATTCAACCAATCATCACAAGAAAAGGAAACAAGTAGAAATCCTTTTCCCTCCAAAGATATTTGAACAAAATAGCCACCAACACAATATCACCAAATGTAAAGAATAACTTGCTCAAATCAACTCAATGGAGTAAGCCCAATATCATGAATCAAGTAAAGCAATAACTTGATCAAACAACCTCTATGGAAGCAACTCAACCATCAAACTCAAAACAACCAACCAAGGGTTCCACCAACTCAATGCAAGTAGCAAGACTCACAAACATAAACCCTAGTGCACAATGCTTCCACTACCTCAAACCAGAATTATGCATTCACCAAAACTCTCATCAAGGATAACAATGCATAAGAAGTCTTCAACAAACCAGAAAATAGGATTTACACCCAACCAAAGGAAACCTAGTTGAAAACCTTTTCACTCCAACCTTATTTCAGAAAACATACACCAATCATACTCATAAGGAAAATGTGCCCATACCTTTTTGGAGTAGAAGAAAATTGATCCTTAAAGCCGTCACCACACACAACCCTCAAACTTCCAACCAAGTTAGGGTTAGAACCAAGATAAATGAGCATATATAAAAACTTTCCTTAATACACCTTTTAGCTCCTCTTCTTTAAAAACAACCACCAAAGAAGCCAAAAACACAACAACCAAAACTTACACCTTATATCTCCATTTTTAAATTTAGCATAGCAAAAGACTAATCTCAAAAATACAACCAAAGAAATATCCCCTTATTTCTCCTATGTCTTTTAAACAATGCTAAACAATGCCAAAAATCATATCAAGAAAATAATCACACCTTATAATGGCTGCCCTTGAAGAATCCGAAATTCGTGGCACAAAACACGTTTTAATAAAAACGTGACTAATCCATGCACAACTCCCTCCGTGGGGATCGAAACGCAGACCTCCGCCTACGCAAGGCCCAAACGCAGCCTTCGCTGCCACTAGCCCACAAGGGGCTTACGAAGTCCAAGACGGACTTCCTTCCACATAAACGGTCAAGCTTTCCGAAAGCTTTTCAAACCACGAGCTCTCCTCTTTCGCAGCGTAAACAGAACATTCGATCGCAGCCAAACCAATTAATTGCCTTCGATTTTCCAAGAGGGTTTAACCTTAGGAACCTTCTCATATTTATAGTCCATACGTGGACTTTAGAACACGTCGGCTGCAAAGAAAAGTAATTTCGAATTTAATCGAAATTTGCTTTCTAAAGGGTTTAAAAACCCTTAAAGTATTTTTAATAAATTAAAAATAATTTCTCCCTTAATTAATTAAATAATTAATTAATTAAAACCTTGAAGGGTTTTAAATAATAATTAAATAAATAATAAAGAGAACCTCCATTGGTTTTAATAAAAACCATTGCCAATGGAATCTCTCTGGATTCTCTTAAAAATATTCTCTTGGAATCTTCCACCTTTGAAGCCAACACATCCTCTTAACATTAATGTCATTTCCTTTTGACATCAATGACAACTCATAGACAAGAAGCTAGGATCTCAAACCCAAAATTGCCAACAATCTCCCCTTTGTCATTGATGGCAAACCATGCTTCTCAACAACACATAAACTCAACATAAACAACTCTCCCTGTCTTGAGGCTCTCCCCTTACTCATATCTCTCCCCTTTGTCATCAATGGCAAAGGGTCACCTTTGGGGCTTGGGACTAAGAATGAGCCTCTTAGCTTAGTCCCTCCCCCACCTCCTGTTGAGGTGTTTAATTTCGGGGTGGGAGTAAAACTCCCAACAGGCACTGATCATCATCAGTGTCTATAGCTGCCTTACCATGTCTTCTCTTGTTCTCCTTGTCCATATTCCTGTTCCTGTTCTTGTTATCATTCCTGTTCTTATCCATGCCTTGATCCTTGGACCTGTTCATACCACTGTTCCTGTTCCTGTACCTTGGAAGTTCAGCTCTACACTGTCTAGCTGTGTGACCTTCATTGTTGCACTTATAACAAGTAACAATGTTATTTCTTTTAGGCATACCTGTTCTTTGAATCCACCTGTTTTGACTAACCCCATTCCCGTTATTAGCCTTGCAAAAAATTGCCTTATGCCCAAACTGTTTACAAGAGTAGCAATACCCTTGAAAGAAATTACCACCTCTGAAACTGTCATTTACCTTCCTTACTTGAGTCATGCAATGTGAAGCCATGTGACCAAACCCGTGACAAGCAAAACATCTGCCATTAAACTTTCCTGTAAATGACCTTCTAGGTCCGGTAAACTTTCTCCCTTTTTCTGTTTCCTATTTTCTGTTTCTGTGCATCTATCACTCAAGGACTCTTTCTCTGAAATACTCTCCTCATCGGAACTCTCTTCTTTTTGGAATCTCTTACTAGATTCCCCAACTTGTTCCTTGTGTGGCTTAACAAAACCAAGGCCTATTTTATCTGTTGTCTTTCTTTGACCTTTGATGATGGACTTTACCTTTTTGGAGCTATCTTGAAACCTGTAAAGCTTATCCTTGTACTCTTTAGTTTCCTCTTTCAAAGAAGCCATTTTTTGTTCTAACTCATTATACTCAAGAACCTTAGACTCTAACTCATCCTTGAGTTCTTGTGTCTTAGCTATAGAGAAGTCAAGACTTTCTATAAGATCATCTCTCTCCATACAACATTCATCTAACTTATCCTTGAGTCTAGCATTCTTCTTTCTTTCCTTTTCCAAAACACTAAGAGCACTAATAAGTTCACTTTCAAGATCCTTTATTTGTTTGCTTTTTGAATCATCAAAGCCTTTTTCAGATTTCTTATCACTAGAGGTGCTACCCTTTTCAAAGACCATACATGCATCTTCCTTATAGTTTTCTGAAGCATCCTCATACATACTAGAAACCAAATCATTATTTGTGCAATCATCCTCAAGGTGACCAAAATTTCCACATCTAAGACATTTCATGATAATGAATCTATGTTTCGGTTCTTCCTCTTTTTCCGATATGAACAACATCTCATTTTCATTATCACTTGAAGAACTTT
Organism: Wollemia nobilis; assembly: GCA_028583015.1. Taxonomy (NCBI): domain Eukaryota; kingdom Viridiplantae; phylum Streptophyta; class Pinopsida; order Araucariales; family Araucariaceae; genus Wollemia; species Wollemia nobilis. Next base: position 4,767,750 of record JAQPPZ010016895.1, read on the forward strand.
CACTATCACTACTAGAACACTTACTTGCTTTGTCTAGGTAGAAACTCTTCTTGTGCTTGTGAGAATACCTCTTTCCTTGATTGTTGTGCTCATATTTGTTTTTCCTGTGATGCTTGTGCTTTTCAGAATCCTTGCTCTTAGAATCCTATTTATCTTCATCACTTTCATTCTTGGGAACAATACAGTCAGTAGCATAATGACCAAACTTTCCACAATTGAAACATCTTATATTTTTCATACTTTTGTGCTTTCTAGAGAACTTGCCTTTCTTGCTGTAATATGCCTCTTCATCACTAGAAGACTCATCACTATCTTGAAGTTGTTTACCCTTGGATTCCTTGGTAGCCTTGAAAGTTGCCTCTTTCTTGACATCAACCTTCACTTGAGTTCTCAACTCAAATGCTGCAAGTATACTATGGAGCTCATCCTTTTTCAACTTATCCAAATATTTAGCTTCCTCAATAGCAAAAATATTTTCACTAAATCTATTAGGAAGAGATCTTAAAATCTTATCACAAACATCATTTTCAGCAAGCTCAAGACCTAAGTCTTTCATGGAGTTAACAACCTCATCCATACGAAGCATGTAGTCACTAATATTTTCATCATCATTCATCTTGAGTTGTTCAAACATACCTTTGAAGTGTCTCAACTTGGCCTTTCTGACATTTGTATCACCTGTATGAACCACCTTCAACTGATTCCACATTTCACTAGTTGTCTTGCAGTGAATCACTTTGGTGAGATCTACTTTCTATAAGCCTTTTAGGATTGCATTCATTGCTTTTGAATTGTTGTGATGTAGGAGCCTTTCTTCTTTAGTATTAGGACCATGTTCAGGAATAGTGTACTCATCTTCAATCACTTCCCAAACCTCATTACCAAGTGCCATTAGATGAACCTTCATCCTTGCACTCCAAAGACCAAAATCTGACCCATCAAGAATAGGTGTTGCATTGCCACTTGAATAATCCATTGTGTTCTTTACTAGCTTTTCCTTCAAGCTGTTAAACTTTTCAAAGGAAGCTGCTTTGATACCAATTGAAGAACACAAGCTTATACTGAGAGGGGGGTGAATAGTATAAGACCTCTTTTTACTTTTTCCTTTATACTTCAAAATAGTAAAGCAATATACCCAAAGCAATATCAAAGCAATGCACAATATCATCCACAAAGTGACACCAATTTTAACGTGGTTCACCCAGAATGGTTAGGCTACGTCCACAAAACTTTTCTCTAAAAGTTATCTCAAAGTTCTTTGGGAATCCTTCCCAATTACAATGTTTATGAGCCTCGGCCCAAAGGAGATACCTTCCCCCAATCAAAATTTATGAGCCTCTCGCTCAAAGGAGATACCTTCCCTCTCGCTCTAGAAATGATCCCTCAGAAGATCAACTGCCTCTACCTCTTGCCAAACACGTGGAACTCCTTTCCACCGAAGACCTCCTATCCTCAATGCTTAGCCTAAGAGACCTCTGCCTTCTATGATCACGTCCACAGTAGCTCAACAACCTATACCAAACACAGTCAATCGGTCTAGTACAAGTCTTCCTCTGTCTGTCAGATCTGTCCAACTCTTGAACAAATCAATCCTCTGCATACAAGCCTTCTCAAAGACTTGCCAACTGTCCTCAGGTTCTTCTCATAGAACCAATGCACCTCTGTCCTCAAGTTCTCTGATAGAACTATCAAACTCAGCTCACAAGTCCTCTTGCTAGGACCTATCCAAATCTGCTCACAAGTCCCCACCGGAACCTGTCCAAAAACTCACAAGCTCACCAAGAAAAACTTTCTTAGTAGGAAATCACAAAGTGAATTGTTAGAGACCCAATGTGATTTGTCAAACTCATAGAAGCATAAAGAGAATTGTTAGAGACTCAATATGTTCTATACTCAAATCCCAATCTCAAAACTCAACTCAAATCAACTCAGCTCAATCTCAATCTCAAATCTGAAAACTCAACTCAATATCTGAAATGGATAGGATAGAATGTTTTCTTTCAAGAACATGAAACCCCAACAATTGCCAACTATGCAAAGAATCACATAACAATGATACTCATGTTCTTTTCATCATCAATTAGGGTTTCAACAACAATGCTCATCAAACAAGGTTTAGTCAACCAACACCATTCAACTCAACATCAACCTTGAAGCATTCAACCAATCATCACAAGAAAAGGAAACAAGTAGAAATCCTTTTCCCTCCAAAGATATTTGAACAAAACAGCCACCAACACAATATCACCAAATGCAAAGAATAACTTGCTCAAATCAACTCAATGGAGTAAGCCCAATATCATGAATCAAGTAAAGCAATAACTTGATCAAACAACCTCTATGGAAGCAACTCAACCATCAAACTCAAAACAGCCAACCAAGGGTTCCACCAACTCAATGCAAGTAGCAAGACTCACAAACATAAACCCTAGTGCACAATGCTTCCACTACCTCAAACCAAAATTATGCATTCACCAAAACTCTCATCAAGGATAACAATGCATAAGAAGTCTTCAACAAACCAGAAAATAGGATTTACACCCAACCAAAGGAAACCTAGTTGAAAACCTTTTCACTCCAACCTTATTTCAGAAAACATACACCAATCATACTCATAAGGAAAATGTGCCCATACCTTTTTGGAGTAGAAGAAAATTGATCCTTAAATCTGTCACCACACACAACCCTCAAACTTCCAACCAAGTTAGGGTTAGAACCAAGATAAATGAGCATATATAAAAACTTTCCTTAATACACCTTTTAGCTCCTCTTCTTTAAAAACAACCACCAAAGAAGCCAAAAACACAACAACCAAAACTTACACCTTATATCTCCATTTTTAAATTTAGCATAGCAAAAGACTAATCTCAAAAATACAACCAAAGAAATATCCCCTTATTTCTCCTATGTCTTTTAAACAATGCTAAACAATGCCAAAAATCATATCAAGAAAATAATCACACCTTATAATGGCTGCCCTTGAAGAATCCGAAATTCATGGCACAAAACACGTTTTAATAAAAACGTGACTAATCCATGCACAGCTCCCTCCGTGGGGATCGAAACGCAGACCTCCGCCTACGCAAGGCCCAAACGCAGCCTTCGCTGCCACTAGCCCACAAGGGGCTTACGAAGTCCAAGACGGACTTCCTTCCACATAAACGGTCAAGCTTTCCGAAAGCTTTTCAAACCACGAGCTCTCCTCTTTCGCAGCGTAAACAGAACATTCGATCGCAGCCAAACCAATTAATTGCCTTCGATTTTCCAAGAGGGTTTAACCTTAGGAACCTTCTCATATTTATAGTCCATACGTGGACTTTAGAACACGTCGGCTGCAAAGAAAAGTAATTTCGAATTTAATCGAAATTTGCTTTCTAAAGGGTTTAAAACCCCTTAAAGTATTTTTAATAAATTAAAAATAATTTCTCCCTTAATTAATTAAATAATTAATTAATTAAAACCTTGAAGGGTTTTAAATAATAATTAAATAAATAATAAAGAGAACCTCCATTGGTTTTAATAAAAACCATTGCCAATGGAATCTCTCCGGATTCTCTTAAAAAGATTCTCTTGGAATCTTCCACCTTTGAAGCCAACACATCCTCTTAACATTAATGTCATTTCCTTTTGACATCAATGACAACTCATAGACAAGAAGCTAGGATCTCAAACCCAAAATTGCCAACAATCTCCCCCTTTGTCATTGATGGCAAACCATGCTTCTCAACAACACGTGAACTCAACATAAACAGCTCCCCCTGTCTTGAGGCTCTCCCCCTTACTCATATCTCTCCCCCTTTGTCATCAATGGCAAAGGGTCACCTTTGGGGCTTGGGACTAAGAATGAGCCTCTTAGCTTAGTCCCTCCCCCACCTCCTGTTGAGGTGTTTAATTTCGGGGTGGGAGTAAAACTCCCAATAGGCACTGATCATCATCAGTGTCTATAGCTGCCTTACCATGTCTTCTCTTGTTCTCCTTGTCCATATTCCTGTTCCTGTTCCTGTCACTGTTCTTGTTCCTGTTATCATTCCTGTTCTTATCCATGCCTTGATCCTTGGACCTGTTCATACCACTGTTCCTGTTCCTGTACCTTGGAAGTTCAGCTCTACACTGTCTAGCTGTGTGACCTTCATTGTTGCACTTATAACAAGTAACAATGTTATTTCTTTTAGGCATACCTGTTCTTTGAATCCACCTGTTTTGACTAACCCTGTTCCTGTTATTAGCCTTGCAAAAAATTGCCTTATGCCCAAACTATTTACAAGAGTAGCAATACCCTTGAAAGAAATTACCACCTCTGAAACTGTCATTTACCTTCCTTACTTGAGTCATGCAATGTGAAGCCATGTGACCAAACCTGTGACAAGCAAAACATCTGCCATTAAACTTTCCTGTAAATGACCTTCTAGGTCCCGTAAACTTTCTCCCTTTTTTTTGTTTCCTATTTTCTATTTCTGTGCATCTATCACTCAAGGACTCTTTCTCTGAAATACTCTCCTCATCAGAACTCTCTTCTTTTTGGAATCTCTTACTAGATTCCCCAACCTGTTCCTTGTGTGGCTTAACAAAACCAAGGCCTGTTTTATCTGTTGCCCTTCTTTGATCTTTGATGATGGACTTTACCTTTTTGGAGCTATCTTGAAACCTGTAAAGCTTATCCTTGTACTCTTTAGTTTCCTCTTTCAAAGAAGCCATTTTTTGTTCTAACTCATTATACTCAAGAACCTTAGACTCTAACTCATCCTTGAGTTCTTGTGTCTTAGCTATAGAGAAGTCAAGACTTTCTATAAGATCATCTCTCTCCATACAACATTCATCTAACTTATCCTTGAGTCTAGCATTCTTCTTTCTTTCCTTTTCCAAAACACTAAGAGCACTAATAAGTTCACTTTCAAGATCCTTTATTTGTTTGCTTTTTGAATCATCAAAGCCTTTTTCAGATTTCTTATCACTAGAGGTGCTACCCTTTTCAAAGACCATACATGCATCTTCCTTATAGTTTTCTGAAGCATCCTCATACATACTAGAAACCAAATCATTATTTGTGCAATCATCCTCAAGGTGACCAAAATTTCCACATCTAAGACATTTCATGATAATGAATCTATGTTTCGGTTCTTCCTCTTTTTCTGATATGAACAACATCTCATTTTCATTATCACTTGAAGAACTTTCACTATCACTACTAGAACACTTACTTGCTTTGTCTAGGTAGAAACTCTTCTTGTGCTTGTGAGAATACCTCTTTCCTTGATTGTTGTGCTCATCTTTGTTTTTCCCGTGATGCTTGTGCTTTTCAGAATCCTTGCTCTTAGAATCCTGTTTATCTTCATCACTTTCATTCTTGGGAACAGTACAATCAGTAGCATAATGACCAAACTTTCCACAATTGAAACATCTTATATTTTTCATACTTTTGTGCTTTCTAGAGAACTTGCCTTTCTTGTCGTAATATGCCTCTTCATCACTAGAAGACTCATCACTATCTTGAAGCCGTTTACCCTTGGATTCCTTGGTAGCCTTGAAAGTCGCCTCTTTCTTGACATCAACCTTCACTTGAGTTCTCAACTCAAATGCTGCAAGTATACTATGGAGCTCATCCTTTTTCAACTTATCCAAATCTTTAGCTTCCTCAATAGCAGAAATATTTTCACTAAATCTATTAGGAAGAGATCTTAAAATCTTATCACAAACATCATTTTCAGCAAGCTCAAGACCTAAGTCTTTCATGGAGTTAACAACCTCATCCATACGAAGCATGTAGTCACTAATATTTTCATCATCATTCATCTTGAGTTGTTCAAACATACCTTTGAAGTGTCTCAACTTGGCCTTTCCGACATTTGTATCACCTGTATGAACCACCTTCAACTGATTCCACATTTCACTAGCTGTCTTGCAGTGAATCACTTTGGTGAGATTTGCTTTCTATAAGCCTTTCAGGATTGCATTCATTGCTTTTGAATTGCTGTGATGTAGGAGCCTTTCTTCTTTAGTATTAGGACCATGTTCAGGAATAGTGTACTCATCTTCAATCACTTCCCATACCTCATTACCAAGTGCCATTAGATGAACCTTCATCCTTGCACTCCAAAGACCAAAATCTGACCCATCAAGAATAGGTGTTGCATTGCCACTTGAATAATCCATTGTGTTCTTTACTAGCTTTTCCTTCAAGCCGTTAAACTTTTCGAAGGCACCCGCTCCGATACCAATTGAAGAACACAAGCTTATACTGAGATGGGGGTGAACAGTATAAGACCTCTTTTTACTTTTTCCTTTATACTTCAAAATAGTAAAGCAATATACCCAAAGCAATATCAAAGCAATGCACAATATCATCCACAAAGTGACACCAATTTTAACGTGGTTCACCCGGAATGGTCAGGCTACGTCCACAAAACTTTTCTCTAAAAGTTATCTCAAAGTTCTTTGGGAATCCTTCCCAATTACAATGTTTATGAGCCTCGGCCCAAAGGAGATACCTTCCCCCAATCAGAATTTATGAGCCTCTCGCTCAAAGGAGATACCTTCCCCTCTCACTCTGGAAATGATCCCTCAGAAGATCAACTGCCTCTACCTCTTGCCAAAGCACGTGGAACTCCTTTCCACCGAAGACCTCCTATCCTCAATGCTTAGCCTAAGAGACCTCTGCCTTCTATGATCACGTCCACAGTAGCTCAACAACCTGTACCAAACACAGTCATCGGTCTAGTACAAGTCTTCCTCTGTCTTAGATCTGTCCAACTCTTGAACAAATCAATCCTCTGCATACAAGCCTTCTCAAAGACTTGCCAACTGTCCTCAGGTTCTTCTCATAGAACCAATGCACCTCTGTCCTCAAGTTCTCTGATAGAACTATCAAACTCATCTCACAAGTCCTCTGCTAGGACCTGTCCAAATCTGCTCACAAGTCCCCACCGAAACCTGTCCAAAAACTCAGCAAGCTCACCAAGAAAAACTTTCTTAGTAGGAAATCACAAAGTGAATTGTTAGAGACCCAATGTGATTTGTCAAACTCATAGAAGCATAAAGAGAATTGTTAGAGACTCAATATGTTCTATACTCAAATCCCAATCTCAAAACTCAACTCAAATCAACTCAGCTCAATCTCAATCTCAAATCTGAAAACTCAACTCAATATCTGAAATGGATAGGATAGAATGTTTTCTTTCAAGAACATGAAACCCCAACAATTGCCAACTATGCAAAGAATCACATAACAATGATACTCATGTTCTTTTCACCATCAATTAGGGTTTCAACAACAATGCTCATCAAACAAGGTTTAGTCAACCAACACCATTCAACTCAACATCAACCTTGAAGCATTCAACCAATCATCACAAGAAAAGGAAACAAGTAGAAATCCTTTTCCCTCCAAAGATATTTGAACAAAACAGCCACCAACACAATATCACCAAATGCAAAGAATAACTTGCTCAAATCAACTCAATGGAGTAAGCCCAATATCATGAATCAAGTAAAGCAATAACTTGATCAAACAACCTCTATGGAAGCAACTCAACCATCAAACTCAAAACAGCCAACCAAGGGTTCCACCAACTCAATGCAAGTAGCAAGACTCACAAACATAAACCCTAGTGCACAATGCTTCCACTACCTCAAACCAGAATTATGCATTCACCAAAACTCTCATCAAGGATAACAATGCATAAGAAGTCTTCAACAAACCAAAAAATAGGATTTACACCCAACCAAAGGAAACCTAGTTGAAAACCTTTTCACTCCAACCTTATTTCAGAAAAACATACACCAATCATACTCATAAGGAAAATGTGCCCATACCTTTTTGGAGTAGAAGAAAATTGATCCTTAAAGTCGTCACCACACACAACCCTCAAACTTCCAACCAAGTTAGGGTTAGAACCAAGATAAATGAGCATATATAAAAACTTTCCTTAATACACCTTTTAGCTTCTCTTCTTTAAAAACAACCACCAAAGAAGCCAAAAACACAACAACCAAAACTTACACCTTATATCTCCATTTTTAAATTTAGCATAGCAAAAGACTAATCTCAAAAATACAACCAAAGAAATATCCCCTTATTTCTCCTATGTCTTTTAAACAATGCTAAACAATGCCAAAAATCATATCAAGAAAATAATCACACCTTATAATGGCTGCCCTTGAAGAATCCAAAATTCGCGGCACAAAACACGTTTTAATAAAAACGTGACTAATCCATGCACAGCTCCCTCCGCGGGGATCGAAACGCAGACCTCCGCCTACGCAAGGCCCAAACGCAGCCTTCATTGCCACTAGCCCACAAGGGGCTTACGAAGTCCAAGACGGACTTCCTTCCACATAAACGGTCAAGCTTTCCGAAAGCTTTTCAAACCACGAGCTCTCCTCTTTCGCAGCGTAAATAGAACATTCGATCGCAGCCAAACCAATTAATTGCCTTCGATTTTCCAAGAGAGTTTAACCTTAGGAACCTTCTCATATTTATAGTCCATACGTGGACTTTAGAACACGTCGGCTGCAAAGAAAAGTAATTTCGAATTTAATCGAAATTTGCTTTCTAAAGGGTTTAAAAACCCTTAAAGTATTTTTAATAAATTAAAAATAATTTCTCCCTTAATTAATTAAATAATTAATTAATTAAAACCTTGAAGGGTTTTAAATAATAATTAAATAAATAATAAAGAGAACCTCCATTGGTTTTAATAAAAACCATTGCCAATGGAATCTCTCCGGATTCTCTTAAAAAGATTCTCTTGGAATCTTCCACCTTTGAAGCCAACACATCCTCTTAACATTAATGTCATTTCCTTTTGACATCAATGACAACTCATAGACAAGAAGCTAGGATCTCAAACCCAAAATTGCCAACATGATCATCTCTTGATGTTAATCAAAATAAGAGGTATTTTTCACAACACTTTTTTCTAGTAGCATTCCAAGTATTTTTTGAGTTTTCTAATTACCCCTAGTGTATAAATGAACCTACTACCATTATGGGTGGGGCATGATTCAATGGTTGATTACAATGTATTGTTTATTCAAAGGATGTGTGTATGAGAAAAATGAAGTGCTAGAACAAAAATCTTAGTAAGCATTACAAAACTTCCCAAAATATCCATAGTGTTGACTAACATCTTCTTTCTTACTTAAAATCCATGGCTTTACCTCCACCTAACACCTCAAGTTCTTCCTCTCCTCCTCATAATAATCCTCCTTTGGTAACTCCTCCCACTACCCCTCCAATTGGTAATCCTCTTCCTAGTACTATTGACCATGATTTACATGCATATCTTTTGAATCAATAATACATGATTACTTCCATTGCAAATTCCTTGGATAACATCCAAATATCCTAAAATATCCACTACTATACCTTCTCTTATTCATGAGTCACAAAAAACTATCAAGTAATAGCCTTTGATCATTCATCAGGAACCAAATATTAGTATTATTCCACAATTGCCACCTAGTTGTAGTCCTCTAGTTATGGGTGTTTACAATCTAGGATTTGCTTCTGATTTGGATTCTATGATAGAATGTGCTTCTAAGTTTCTTGATTGGCCTCATGAAGTTCCTATTTCTTGCATTGACATTCCCACTTTTTAATGTGTTGATCCTCAAGAGTGGTTTTCCAAGATGGATAGCCTTATTTTCCTACACCATGTTCCTAAAGTTGGTTATATCGCATTGGCATCTACTATGTTGGGAATCCAAGATCATAAATGGTTGTTGTGGTAGCTTTTACAACATGGGAGTTCTATTTTATGTCCTAACTCCAAAGAACAATTTCTTTGAAGATTTGATCAAGGATCTTCCATGTCGTATATGGTTTATCTTATGCAAAAAAAGCAAATAAGAATAGTGGAGTATTGCTTTGAGTTCACTAGTATTCTCACGTACACCCTTCAATTAAATCTAGTGATGATAGTCTAAGCATTTCACCATGGTCTTAATGAAATTTAAATATAGGTCAACATGCTTTATCCCTATACTATCAATGATTCTCAACATATGGATTTGGTGATAGAACAAAAGCTCCATGATTCTAGTCCCCAACATAAATGTGGCTTCAACTGTCATCATCCTCATTACAATATTGAGTGATCCTAGGGATTTTTTATATCTCAAATGTTATTCTCACCATCTCCAATATTATGCTTGTGAATAATATCACAACTTTCAAGTGGAATGTAAAGATATAACAATATATGAAGATGAAGATTCATTATAGTAGGAGCAACTAGCAAAAGTAGATGGAGCAAAACATGTAGACGATACCATATCTCCCTCTGCTTACACTCTTATGGGTATCCAAGATCACCACAATATCAAGGTACAAGGGTTTATTAAATGATAACATGTCAATATGTTGATTTTTTTAGATAGCACACATAAATTTATAGATAGTAAGACAAATAAATCATTGGGCTGGTATATAAGTACTTCAAGTCAGGATAAATGTTAAATATTAATTACAAATGGGGGTACCACTAAATGTGTAGGTTGAGTGGATAAAATTAAAATCTAAATAAGGTATTATACTTGGTTAAGAAATATATTTTCCATGAACCTAGGTAGTTCAAATATCATCCTGGGAGAACAATGCCTATCTTAGCTTAGTGATGTTACTATAGTCTATAAAAATTATATAGCAATTGGATAGATAAGGGAAGAATCATTTGCATCCAAGGAATCCAACCCCCTCCCTCCAATGTGGTTAGTTCACATAGTACGGAAAAGATATTGAATAAAGGTAGTTATGGATTCTTTGCCCAATTCAATTGCATGGGGTTTTAGTCTTTGGAGCTACTTATTCTAACTCCTCCTTCAGATTTATAGAACATTGTGAATCCCTATTAGGAGTTCTTTAGTGATCCCATGGGTCTACCTCGTAAGTACACATATGATCATGTCACCCACCTTGTTTTAGGAAGTCAACCTCCTATTGTTCACCCTTACCACTACCCCTAGCCCCAAAAGTAAAAAATTAAAAGGTTGGTTTAGGAAATCTTGGAGCAAGGAATCATCGATACAAGCATAAATCCATACTCATCCCAAGTGGTGATGGTACAAAACAAGGATAATTCAAGGTGCATGTGTTCTAATTTTATTCCTATAAGAAAGATCATTATTAAAGATAAGTATTTAATCCATGTCATAGATAATTTGCTGAATGAATTACATGGTGTTAGATACTTTATAAAACTAGACTTTTATTCTAGGTTTCATAAAATTAGGATTAGAGAAGAGGATATCCCTAAGACTAATTTTCATACACAGGAGGGGCATTATGAGTTCCTAGTCACACCTTTTGGTCTCGTTAATACTCCTTCCACTTTCCAAAGTCTCATGAACTTTATCTTTTGTTATTTTCTTCCCAAGTTTGTCCTAGTTTTATTTGATGATATTTTAATTTACAAAAAGTCCTGGGAGGATCATCTAGTTCATATTAACAAATTTCTTCACCTATTATAAAGGGAAAAACTTTTTTTTAAAGTATCCAAATGTTCCTTTGAGGTCTAGGAGGTAGAATACTTGGAACTTATACTAACTCAAGAAGGAATCAAGATAAAATCTATGCAAGATTGGCCCTTGTCCAAATTCCTCAAATGGCTTTGTGGAATTTTAGGACTCATAGACTACTACAAAAAAATATCTACAACTATGAAAATATTGCTACTCCTCTCACTGTTCTCACTAAAAAGAATACCTTTTATTGGTATGAAGCTAATTACCAAGCCTTCCAAACCCTCAAAGAAGCTATGTGTACCACTCCTATTTTGGTCAGTCCTTACTGTAGCATACCTTGTGTCATTGAGTGTGATGCTTTTGAAATATGTATTGGAGATATTTTGATGCAATATGGTAACCCATTAACAATTGAGAGTAAGAAACTTTCAAGTGATAATCTAGGATATTCCCCTTATGAGAAGGAAATTCTAGCTATTTTGCATGCCATAGATAAACGAAGTCCTTAATAGTCGGGGTATCATTTCATCATCAAGATTCACCATAGCAGCATTAAGCATTTCTTAGAGTAGCATCTCTCATTCCTTGAATAGAATAAATGGATGACAAATATCTTAGGTTATAATTTTATCATTGAATACAAGAAAGAAAAAGATAATTTGGTGGATGATGCCTTGTATTGCAAATATGAGGATGTTATTTTTCCAACACCATCTCTAGCCCTCTTCCACAATGGTTTTATCAACTTCAAGAAGATCAACTTTCTGATCTAGAGATTGCATAGATTATTTAGGAAGGGAAGGGAGGTTCATAATTACATTATTATTTCTTATATACTGATGGATTGCTTTGGAAAAAATATCACATTTATCTTCCTTGGACTTCGACTATTAAGTCAAATATTCTCCAAGAATTGTGTGCATCTTCTTTGGCTGGACATTCAAGATTCTTGAAAATTTACTAGTAGGTGAAGCAATATCTTACTTGGATAGGTTTCAAGATGTTTGTGACTTAGTGTGAGGTGTGTCAATGTAACAAAGGAAAAATAATTAAATCTCTTGGTTTGTTGTAATACTTGCCTATCTCTAACCATAAATGAGAGTATATATCCATAAATTTCATTGAAGGCCTTTCCAAATTTGAGGGCAAAATGATGATATTTGTGATAGTAGAGTTCCTTTCAAAGTATGCCCTTTTATGTGCATTAAAGCATATCTATTTAACAAGTAAGGTGGTCAATGCATTTCTTGATTATATTTTTAAATTACATGGTATACCCAAAACCATTATGAGTGACCATGACCTTGTATTCACTAGTAAATTTTGGAAAGAATTATTTTGTCTTAGTGGTACCAAGTTGAGTATGTCCTCTTCTTATCACCCTTAGTCATATGGTTAGAAAGATATTGTTAATAAATGTTTAGGTACTTTCCTTCACTATTTTGCTCGAGATAAGCAATATCATTGGACTTAATGAATCTCATTAGGTAATGGTGACATAATACTTCTTACCATTCATCCCTCAATATATCCCCATTTAAAGAATTGTATAGTGATAAACCTCCATTAGTAATAAGATATGTTGTAGAATCCTCCAAGGTTGCCCACGTAGATGATTTGTTACAACAACGACAACTTGTGCTTCAACTTCTTAAAGATAACTTGAATTTGGCCCATAACTACATAAATCAACAATAGGATTCACACCATTTTAAATGATAATTTACCATAAAAGATATGGTCTTTTTATGCTTGCAACCTCACAAGCAATTTCCTTAAAGACCAATTCTAGTTAGAATTTGGCTCCTCAATTTTATGGGCCTTACAAGGTGGTTCATCGCATTGATGAAGTGGCATATTAGTTAAAACTTCCACCATCTTCCCGCATCCATATTGTTTTTCATATGTCTTGTTTCAATTATATTATTGGACAAAAAGTGTTGTCTCAAATAGAGCTTCTAATACTCAATGAAGAAGGTCGAATCACTATCCAACCTAAAGCAATGTTGTAGTCTAGAGTTCATCATCTTTGGTCTTAACAATTTTAGAGATTCCTCATCAAGTGGTAAGACCTTCTAGAAGAAGATGCTACATAGAATCTTGAGAGTATTTTCCAATATTTTCTAGCTTTCAGCTTTGAGAACAAATATTCTAATGGATGGATCCATGTAATGGCTCTAATATAGCCATGCCAACTATTAGCTCAGGTCCTAGGTTTAGATAGTCATCCCTTGAGAATTAAGATTAGGTTTAATGATTGATTTGATATATAAATAGGAATAGTTAGGTGATAGGTAAGATCATCTCTTGATATTATAATCTTAGTCACTTTTATTGCACATATGATATTTTTCCCTCTCCAAGTGGCTATGAGACTTCACCCTCTCTAAGTGGCTAAGTATTTTTATTGATTTGAATCTAGAATTTGATTATTGCATATTTGATTTTTTTTGACAAGTAAATCTGAATTATTATTGTCATTTAGGTATTGTTACTTGCACATTATTGAATTACTACTGCTATTGTTATAATTCTTGAATTTATTTTATAACAAGTGGGTTCTATGGGTATTTGATGATAGATAGATTTGAGATCAAATTTGGTGAACTTTACACCATGAATTTGATCTAGAAAATCATCTATCTAAGGGAGTGGATAGTGGTTCTTCATAGTGATTTTATTCAAATATCTATAGTCAATAAATAGTATCCATGTTCCATATTTCTTTGGATCCAAGATAATTGGACTACCACATGGTAAAGCACATGGACTTATGTACCCCATTTGAATTAATTCTTAGATCTGCCTTCTAATTTCACCATTTTAAAGGACTAATCTATGCTAAACAAGTGTATTAGAAAAAGGAGAGCCATGAATCAAATTAATTGAATTATTTACATCATAATGAAGTGGAATGCCATTTGGTAACTTGAACAAGTCATCATATTATGCTATAATCTAGTCCACATAATTTTGTTGTGCATAGCATGCAATTGATGTAGCAATAATCCTCTTTCAGTTTTGCAACTTGATCATCAATAGAATAAATTTTCTTTTTTGGTTATCATATTTCTACATTATTTAGCATTGATTAAGAAAATAGAAATAAAATGAGATACTTATGGTATCTTGAAGCATTGACCTTTGACAGTGATAATGACACTTTGGGGACTAGAATAATAAACACCATACCTCTTTCACATAATAGGTGGCCCAAAATCCTATCACAAACATCCAAGAATACAACATCATAAAAACTTCATATTTCAAGGGCTTGATGGCATAAAAGATAATATATTGTTGAATGACACGAATGTCCCTCATCTATTGTAACCATACAACATTATATGGTTGTGAGTGTGGCGTGATAGGTACATTTAAATACTTTACCATCTAAGTAGAAATTAAATTCTTTTTATTTCCAATATCACCAATGAAATATAATGCCTTAGCCTTGACCCATATTTGTGAGTGAAATAAGCTTTCCTTATGTAGTAACTCTTCTTGTGACTCCTCTGGTGCAACATATGTGGTGGTGATGGTCACATTTATTTTGGATTTTATAATTTGTTTCCCTCTATCCTTGGCCTATGGATGTGGAGACGATAGTGTAATAGATGGAGGGTTGTGACTCAACAAATAATGACTAAATTTATCAATACTTCTTCCTTGATTTCCAATTGCTCTTGTGATAGTTCCACCATTTTCCAATCTTGGTCTTCAAGGGATTCTTTTCTTGGGAGTCATTTTTGGATTCCAATTCTATTTTTAGGTTTGAATCCTTTATCTTGATTCTTTGGAGAGTCACTCTTGCCTTTCTTTGTTTGGTACTTAGCTTTCTAGATTTTATTATTTGCTCCTCTTGCTTTTCTATTTTGCTTTTGTGATTTTACTCCAATTGACAAGTATAGATGCCTCTACCAATATTTTGAATTTGAAGAGATAAATATCGTCTCAAATGTACCATTGCATCCCACTATAGTACTTAAGGATTTAATGTCTTTTAGTATTTTGAATACCTAGTTTTGCTACCATGGAGTAGAAAGCATTAGTATAATCTTGAACAAATTGGTCTTTAATTTGATGCAATTGTTGCCATCACAAATATTAGTCTTCATAGGCTCCCATGGGATAGTATTATCCTTAATAGCCTCCATGAAATAATCCCATGTGAAACTACTTCATCTTCATTCTCTTCCATAACCCTATTACAATACGCTTCCTACCAATTTCAAATAGGTAATAAAGCTTTCAAAAGTGCAAACATGATTTCTCATTGTTGGTGAGCTTATTTACATAGAAGTATGAAGATAACTAATCTAACCAATTTTATAGGGCATCAACATTAATTTTTTTATTCATAAGTAGGAATATTAAAATTCACCTACACCTTAAAAGGTGTGGGAGAACTGAACGGTGCTAGGGTAGTGAGAGGTTTTGTGGAGGGGATTGAAAAATTTGTAGTAGGAAGCCATTAAAAAAATTGAGCAAATTGATCCATATTATTCCTCTATTTCACAAGGGCTTTGTTCAACTTCTCCTTGAAAGGATATACTATCTTGGTGTTGTCTATTCTGGTTCTTATTTGATATCATTTGGAATGATAATAGAGGTAATCAAAGAGATCTCATGTCTAATATCCAAACTTTTGATGTCTTGATCTTGTGTTTATGAGCATACACTCAAAAGATAGGCCACTTTGATATCATTGATCCAAAACATAGAATTTTGGCTAATATGAAACTTCAAATTTTGAGTTAAGGAAGATCATGAAAGTGTGCAATTTAGAAATAACAAAGTATAACAAACCAAAACACAAAAATATATAAACAAAACAAAATACTTCAAAAATATACTACAATGCAAACAATCTATGAGAAGAGATGTAAGGCTACATTACATTCATTACTCATGCTTTTTACAACCATGGGTGCATCTCTCTTTATAATACCATATGCTAGGATCCCTTGAGGCTATCTGCGTGGATTCCTTCCTTTTATAGCAGATAGACACAATGCTCTTTTATAAGGTCTCATTTAGTGTATTGGAAATCCATCGTATTGAATATGAAATGCCACCGATATAAAGATATGGTGATTCACCTTCCATGGGGTACAAAGTGAATATTAAATGAATAGACACAATGCTCTTTTATAAGGTCTCATTTAGTGTATTCGAAATCCATCGTATCGAATATGGAATGCCACCGATATAAAGATATGGTGATTCACCTTCCATGGGTACAAAGTGAATATTAAATGAATGTTACATACATATGACTTATCCTTTTATGTTTTTGTCTTTTATTGATGTGTCAACCTAACATACATGCATTTTGACTACAAAAATCTAAAAATAGAAAATTACTATTTTTACTAAATTTTTTGTTTTGCATCTTTAAGACCTTTGGAATGTTTTTCGTGTTTTTCCACAAAGTTATTAACAACTCTGTTTAGAACAAATTGCCTTTTAAAATTGTTATTCTCTCTCTAATCTTTCCAATGATTTTCAAATGTATCAAAATAAGGTCTTAGCACAAATTACTCTCTATAAATTTTTTAGGTATTTTAAGCATAAAACCATACCCAAAAAAGTTCACATATGTGAATCATATACTAAAATAACATATAATATCTACAGATAACATGAATAAAAAATTAAAAAATTGAGTTTAAATTTTCTTTTCCTTTTAATTAATTAATTAATTATTATTTTTAATATGAAAGTTAGTTTGTTTATGTGGTTTTGTTAAACTGTTAATGGTGTCAATTAAATGTAAGTTTTCTATTAGTTTTTAAGCGAAATATTGAATTTATATATATATATATATATATATATATATATATATATATATATATATATAAACTTTGTTACATTTTTAATAATCAATAATATTACAATCAATCTGTTTTAATATATAACCTAATAAAATTTAAATTTTAACTTAAATTTCTATTTTATGTTAATTACTTTACTTTTTTATTAAGTTTTAGAAGTTAAGACAACGCAAGAAATAAACTTTCAAACTCAATTCTCAGACCTTCCCTAGACACCAACTTAAAAAAAATTAAAAAAACCTGCCATCAATATCAGAGATTTTACATTGAGATTTAAAAATAATAATCATTGATACAATATTATTTTTTATAACTAAAATTAAGATACTTACCAAATAAATAAATAAACTAATATCCAAGCATAGACAAAATACTGTAATATAAGTGAACGTCAACCAAATGCCTTTACGCAGTTATTTAATTTTTTCATTCACATGAATATACCAAAGTCGATGCATTTAAACGATAAATGGTTAATAATAAGAACTAACAATATTGATTTACAGATTATGGAAAATACAAAATAATATTTTTTTAACTGCGTTTTCCTGAAATAAATGAATGAATCTATTATCGTGGGTATTATGAAATTTTAAATTCAATCAATCATAAATTCAAACTTGTATTATAAAATTTTAAATTTTATATTTGAACCAGTGTCATTATAACATTTTTTTTAGCACAGTGGAATCGGTTATATTTACAGTCATTTTTTACTATCAAGTAGAATTCGAATCTTGGAGTTATTTGGGGCTGCTCTTATAACCCTGCGTCATTTCGTTATTGTTGACTTGGTGTGAGATGGAGACCACCGTTCCCTCCAGTCATCATTGGTTTGGCCCGCACAGCACTTAAATGATTCAGATCAAACTACTTCCTTTACTAACTGCCCAATAGCCCTTACCAATCCACTAACCTTTGAGGCTTCTTATAACATTATTTCATTACGAACAAAATAGGAAAATGAATGGATTTAGATCAAACTACTTCCTTTGCTAACTGCCACCACCAAAATAAATACCCAATAACCCTTACCAATCCACTAACCCTTAAAGCTTCTTATAACATTATTTCATTACGAACAAAATAGGAGAATGAATCTGCAAAATACGAGAATAAATCTACAGACCCTCAAATTATTGATCACATAGACGCACCACTGCAACAGTGGCACCCGTAAATGCACCACAGCCAGCCAGAAATTTACCAGTCTTAGCAGCACAGTCAAAAACATCCTTTTTTTCCCTTCTTTTTCTCCTTCTCCTCCTCCTCCTGTTTTTTCTGCGCCATCTTTTCTTTCTCCTTCTGTTTGTTTTTCTCCATCTTCTCCTTCTCCTTCTCCTTCCTCTTCCTTTCTTTTTCTTCCTCCTTCGCCTCCTGCTTTTTTTTCGCCACCTTCTCTTTCTCCTTCTGTTTGTTTTTTTCCATCTTCTCCTTCTCCTTCCTCTTCCTTTCCTTTTCCTCCTCCTTCGCCTCCTGCTTTTTCTTCTCCATCTTCTCTTTCTCCTCCTGCTTTTTTTTCTCCAACTTCTCCTTCTCCTTCTCCTTCCTCTTCCTTTCTTTTTCTTCCAAAGCTTTCTTCTTCTCCTTCTCTTCTAACTTCTTTTTCTTGAGCTTTTCCTTCTCCTTTTCAGGTAAGGCATTCTTCTCAGTGAAAAACATACTGCTAATACTGTCTCTCCCTCTTTCAAATCATACCCATTACCATATTTTACATACAATCTTCCCAAGAGTTTGTGAATGGCTTAATATAAACTATGAGAGTGACCATCCTCTAATTGCTTCAGCCCGGCAATTGCCCACTTTTCCTCAATTTTCAACACTTAAATATAAATATGATATTATCCCTTTCACAACCATTACCCTATTTTACATACAATCTTCCCAAGAGTTGGTCAATAGCTTAATTTAAACTATGAGAGTGACCATCCTCTTCCTTGATCAGGCCGGCAATTCCCAATTCCCAACTTTTCCTCCATTTTCAGTACTTAAGTATAAGGATAATATTTAACCTTTCACAACCATTACTATATTTTACATGAAATCTTTTCAACAGTTTGTCAATGGCTTAGCATAAATTATGAGAGTGACCATCTTCTTCCTCTCCTCTTCCTTGAAACAGGCCGCAACTGACTGTTATTCCTTTTGTTTTGTTTTTTCTCCTCCTTATTTCTCTTCCAATTATATCTCGTTTGTTTTTTCCCTAAGCCTTCTCATTTGGAGTTTGTTTTTTTTCCTTAGCCTTCTCATTTGTCTCCATCTTAATTTCCATCGTCACGTATGCCTAGCTGCAGTAAGAAATACATATCTACAATCTTGGGTTATTATATATTTATTTGGAGATATTTTTTCAATATTTCTAGTCTGTACTGTTTTGACGCATATGCATGCCACAAATAACAGGCAACATTTCTCCTTTTCAATATTTCTTTTGTATCCTTTTCCTTTTCCTTCTTGAGCTTCTCCTTCTCCTGTCTTTTCTTTTATTGGCCATTTTTTTTTTCCTTCCCCTTCCCCTTCCTCTTCCTTTCCTTCCAAAACTTTTTTCTTCTCCTTCTCTTCTAACTTCCTCTTCCTCTTCTTATTTTTTCTCCATCTTCTCCTCCTCCTCTTCTAAATTTTTTTTTTTTTTTTTCTTTTCTCCATCTTCTCCTTCTCCTTACTCTTCCTTTTTCTTCCTCTTCCTTTCTTCTTTTCCTTCTCCTTCTCTTCTACTTTTTCTTGAGCATTTCTTTCTCCATACTTCACACGCAATCTTCCCAAGAGTTTGTCAATGACTTAATATAATGCCTACTTGATCAGGCCGGCAAATGCTTCCTTGACCAGGCCGGCAATTGTCCACTTCATCAGGCCTGCAATTGTCCACTATAACTTCTCTTCTCATTTGTCTTCATCATTTTGATAATATTATCACTTTTGTGTTTTTTCCTTGGCCTTCTCATTTGTCTTCATCATAATTTCCATCGTCATATTTTTCCAATATGTCTAGTCTGTGACTCTCTACTGTTATTGGGACTATTTACTATGATGCAGGCCAGAAGCACTTTTTGTGATGTTATTGGGACTGTTTACTAAGGGAAAGTAGTGTGACAAATGTATAGATAGTTTTTAATTTTTTATAGATTTGATTATATTGGATTAAATTGGATTTAGATTTTATTTGTGTTGTAACACCGAGAAATAAGAATCGGAAATCCGAATAATTGAAATACCGAATCCGAGAAATAATAAAATTATATTATTTCAATCTTATCTTTTTTAGATCAGCTGGAGCATTATCGCATAATCTTGGGTTCGATTCCCTCGTGATCTTTAGGAATAGAGCGAACGCGACTCTCTCCTACGGGTGGGTAATGCCACCCTTCCGATCGATATAGAGCTAGACCGAACGAGCCGGAATGAACTAGTCTCTAGATACTAAGGCCTGGAACCTCACCTAAAGAGAGGTACCGATAGAGAGGAGCACTGACAGGACAAAAGAACAAGAAAAGTGAATGAACTGTGAACGAAAATAATAATAATTTTATAATAATAAATATTATTTTATAAAATTTAAATCTTAATTTTAAAATATTAATTAACTTGATTTTATAACCATATAATAATAATTTTATACTAAAATTTAAATCTAAATTTTTTAAAATTTAAAATATTTAATCAAAAGAACAATAAAAATTTACATACCAAGAAAAAACAGCGTTACAAATAAATATTTACCAGGCCATGAAAAGTAGTGTTACAAACTAGTTTTCAGAGCATCATTGTTTACCTTATGTTGAAATAACTTAAAATAGAAAACTCCTCTATGAAGTTTTTAACATTAACTTTGAAGATTATCTTAGAAGGATGGTGATTAAATATTTTATTAAACTTAAAAATAATAATTTTTTTATGGAGGGTCATTTTGGTTTGAGAAACTATGATTTGACAAATCACGATTAAGGGTTCTACACCCTTCTTGGTATATTATGAACTGAATTTTGAGTATCCGATGTGTATTGGTAGGGTAGAGATTCGAAAGATCGTATCCCTTCTTTATAAGATTGCTCTATCCTCTCCAACTCACTTATAATACACAGAAGTAATTTAAAAAAAATATTAACTTTTTAAATAATGTGAAATAAATCACAGTAGCGACCAGTATTTGTTAAAGACATGGTAGTACCTGCGCCACAAGTACCTGCTAAAGATATTGTAGTACCTGCAAATGACCAAATACATTCAAATATGGAAGTTAGTCTTTCATAATATGAATATGAATGTAAAGTTACATAATAAAGTTAAAAATTAAAGGGAAAACGAAGTTTAGAAAGAATTTCAGACCCAAATTACTTAATATGATTACCCTATTTTATAGTTGAAAAAGTTTAACTTGTTATAAACTTGATATCTTAATTATAAAGATTTTATAACCCAAGGCTTACGACTAACTTTGGAAAACTCAACAAAAAGACAGAAGACAAATTTTAAATTAAAGAAAATAAAAACATTTTAATCAATAATGGGAGGAGAAAAGCTGATTTTATAGTAAACATTCAAAAGTGAGTACAATTAAAGTTTATGATCATCAAATCCGAAAAAATATATCATGCAAATGCACAATTTCAAAATATACCCCTCCTTTAAACTAAATGGTTGGCCATGGCTTTCAATAAGTGATTGAATATGAGGATCCGTAATTTTTTTTTGAATCCTTTTAAATGTTGAGAATAGTTATTTATTCAAATTTTCAGAGATGAAAATAAAAAAAATAAAAAAAATAACTAATCTAATGCTTTATAGGCTGATGAACAATAAATAAAAAGGAAATTTATGAAAAAAAACTAATCTTATTTAAAATTAATTATTTTTGAAAATCTTTAATTTAATCTTTCATAATGGTTAATTTTGATCTTTGATATAAATTTGTTGACACTTTAAAAGAATAAAATAATATAAAAAGCAAAGTCCGTCTTTTAAAAATAATTATGTGCTTTTTGTCATGTTAAAAAAATGTTGGAATATTTTCAACATTGCCTCCTTAGTCCTAAGTATTAAGTCCTAGTATTTAGTTTTAGTTTAATGTTTTGATTTACATATTTCTAGTTAATTTGATTAGCATACGTTGAGGTTTTGGCTTGGTTGATCAATGTTTGACCATAGTCCAAGATTAGCATGTTGTTAGGATAAGAGCTATCTTTAAGTTAGTTTGTTGTAATAAGTTTAAGAGGATTTCTCTCAACCACCGTGTCTATTTTTAGTTCTTTCAAGAACTATAAAACTATGTAATGCATTGTTGATCAATAGAACAATTTCACCATTGTTTCTCATTTGGTATCAGAGCAGGTTTGCTCAGATGGATCAAAACCTGTGGAGAGTGGCGTGAAGAGATCTGAAGCACGCACTTTGTCAGAGAAACTCAAGTGGCCAGCACTCAGCAGAGTTGCAAGGAAGAGCTCGAGTAAATCATTAATATCTCATGCATCCTGAGGTATTTTATTATGAAATTTTGAGGGTTGTTAGATAATTGTATCAAGAGGATGCTGTCAAAATTTCAGGTGATTTGGAGCTAATTTACGGATTTTATTAGCATTTTGAGTTTTTCAATAAAATGGTTGTATAAGGTGGAATACAGGGTATTTGCTTCTCAAATTTTGGGAGAAATATTATTTAGATAAAATCATAATTCAGACAAAATTTCAGGTCATTTGGATCTGTATTGATTGATTTATGTGAATATTTATTTTTCCTTCAACAATCCTAGATCCAGAATTGTGATAGAAAGGGCAAAAGTAAATTGATCACATATTTCTCATTTGTGTGAATTTGGATCTGAAATTTAGTGGATTTTCAGATAAGTATATCAGAAGTCTACAAGAAAAATTTTAGTTTGTTTCAATCAGTATTGGCCGATTTATGATAAATTGGGTGCTTGAGACTTTGGTAAATAAAAGGAAGCCATGTATGCAGACTTGGATGTACCAAAATTTGATGGAGATAATTATGCTATTTGGAGCATAATGATGAAGACCTTCTTGAAGGCTCAAGACTTATGGGATATAGTTCAAGAAGGCTATGAGGAACCCACTTGGAGCAAGCTACAAGGTGAGGAGAGAAAAGAGAAGAAGGAGCAACAATATGCAAATTGCTTAGCTCTTATGGATTTGAGGAGAGGAATGGAAAATAATGTTTTTCCTCTCATAGCCAATTGTAGATCAGCTACAATGGCATGGCAAGTGTTGAAGGATGCTTATGGGTTTGATGAGGATACCCATAAAGCCATGTGTGACAATCATGAATATTGTTTAAGCAAGGAGGAGCCTTGCTTCCTTGAAGAAGTTTCTGAATTAGATCCTTTTGAAGGAGCTTTTGAAGAGTCTTGTGAAGACTCATATGAAGGTATGTCTTTTGCAGAATACATACATTCTTATAATGGAGAATTCTTTCTTGAAGAGCAAGACATACTTGAAGAAGAGCCTTGTGTGAAAGAGAGAAAAGAATCCCTTAATGGAGAAGAGGATAAGAAAGAGGAAGAGCCTTGTACAACTTTCCTTGGAGAGAGTCATTGTGAGACACAGATCATTGAAGACATGTCTTGTATAGGCATGGAAAATTGTAATAAACAATTATTTCTTTTAGGAGGAGAAAAAGTTGAAAAGAAAAATTGTACTAAAGAATTTTTTGCAGGAATGGTATGCTTTGAAAGCATTCACATTGATAGCAAAGAGGAAGAAGAATTTGAAGATAAAGGAAGAGAAACACTCACATTGGAGTGTTCCTTGCTTGAAGCTCACCAAGGTGAGATGTATGATGAAGAATGTCTCATGAAGGAGACATATGAAGAAGAGTGTCTTATGGAGAAGACACCAAATCAGCTATTTGTTGAAGAATACTTCATGGAGAATGCATCTACAATTCTCATGGAGGAGAATAAAGAATATGATGATGGAAAAGCAATGTTCATGGAAGACTATTGGCTTATTTTTGTTGAAGACCATTCACTTGGAATGGATGTGTGCTCTCTTGAAAGAGCAAATAAAGTAATGTGGGATGATGATCCACAAGAAAAGTTTGATGAAGAGGAAATGGAAGCTATAAGCTTCTTGTTAGAAGATCACTCATCAAGGGTGAAGGATGTGTTGGGTGAAGAAAAGACCCCACAAGACTCCCTCATTTGGGAGATGGAAAGTGAGAAAGAAAATGGGATAGAAACAGAAAATGAAAATGAGATTGCTGATTTTCTTGTTGTAATGGCAAAGGAAACATCACTCATGGATGAAGATCACTCACTTGGAGTGACTACATTGCAGAAAGAGAGTTGTCTTGAAAAGGCAACTATGTATGATTGCTTGAATGAATGGTGTTTCAACACACCAACATGGATTGAACAAAGGAGGAGAACTATTAGTGAAGAGTTGATGGTTGATCTTGAAGCACCATACAATGAAGGAGAACTGCTACAAAATAGCTTTATGGGAAGCACCAAATCTACTCATACTAAAGGTAATGTTTTTATGATTAATGATTTGTTTTTTGTGAGCAGGAATGAAAAGAAAGGAGAATGTCTTCCAAAGGCATTATTGAGAGGTGATTGTCTCATTGAGACAACTTTGATGAAGAGTCTTCTTGGAGAGAAGACAATGATGGAGAACTTGGGTCACATGGATCAAAATGATGTGTTCAAAATTCCTTGGGAGAAGGATTCTTGTAAAGTCATTGTTTTGAGAGAATATTTGTGTGAGGAGCAACTTTATGTTGCATATGTAGTTGGTCATTATATGGCCATATTTGTTGTGATTTTTTGTGTGGAAATATGTGAAAGAGTTGTATGGTATAATCATCTATGTGAGATGATTAATTGTAAATACTCATGTGGAGTATTGTTTAGTGTTGAAGATGTAAAAGAAGATCAAAATGTGAGAGCATGGTTTAAAGACCATAATGATAAAGATGTAAGAGAGTGGTTGCTGAAAACCACAAGAGGAGATACTTTTGTTGAAGGGGGAGCTAATCAAAAAAAGAAGGCACTCAAGCATTTGCAGGAAATTCCACATGAAGAGTGGAAGGAGTGCCACCATAAGTATTTTGCAAATTCTGATTTCTTGATTCAAGATTGGAGGAAACGTAAGAGAAATATTTTCTTCCAACTCTGTGATGCTTAAAGAACTCTTGCATGAGTGTCTTTAGCATCAAGGGGGAGAATGTTGGAATATTTTCAACATTGCCTCCTTAGTCCTAAGTATTAAGTCCTAGTATTTAGTTTTAGTTTAATGTTTTGATTTACATATTTCTAGTTAATTTGATTAGCATACGTTGAGGTTTTGGCTTGGTTGATCAATGTTTGACCATAGTCCAAGATTAGCATGTTGTTAGGATAAGAGCTATCTTTAAGTTAGTTTGTTGTAATAAGTTTAAGAGGATTTCTCTCAACCACCGTGTCTATTTTTAGTTCTTTCAAGAACTATAAAACTATGTAATGCATTGTTGATCAATAGAACAATTTCACCATTGTTTGCAATTTTTTAACACTAAGAAAATTAAAAAAATACTTTGCTTGTAATTTTACGAGAAAATCACACAAAACCCACAATTTAATGTAATTTTGTTGAAGGTGTTTGTGTTTTATGCTACAAAAGTGAGGAAACATCTAACCACTTGATGTTTGAGTGCCTGTTCATGTGCTAGATATGGAAGTGATGGTTTTTAGCTTATAAAATTTGAGCCAATGGTGATTTTAATTTGTTTAATATTTCAAAAATATGCAAGAGGGATATATTTAAATCTGAAGCTCTTCGTATTGGGTGGAAGCTTGGATTTAAACTTTATTTGGTGGCAAGTGTGGTTGGAGAGAAATGATTGAATTTTTAAAGAAATCTTTTCATCCTTTTATGGTGTTGGCAGGTCATTTGGAGTAAAGTCATAGAAATTGTGGTAGTGTATGCTAAAGAGGAAACTAGGCTAATATAGGGATGATGAAGAAGGAAGTTGAAGTGCAAGAGGGGTAGGATAGAGCTAGTTGGAAACCACCCCCAAAAGGTTGGATTAAAATTAATATTGATGGAGCTACAAAATGTAATTCGAGATAGAGTTGGAATTAGAGTGGTCTATAGGAATCATGTTGGGATAGTGCTCTATTAGGAACTGTAGGGCCTAGGCAAGGCCACAAACAATGAAGTAGAAGTCTTAGCTATCAAATTTGCTTCTATTTAGGTGATAAGACAAGGTTATAGAAGGATAATCATAGAATTAGATTCTCAAATCTTGGTAGGAGCTATGGATTGTATGAGGAAATTTGCTTTGGAGACATGGAGGTTGAGGATTCTTCTCACCCAAATTGAGGAATTGTGGAAGGAATTAGATGATGTGATTCCCATTTATGTGGGTAGAGCTCTGAATAAAGTGGTAAACTTCTTGGCTATATGGGTACCAAGAAGGAGGTAGGGGTTCAGTGGCATAGTGGAATGGCTGTTGAGGATGAGAGGATTAGGCAAATTAGTGAGCAAATCTAGTGTTTAGCTAATTTAGATGGCCATTGTAGACATATGGTTTAGGAGATTTGGCTCTAATGCAGATCTCCTTTTACTATTGTAAATAAGTGTTCTCATCAACTAAGGCTAGGGGAAGTCTCATTCCAACTTGTAAATGATATTGTTTTCATATAATTTTTTAAAATTATTTTTCAAAAAATGTAATGTTTTTAAAGATAAGTTTTTTGTCGAAAGGTCATTGGTTTGATCCATTCTAGCTAAGATCTATATACATGTCATGGATCTCTTATCACTCAAGTGTGCTTTTCAAATCAATGATAAATGGGGGTGTTTATATCAAGAACCTGATTAGAAAAAAATTCTTGGTAAGTGTTGATAGCTGAAAATGTAAGCTTACACAGCACCCCTGCACAAAACCAACATGGGAATTTCCCTCTCGTGTGGGAATGCTTGAGAGAAAAATACCTCCAAAAATATTCGGTTCTCGTAAAATAAAAATAAAAACTAAACAAAACTACGATTAAACTTGCTGGGGAAACAAGGGAAGGGAAAATAAAAACTGCAATGAAAAAATAAACTAGAAAATAAAAACTGCAACACAGACTGGAAAATAAAATTAAAAACTACACTAAAATGCACTGGGAAAAGGGAGAGGGATAACATAAAATAAATACTATAATAGCAGACAAAAAAATAAAAATAAAGATAAAAAAGAGGCGATACACCAAAATAAAAAGGGTTGATTGATCCACTTAAAACTCCATAAAAGACACAGTACAAAAAATATGAGACGTAAAAAAAATATGAATCAAATGCAAGAGGTAAGGTTCGTGTGAATCAAGGGTCAATGCCACATGCAATCCAACCAAACTGAAGATACACATAATACAACTCAAACAATTTTTTGAATTATTTTTCGCAGTGTTACAAAGGTCAGCAAGTGACAAAATGAACCAACCATTTGAAAGATCTAAAAAATCTATTTTATAGACAAGAGATATTTTCCAGTATTCTATTTTCTACCTACATTAATTATCTTTGCTAAACTGCATATTTTCTCACTCATTTTCTAGATCTGCATGGCTTTTAAAATATTTATTTACCCACTTACTGGGCTATAAAATATTCATTTGCACACTTTATGTTCTACAAGGCTATAAAATATTTATTTTCTCACTTTCTGATTTGCAAGGCTCTTAAAATATTTATTTGCCCACTTTTTGATTTGTAAAAATTATAAATAGATTTTCCCCTGTTGGCATTTAAATATCTAGAATTGCTGCATTAATTCTCATTTACTTTCTAGATTCATAGAATTGCAAATAAATTTTCTAGTTGTTAACATCCCAAAACTATAGAACTGCACAATAAATTTTTATCCACTTTTTGATTGATAAAACTGCAAACATAAATTCTTACCTCCTTTGCCTGAATTAATTTCTTCTACCAAACAAGAGATTTTCCTACCATTTTTCCAGATCTACAAGATTGAAAAATATTTTCCCATTGTTAACGTCTCAATCTTCATAAATGTTTGTCCACTCTTAGATTTACAACACTGTATAAATATATTCATGTTGTTGACATCAAATCTGCAAAATTGTGAAATAAATTTACACCTACTTTCCAAATTTACAAAACTACATAATATTTTCCACCTGGACATCTAAAATATTTTTTTTAATAATGTGGACAACTCACAAATGATGAATAATATTTAAATAATTTTTAAAATAAAAATTGAATTACTTCTCTAGGTGTAGACATTGGTCAAACCAAGAGTACTTGTAGTCAAATTGGACATGTGCAATCAAACTGATCAAAATACAGTCAAACTAGAAAGTGTGCAGTCAAACTAGAAAGAATTCAATCAAATTGGTCAATGTGCACTCAAACTGAAAAGTGTGCAGTCAAACTAGTCAATATGTAGTTAAATTGGTCAATCAAAAGATAGGCACCTGTATGCGTGAAGATAGGTGCCTGCATCCTGAAGATAGGTGCTTGTATGTGTCAAGATAGACACCTGCATCCTGAAGATAGGTGCTTGTATGCGTGAAGATAGGTGCCTACATTCTAAAGATATGCGCCTGTATGAGTGAAGATAGGTGCCTACAAACTGAAGATAGGTGCTTGTATCCTGAAGATAGGTGCCTGCAACCTAAATATAGACACTTGAAAATGGGATATAGACACCATATGTGTGTACCGATCAACTCCATAATCTACAAATATGACCTCATCCACCATGTATCAACAAATTTTTGCAATTGGTGCAACCGTTAAAAAAATTAGAGCGTGAGGCTCAAAATTTATTAATAGTTTGGTGACTCACTGAGAAGACATACCTGTAATGTGAAAAGAACCCAAAAGACCAGGTAACCTTAGCATCCATTAGGAACAGATTCATTGATCATCTTCAGGTTTTCAAAAAGAACTAAATTCCATACTTGCTTTGTAAGGTAGAACTATTAGAAATAATCTTTGTAATAGAACAAAAAATTGTCCAAAATTGAATAGAACAAAAATTGCACAAAACTAAAAACAATCAACATAAAATAAATAAAATAAAACATGCTTCATAGGAAGTAAGAGGTGTCTCGGGAAACTTAGGGAACACAACATAAAAGGAAACTAAAACTACAACATCCTACCCTTACTATTTTTTAAGCCCCTACTCTAACCAATCCCATCTTTGAAAGGGATTTCATTTCATAATCTTTTAGGGGAGAACAAAGTATTGTTGTTGTTCTTACACAGGAAAACAACAGGTAACTCATATTGTGCCCCCACAACTACCATCATATCAACTTCTTGATTGCTCTTCCTAGGGATTGTTTGGACATTCAAGGCATCAAATCCTTCAAGTAGGTCCAACACTATGTGTTTGTATTCTTCCATAAGCTCATCCTTAACAATAGACTAATCTTTGACTTATTGCACTACCAATTATGAATCACCAAAAATCTGTAATAGTTTCACACCATTTTTTTTTGCCTATAGGAGTTCATAAATTAGAGCTTCATACTTTGCCATGTTGTTAGTGCAGCTAAAATGGAGGTTGAAGGGATGGAGAAATGTTTCCTCAGAAGGAGAGGTTAAAACAATATGGACATCAACACCTTGATTACATCTAGTTGCATCAAAATGTATCTTCCACACACCTTCAGTTTGTTATTCTATTTTCATGATCTCTGATATCATGCTCTTTTTCTCCAAGATACAATATGTTTCCATATCTACCTCTTGAAAATTATCATATGGATCAGATCCATATAACCCATTTTCCCACTCATCAAGTTGAGTATCAAGAATAGGAGGTGTGGTTTGTGTGTGTACCTCATTAGGGTCCATTTGCATCAAATTTGTAGCCTCTTAAATAGGTATTTTAGTCTCTTTAGGTACTGAAGATACATGACTCAAAGATTCTTTGAGGAGATTCGTCTATCCTGTCAGTGCAAGAGCATCCCACATAGGAACTTGCAAGCTAGTCTTCTTCATTTTCTCCACCAAGTTGATAGGTTGATTCTTCTGTGTTTGTTTGGTAGTCTAATCATTCCTTGGCCTATCAACAATTGGATAAGTAGGCCTGTTTTACCATATTTTAATAGGTTGCTAAATTTGAACCTGCTAATTTCTCTAATATGGAGTATCCTTGAATGTGATTGCAGGTTGTTATTTTTGAGTCTACTAATTTCTCCAATTTGG
The DNA here is from genome assembly GCA_028583015.1 of Wollemia nobilis. Classification (NCBI taxonomy): domain Eukaryota; kingdom Viridiplantae; phylum Streptophyta; class Pinopsida; order Araucariales; family Araucariaceae; genus Wollemia; species Wollemia nobilis. The sequence continues at coordinate 4,798,219 of JAQPPZ010016895.1, forward strand.
AGTATCCTTGAGTGTGATTGCAGGTTGTTGTTTGACATTGGTACTTGAAGGTTGAGAGGATATGGTTGCTTGTGATATAGAAGGACCATTCATTACAACCTTCCATTTAGACCTGGTATTATAGTTAGACAGTACTTGCTTTATAGGCTAATTACCCATCATATGATTCACTACACAATGCTCATTTTATTACAAGCACATTAGAATGCTATCAAGAGTTGTTGCAGGAGGATGCTGATATTGTTGTTCCATTATTTGATAACTAGGATCTTATGCCACTAAAGCACTACTACTATTTGCAAATACACAACCATTTGGATCATGATGTAACTGATAATGAGGACATCATCTTTGTTGCTTAGCTAAGTTGTTTTGCACAGGTACTAGGGCCTGATTTGGATTAGTAACACCAAGGAATTGTGCTTGTAAAAGCCTAACTAGGTGAGCATGATTTTGATGTGGGGGCCTATTCTGATAAGGAGGGTAGTGTGGCTAGAAATTCCTCTATGGAGGTATTTTTGCTACTTCTCTAGAATATTGAGTTTGTTTTCCATTGTTCTAACCAAATTTAACAATCCTTTATTTGATCATTTAATTGACCAAAAGTGCTAGGTGCATTCTCATTAATTAGCAATGGATTAACTATTGGAATATTAGCAGAAGCTTGAGAGGATAATGGGTTGGGTACAATCACATTTGGAAATAGAGGCATATGAGATCTACATAAAATATTACCACACTGCACTAAATAATTTTCAACTTGAATAACCTTTTCATATGCATCAGGCAATGTATTGATTCCCATAGTTTGGATGCTCATACCTATATCAAAACTCAAATCTCTCAAGAAATACAAAAAATTAGATTGTGCATTTGGCCTTACCTCCATGGGTATTCTGTCCCAAGTCCTTTGGAATCTAAAATTAAAATTTGTAATCTTCTCATTAGGAGCTCTTTTGATCGTAGTTAGATGCTCCATACATGATAAACTATTTTATTTATCTTCAAACTGCTTGATCAGCTTATCAACCAAGTCATCCTAGCTTGCAATGGTACGAATAGGAAGGCTTCTAAACTATTGAAGGGCTTTACCATTTGAAGAAGATGCCAATAGTCTAACTATCATATTGTCTTTAGTCATATTATGCACTAGAGCATAAATTTACCATGTCTTGGAGATGTTCCACAAGAGAGACTGAATTTTCTCCTGTATAATAAGGCAGGACCTTAAGGGTTGATATTGGAATATCATCGTGTGCTATCAGCCCCAATGGACTACCCTAATTGAAAGAAGGATATGATCTAGGTGGTTGTTTAGACATGAATGGAATAGAACAATAGATCCTTTGAGTAAAGGGAGAGGAGCTAGTAGGAGGTGGTGTAGAAACTCGATCCTGAGTTCTTCTTTTTCTTCTTTTTCTTGAGGTATTAAAATAGAGTTGTTGAAACTAGAATCTACCTTCCCTTCTTGAATTGCTTCTTGTAGACACACCCCTCATTAAAATGAGGATGCAATCAAGGATCCGGTCTTTCTAACTGATGGAGTCGCCATGTGTTTTTTTTATGCTTCAATAAGCAAGTTACAGTCAAGAAAAATACTAAATCTTGACTGTTTTAAAACATAAACAAATATGTGCATATATTTCACAACAAACAATATATTTGTCCCATCGAGCGTGTCAAAATTGTTGATAGCTAAAAATGTACGTTTACACTGCACCCGTGCACAACACCAACATGGGAATTTCCCTCTCGTGTGGGACTTCTTGAGAGTAAAATACCTCTAGAAAGAGCTAGATCTCATAAAATAAAAATAGAAACTAAACCAAACTATGATTAAACTTGCTAGGGAAATAGGGGAAGGGAAAATAAAAAACTGTAATGGAAAAATAAACTAGAAAATAAAAACTACAACATAGACTGGGAAATAAAATTAAAAACTACACTAAATTGCACTGGGAAAAGGGAGAGGGATAACAGAAAATAAAAAACTATAATAGGAGACGAAAAAATAAAAATAAAAAAGAGGTGATACACCAAAATAAAAATGGTTGATTGATCCACTTAAAACTATATAAAAGACACAGTACAACAAATACACGATGCAAAACAAACATGAATCAACTGCAAGAGGTAAGGTTGGCGTGAACCAAGGATCAATGCCACATGCAATCCAACCAAACTGAAGATACACAAAATATAGCTCAATTTTTTTTTGTATTATTTCCTGTAGTGTTACAGAGGTCAGCAAGTGATAGAATGAATCCACCATATGAAAGATCTGAAATATTTTTTTATAGACAAGAGATATTTTCTAATATTCTATTTTCCACCTAAATTAATTATGTCTGCTAGACTACATATTTTCCCGCTCTTTTTCTAGATATGTAGGGCTTTTAAAATATTTATTTACCCACTTACTGGGCTATCAAATATTCATTTGCACACTTTCTGATCTACAAGGCTGTAAAATATTTATTTTCTCACTTTCTGATTTGCAAGGCTCTTAAAATATTTATTTGCCCACTTTTTTATTTGTAAAAATTATAAATAGATTTTCCCCTGTTGGCATTTAAATATCTAGAACTGCTGCATTAATTCTCATTTGCTTTCCATATTCATAAAACTGCAATTAAATTTTCCAACTGTTAACATCCCAAAACTGTAGAACTGTATAATAAATTTTTACCCACTTTTTTATTGACATAACTATAAACATAAATTTTTGCCTACTTGCTTGAATTAATTTCTTCTACCAAACTACAAATTTTCCTGTTGTTTTTCCAGATCTACAAGACTGAAAAATAATTTTCCACTGTTAATGTCTCAGTATTCATAAATGTTTGCACACTCTCAGATTTATAGCATTGTAAAAATATTTTCATGTTGTTGATGTCAAATCTGCAAAATTGCGAAATAAATTTACACCTACTTTCTAGATTTACAAAACTACGTAATATTTTCCACCTGGACATCTAAAATATTTACATTTTAAAAAATGTGGACAACTCACAGATGAGGAATATTTAAATACTTTTTTAAAATAAAAACTGAATTACTTCTCCAGGTATAGGCACTGGTTAAACCAAGAGTATTTGTAATCAAACTGGGCATGTGCAATCAAATTGGAAAGTGTGCAGTCAAATTGGTCAATGTGCAGTCAAACTGGAAAGTGTGTAGTCAAACTGGTCAATGTGCAGTTAAACTAGAAAGTGTGCAATCAAACTAGAAAGTGTGCAGTCAAACTGGTCAATGTGCAATCAAACTGGAAAGTGTGCAATCAAACTGGTCAATGTGTAGTTAAATTGATCAACCAAAAGATAGGTGCCCGTATGCATGAATATAGGCACATGGATCCTGAAGATAGGTGTCTGTATGCATAAATATAGGTGTCTACGTCTTGAAGATAGGCACATATATGCATGAAGATAGGCACCTGCATACTGAAGATAGGTGTATGCATCCTGAAGATATGTGCTTGTATGCATGAAGATAGGTGCCTGCATCCTAAAGATAGGCATATGTATGCGTGAAGATAGGTGCCTACAAACTGAAGATATGCATATGTATCCTGAAGATAGGCACCTGCAACCTAAATATAGGTGCTTGAAAATGGAATATATGCACCATCTGTGTGTACAAATAAATTCCATTAGCTATAAACATGAACTCGTCCACCACATATCAATAAATTTTTACAATTGATGTAACCGTTAATAAATTAGAGCGAAAGGCTCAAAATTTATTAACAGTAAGTATGCCATTCTAAAGTTGAGGCTAGATCTCAATTTCTTACTTGGAGAGTAATATACTTTAAGCTTCTTGTAGGGTGTGGGTAGCTAAGTTGTGAGTGTCAAGTCTCAATTGTACCATTTATGGTAAGATTGAGGACTTCAAAACATATCTTCTAGTTTTATAAGTCTACCAAATATTATTGGAATCTAATTTTTTAGTCAAGGTTGGATGGATGTTTGCTTTGTTAGGTGCTTCTCAAAGCTTTATCATTATTGATAAATATTTCTAACATTTGTTGCTCAAATGTCTTTGGATTATATGTTATTATTCAAGCTTCAATGATTCTCATTATCCATTTGAATTGGGAAAAGACCGTATTCTAACACATGCCTAGATATTTTAACCTTTTTATGCCAAGTGAAAGAAGCCAACTTGACAATGTGATGGAGAAAAAGAATATCAAGCATAAAATTTCCAAGCATAAAATTTCCAATTATAAAAAGAGGACTCCTTTTTAGTGATCTATTGCACCATCACATAAAAATGGAAGTATATGCAAGGAAGTCTTAACAAACATAAGATTTATTAGATACTTTATTTCTAACATAAAAAATCACATGGAATTGTTTCCTAAAACCACTCCATTTGGAGAGAACCACTTGATTTAATATTTTGTTCTTATTCAAGCCTATATCCATTTAGAGGAACTTTGTTTTAAAATTGATAATCAACATTGGTTGGTCCTACGGATGCATATTTTAAAACTAATTATTTTTTTATTGACATATCAAAAATAACCAGTAGAAGAAAAATACATACTGCACTCCCTTAAAATATTGAGAACAATACAAGCTTGGTAGGTGATAAGAATCATAAATCACTTAAACAAAAAATGTATTTTTTTAAAAATAATTTGAAAAAATATATTAAAACAAATATTATTTACAAGTTGGGATGAGACTCCTCCAACCCTTAGACAACAAGAGCACCCACTTTGTCCTTAAATTTTCAACATATTTCCATAACTCTAAAGCCCAAGACCTAACCACTTTTGGTTACAACACTAAAAAAAAATCTACATTGGAGCTAAATATCCTAAATCATATATATGTAGTGACTATCCAAATTAGCCAAACATTGGATTTGATCATCTACCTATATAAACCTCTCATATTCAATAGCCATACCATTGTACCATTGAACCCCTACCTCCTTCTTGATACCTATATTAGCCAAGAAGCCTTCCATTGTATTTAGAGCTCTACCCACATAAATTGGGATCACATAATTTAATTCCCTCCTTAACTCCTTATTTTAGGTGACTATAATCCTCAACCTCCATGTCTTTAAAGCAAAGTTTCTCATGAAATCTAGAGATCCTACCAAGATTTGAGAATTTGATTCTATGATTATCCTCCTATAACCTTGTCTTACTGCCTAGATCTAAGAAAATTTTATAGCTAAGGCTTTTGCTTCATTGCTCATGGATTTGCCTAGGATCTACAATTCCAAAAAAAGCATTGTCCCAGCATGATTATTTCAGACCACTCCAATTCCATCTCTATCCAAATTAACTTTTGTAGGTCCTTTAATATTAATTTTAATCCAATATTTTAGGGGTGTTTTATAACTAGCTCTGTCATGTTCCTCCTGTTCTTCAACTTCCTTATCAATTGTCCCTATATCAACATGAGTTTCCTCTTTAGCATACACTACTACAATTTATTTGACTTTTCTCCAAATGACTTGCCAGACACCATCCAAGGATGAAAAGCTTTCTCTAAAATTTTCCATTTCTCTCTAACCACAATTACCACCAAATAAAGTTTAATCCAAGCTTCCACCTGATACAAAGAGATTCAAATTTAAATTTACCCCTATTCCATATTTTCCAAATATTAATTTATTTTAGATCATCGTTGGCTTAGACTTTATAAGCTAAAAACCATATCTCCTAGTGAACAGGCACTCAAACATCAGGTGAGCATATGTTTCCTCACTTTTGTAGAATAAAACACACTAGGATGGGTCAACTATTCCCCTATGCCTTATATTATCAAAAGTAAGAATTCCATTATGCATAAACTACTAGATAAAGATGTTTACTTCTGATCAACCCTTAGACTTCCAAATATTTCTCCAATCCTCAACTTGATATGCATGAGATAGAGGTTATAGAAGGATCTTTGTATATCCATCCTTCATTGTGTCAGCCCTAAGATAATTCATTCTTCTCATCCCCACTTGTTCTTAATATTTTAGTCATGATGGGTTCCAATTCTGTAGGGATTGGAATTGGCCATTCACCCAACTTCTTAATTTTCTTAAATGTATAATCTTCTAGCTAACTATTGTTGAAATACCTTTTAATATTGATCCAACCCTTGTTTTCCATGGTTGTTTTTACTGATTGTAACTCTATAAATTCAACAATGATAGGTGGGTATTGATTCCATGAATTTGTCAAAAATTGTGTCTTCTCCCCTCTCCATTTTAAAAAAAATAATTTATCTTTCACTACTTGATATCCTATCTTTAGAGCCTTCCACAATAGGGAACCATTACTATCATAAGGGAAAAGCCTCACCTCATCTTGGTTCACTTGTCCCAAATATTTACTAGTTAAAAATCTATTGAATAAAGAAGCTGGTTGGGAGATCCACCTCTAATAAAGCTTTCCTATCAAAGCTTTACTATTTAGCTCTAATATCCTTAGGCCCAAATTTCCCTTTGCCTTGGATTGAATTACTTTCTCCTAGCCTACCAATGTCCATTTCCTCTCCCCTTATGCCCCTCCCCACTAAACATTTATGGCTATATTGTACAACTCTTTCCATATTGTATGTGGGCAACAATGATAGAAAATTTATAGTTTAACATGGCTTGAATGACTGACTATAAAAATTTAATATACCCCCAAAGGTTACCATATTTGATACCAATGGTTAATTCATTCTTTGATACAGTCCAAAATATTTCTCTATACAACTATCTTCAATTTTTTTAAATGCAGAGGGACCCCCAAATAGACCATTGGGAGAGAAGTCCTCATGAATTCCAATATCTCTAAAATTTTGTCCTGAAGCCTTCAATCAATATTGAAGAATACCACTTTATATTTCTTATTGTTGATGACTTGGTTTGTGGCCCTAATATAAACATTAAGAGTATCTTTGATCATTCTTGCTTCCCTAAGGTTGGCCACTTGCATCAATCTTGTGTCTTCCACAAACTGTAAGTGAGTCAAAACCTCCCAATCCACCTTAATACCTATGAGAAAACCCTATTGTATTCTCCTAAAGATGAGTTTACCCAAGCCTTTAATCAATATGAGAAAAAGATATGAAGAACAAAGATCTCCCTGATAAAGACCTTTAGTGGCTCCAAATGGTTGTGAGGGAAGACCTTTGACTAACATTGAGTATGTCACAATGGAGACACAACTCATGACCCACTCTATCCAATCCTAGGAGTAGTCAAAGTCTACCATCATCCTTTACAATAAGCTCCTCTTCACTCTATCATAAACCTTTGACATATCTATTTTTATGAATATTTTTATATTGCTAGATTTTTGCATTGAGTGGATTGCCTCCTAAGCTAGAACTACACAGTCCAAGATCTACCTACCTTCTATAAAAAACCCTTATTCTAAGGATATAATGTTGTCTAGGAGATATTTTAGCCATGCAACCATTACCTTCATGATTATTTTGTATATGACATTACATAAGGCGATAGGTTTGTAATCTAAAATATACATCCCTTCCTCCCCTTTTGGAATTAAAGAAATGAATGTCTAAATTTATGCTTTAAGTATTATTTTACTGCTCCTAGACTCCTCTATAATAACCATTACATCCTCCTCCAATCTATCCCAAAAGGTTTAAAAAACTCAATTGGGAAGCCATTTGGACCTAACATTTTTCTCATACTCGTTCCAAAGACTACCTTCTTCAGATCCTCTCTATCAATGGGTTTAAGCAAGGTTTGATTTTATTCTTTAGAGATGATAGAGTCTATGGTAGCAAAAATTATTTCTGAACCTCTTCATATTGTAACATAACTTCCTTAAAAACTTAACAAAATAATCCATTGAATGGAAATGCATACCTAGGATCATATCAAAAGATATATTGTTTTCATCCTGAAGAGATTCCATCTTGTTTTTTATCTCTTAACACAAGCAACCTTATGAAAAAAATTGGTGTTTCATTATCTTCCAGTAACCAAGTGGTTCTTGCTCTCTATTTTCAATATATCTCTTCTTAGTTGTCAATGTCCTCAATCACTTCATGCAACTCATCACCCTCTTCTTTGAGTTGCTATGTAATTATTCCTTAAATATTTTTTGCACCTCATCCCATATGACCACCAATGGAGCTCATTGGGCTTGGAAGTATTTCTTATTAGATCACCTTCATCATTTCAGTTGATCCTTGATATAAGAAAGTTGTTTATGGAATCTAAACATTGTTGTCCCGTATGTTGGTCATCCCTCTTCCCACCACTATGGGATTTTATTTTGAATTTCCTCCTTTTGAAACCAAAAGTTTTCAAATATAAACGATTTTTTGTGCTCCCTTGTCTTGATTCCCCCTCCAAAAAAATGGAAAAGTGATTTGAGACTAAATTATTTAAAATCTAAAATTTTAGATTCCATTTCACAAATACCTCCTCTAATATATATATATATATATTTACCCTCCTACTATGTGGCTCCTTCCTCTTATTAGTCCAAGTATAGCTACTTCTAGAACATTTAATATACACCAAATGTAATGTGTGGACCTCGACAATCATAAGTCGATCACCTAAGGCCAAAATTGGGGCTCCATCTTCTTGATATCTAGATGATAATTTAACATTAGAATCCCCAACAAAAATCCAATCTAAATACTCCCTTGAGACTCTTATATTATGCACTACTTTCTATTGATGAGTATGACCAATTAGGTTTTGATCCCTATAGAAATTTATGATTAAAACCTGCTCCATTATCACATTATTCCTAAAATGGGATGTGAGGACACCCTCCAAGATATATGTAAAATTTCCATTCAAGATATTTACAAAAGGTAACTATGTCCCCTAATCCCCCTTGGGAAACCATTTCCATATGACTAACACCCCTCCAAAGTGTATTTATTGTTTTATACATGCAATCCAATCACATTTTGATCTCCTAGATAAGCAAAAAATATATTTTAATTTTATCTCAGATTATTTGAATAGCACATTGATGGGTTATGCTATTTAAATCCCTAATATTCTATGATTGTATAACCATTGGTTACCTTGAGATCAGTAAGAGTCCATTGTCCTCACCAATCCTCTAATGACTAGTTTGTCTCCTTGAGATGCTATCAATTTCTTATTTGATTTCTACCCACTACCTGAGAGTTGATATTCTTTGATCTCTTCTCTACCTGGCTGATACAAAAAATTAGCTTCTCTATTATTTTCTACCACACCCATGATGGCATCCTTTACTATTGGTTGCTCCCGATTATAAACTATCAATGCCTCTACCATATTTGATTATGGTAACTCACTACACTCTATTACCTACTCTAAGATAGGAGGATCTGAAGAGGGGATTGAGCATGACTATTATTATTTTTGTTATTTCCATCGACTACTTCCATGAGTTGTTATTCTTTCTGCTCCACTAGTATCTTGAAGATCTCATACCTATTTTAGGGCTTGGGATGGGTTTTATCTTTTTCATATTTTTTCTTTTACCTCTTCCTTTTGGGTTATTCAAAATCATCTCCCTTTTCCTCTCCTCCCTTAGAAGTGTTGGATGCTTCTTTAGTGACTATAGACTTACTTTCCTTAGGAAGATTCAACATTCCCATAGGAACCCCCATTTTTGTGATCATATTATTTGGGAAAAACCGGGCCAAATGCCTATATTTGTGGCAAACTCTACACTTGAAGGTCAGTGCCTCACAATCCAATAAAAAGATATAGATTATAAATTAGTTATAAATTATTATTACTATAAATGTAAATTTAAAATATGTATTGTTGCTTAAATTTTCCAATAAAATAAATTCTTTTTGAAGTGCTTTAAGATGTGCTTGCTTTAGTTAAAATTAAAAAAATATGAGAGACATTTATCCAAATTTTTATCTTTAAATTAAAAATAATAATTTTATAATTAACTTTACAATTGTATGAGATCCAAAACTAAAATATTAATAGTCATGTGAAGACAAAAATAAACAATTTAATGAACTAAATTGATACATTTGAAAAATTAATTATTTTTTAATATTTAATACAACATTGATAATAATCATCATTTTCTCAATGTTCAAAATGGACTCATAGATTGTTAACTTTTGCTGGTCGGGTTTTACTTTTGAAGTCAGTTGTTCAGGCTTTACCGGTGTATAGATGCCTTATTCAGATTGCTCCAACAAGTTTTCTTCATGACCTGGATTCTCTTTCTAGGCAATTCCTATGGGCTGGCAATCTTGGTTCCTCAAAATGGAGTCTTGTTAAATGGGAGACTATTTGTCGACCAAGGCAAGCTGGGGGGTTGGGTCTTCGTCTAAGCTCTCTTTCTGGGACTGCTTTGGCTGCTAAGCTGTATTGGCATTGGTGTAGTAATCAGGAGCAAACTTGGGCCAAGATTATCTCCCACAAGTATCTTAGGGGAGTGGAAGGTTCAGAGATTCCTCGATACAACTTGACTGGTCGAGGATCATTTGTTTGGAATACTTTGAAAAAGGGAGCAGAGCTGGTTAAGTAGGGGTTATTCTGGATTTGTTATACTGGGTCTTGGGATCTTTTTTGGTAGGATTCTTGGGATGGCTTTGCTCCTCTTCTTAGCGAGTTTCCACATCTTCAAGATCTTGCTCAATGCTTTTGGGATGTTGGATGGTTGAAGGTGGTAGATTTCAAAACTGTTAAGTCCTTTGGTCAGATGGTTAGTCTCCGGTGGAAGGATCCTCGAGAATGGCCTGCTGGTGGCACTATGGATGCGAGGGCAGAGCTGGCCCGTATTCTCGCTAGCCATCCCTGCTCTTCTCTACCTGGGGATGATGTGCTAGCATGGGGAAGAGATAATAGAGGGATATTTTTGGTTGCTGCTGGTTATTGTGTTTTGGATCGGCAGCGGTTTGGTGAGGAGGAGGTTCCGTGGTGGAAGCAAGTTTGGAATAAGTTTATTTGGCTGAAGTGTAGTTTTTATGGGTGGCAGGCTACTCATAATCGTTGTCTCACTTGGGATAATTTTCAAAAGCGTGGGTTTGCTGGCCCCTCTTTATGCTATAACTGTGGGAAGGCTGAAGTATCTGTTGGGCATTTACTTATCCAATGTGACTTTGCTCGACAAGTCTGGCATTATTGGTGGGGAGTATGGAATCACCCTTGTTCGCATGCTTCATAAATAGTTGATTTTTGGAGGAGTATGGGGCGGTCTCCTGCAGTGGCTTTCTTTTTACAAGTTGGATGGAGTATTGGTCCTTCATGCATTTTTTGGTAGATTTGGCTTGAATGGAACCGTCGGATTTTCCAAGGTAAGGAGTTAACTACTTCCCAGGTCTGGCAGAGGATTTTGCGAATGATCCAGAACTGTGTCTGCAAAATGTCAGATTATTTCTCCCGTGGACCATGCCGAACGTCAGATCATGGAAATATTAGGCTTGATGGTTAATGGTCCTGGTCCTAATGTCTCTTGCAGATGGATGGGTCAGAATAATCGGGTGCGAAGGGCTGGCAAATGGAATCCGCCTCCTCCGGGAGTGCTGAAAATTAATACGGATGGATCTTCCCGGGGTAATCCGGGTAATGCTGGTATTGGTGGTGTGGGGCGGGATAGTAGTGGTACTATCCAATTTTTTTTCTCTTGCTTTAAGGGACATCATTCTAATAACTTCATGGAAGCACTCACAATTTTATATGCTTTGGAGCAAGGGTATGCTTTGGGTTGGCATCGGATTGTTTGTGAATCTGATTCTCAAATTGTTATAAATTTGTTAAATTCTGGAGATAGTCTTCATGGTTGTTGGCGGTTGAGTTGGGTTGCTCGGAAAATTCTTAATATCTCTGCTCACTTGGACTTCATTTCTTTTGTGCATATTCCTCGGGAGTGGAATAGGGTAGCGGATTTGTTAGCTAAATGGGCTTCTAAGTTTCAAGATGGTTGGGATGTTCAAAATTGGTCTCAACTTTCTTCTGATTGCTCTCAATCTCTCTCTTCTTTATTGAGAGCTGATATGTCTGAATAGCTTCTGCTTTTTCTTTGTATCATGAATGTTTTGCTGAGTTAATAAATTTTTACCCTCTTTTACATAAAAAAAAAAATGCTCCTCCCATAAAATGGAATTAACTCAACCAATTAAATTCCTCTACTTTCAAATGACATTAACTCAACCAACTAAATTCATCTATATTAAATGCTAGTTCATAACTCATTAAGACACACATGCATAATAGTCAAGTTGTTCTACATATATTTTGGCACCATTGTAATTCATGCCAACAAGGAATAACTAAGCACTCTATTGTATGATTTAGATATGCAAATAATTGCATATTTATTCTAAATTTTCACTTGGGTGGAAGAACATGTTAAAAGAGTAGATTTTGGTTTACAAGGAGAATTTTTTTTAATAAACTATATAATGGTCTATAAAAATAGGTAAAGGTCCATTCAAATTAACAATGCATCCTCTTAGGGCTCCTATGAAGAAATAGACTGCATATGTGCAATTTTTATCTCTTATGTACTTAGGCTAAATATGTTCATTTTTTCCTCTCTTCTATCCTTTTCTAATGATAATATTTCTAATTTTGTAAGTGTGGTACCAAGGTACTACCATTGCTTTAGAATTCAAGAATTAGCAGTGCAAGTAGAGGATACAAGGTGGGCCAAAATGTGGTGCTTAATAATAGAATATGGAGTCTAATTTTGAACTCAGTGGAGCTAGTGGTCATAGCCAATTTTAGAATTTCATGTTGAAGAACTAAGCAGGAGATGCAAAAAAATGACTAAGTATAAAATTCGATAATCCATTGAGATATGCTAGTGAATCATCAACATAGTAGTAAAGCATTAGAAACCAAGTAATTCAAAAGGTTATGAAGTGAAGTGGATGAAGATGGAAATTTTTGAAGGCACAAATACCAATATAACTAATTGAGAATTTTGTTTTATCTTTTTGTGTTTAATCTAATGTAATCAAAGAGTAATTGAGTTTATGTAGGGGTAAAAGGATGGGAAACATCTTACTATAAATAAGAGTCAAAGGATCATTTTTAAGGATATTTTGGATATTTTTTAATATTAGAGCTATCTTTTGTGATTTCAAGTCATACCCACCATATTTTGTAATTAATGAAAACATTGTTTATGGTATTTGTGGATCATATGTCATTTTACCTCTTGATTCTTGGAAAAATAGTGCTTGTGGCTTTGCCCTATCACTTATTGTCAATCCTTTATAATGTTGTTGCATTAAAATTTGAATATTTGATCACATTGATGTTTTTGATTGCTTCCAAATATGTTTATTGACTATCACTAATATTACCGTGGTTTTTATGGTATTTACTTTTATTGTGTTTGCTTTACATTTCTCACACTCTTTCCTATTTAAATTTATTTTTATGCATTTAGATTAGTTTAGTTTAATATGATTAGTTAGGAGCCAACGCAAATCTAAGGATTGAAAAAAATATATTTTCACTCCTTCCAATTGTTGAAACAATATTGTGGGTGCAAATATAATTAGCAATTTTGCGTTCAATAGTTTTTAGCCCACATGATAGGACACATAGACATGATTTCTACTTAAAATCAAGCGTACCTATTTGCATATCATTTTTTGAATCCTCTTCAAATCTCTGTAGAAATACAAAATGGTTTGTCCAAAATCCAAAATCTGATAAAACCCAAAAAATCTATAAAATTTATGTATACTTTGCTCAAATTTGATAATTTACCTAGATCTCAAATTGAAATTTCATTTGAATTTTCTTTAAAAAGTGATAAAATTAGTACAACCATGACTTTGTTGATTATCTAGCCTAAATTAAGGAAATTTTTTTGTTTTTAACTCTAATATAAAAATATGATAGTTATGTAGGCACATTTCTAGAGAAATAGAGTAAAACTTCCATATATATACTTACAATTTACTTGATGTTTTAGTTATCCCTACAAGGTTACAAAGTCCCCAAAATAATAATTTATCAACAAAACAATGATTTTCTACTCAAGTTCATAAATGAATCACCAAGTGTTTTCCATATTTTGAAAGGTCTCCAAAAATATTTTGAGTACCAAAGTCATTGATTTGCTTACTTCCAAGTCATTCAAACTTCTATTTGCTTGTATTACTCATGATTTACCTTCTTGTTAGAAACTAACTTGTGTCCACCCTAATTTTGGTAATATTTGGAATTTGACACTGTTTAAGCCAAATTTTCTATTTTGTAGGTGTGACAAGTTTTAACCAACTTCATAATTTATTGATGCACGAATAGAATTCAATATCTTGTGAGTACAAGATCAAAATCATGTGAAGGAAGTAAATAAGGTGAGCCAATAAGATTGATTGTCTACAAGAAAAATGATATTAAGGGAAAAAATCGGGTTGTTGTTGGGTGGATATAAGAATTTGGTGAACCTAATCCAACTACATAAAAAGGGAAACAATCTATGATGACTCCAATTAAAACTAATATGAACCCAAAAATTTCTTTCTAACTCCACCACCAGTTTTTCCATCCCTACTAACTCAAGTAGGTAAACCCCAAACCATTCAAGCTAGTCAAACCTAGACTTCCACTAGTCCTGCCACCCAAATTGTGATAATAAATCCTTTGTACGATATGCCATAAAATGATGCAAGCTCTATAAAATATAAATAATATATAACCCTTTTATATAGGTCCTACTACTTCACAACTAACCATGGTCTAATCCTAAAAATAGTAAGAAGTGGTATCAACTATTCAATTGATGAGTGTATCTACTCCATATTCCATTCAAAATCAAAAAAATGGATGTAACCCATACATTAGTACTATTCAATCATAGCTTAGATCAAGCTAAGAAGTAAATACCCCAAATTTACAAACCATACCAAGTAACTTGGAAAACAAGGCCCATCAAGTCATGTAGTAGGACAAACACAACAAAATCGATCAAATTATAGCACTACAAATGCCATATTATCCCACTAAACCTCTAACCATGTCAAAATATTACACAAAATTAACAAGTCCCATTTTTCCAATTAGGATTTTCCATGTTTAAGGGTATTTCTCAAAATCAACCTATACCTCCTTGCAACCATCTTCTACAATATCTACAATAGACTCCTCAAAACTAACTAGTTTTGCAATATTTACTCATATCCATAATACTAGAAAGATATGCCTAATCTCGAAGCCAACCCAAATCCTAATCCATAGGTGTGTTCTAATCTATAAATGATATAGAATCCAAATTAATAATTCATTCCTTAGTAACTTGTGGCTCTCCAAAAATCCCAAGTGGCTCCAAGTCTATAGATGGTCCAATATGTACAATGGTTGTAGGTATACATGGGACCTCATGAAAGAAGCTAAAAATCTAACATCTATGCAATATGTAATCAAATAAGCATGATAAAGCATGTAATCCAAGTGCAAAGAAAGAAAGGTAAAAGAAATGTGCCCATCTTTATTGATATTTATGAAATCCTCTTTACAACAAGGTTACAAAAACATCCCTCTTAGGGATTGACCATTGTGATACATATTACAATCCACAATTCTTGTGGTAGATGTCTTCAATAGACTCTTAGGATCCTCAAAATTTGATTATAGGAGGGATTACTCCTGGAACCTCCTCTTCGTGATGTTTTGAAGATGATCTCCAAGGTGAAATGCTCCTAGTAAGGCATGAACCTGCACACAAGAAAACTCACAAAGCATTAATAGAAATGATGCAACCTCTCAGGATGAGGCTATATTTGTGATAGATGCAAGATATAAAAGAAATGCTTAAAGAAAAATAAATATAAATGGAATACTAGAAAAGAAACATAAGCCAATGCATGAATATTGAAAATAAAGTATAAAGATCTATTAATTAATAGTTGATATATGTTAAGAAAGTAGATAAAGTGCATGAAATGATAAGTCTACGGTCTAAATGCAAGAAAATATCTCTCTAACCTTGAATGCTATTGATTAGAGTAGCTGAATCTGTTAGTTGTTTTCAGCGTTGGCGATGGTGCCTATGAGCTGCTGTCAAAAATAGCAACTGCGGGGTAGGGGTTCTGCTCTTTGAATTCTCACTATGGAATGATCAATTATGATACACAATTAGTGTTCACAAGGTTGGTTGTGTCTCAAGAAATAATTTGATGGTGGATTATCTTGGATTCGTAGTGAATTGGTGAAGAACAACAACAAGATTTCTCCTCAAGCCTTTGAAAGTTCCATTGATATGTGAACAATTATCATTATACAATTGAACAACACATTGATACACCTCACAGGAATGTAAAGTCACTTTTCAATTCGACAGGGCTTCACTACAATGAATTCTGGATCCTTTCTCCAATTTTGGGATGCCTTAAATAAGCTTCCCAAATATTCATCTTGGATTCTTAAGGAAGTCAAGGTCAAGAATTAGTTGGCATTGAGCAGTTAGGGTGAGGCTTATGGAAGCTTCATAGAGACAACCACCCAAGAAACCGTTGCAAATTTCTTAAATGCAATTGATTTCACTCAGCTCAGGGAGCCCAAATTTGTTATAGAGTTAGCTACTATCGATAGGAACGACTATGGATAAGTTGCCCATAGCCATTATCGATAGACATGGCTAGCCCATAGCCACTTTGATTGTCAATAACTACGATTGCAACTGCTATTGACATCAACGACTAGAGCTGCATAGGACTAGGTTACCCTAAATGAGTGGTTAGAACCACTATTGGGTCTTGGAAAGATCCAAGATCAATCATATGGTCTGCAAAGACATCCATATGAGTAGCCTCCTAAACATGACGTATTTTAGGCATCTACAGATACCTCTTTTTGAGATGCATTGTGGGAAAACACAACACTGAGCAAAAAATAGACAGCCTAGGGCCATATTATAGGTTAATTGATGTTCATTGATCTGGTCAACATTAGATACACCAATCTTAGAAATGATGCACATATTAGAATCATTGCTTCCAATGGTATGGAAGGCTTAATTTATGCTTTGGCACATCTGGGTATGATCAGATCGAATCGATAGACGAGGTGACAAAGGCTTAGCTCATTATATTTTATTTTTACCCTTGCAAACAGGGAAGCTTATGATAGTTGTTAGCAATGATTTTTAAGATGAACGTGATACAAATGTTTAAGTATTCAAGTGTTAACTTTTATTATGAATTATTTGAGTATGACTACCCCCTCAAGTGATGAGTTAATGAGGAAAAGGACAAGTGATGAAAGTGATGAGTCACTTGAACAAGATGACTGATTTGGATAGTTCAATATATTTAATGTTGTTGCAAGGTAGGTCCTATTACAACTATGATTTCAACCATTAATAGTAATTGTACATCTCTATCCTATGGATCAGTCCAATCACAATGGCTTTCTTAGGGAATAAATATGATAGCAATTCAATTTAAGCCTATGATGAATCACTATGTTCGATGATTTGATGAAATTTTATATAGAAAAGGAAATGAATACCTCATTCTCGTAGAGTAGTTCGACCTCCATGGCCTTCTTGGGGATTGAAGTGAAGACATTTCAATTCAACGATGAATAATTTGGTTCAAATGGCCTTATGGTAATTTACTCATCTTGCTAGATTGCATGGAGTGCAAGTCATTGCAATCACCAAGTGTATAGAATAAATAACTGAATACAAGGTGCACTGAAATTTTGATTTATGTATTTTTTTGTGATCTTGTGATTTATGATGAGATTTCATAGAATAAAGGAAATGAATATCTCATTCCCGTGGATCAGTCCTCCCTTAATGGCCTTCTTGGGGATTGAAGTGAAGATATTTTGATTTGTCGATGAATAATTTGGTTCAAATGGCCTTATGGTAATTTACTCATCTTTTCGGATTGCATGGAGCGCAAGTCACTACAACCGCCAAGTGTATAGGGTAAATAATTGGATACAAGGTGCACTAAATTTTGATTTATTTTATGTTTTTTTTTGTAATTTTGGATGATTATGGATCGGAAGCTATGCTAAAATATCCATGGATGCATTTGTGGATGTAATGCCCAGATGATGATGTGATTATGCTTATATGTATGTGATGTAGTAATGACATGCACTAGATATATAATAGATGTATGATTAGATGCTATGATCTAGATGTGTAGATGCATTATTATGTATGCTTATATAAATTCAATGGTGAATGTTAAAAGCATGTTTAAATTTGTTTCAATTGTTTATGCATTTAATCTATGTGATATAATATGATAGATGAGGTATATTGTAATGCATTAATTATATGAGGATGATCTAATGTAAATGAACCTATATGCTTTAATCACTTAAAACATAAGGAATGAAATCAAAATGTGTTACAAAATAAATGGAGGACACCACAGAATGTATGAAATCATAAATGAAAATGGTAACTCTTATCATTGAAGAACACAAGCTTATACTGAGAGGGGGGGTTGAATAGTATAAGACCAGATTTTATTTTTCTTTCTCAAAAAATATTATCCAATATTATCAATTGAAATATCAATAGCAATAATCAAATAAATGCACAAATTATCACACACATGAGAGACATAAATTTAACGTGGTTCACCCAATGTGGGTTACATCCATAGAGAAAATATTTCCACTAAATTTTCTCAAAAAATCTCTTGGGAACCAATTCCCTATTACAATGTTTATGGACCTCTGTACAAATGAGATATCAATCCCCAATACTCTAGTTTGTGTATATATCTCCATAGGAGATCTTTGTCCCCATTGCTCTAGCTAGTGAACCTCTTTTCACAGAAGACCTTTGTCCCCACTACACTAGATGGTGGACCTCTATATACAGGAGACATTTGTCCCCACTACACTTGCTAGTGGACCTCTATCCACAGGAGACCTTTGTACTCTCTACTATGGTCACCTCCAAAGCATACTATCAACTGTATCTCAAATCTATACCAAATCTCATCACAAGGCTAGCACAAATATGTTCCAACTCTGCTCATAAATATCTATCTCAAATCTGCACCAAACCTTGTCATAAGTCTAGCACAAATATGTTCCAACTCTGCTCACAAATATCTATCTCAAATCTGCACACATCACATGCACAAATTTTCTTTAAATCTTCTCACAAAACTATCCAACTTTTTACATGTTACATGCATAAATATTCTCTAACTCTACTCACAAAATTATCCAAATCTATACATGTTACATGCACAAATATGCTCTAACTCTGCTCACAAAACTATCCAAATTTTCACATGTTACATGCACAAATATGCTCTAACTCTGCTCACAAAACTATCCAAATATGCACACGTTACATGCACAAATCTACTTTAACTCCACTCACAAAATATGTCTCAATGCTATCTCAAGTATTCACAAGACTTGCTCAAATCTGCCTTCAAGCCTTCTCAAAAGACTTGCTCAAATCTACCTTCAAGCATTTTCAAAAGACTTGCTCAAATCTATCTTCAATGTTGCTCACTAAACCTACTTAAATATTTCCAAATCTTGTATACAAACAAAGTCTTATATTTATTTCAGAAATACTTTCTTCAACTAGGCAATTTAGACATATTCTACCTAGAATTCGTTTAACCTCTGTAACATATAAAGAATTATATGCACTATAAAAAACCCCATATGTTCTTCACATTCATAAATCTTGCATCAAACTAATCCAATATTTATCTCTTGCAAAATCCCTTTCAAATAAAATCAAAATAGTGTATAACTTGCTTCACAAAACTGATCTATCTTTCTTGCAAATTTGCTCTCAAAGATCAATCACACTAATGCAAAAATTTCCCTCACAATATTGATCTCAAACACTTTCACAAATGCTTTCAATATCTCTCAAACCAATGCTCAAAATTTTTCAAAATGATGCACAAATATCTCAAATCCTAACTCAAATATTTTCAACAATGCTTACCAAAAAACCCTTTTATCTCCACCTTATGTTCCAAAAAAATTTACTCAACCAAACATCTTAAACAAGGAATGATATGCCCATACCTCTTATTTTGCAAAAAATTGAAGATATGTCCTCAAAACCTATCTTACAAATAAATTATCCTCCTTATGCCACTACAAGGGTTAGATAGCAAAATACTTTCTCAAACCATCCACATGAACTTTCCTCTCAAAATAATGTGCATAATAAAATCTGAAAATGATGCTCTAAGTCCCTTCTTTTGTTCTAAAAAATAAAGCATTAATACTCAACAAAACCTTTCATATCTTCCTTTCACCATGCAAGAGTTATAATAAAATGTCAAGCAACTTATCACACCTTATTACTCCTAATTTTACAAAATAATATTCAACCCAACAAAATCACAAATTACACACATGAATTTTCTTATACACCTTATACCTCCTACTTGAAATAAAATATTTCAATGCACTTCAAATTTTCAACATGACCATAACATCATTTATTTTATACACCACACATAGCACTTAGCAAAACTCCACACTATTCCCTTTTAATTCAAACAAACTTAATAACTCCACATTGTCCTTTTAATTCAAAAATAAAAAATAAAATAATCACCTTATGACTCCCTAAGCAAGTGCATACCTTAGCCTTAGCAATTATTTATTTCACCAGAAATATTGTGCCCTTTGCTATCGCCGTCGTGATTCGAACTTGCATCGCTTACTGGCCCACTCCCTAGATTTGGCTAGGCCACCACATGGGCTAGCCACCCACACAAAACCTAACTTGCATGTACTCTTCCTTATTCCCTATCTCTAGCATGAAAACTTATTAAAAAAAAAAACTTCAACTTCTTGCCTCCGTCGTGTCTCGAACTTGAGACCTCCCTTCTACTGCGTCTTAGCATTAAGGGTTATGTCGTCTGGGCTAGCTGCCCAAATGGTATTTATTTTTGCTATCACCACACCTTATCCATGAATTCAACCTCAAAAGTGCTACTCCTTTGTCCTTTCTCCCATGTGACCACAAACAAAGCACACATGACTTTCACAGATTTTTGCACATGCATTACACTTCACTTTGCAATAATATTTATGTATTATATATGCATTTTGCCCTTTTGAAACTTTGACGTCGATGCTTGGAGAAGTATTTGAATTTGCAACATTGGCGCCCACACTATACCTTTAAATTATTATAATAATTAAATCTAAAGTAGATTTAAATATTATAACTTACATTTTTACCTTTGGGCCCTTTCACTTTTTGATTATTATAATATTTTAAATCTTCATAGATTTAAATATTATAATTTATTTTTCTTCTTTGGGCCTTTTCTTTGGATAAAGTCTTTGCCACCATAAAACATCTTCCTTTTTCTTTTGCAAGTACCACCATGGTAAAACCATTAAACCTTTATTTTTCTTGACATAAATGACAACCAATGTCATCAACTTATGACATCAATCCTTTGACATCAATGACAACAATATACTCAAAATTTCCAACAATTATAATAATTAATCATTTAAGCATCCATATGTGAGATAAGATGATATGAGATGTATGGGGCTTTCCCTATAAGCTTCTGTAAATTAAAATATATGCGCAAAATAGTCAGTGGTCATCAAAATATCATTGTTGATATCCATCTCGTATCCATCCTATTTCATGAACACCCCTTAATAAACAAAACTTCATAAGGAAAATGATGATTTATTGATGAGATGATTTGTTGATATAGGGAATTTTTGAGGTTTTCCATGAGACTCAAACACCCTAGTTGATTGGTCAAAAGTTTTACAATAACTACACAAGACTCTTGAAAGATAAAAGCTTTTGTTAAGAAGACCAAGATATTCATTATCCCTGTGTGTGCAAATGAATATATTAGATGAAGCATAAGACTACCTCATTGCCAAGCGGGATTCATTCAGCCCATTACTATAATGAGTATCACTATATGTTCATCATGATCCTAGGTTTGGACATAGTTATATTATAGTACTAGGTAATACAAGCCACCTAAAGCTAGCTCATATATAAAGTGTTTAGAACTATCCAATTACCAGGTGAGATTCATTCAGCCCATTGCTGTGATGGGATCATTCAATGGTTTTTGCATACTGACCATTCTAGAGATTCAATATCTTCACCCCCTTATTTTCTTTTCATTGTTTAGGATTTTTTCTCATGCTTAGTGATGAAAATAACTATTTATTTTGTATTTTGTTTTCTTTTGGAGCAAGGGATTTGCTTAGTGATGAGAATCACTATTTATTTTTCTTTACTTTGCTTCGGGAATTTGCTTATTTTGTATGAAAGCAAGGGATTTATTTGTGTAGGGGGGAGATTTTCCTTTTGTCAATGATCAGTATTCTAGACCATGTGCATCACAATATGAGCAAGTAAAAACCTTTTTCTTAAGGTGGCTAGGATCACTTTGTAGTGTTCATCCTTCCTTGTCTGAACTAGGATTATTAATGTTTAAATTGTGATGGTATTTTGATATATGCAAGGTACTATCAAAAAGAGACCTCATATTTTGAAAGTGAAGATAGCTTTCTACAAAATTTGAGAAGATCACTAGGTATAATTGAATTACCAAAAAACCCTAGTATATACCTCATAAAAACTAGATGGGTTATGTTAAAAAACACAATTACTCACAGGAGATGATGAATGATGATTTAAGGATGCATGATTGATATACAAATGTGGTATCATTTATAAGCTTGTAAACACAACCTATCTTAATAAAAGTGCAATGGATGATGATGCCTAATGCAATGCAGTTATTTGAATGCATATGCAAAATGTAAATGCAAATGTTTTTGTGTTTTTTATGTTTTGAATTGTTTTTGAATTTTTGACTTTTCAATTGTTTTTGGATATTTTATGATATTATAATTTTTTTATTTTATGTATGAAATGCCTATAGGTGAAGGATGTTTAGAGGCTCAGGCTATTCAAAACCTTATAGTGATGTTAGGCAATAGGTCCCAGGTCTAGTCTTTTTTTAAATGATGAATGGACCCAACCAGTTGGCCACAAATTTATCTTGCAGATGCGGTGGTAGGTTTGAGTTTTGTTTGTTCTATTTGAGCACAAGATCCACAAATTTAAAGTTTCTCAGGTGGAATTTATTATTATAAGCTCATTTTAGGTTATCTTGGTAAATGCAGATATGCTCAAGAGCATTCACGTGATGTTCATCAAGAAGCGTCAATTGATCTAGGTGAGCTCGTTGTGCAGTGTCATCATCGATGAACTCTTTCAATGTGATGCACAATGTTGGAATTTATAATTCCAAGGGTATGATGGCCTCAGTGCCATATACCAATGAAAATAGAGTTACCCCAATGGGCGTTCGTATGCTATTTTTGTAAGCCCATAATGTAAGAGGTAGTTGTAGGTGCCAATCCTTATGATTATCTTGTACAGTTTTATTCAAGATGACTACTACTATTTTGTTTGAGGCATATAGTTTTATATTTTCCTATGGATAATAAGTTGTGGTAAAGTTGTGTTGAATATTGTATTTGGATGTTAAAACCCGTACGTATTCATTTTTTTATGAAGTACCATTATTCAAGATTATTTTGGATGGGATACCAAAATGATAGACGATATTGTGAAGTATGAACTCCACAACATGTGCTCCAATAATAGAAGTTAAGGGGATCGCTTCCACCCACTTGGTAAAATACTCAGTGGCCATTATGATAAATTTGTATCATCCCGATCATGATGGAGAGATCTTACCAATTAGATCAAAACCCCACTAAGAAAATGGCCAAGCTACTTGGATCGGTTGTAAGGCCTATGATGGCAGGTACGTAATATTAGTATGGTGCTGGCATTTAACACATTTCCTAACATATGCACAAAAATCATTTTCCATGGTGGGACAATAATAGTCCATTCAAAGGATGCACTTGATAATAGCCATACCGTTAAAATGGCCACTGCATGTACCATCATGAGCTTGTAAAATTGCCCAAGCTGATTCTTAGAGCACAAAGTAACAAAGGAGAATTCCATCATAGCTTCGATGATATAAGATGTCTCCTAACAAGACATATTTGGTCACTTTTTATTTAAATTCCCATTTGGTGGCATGCAACAATCCCTGTGGGATTATTCCAAGATTAATGAAATTGTGTAATTGGATTAACAAATCCTGATAATTGAGAACTTTGAAAAACAAGATGACTTGTTCCTACTGTGACTTGATGTGTACAAATTTATATTTGGATACAACCTTATAGTGAATGGTAGTACCATTCTCTGCAAGACCCTACGAGATCAAGGACCCCTAGGGTGCCTTCTTCAAAAAGTCTCTAGCTTTATAGAACCACTCATGGTTTGGTTCTATATGAATCATGTGGACTGATTCATGATTATCTTGAGCCTCACACAACATTGTGGATTATGAGAGCATCTTCACATGGATGGTAGTAAAGTTAGTAGACAGATTCTGAGGGATTAAGGATCCCAAAGATGCTATGGTGTCTACGAATGTGTTTCATGTACGAGGGACTACCTTGATGTCATACCACTCCAATCAGGCTAAATAAATATCTACAAGTTCCTTATATGCTTTTAGGATAGGACACCTACACTAATAGATTCCCTTAACCTGGTTTACTATGAGAAGGGATTCACCAAATATATTTAGCTTTTTGATCTTCATGGTGAGCATTTTTTAGAGACCCAAGATTAGGGCATCATATTCAGTGTTTTTATTAGTGCAAGGAAAGTTGAGTTTAAATGAAAAGGGCATTGGACCACCTTGCAGCATGAAAAACACAATCCTTGTGCCACCCCCTTGCTCGCATTTTGAACCATCAAAGAACAAAGTCATATCAGCTTTATTGTCTAGATCTTCAAGTTTGGGTGACTATGATAATGCAAATACTACATCATTAGGTAATTATATGATAAGAGGCTTATGATCCTAAAGAGGTGCCTCTACAATTTGATCAGCTATAACATGTTCTTTGATTGAATTTTGGATTATGAATTCTAGATCAAATTCTGTTAATAGCAAGATCCACTTTGCAGTATGTGTATTATGATATGTTCTGCTCATCATATACTACAAAGGATTTTGTATTGATATAACATATGTTGTATGACTCAACATATAGTGGTGCAACTTCTTAGTCATAAATACCATTGCGAAACATAGTTTCTCTATGTATGCATATCCTAGCTTATAGCTAACCAAGGCATGACTTATATAGTATATCACCCGTTATTTGCCTTGTTTGTTCTTCTAGGCTAACATGGTTACCAATGCAAAATTAGTGGTGGATACATACAATAAAAATGGCACATATAATATTGTTAGATCTAGTACTAATGGTGATGCCAGGTATTGCTTTATCTTAGTGAAGGCTTTTTGGTAGTCTTCATCCCATTTGAATGAGATCCCCTTGTGTAGTAGTTGATTCATGGATTAACACTTATCTAATAATTGTATGATGAAGTACTTTATGGATGCCACCTTTTCCTGTAGGTTTCTTAGATCTTTGATGTTTGTAGGAGGACACATTTCTAATATAGATTTTACCTTCACTAGATCTACTTCGATCCCTCATTTTGAAATGATAAATCCCAAAATTTTTCTTGAAGTTATACTAAAGATGCATTTTTTGGGATTCAACCTAACATTGAAGAACACAAGCTTATACTGAGAGGGGGGTGAACAGTATAAGACCACTTTTTACTTTTATTTTCAAATCAATATTATGTAGTGTATAGATAACAATATCAATAGCAATACTCAAAGCAATGCATAAAACACCATACACAATAGAGACACAGATTTAACATGGTTCACCCAATGTGGGCTACCTCCATAGAGAAAATATTTATTCTAAACATTTCTCAAATAATATTTTGGGAATACTTCCGAATTACAATATTTATGGACCTCTTTCCAAAGGAGATGCTGATCCCCTAAATCTGGTTTGTGGATCTCTATCCACAGGGGAACTCCTTCTCCTCTGCTCTAGCTGGTGAACCTCTAGAAGACACTTCCTCCACTGCACTGACTATGGATCTCTCTCCACTTGAATAATCTTATCCTCACTCAGAAGACCCGTCCTCAATATCCTGGATGATGGATATCTATCCACTGGAGACTCTGTCCCCTCTACCCTATCACCTCTAAATATCTTCTCAATAGGTTCACTAAGAACCTTCTCAAATATGCTCAACAGGTCCACTCAGAACCTGCTCAAATATGCCTAATAGGTCCACACAGAACCTATCCAAATATTCTCAACAAGCTCACACAAAACTTGTCCAAATTTGCTCAATAAGCTCACACATAACTTGTCCAAATTTTCTCAATAATTCCTCTTTAGGACTTGCTCAAATTTGCATTGCAAGATTCCACAAAAGCTCACACAAAAATAGTCCACAATCCTTCTCAAATACTTACCTCAAATAATCTTAACAAGCCCACACAGAACTTGTACAATATCATAGAAGCATAAAGAGAATTTTTAGAGACTCAATATGTTCTATAATCAATGCTCAATCACTTTCTCAACTCAATATCATAGAAGCATAAAGAGAATTTTTAGAGACTCAATATGTTCTATACTCAATACTCAATCACTTTCTCAACTCAATCTCATAGAAGCATAAAGAGAATTGTTAGAGACTCAATATGTTCTATACTCAATGCTCAATCACTTTCTCAACTCAATCTCATAGAAGCATAAAGAGAATTTTTAGATACTCAATATGTTCTATACTCAATACTCAATCACTTTCTCAACTCAATATCATAGAAGCATAAAGATAATTGTTAGAGAATCAATATGTTCTATTCTCAAAGGTCAATCTCAACTCATTTTAGAATATATAATAGTTTGTTTTATGGAACTTGAACAACCACTTCATGCATCCACTTGACTAGGCTTAATCAACTCTACTCAACCAATAACTTCAAGAAACAACCCTTTCTCACAAACCCTAGTCCAAGCATGTATCTCCCAACTCAAAATGTTTCCAACAATGCTCAACAAAAAATATCACATAAAAATGATACTCATGTTCTTTTCTAATTCAAGTTCAAGTTCTTTGCATAACCCATTGGCTTCAACAACTATGCTAATAAAACAAGACTCTCAATTCAAAAAACCTTAAAGCATAAACTCAAAGTACTTCACTCAACCAATGGTCTAAACAATAATTCTTATAAAACAAGGTTTAATCACAATTCTCAATCCATAAAACCTTGAAGCATTAACTCAACCACTTTCAAAAAGGAAACCCTAATCAAATCCTTTTCACTCCAAAATTAATTTTCAATCAAGCCAATCACCTAACTCAACAAAGAAGAATTTTTCCCATACCTTTTCTTGAAGAGTAGTTGCCCTTACAAATCTGCCACACTCACAATTACTTATTTGACAAACTCAATAAGGGTTAGAGGATAATTTTTATATCACAAAAATAATATCACAATTACACCTTATCACTCCAACTTAAACAATAAAAAATATCCTCACAATAATCACAAAACCCTTTATTCAAAATGACATACAACCCACAAAGTCTTAACCTTTCAATATTCCACAATAGCAAAATTTAAGACTTGAAAATAAAAATAAAATTCTCCTTATAACTCCTAATGGTATTTCTCAACTACCAACCTTTATCACAATGCAAAGACTTCAACCACCAAATACCTTATACCTCCAACTTAGGTATTAATAAAATAAAACATAAAAATGTACCTTTTCCTCTGGAGAGTTTCAAACTCTCAACACAACCCACAAAAACATCTTTACCCATGACACAAACCACCACATGAGCTACAATCTCATTGGGAAGGAAGAAGCACTACGTGGTTCAACACCCCTTCCTTGCCTTGCAAAATGTATGCGCCTAATGATTGGTGCCTTCAACACGTCCACCAAAATATTTTGTGGGATTCAAACACTATCCACCATGCACACCAAAATGTAAGCTTGCAACCCACTTACCACTAGGCCAAGGTGCCTTTTTGGCTTCCAACTAATCAACGTGCTTGCTTTTGTTTCCTTTCACTGTCAAATCAAACACGAATTTCATAATTCTATCTCACGAGCTCTGCATTTAATTCGTATGCTTTCTCTTTCTAGTTCGAGCAAGGATAATTCAAAAATCAACTTTGGGCATGGTATTTATATGCATTTCCACTAAATCAAAATGTCGGTGCTTCCCTTTGGCTTCTATGACGTCGATGAAGATAAAAATTGCCTTGGTTAAAAATTTAAATCCAACCTTGGATTTATTAAAATATTCTTTGGTCTTAAACCTTTAAACCCAACCTTTGGGTTTATTAAAATATTTTCAGACTTTATAAACCCACCTTTGCAATATAAAACATTGTAATGAAAATTAAAAATCTTTTATTTTGGATTTTTACCATGGCATTTCTAACCATTATAATATTTAACCTTTGATAAAGTACCTTTTAATATTTATTTATAAAATTTAAATTCATCTTGAATTTAAATAGTTTATAAAATAAATATTATAACTCCT
This sequence comes from Wollemia nobilis, assembly GCA_028583015.1. Classification (NCBI taxonomy): domain Eukaryota; kingdom Viridiplantae; phylum Streptophyta; class Pinopsida; order Araucariales; family Araucariaceae; genus Wollemia; species Wollemia nobilis. The sequence continues at coordinate 4,826,666 of JAQPPZ010016895.1, forward strand.
TTTTAACTTTTGTCTTTTGCACTGTTTCACTCGATCTTCTGCCTTCTTGCTGAATATCAAATGACCATATTTGTCGCCCTTATTTCCTGCTAAAATATTTGGTATTAATTATGACTCCATCTAGTGGCATCAATGGTGACATCAATGACAACTTTGACTTAGGGACTCAAAATGTCCAACAGAAATTGTGCTCAATCAAGCGATTGAAGACTTTCCTAAGGACCTCAATGTGCTCTTAATGTAATAATGACTTGGCCAGTAAGTCATCAATGTAGTCTTCTAATATCTTGTGCATATAGTCATGAAATATGTATGTCATAGCCTACTGATATGTGGCACCAACATTTTTAAGGATGAATGGCATAACCTTATAGCAAAATGTCCCCCATGGAGTGGTAAAGGTAGTTTTGTGCTGATATTTGAGTTTAATATGAATCTAGTTATAACCAAAAAAATCATCCATGAGTGAGAGCATATCGTGACCTGTAGTTGCATCTACAAGAGCATTGATATTTGGCAACAAAAATGAATTCTTGTGTGTTGCCTTGTTGAGGTCCCTAAAATCCATGCAGATGCAAATTCTTCCATCAGGTTTTTCTATGGGTACCATGTTAGATACCAATTCTGGATAGTCAATGGGAATAAATAACTCTACATACAACTTTTACAATTCATATTTTACCATCAAGGCGATGGTTGGATGCGTTTTCTTGAGCTTTTTGTTGATCGACTTTTTAGTGGAGTCCAATGAAAGGTTGTGGACAACCAATTTTGGATCTAGACCCATCATGTCTTTATAGGTCCAAGCAAAGAGATCAGGTCTCTCTTTCAATAGAGGAATGAGGCTGGCATGCTCCTTAGGAGATAGAATTTATTTTAATTAATTTTATTTGGATTCATGGGATTTGCATTGATATCCACTTCAAAAGTTTCCTCTATTGACATATGTTGTCCCTCCTCTGTAGCACGAGTGGAGTGCAGTATTCTCGGGAGGGATGTGATGAGAGATATTTAATATAAATTCCAATAAATTGTACTTAATTTGGCCAATTCTATACAATTTTATTATTTACCACTGTACTATCTTCAAAATATACAACTGGAGACTGTATAGTCCCAAAACGTATAGTTGTATAGTTATAACTGAACACTTTGTACTATTTCTCCAAGAATCTTGGATTAGATCAAATCCCACTTCCTTTGCTAGGATTCACATGGAAATCACTTGATTTACCTTCAAAATACTTCAAAGTACAATTTTAGGTCAAAAACACATAAAATGGATGGAATTACAAACCCTTGTACGGTTTGGCCATGCCATTGTAGGGTTTGGTAAAAACTGTCATTCTGCAAAATCTATTGATTTAAAAAATTACCCATTTGCCTATTATTGCCAAAAACATCAATTCCCATAATGGGTAACTGCCATAAATATGATTTTATCTTTATCTGTATGTTTTACATAAAATCCTTGGATGGTTGTACAATTTCTAGGTATGCAACTCCATAACAGATCTGGACTCCACAATACCTGCAATATCAATAAAAAGTCACCAACAATACATTTATTGAGATTTCTCTTAGATCCACACACATGCTATAGAAACCTAAAACATGTTATGTTTAGGAAGACTAATCACATGGGCACATTCATAGGTCATGTGTCTAAACCTTGGGACCTTCCAAGTATCAAAAGTGGTTTTTACCACTCATTTGAGGCATTTTCAGCCCATCCAAGATTGGCCTCTATGGACAAGAGCGGATGGATCCTGGCAGCTACAACTCAGAGTGGCCAAACCTTAGCTACTACAGATGACAATGGATAAAAATTAAATGCATTTTGTCACCAATCTAGCCTAATCTTTGGTGGAAGTGGTAGTCTGCATGCAATAAGGCCAAGCGGGGATAACTTTGCATTCCTCCTCACAACTAGTCTACATGAAGGACTCAAGTCTAGATTTAGACATCAGTTAACTACCCTTCAAGGGTAGGCAAAAGCTCAAATTATCATGCTAACATCTAGTACACATGAGGGATTCAATCCTAGGGTTTGAATTTTGACCTAGGATTTTAAAAACTTTATAAGGTGCAAACCTAAGAGCACTAGGGGATCATCACATACCATATATAAAATTTTTGAACATATTAGATCATTGAGGAGAGCTTCTAGAGACTTGAAGAGCTTCCCTTGGAGATCATTTTACAATGAAGCCCTGTCATATTGGGGAGCAAATTTGAGCACCCTTGAGGAGCAACGAAGTGCTAGCCAAGCTGAGAGGTAATCATCCGTGCACATACAATAATCATTTAACATTAGTAGCAAACTTAAGCCCATAGCCTTTGGATAAATAGAGACATATTTCACCTTAGCGGATATTGTCTTGGATAGTGGCATGCAACCTAGTCTAGGGTTAGGTTTTAGTTTATTTTGTTTTGCTTTTTCCATGCTTTCATATCATTAGCATAAGATTTACTTCATTTATTGGCATTCATAGTACTAGTTTCATTACATTTGTTTTTATCACTAACAACCTCATCCAGGGAGGCAATCTCAAACATCTAAGCATGTGTTGTTTTCTCATTTCTTGTAGGGCTACAGGTTCATCCAACAAATCCACAACATATGAAAGCAAGAGGATCCCTCTAGGAATCAAACCTAGAGAAGGAGGCATCTGTAAGCCCTCATACAGTTTTGTGTGCATCATCGAGAATCCTGGAAAAGTGCATCTCCCTTTGCAATGGGATATTTTATACATCCGCTATCCTCTTTGTGTAAAATCATGTATCAAATGAAGGGTATCCCATAGAGGGATTCATATGTAACCGAATCTTGGAAATATCAATACAAAGCATTCATTCATTTATTTCTTTGTACTTCGGCTATGCCTCTCTTTTATGATTTTTTATTTAATGCATGTTAAATATTAAAAGATTCAATAATAATCACAAATAGAGTAAGTGGATAGTGCGCCGCTTCCCTAGGGTCACTACATATGGCGATCATAGTGGGACCCCCGCCTAGTTTTTTATTTTTTGTCGCTTTACTGATTCATATTTTTGTGTGTAGGTTTAGCCTCTTTTGTCTACAGTGGCTATAAATCAGCCACTCTAGTCTACAACAACCAGGAATCAACCACTCTAGTCTATAGCAGCCATAAATCATCCGCTTTGGTCGACAGCGACCAGAACTGGATTGCTGTAGAGGTAAAAATATTGGTTCTCTAAGCTGTATTAGAGGTTGGTACAACTTTTTTGGTGATTTATGTTCTTTTATTTGTTTCTATTTTCCTAAAACAATGAATATTAAGACACATTTTAATTTGGGAAATCAAGGAATGAAAAGGAAAGAACTTGCATCTTGTGCATCTTAGAGTTTTTTAGATTTCCACTAGGCGTTGCTAGGAACAATGACTTATGCTTGTAAAGTCCGCCCTAGAATCTAGTGTGCTAGAAATCGTGTGTTGGTTTTCTTACTTTGAGGCCCTGCTAGAGACCATATTTATACAAAATAGAGTGCATCCATGAATCTCATACTAGTTATGCATATTTCTAAAAAAATAAATGTCATTCATATCAAGCATATAGGAAAGATACATTTCTACTGTATGATGCATTTTACTTTATGTAAACTTAAAATGAACCCCACACACACACATATTTTAAACATTGGGGAGTTGGATTTCATCACCAACCTTCAATTTAGTCCAGTGACGTTGGCATTCATCTCCTTCCATCGGCTTGCCCCCTAGATCTTCTTAGAATAGAATTGGGAACTTATTTATAGTGGTACTAAGTTACTCATGTTCAAACTATCTCCCACTATTGGAACAATTGGTTCAGATTGGAAGATCTAGGTGAACCCCTAACTGGGATTTAAGCGGTGTACCCTAGTCTCTTTTTGAGAAAATCATGTTTGGCATGGGTGTTCTTGATTCCCACTATGTATGAGTCTCCTTATTCTAAATCTAAAACAAGAGCAAGAAAACAAGAACAACATATCAAAGACACATCAAACAGTTTAGGGCACACATAAATTGGTAATCAAGATAAACACTTGCTTGATATTGTTTGGTTATCTCTAAATTGCAATCCAAAAGAATAATTCATAAACACAATGGTCAAAACCAGAAGTAAACATCCTCGGTCCAATATCGAGGGAGAATCTGAAGCAACACATACCCATAGGCGAAGTCATAGTAACATTGAACCACATGCTCATAAGACTATGAGACGTAGTTCTATGAGTCTAAGGGGTGATAATTCAACCCTTGGAGGTTCTCCTCGAGAAACCCCAAATAGAGAGTCGAATCATGGAACTAAATCACAACAACACAAAGAGGCTTCATGACCATAATCATCAAGGAGACACGAGGAAGCCTCAAGGTCTTCCTCTAAACACATAGAAACTTCTCAAAGACATGAGAAGGCTTCAAGAGCTTCCTCTCCACATGGGAAAATGAAGGGTTATAGACCCCATTCTTCACATAGGTATGATTAGGTTTCCCCATATCCTTCCTCATGTAGGGTATATAGGGCCACAAAACCCTCATCACCAAAAGGACACACAAGAGTCACAACTTATCAAACTTCACATGAGACATTGAGAACAAGTTTACCTACTGAAGGGCAAGAAAATAGAGCCACATCCAATCATAGAAATCAAATAGAAGATACCCTTCACACAAGAGGAAGGATTCCAATAGATCATGACCTCATTGGATTAAATGGCACCCCAAGGGATCAACCATGGAAAACAAGACAGTTAGATGAGTTGGATCAATTTCATCTAAGGCCACCTCTAAGAACCATAGCCACAAAAAATTTTGCATCTAGAAGTTCATGAACTATTACTTCTAAGCGCACCTCTCAATCTGGGGATGCTTTAGAGTGACTCTGCAAGTCTCATGTAGAGTCTAACCATAGAGACACTTATCAACACATAGAATAGATTACATTAGCTAGCAAGAGCAAAGAAATAGCAAAGACCTCTTCGAGGAATTTGTGAATCAAAACAACAAGAATAGAATCAGACAAACATGAGTCTTCTTTAATGGTGCAATCTAACTATATGTGATGATAAGAGAATGCGTTACGTAAAGAGCGAGAGCTAGTGGAATCTCTTGAGCATGAAAAACAAAGAGAAAGGCTTTTATGCCAACATGAGTAGTGTCTAAGAGAACAAGCTGAGCAACTAGCTCGTATCAATTTACAAGCCAATGGCAATGATCATCAAAGAGATAAATGCACTGAATCACCAAGAGAGGGGTGCACTAGACAAGAAGAAAGACCACAATGAAACCACCACTCAAATCATGAACAACGTCAAACTGGTGGAGAAAGGGTAAACATGATAAATCAGGATCAAACACATCCTGAATCCCCTCGTAGGAGGGAAGAGAATAGAACAAGTCAAGCACACATAGGGTTACCTCCATTACCACTATGAGGGGGCCTGCAAGAAGAGGAACTCCTCGCATCAAACGCATTTTAGGAACTCGCTAAAAATATGAAGTCATTTGAGAAACAATAAATGGTAGGGAACCAACCAATACTGAGTAAAATACACAACCAACCATTGTGCCCATCAGTCCCTAGCCTTGCATATCCTAAGCATTTTGAGATGCCTACGTTAGAAAATTTTAAGGGTGAAGAAGATGCACAAGAGCATGTTACCAATTTCATCAATGCATGTTTTCATCTTGAAGACAATGATGCTCTTATGCTAAGGACTTTCATTATGACATTTTTGGGCGCTGCCACTCAATGGTTCAACCAACTGCCTAAGCACAACATATCTAGTTTTGAACAACTAGTAAACACATTCCTAAAGCATTTCTCCTTTGGTGCTAAAATAAAGGTGAACCTTTTAGACTTGGCCAACTTAAAACATCATGACGATGAGCCAGTAATGGAATATGGGGATAGATGGAGAAAAGTCATGGTAAAGTTATCATTCTCTATCCCCACAGAAGAAATCATCTACATGTTCACCAAGAGTTGTTCTAAACACATTTACCTCTTTCTACAACTTCAACAATATCCATAATTTGAGGAAGCCTTGGCACATGCCAAACTCATTGAGGACATAAAAGTAGATGAGGGAACCATTAAGCTTTGAAACAAGGAGTGGAACAAAAATGGCAAGAATGACAAGTACAAGAAAAAATAGGCCAACCTAGCTCCAGTTAATCAAGTAGTATTGGCTGCACCTAAGGATGGGGCTGCACAAAAACCCCAAAATTATCAAGCACAACCCCCACCATCCAATTATGATCAAAATAACAATCAGGGGTGAAATAGAGAATGCAAGCCACCTCACTATTTTACACCTCTATTAGAGTCAATGCAATCAATTTTCAACCAATTGAGCGAGGCTGGGAAGATCAGATTTCTTGATATACCTCTCATAGATCCCAACCATCCTAAGCCAAAAGGATATAGGGAAGATCAATTTTGCCCTTATCATAGGATACCGGGGCATAACATTGAAGTTTGTGTTGGTTTCAAGCACCAGGTGTAAAACATGATTGAGGCGGGAGAACTTAAATTTGACAACCCATTGGCTCCTAATAACAGAGATATGGGCATATACAAAAACCTGCTGCCAAACCATGAGGTCCCTAGAGGGCAAGGTGCCCAAGTCAATCAGGTCTGAATTGATACGCCTACCCATGGGTGCATTGGGATGGTTGAAATTTTCAATATAGCTACCAGGACTAGATGATATGGTCAACCACAGCCTCCTGTTTCTCCAATAAATGTCCCAACTACACCTAGGCAGAGGCAGGGGTAGAACAACTTTCCAGGTCCACCAACTCGACCTATGGTAACTATTCGGAGTAGACTAGAGCAAAACTTACAAATGACTCTGGCCAAGTTATCTATCTATGAGCTCATACAATAGTCCCCAAAGCATAGGGAGACTTTGATGGAGATTTTGAGATTGATTGAGCTCCAACCACAAGACCCCAATGCATTCACACATTTTGTGGTACAAGTACAACAATACCAGGAACCTGTAATTCGATTCTATGATCATGAGATTAAGACAATGCCTACTACCTTACCAGACCCTCCGTTGCACATTATTGCATCAGTCAATGATTTACATTTTAAGCGGGTCTTGATCGATACAGGTTCATCAATCAACATCATCACAACGACAACAATAGAACACCTTAAGATCCCCAAGTCAAATATCATTTCGGGAGCCTACACATTAAGAGATTTCAATGATGCTTTATGCAATACTGTGGGAATGATAGTCCTACCTATTAAGGTGGGACATAAGACCATCCCTGTGATGTGTCATGTCTTAGAAGGGGCCATGCAATACAAAATCCTCCTAGGGCACCCTTGGATAAGAGATATGAAGTGTGTTCCCTTGATTTTACACCAATGTGTCAAGTATGTGCATGATGACAAAGTCTATGTGGTGTTGGCGGATGAAGAGCCATTCAAATATGTCCATCAGGTGGATTTTATAGGGGAATTTGTGATTCCTTCTACCCACCTATATGTAGGACCTTCATCTCCAACTATGCAACTAGATAACAGAGACAAAGGGGTATGAAAAGACCCATCAACATCAGCACCTCATATTGCACCCAAAATGACTGATGCTTCTAAGAGACCATCAATGTCTAAACCAAAATACAATTAGAAGCTAAATGCACCCTTAGTTGAGGAAGTAAATCCCAAGGAAGCACTAACCATAGCCATTGAGAAAATTCCAAGTCCCATGGAAGAAGAAGATCTCCAAGATCAAGTTGAGGAGATACTAGAACTCGCTTCGCCAGTGTCATCTATAGGATCATCCACATCACATGCGATAATACACTTGGAAAGCATAGGGATAGGAGAGTATCTTGTGTAGAATATAACATTCATGCCCATCATAGAGTCTGCATAGGACATGGGATGACCGAAAGACCTGAGACCACCAGTGGGAACAGTGGTGTCGCTTGGAGTCCCTTCTAAATAGACCAACTTTATCTATGCTAGATTGGACTGTGTCCATAAGTCTATAGATATAGAAGAGGACAATGATGAACTATTCACTATTAATGTTTGTTACCTCTCTAATCCCGATTTTTCTCTAAGATACTTTGAACATTGCCATTGGCATGGCTATGGTCTTGGTATATATGAGAAGGGGCGTAGGTGGCCATTCGAGCCGCAATACCAGCTTCCCTCTAACAGGTTTGGGTTAGGCTATCACATCAGAGGTCAAGATGACTCTCTAGAAGTATCCTTGGACAAATTAAGCTTGGGGTTAGGAGAAGACATCGATTTTATTCCTTATCACCCACCAAGTACAAGACATCCAAGTAACAGACAAGTGGCCATGGTAAACATACCACCACCCAAAACTTATCATCCAAGATTCATAATTGATGCCATCCAATAGGTTGCAACTCATGGGATGAAGAGTGAGAAGAAAATGGATATGAGGCAAGCGATGATGAATTACAAGCCATATTAGCTTATCATGGGCCTCGCTATTTACAAAGCCTTGCCTGGTCTAGCCATAATGAGAGTGGGTACATATCAGAAGAAAGTGGCTATGAGTTAGAGGACTCAATAGAGAGAGCCTACCTAGGGTCAAGGCAATGGCCCCATGACTTGGGGAAATATACTAATGCAAATGGCATCTTCATAAGTGATGAAGAATATGAGGATGAAATAGAGATGACCTACTTGGGGCCAAGATACGTGCCCCTTTTCTTGGGGTCACATACCAATGCTAATGGTTTTTGGATAAGTGATGATGACTTTGAAGATGAGATCGAGATGGCTTATCTTGGGCCTCACCACTTGCGGTAAGTCAACATGTTGGTCGAAAGAGAAGCAGCATTTCATGCCATAGACCCTGACTTGCAATTTTTAGGGAGACCTATCAACTTAGTTGCCATTCACCGTGTGGTCAATCCCCCTATGCCTACGTTTAGGGAGCTCTTAGAACCCAATGATCCTATTATCCGACCTGCTCATGGGCCAGATCCAAAGATTCCTCTTCCTCTAGAGCCTCATCATGAGTATGGAGGAGAAACCTCTGACACAATGTTTCACCCATGTGGTCCTGGAGATTTCATTCCATCCATCAATATGATCTCCATTGATTTGGCCACTCCACTTCATAACCCAATAGATCCTACTAAACCACTATGTATTGATATAGAGGCTATTGATTGGGATCATGCTGATTCACCCATAGAGCTTAAGGACCTTTTTACTAGTGATAAGGTGTTACAACCATTTTATTTTGTAGCAAGCTATGCATATGATGTATTCCATGATGGTTTGGATCCTGAGTCAATAGGACCTGTAAATCCTGTTGATGACATTCATTTGATACCCATGCCTCACCAGTTGGAGGATGGGTCACATATGGCTATAGAAGCAAATTTTGAGGTGGACATCAGTGATGATCCTACTCAACCAAAGAAAGTCAAGTTCAGAGAAAGTCTGTCTCTAGAGGAACAAGCCATCATAATTCCTCTCCTTAAAGAGAGGCCAAATATTTTTGCTTGGACTTACAAAGACATGCTAGGGATTGATCCAAAGTTAGTGGTTCATAACCTTTCATTCGATCCCATGAAGAAGCCAGTCAAGCAAAAGTTGAGGAAAATGCATCCAACCATCGCTTTGATGGTGAAGAACGAGTTACAAAAATTGTTGGATGTGATTTTCATAGTTCCCATCGACTATCCCGAATGGGTCTCGAACATGGTGCCCATGGGAAAACCAAATGGAAGAGTCCGCATTTGCACAGATTTCAAAGACTTGAATAGGGAAACTCCAAAGGATTCATTCCCATTGCCAAACATAGATGCTCTTTTTGATGCCACTGTAGGTCATGAGATGCTCTCCCTAATGGATGGGTTTTTTGGATACAATCAAATCCAAATCAAACCCGAAGACCAACATAAGACTACTTTCATTACTCCATGGGGGACATTCTATTACAAGGTGATGCCATTTGGCCTAAAGAATGCTAGTGCCATGTATCAGTGGGCCATGACATACATCTTCCATGACTACATGCACACAATCTTAGAAGACTACATGGATGACTTGTTGGCCAAGTCTTTTGTGTAGCAAGAGCACGTTGGAATTACAAAAGTCTTCGATCGCCTCATTGAGCACAACATCAGATTGAACCCTAAGAAGTGCATGTTTGGCCTGACTTCTTGTAAGCTCTTAGGTTTCATCATTTCTAAGAGAGGCATTGAGGTTTATCCTACAAAGGTAAAGGCTATAATGGAAATGGCCATCCCTACCAACATTAGGGAGTTAAGAAACCTACAAGGCAAGGTAGCATCCATCAAACGGTTCATTGCTCAATTATCAGATAAGTGTCAGCCCATGAATCGGTTTCTACGCAAGGATGTCCTATTTCATTGGGATGAATAATGCCAACAAGCCTTTGTAGAGATAAAAAATTCACTTGACAACACCGCCAGTGTTGGCTCCACCAAGGCCAGAGGTACCATTTTTACTATACATATCGACTACTGATTTTGCCTTGGGCACCATGTTGGCCCAAAAGAATGCACAATACAAAGAGCAAGTTGTATATTACATCAGTTGCACCTTGGTGAGTTATGAGCTAGGATATGCGTATGTAGAAAAGTTGTGCTTAGTAGTGGTATTTGCAACCAAAAAGTTGCGACACTACATGTTGAGCCATACGACCTACGTTATATCAAAACAAAATCCTTTGTAGTATATGATGAACAAGACCTATCACAATACACATACTACAAAGTGGATCATGCTATTGATAGAATTTGATCTAGAGTTCATAAGCCAGAAGTCCATCAAGGGACAAGTCATAGCATATCAATTAGTAGAGGCACCTCTTTAGGATAGCAAGCCTCTCACCATAGAATTCTTCGATGATGTGGTCTTTGCATTATCAGATCTACCCAAACTCGAAGAACCTAAGAAATAAATAGGCATGGCATTGTTCTTTGATGGTTCAAAGTGTGAGCAAGGGGGCAGAGTAGGGATAGTATTTATCACACCGTAGGGTGCTCCATTGCCCCTATCATTCAAGCTAGACTTCCCTTGCATGAACAATAACACAGAGTATGAGGCCCTGATCTTGGGACTCCAAGCAACTGTTGCAATGGGCATTAAAATATTGAATATCTTTGGTGACTCTTTGCTCATAGTTAATCAAGTCAAAGTATTGTTCCAATGTAGGTTCCCACTCTTGAAAGCTTACAAGGAGCTTGTTGACACTTACCTATCCCGACTAGAATGGTATGACATCGAGGTAATCCCTCATACGTAAAACATATTTTTAGACACCATGGCATCTTTGGGATCCTTAATCCCTCAGAATCCATCTTCTGATTTCACAACCATTCACATTAAAGTGCTCGCACACTCAGCAATACAATGTGAGGCTATGGACAATCAAGAGTCAATCAACATGATTCAGATCAAACCAAATTAGGATTGGTCCTTTAGAGCTAGAGCTTTCTTGCAAATAGTACCTTGGGAATCTTTGATCTCTCAAGGTCCTACGGAGTGTGGTACAACCATTCACCATGGGTTTGTTTCTCAATTTGTGTTCATAGATTTTGGTTCACAGGAGGAACATGTCATTTTATCCATAGAAGTTGTGGCTTATCAATATTGGTTGTCCCAATTGTAGGATTTCCTAAAACTTGGAATTGTACCACAAGGCTTGTTGCATGCCGAAAGATGAGCATTTAAATAGAAGGTGATGACTTACATCTTTCTAGGAGAGATCCTTTATAGACGAGGCTATGATGGAATGCTCCTTCGTTGTCTTGAGCCCCAAGAAGTATCTTGGGCAATTTTGCAAGCCCACGATGGTACGTGTGGTGGTCACTTTAGTGGCATGGCCATCATTAAGTGCATCTTGAGAATGGGTTACTATTGGCCCACTATAGAAAAGGAATATTGTGAGTATGTCAAGAAATACGTTAAATGCCAGCATCATGCAAACCTCACTCACTTGCCATCACAAGCCTTGCAACCCATTCAAGTAGCATGGCCCTTATCATAGTGGGGACTAGAATTAGTGGGGAAGATCTCACCCCCATCCTCATGCCGACACATGTTCATCATAATGGCCATTGAGTATTTCACCAAATGGTTCGAAGTGATCCCCTTGACATCGACAACTGGACCTAGGATTGCGGAGTTTATACTCCATAATATCATAAGTCATTTTGGGATCCCTTCAAAGATAATATCGGATAATGGGCCATATTTCAAGAACAAAAATGTGCGTGCTTTAATGAACAAATATCACATTCAACATAGTTTTTCAACACCCTATTATCTGCAAGCAAATGGGCAAGAAGAAGCCTCAAAAAAAATAATAGTCTCCATCTTGAGGAAGATGATAAAGGATAATCATAAGGACTAGCATTTGCAATTGCCTCTGGCATTGTGGGCATACAAGACTAGTGTGTGGATGCCCACTAGGGCAACACCATTTTCACTTGTATATGGCATTGAAGCCATCATGCCCCTAGAGTTGGAAATTCCAACCCTGTGCATAGCGTTGAAGGATTTCATAGATGATGACACCGCGCGGCAAGCCCACCTTGATCAGTTAATGCTTCTTGATGAACGTCGAGTCAATGCCTTGGAGCATCTTCATGTTTATCAAGATTGCCTTGTGTGAGCTTAAAATAGTAAAGTCCACTTGAGAGAATTCAAATTTGGGGATCTTGTGCTTAAAGAAAACCAACATAACTCAAATATGTCGTTGCACCTATGAGACAAATTTATGGTAAACTGGATAGGCCCCTACATGATTTTAGAGAAGGTTGGGCCTGGGGCATATCGCCTCACATCATTGGATGGCATTGAGGAGCCTGAGCCTCTCAATATCATTCATTTGAAGATATTTTATACATAAAATACAAAAAACATTCAAATATACATAAAATACAAAAACATTCAAATATACATAAAATACAAAAACATTCAAATATGTCAAAAATACAAACAAATTTGAAAAACATAAAAATTCAAAATTCAATAAAAAATGCTCCAAGGGTAAACCATACCGCTTGGTCAAAATTCAATCAAAAATGCTCCAAGGGTATACAAGTCGCTTGGTCAAATTCAATCAAAAATGCTCCAAGGGTAAACCATACCGCTTGGTCAAAATTCAATCAAAAAGGCTCCAAGGGTATCTTCACGCCGCTTGGTCAAAATCTAAAATCCCCAAAGGCACAATAAGCCCTTTGGTCAAAATACAATCAAAAATACAAAAATAATGCAAAATCAAAAATACAAAAATAGTTGCATCCTACATTCATATAGTTGCATTACATCAAACATGCATATCCATTGCATTTGCATATGTTATGATCACATTCTTGCAAACGATGCCACAGTTTGTATCACAACCACAAATACACAAGTCCACCTTCATCCATTCATCCATGTGTGTAACTGTGTTTTTCAACACAACCATATCATGTTTCTATAAGGAATAGGCTAAAATTTTCTGGTCATTCAACCATATCTAGTGGTCTTATTAGCTTTTGTGGGAAGCCATATTGATTAGTAGAGAGTGAGGTCTAGTCGTGATAATGCCTTAGATATTTAGGATCCCATCACTAATTGAAACACTAAAATCCTAGTTGGTACAAGGGAAAGATGAAAGCTACAAAAGTGGTCTAGGTTGCCTTAAGCAAAAAAGGATCTTCCTTGCTTATCCCCCTATGTGACTGGTTCAAAGGTGCTAAGAATTGGCAAAAGGACAAGTTTTGCCCTACCCAAAAATGAGTGATTATCATCACTGCATAAATCCCTTGCTTTCATTAAAACAAGAAAAAATCCCGAAACAAAGCACAAATTCAAAACCCATTTTTCCAAAGTCATAGTTCAAAAAGTGCAAAAACAAAACAAAGCAAATAGTGATTATCATCACTACATAAGTCCCTTGCTCAAGAAAAAAAAAAATCAATAAAAAATAAACAATGATTTTCATCACTAAACATGAGCAAGTATCCCGAATAAAATGAAGAAAAGAAGGGAATGGAACTTGAATCCCTGGAATTCTCAACATTGCACAAAATTGAAAGGTGATCCCCATTACAGGTTGGTGTACAACCATGCCTAGAAATGGTGATACCCTTACGCATGACGATATGTCTATCACAATAGCATTTTGCATTTGTGTAGACCAATGTTTGCATGTGGATGAGCTAGCTTTAGGTAACCCAACGCTACCTAGTGGTATAGTCCAACTAAGTCCAACATAGGATAATATGAACAATTGAGGATCCACGATCTTAGAAATGGGCTGAAAGAATCCCGCCTGACATTGGAGGAAATTCTTGAGTTCTATCTAAATATATTCATTTGCACACATAGGGATAATGAATATCTAGGTCCATGATGAAAGCCTTGCTTTTCAAAAGTCTTGTATGGTCAATACATAGTTATTGATAGGGTAACTAGAGTGTTTGAGTCTCAGGAAAAGCCTAAAAAATTCCTACATAGCAACAAATCATATCATCAATCACATGATCAATTTTATTTATGATGTTTTGTGAATTAAGGGGTATTAACAAAGTAGGCTAGACATCGGATAGATGTCAGAAATGATATTTACACAACCATTGACTATTTTGAATCTTTTTAAATAACATAAGCATTATCAAGAAATTACATACATTCCACGTCATTACATCTCACATATGAATGCCAAAATAATTAGTTCTTATGATAAGAGTGATTATTCACATTCATGATTGTTATACTTTCTATGGTATCACCCATTCAGATTGTTGAAATCATATCATATGCATTCCTTATGGTTTAAGTGATTAAAGCATACAGGTTCATTCACATTAGATTAAACATCATATAGACAATACATTACACATTGCATTTTACCATATCATAACATAAGTTAGATGCATACAATTAAATCAAAACTAAACATGCATTTAATGAAAACATTGCATCCATAAACACATAATTTCATAAATCATCCATTTATATCTAAGATCACATCATTGCATCCACCCATACATAGAATCATAAATCCATCATCAAATCAATTCATGATACATCACATCATGTCATAATAATCAGATCATATAGGCATCTACATAAGCATCCATCTAAAATATCTGCATCATCATAAATATCATCTATCATCTAACACATACATCAACTCATCATAATGCCATCATCACATCACATAAGTAAAACAAAAACATAAGCAATAAATGACACACATAATGAAGCATAATGCAAATATCTCATAAATATGTGTGTCTCAAAAAGTGTCTCAAAATGTGTATCTCAAAGTGCATGGATATACAAAAATACCCGAAGGCTACAATCATATAGGTCAGCTGACCTCAAAAATAAAAGCCTAATGCATCATCAATCAAACACTGGGCTTATGCCCCCTGTGGCTGGATCTTGAGTGGAGTGATGTGAGCCTACTGGCCTCTCTGTGCGAGTCCGGGTCCTCTGACTAGACTAGATGAAAGACTACCCTGAGGTAGAGCGCCTGATAGCCTGTGATCCACCTGCACCTATCCTATCCCTAGGAGTGGCTCCTAGCCTTGTGATCTACATCTTGAGAGAATCAATGTCGCCTACATGACCAGTAATCATCACCTTATACTCATCTAGCAAATTTTGTATCTTCCTGATCGTTGCTCCTAGATCTGTCCCTATAGGACCTTAAAGTGTGGAAGGATCAACAACCACCTGTATCTTGGTAGCACCACCCCCTATAGTAGCCTAAAAAGCCTATATTTGAGTCGTGATCTACTCTATAGTAGCATACCATTGTACTATAGTAGCATCCCATTGGGTAATGGTAGAATCACGCTACTGTACTTGGATCTTATCCTACTAGAGCTTGATCTCTAAATCATGCAGCTATGCTCTCAGAGGAGAATCCTTCTCCTTAGGATCCAAATTCTCCTCCTCATCAAGAGCCTCCTGCTCCTCCACTGCCACCTGCTCTATCGGCTGACCCCATACCTTAGTCCTAGCTTTGACTCTGCATCCTACTGGATCTGCACCACCATATCCACCATCATCCTCGCAGCCCAGACTACCATCACCATGCCACAACTGATCACACCACCACTATGCAAATGCATTTTTGACTTCCCCAATGATGCATGGGTCAACCACTAGGGCATCCTCCTCATCAGCCAACTCTGTGATATGTGGGGGAGGGAGGTATCTCTCTGCTTTGATGTACCTATACAAGAATGGGACAAGTGGCACATCCTGCTATAATCCATACTGATGAAGAACTCGAGAGTAGAAGAAATAATCCCTGATGTCGACCTTGTGGTCAATGAGTCACCAGTCACGCTATGTCCTAGCTATAAAATTGAGTGGATCATCCCAATATAGGCACTCATAATATGGGTGCCACATGATGGCTTTGGCCTATAGCCTAGTGAAAGTAGCAATATAGTGGGGGAGCTCCACTGCATTAGGGTGGCTCTTGCGCTCCTCGTGCTCTTGAGCCCATATGGCTACATAACACTGCATCCTAGCATCAATAAATGTAATCTTAGAGGGGAGTCCTATAGGATGATCCATGCTGATATGCTCCCATCCCCATACCTAAAGGAGTAAGCTACAACCAATGTTGATGCGGCCCCATCGACAGATGTGATACAACTCATCGTAGCACTATGCTAGCAGAGACCTCCCCCATGCATAGATGATAGGCTCCATGCTATCCAACAAGTCCTGAACCATAGCAAGGAGGTTCCACGAGAACCTCAAGCCTAAGCAATACAAGATCAAAATGTTGTTGATTACCATCAGCAATAACGCATGCCTATTTGAGAAGACACACTCCTTGTACCAATGTATAATAGATACACCTCAAAATTTGGTGTCCTTGAAGGTAGCCACAACATGCCTCTCGAACACCCAAATAAATATTGCATCACGATCATTAGTGGTCGAAGAGACGATGGTCACTCCATCAAAGGGGATATGGAAAATCCTATACACATCCTCTAATGTGATAGTCATCTCATTGATAGGAAGATGAAAGGTGTTCATACTAAGGTCCCATCGGTGAACCAGGGCAGTTAGGTAGGCCTATTTTGACATGATCTGTGGTATCCTAGTAACATACTGTAGTCCACAGGCCTTAAACTAGGCCTAGTACGTATCATCCAAAAGTAGGAGGAGGTCATTTAGGAGCTTCGGGTCCTGAGCCCAAGTAGTGAGAATCTAAGAGCAAAAATCAAAGGTATAACTACAATGTATCAAAGGCACAAATCATAATTAAACATGAAAAATGATGCAAATAATGATAAAATATCCTAAATCTAAGTGAAAGAGGAATAAATGCACCTAATAATTCAACATAATACAAAAAAATGAAGCTCATAAATTTTAAAAAATCAATTAATCATCACACAAAATCCAAAAAATTACAAAAAATTGCCTAAGTATCCTGGCCGTTGTTGCCTAAAGTAGCCAGAAACTGGCCGCTGAAGCTAGCAGAGGCCAAACCTCAATGGTCAATTTTCTAACTGTTGGATTCCAAGATGGTCACTTTGAGCGACAGTGGCCAAAATGTAGGCCGAAATGGTCGCTCTCTGCGACAACGGCTGACGAGCGACACAACAGATGCATACGCCCTAGGTCAAAAATACCAAAAAAATTGAAAAATTGCAAAATGGGTGCAAGTCCACCAAAACAAAAAAGTAAGCTAAACCTATCTACATGTTCGGTTCATTGCCAATGAGTTTAATGATATTCATTTACTGGTTAGTTAGTGAGGTTCAATTTTACCCAAAGGAAAAGTAGGGTTAAGGTTTGAGAGAATACCCAAGAAGCTTTGGCTCCTCTACTTGTCGATGTCTCGCCCTACACAGCCATAGTCTCTAATGCTATAACACTCCAAGTCACAAATGTCACTTTCTTATCAAAGCTCTGGAAAGAAAAATTGCCAGCTAGAAGAATGAAAAGTCAAAACCCTAGGTCACTTTTTATACTCCTCAATTTATGCCTCAGTTTTTGATGATGTTAGTGGCTCAAACTTCTTGGCAACTCAGGGTGAGCTGCCATAGGTAGGCACTTAGCGGCTGTTGGATCTGATAGCAGTCGGATGCACAAGAAAAATCAGGAAGATGCCTTCTAGGAGTAATAGCAAAAAAATCAAATAAGCATATTTTGATGGTCCCTGATCATCATAATAATAAAAATAACAAAAACAAATTACATAAAAACAAATCTCATGTAAGCTTCGTATTTAGTTACTTACTCTATCAACTCAACGGTTGCAGCGATTTGCACTCCATGCAACTCGGTGAGATGAGTAAGTTACCATAGAGCTACTTGGGACAAATTACTCATTTTAGAATAATAATGAATCAACTCAATCTTGAAGAAGACCTATATGTTTCGACTACTCCATGGGTATGATGGAATCATCCTAATTCTATTATGACACCAAAAACATTAAGCCAAGTGATCCAATACAAGAAATAATAGAATCACTCTGTAGCGACCCCGGGGAAGCGGCGCGCCGGCCCCGTTGACCTTTCCTACTTGCGATTTAATTGAATCTATTAATGTTTTAAGCATGCATCTTAAATGAAAGGCGTAAAAGAAGACACAACCAGAATGCGAAGAAATAAATGAATGAATGCTCTTGTATTGATATTTCCACGGTCCGATTACATATAAATCCCTCTAAGGGATACCCTTCGTTTGATACATGATTTTACACAAGGAGGGCAGCAGATGTATAAAATATCCCCCTCGCACAGGGGTGGCGTGCTTATAAAAGGCTTCCCGGTGATGCACACAAAAATGTATGAGGGCTTACAGATGCCTCCTTCTCCAGGTCTATTTCCCAGAGGGATCCTCTTGCTTCGTATGTTGTAGATGCACCTGTGGCCCTGTAAGCAATGAAACAACAACACACGCTTAGATGTCCGAGATTGCCTCCTCGGATGAGGTTGTTAGCAATGAATGAGCTCAATAAATGCAATGAAACTAGTACTATGCAAGCGAATAACTGAAATAAAGCTTATGCTAATGAAATGAAAGAGAAAGTAGAATAAAAGAAACTAGCACCTAAAACCCTAGACTAGGTTGCGGGCCACTGTCTAGGACAACGGCCGCTAAGGTGAAATCTCTCTCTATTGATCCAATGGCTATGGGCTCAAGTATGCTACTAATGTTAAAATGATTACCTTATGTGTTCATATTTGCCCTCCAATCCGATAGGGCTCCGCTACAAGAATCGATCTCCAAGGGAAGCTCTCCAAGTCTCTAGAAGCTCTCCTCAATGATCCAACTTGTTCAAAGTTTTGATGTATGATGTTCCCTCTCTCTAATTGAAATATTGATGAAAGAAGGTCTCATAAAGTCCCTTAATTGATCAAAGAAGGTCCCCTAGTGCTTTTAGGTTTGCTCCTTATAAAGTGTGAAACCCTAGGTCTATGTTCAAAACCCTAGGATTGAATTCCTCATGCGTAGTGAATGTTAGCATGAGAAGATTTTATCTTTTCTATGTTTAAAGACCAGTTAACTGAAGTCTAAATTTAGACTCAAGTCTTCCATGTGAATTGGTCATGAAGGGGAATGCAAAGTTACTCCCGCTCACCTTTATTGCATGCAGACTGCCACTTCCACCCTTGATTAGGCCTATTTGTCGGCAAAATGCTTTTTATGGCTTAGTCATTATCATCTATAGTGACTAAGATTTGGTCACTGTCATCTACAGTGGCTAAGGTCTGGCCGCTCTGAGCTTGAGTGGCCAAGGTCCAGCCACTCTGGTTTACAATGGCTAAGCTTGAATGGGCCTAGAATGCCCCAGATGAGTGGTGAGGACCACTTTTGATACTTGGAAAGTCCAAGGTTTAGTCATATGGCCTATGAATGTGCCTATGTAAGTAGTTCTCCTAAACATGACATGTTTTAGGTGTCTACAGATGCCCCTTTTTGTGATGCATTATGTGGAAAACACAATGCTGAGCAAAAATGTAGACTGATCTATTTGTAGGGTGTATGATGATCAGTAGTCTGATCAATGTTGGATGGCCCAATCATGCAAGATGGTACGCATCCTTTGAATCATTGCTTCAATATTTGGAAGGCTTAACTTAGCTCAATGGCTTTGCACATGTTCGATTGCACTCATTCCTCAAACTCAATCGGGTAGCTTCAGCTGCTACAATCAGTTTCGACCGGTAGGAGAGCTACAAATTGATAATGTCATAGTTTGCTTATGACCCCAACAAACAAAGGGGAACTTTGTAATTGTTGTATGCAATGATTCGTAGGATGAACATGATTTTGATATGATCAAGTGATCTTTTGTTGATTTTGACTATGATTATTTTGAATATTTGAACTACCTCCTCACACAATGAATTGGTGAGGAAATGACAATGAATAAAGTGACAAGTCGCTTGACCAATATGACTAATTTGGTCCCTTTCTAGCATTTGTTCTTTTAATGGGTGAGACCCCCATCCAAGTGTGATTCCAATTGTTTATGATAATCATCCATCCCTATCCCGGGGAGCGGTCCGACTATCAATAGCCTTCTTAGGGAGTTAGGAGGAGTGATTCTATTTATGCTCATATTGTATCACTTTGGCTCAGTGTTTTTGATGTCATAAGGGAATTAGGATGATTCTATCGCACCCATGGAGCAGTCCGACCATCTTGGTCTTCTTCGAGATTGAAGGAGGCCCATCGTAATTCCTAAATGAATGTTTTACCCTGAGTAATCTTATGGTAACTTACTCATCTCATCGAATTGCATGGAGTGCAAGTCGCTGCAATCGTTGAGTCGATAGAGTAAGTAACTGAATACGAGGCTTACTCGAGAATTTGCTTTTATGTGAATTTTTTGTTATTTTGATCATTATGATGACCATGAGCCATCATAATGTGCTTATTTGATGTTTTTGTTACTTCCCATGGAGAGAACTCTACTTGTTTTTGCCTAGGATCTTGGTCGTTGTCAGGTCCAATGACCCCCAAATGCCTGGTCATGGCCGCTCTCATCTTGAGCGGCCAAGAAATGTGGGCCACTGATGACAACAGCGGCCAAGGCAAAATTAGGGTAATATAAAAATGACCTAGGGTTTTGACTTTTCACTTTTGTCAGCTATCAGTTTTGCTTTTCAGAGCTTTTGGAGTGAAAGTGACCTCTACAACTTGGAGTGCTTCTACGACTTGGAGAATCATGGTTATGCAGGGCGAGGCGTCATCGAGCGGAGGAGCTGGAGCTTCTCGGGTACTCTCCTAAACCTTAACCTTGCTTGTTTTTGTTTGGGTAAAAATGAACCGCATTAAGTAATCGGAAAATGAACCTCATTAAGCTCGTTGGTAACGAATTAAACCCGTAGTTAGGCTTAGCTTAGAATTTAATGTGGTGGGCTTGTCCCCATTTTTTGTTTTGTTATATTTTTTTGGTGTTTTTGGCCTAGGGTAGATGCTTCTGTCACATCGCCCATTGGCTTCTATTGGTCAGAGTGGTCCAAATGGCTTGCAACTTAGCCGCTATCGCTGGCAACAACCGATTTGAATCCCAACGGTCAAAATTTTGACCATTGGGGCTTGGCCTCTCAGCTTCAGTGATCGATTTTTGGACGTTGTAGGCGACAGCGACCAAGAACCCTTTAGGAAATTTTTGATTTTTCTTGCATGATTAACTGATTTTTTTAATTTTTGACTTGTTTTTGAATTTTTCTGCATGATTAGGTGCCTTTATTGCTCTTTTGCTTAGCCTTTTAGACTAGCCTATCATTATTTGCACCATTTTCATGTTTTATTATGATTTATGCCTTAGATGCATTGTAGTTATGCTTTGTTTTCCTTTGCTATTAGATTCTCACTGCTTAGGCTCGGGACCCGAAGCTCATGAATGACCTTCTACCCCTCTTGGATGATACAGACTGGGCCTGGCTCAAGGCCCGTGGGCTCCAGTATGTCACTAGGCTGCCTCACATCATGTCAGATCAGGCCTACCTTACGGCTTTGGTCCATCGATGGGACCCTCGGACCAACACCTTCCACCTTCCTACCGGCGAGATGACTATTACGTTAGAGGATGTGTATAGGATTTTTTGGCTTCCTTTTGATGGAGTGGCCATTATCTCTTCGACCACTAATGATCGTGAAGTTGTCTTTCTTTGAGTGTTCGGAGGGCGCTCTACGGAGGCCTTCAGGGACACCAAGTCTGGAGGAGTGTCTATCTCATAGTGGTATGAGGAGAAGGTCTTCTCTGAGAGGCATGCAGTGTTGTTGATGGTTATCAACAACATCTTGATCCCAGATTGCTCAGGCTTGAGGTTCCCATGGAACCTCCTTGCGATGGTTCAGGACCTGATGGACAGTGAGGCACCCATCATCTATGCATGGGGGAGGTCCCTGTTGGCCTAGTGCTATGATGAGTTGTACCATATCCATCGATGAGGTTGGTATTGCTTGCAGCTTGCTCTTACAGGTTTGGGGATGGGAGCACATCAAGGTAGATCACCCTAGAGGGCTTCCAGCTAAGATTATAGTCATAGAGGAGTGGATGTAGTGCTATGCTGCTAGATGGGCTCGAGGGTATGAGGGGTGCAAGAGCCATCCTCATGCAGGGGAGCTTTCCCACTACACTACTACTTTTACTGAGCTGAAGGCCGAAGATGTCATGTGGTGGCCATATCATGAGTGCCCAACTTGGGATGATCCTGCTAGTTTTACAGCTAGGATGCGACATGAGCGGTGGCTCATCGATCACAAGGTTGGCATCTAGGAGTATTTCTTCTACTCCCAAGTTCTTCATCAGTACGAGCTACAACAGGATGTTCCTCTTGTTCCATTTGTATACAGGCACCTCATAGCAGAGGGAGATCTTCCTCCACCATAGATCACAGAGCTATCAGATGAGGAGGATGCCCCAATGGTTGCCCTAGGAGTTGTTGGGGGAGTTACAGAGGTATTTTCTCAGTGGTGGGGGGATCAGATGTGGCATGGTGATGGTAGCTTAGGTCATGAGGATGATGGTGGAGGTGATGGTGCAGATCTAATAGGGTATAGAGTCTAAGCCAAGACTGAGGCATGGGGCCAGCCAATAGAGCAGGTGGTAGTAGAGGAGCAGGAGGCTCCTGAGGAGGAGGAGGAGGAGCTAGAGCTCGAGGAGAGAGATTCTCCTCTGAGAGCATAGTTGCATGAGGTCGAGGCTGAGCTCCAATCGACCAAGATCTAGGTACAATAGTGAGATGCTACCATAGCACAATGGGATGCCACCATAGAGCAGCTCACGCTATAGATCTAGGCTTTGTAGGCTACTATCAAGGGTGGTGCCACTAGGATGCAGTTTGTTGTTCCTCCTTCTACTCCATAGGGTGATACTAAGGTAGATCTAGGGACAGGCTTAGGGGTAGAGATTCTACGCTTGTAGGCATTGCTAGATGAGTATGAGGGGTAGATCCAGGGGTAGGTTGGTCACATCACCTCTCTCCAGATGTAGCTCAAGAGGCATGGGATTGTCCCTAGGGAGGCACCAGGTGCAGGTGGTTCATAGGTCAATGGGCGCTCCACCTTAGGGTAGTCTTCCATCCATCCTAGCCAGAGGACTCGGACTCACATAGAGAGACCAGTAGGGTCACATCACTCTACGCATGACATGACCATAGGGGGCGGTGATGCTGGGGGCACAGGCCCTATGTTTGACTGATGATGCACTTTGATTTATCATTTTTGAGGTCTTCCTGACCTATATGACTGTAGCCTATGGGCAATTTTGTACATCCATACTTTTGACACACATATTTATATGACCCCTTTATGTTCTGACTCATTATGTGTATCATTTATTGCTCATGTTTTTGTTGTTATTTGTTTTATGATGAGATGTGATGATGGCATTATGATGATTTGATGTATATGATAGATGATAGATGATATTTATGATGATGTGGATGTTTAGATGGATGTTTATGTAGATGAGATATGATCTAACTATTGTGACATGATGTGATGTATCATGTAGTGATCTAATGATGGATTTTATGATTTTTGGATATGCAGATTATGATGTGATTTTTAGATGTGAATGGATGAGTTATGATTTATGTATTTATGGATGCAATGTCTATTGTTAAATGCATGTTTGATTTTGATTTCATTGTGTGCATCTAACTTATGCGATGATATGGTGCATGTAATACGTAATGTGTTATGTATGTGATGTATGCAATGTGTAATCTAATGTGAATGAACTTGTATGTTTTAATCACTTAAAACACAAGGAATGCATATGCTATGATTTTGACAATCTAATGGGTGATACCACAGAAAGTATAACAACCATGAATGTTAAATAATCATTCTAATAATAAGAATTAATTATTTTAAACCATCCATATGTGCGATGTAGTGATGTGGAATGAATGTATTTTCTGGATAAGCTTCTGTAATTTAAAAGATATAAAATAATCAATGGTCGTCTAAATATCATTTCTGACATATGATCGATTTTTAGTTTATTTTATTAATACCCCCTAATTTATAGAAGCTTATAAAGAAAGTTGATGATGTGATTTATGATATGTTTTGTTGCTATGTAGGAATTTTTGAGGTTTCTCTCCTGAGACTTCAAACACTCTAGTTACCCTATCAGCAGTTGTGTACTGACCATACAAGACTTTTGAAAAACAAGGCTTTTCACCATGTACCTGGATATTCATTCTCTCTATGTGTGCACATGAATATATTTAGATAGAGCTCAGGCATTTCCTCCGATGTCAGGTGGGATTCTTTCAGCCCATTGCTAAGATCGGGGATCCTCGAGAGTTCATCTTATCCTTATGTTGGACTTAGTTGGATTATACCACTAGGCAGTATTGGGTTACCTAAGCTAGCTCATCCACATTCAAACATTGGTCTACACAAATTCCAGAAGCTTATGTAATAGACATATCATCATGCATAAGGATTTCTCCTTCCAGTTTTGTATGATGTTGAGAATTCCAGGGATTCAAGCTCCATTCCCTTCTTTTCTTCATTTCATTTGGGGTACTTGCTCATGTGTAGTGATGAGAATCACTATTTATTTTGATTGATTTTTTTTTGAGCAAGGGACCTATGTAGTGATGATAATCACTATTTGCTTTGAACTATGACTTTGAAAATTGGGTTTTGAATTTGTGCTCTGTTTCGAGATTTTTGCTTGTTTTGATGAAAGCAAGGGATTTATGTAGTGATGATAATCACTCATTTTTGGGTAGGGTAGAACTTGTCCTTTTGCCAATTCTCAACACCTTTAAACCAGTTGCACAGGGGGATAAGCAAGGAAGATCCTTTTTGCTTAAGGTAACCTAGACCACTTTTGCAGTTTTCATCTTTCCCTTGTACCAACTAGGATTTTAGTGTTTCAATTAGTGATGGGATCCTGAATATCCAAGGTTTTACCATAATTAGACCTTACTCTCTACTGATCAAGGTGGCTTTCTACAAAAGCTGATAAGACCACTAGATATGGTTGAATGACTAGGAAACCTCAGTATGTTTCTTATAGCAACATGAAATGGTTGTGTTGAGAAACACAGTTACTCACATGGATGCATGGATGAAGGTGGATTTGATTATTGTGATTGAGATACAAACTGTGGCATCGTTTGTAAGAATGTGATCATAACATATGCAAAATGCAATGGATATGTATGTTATAATGAAATGCAACTATGTGAATGCGGATGTAAGATGCAAATGTTTTTGTATTTTTGATTTTTCCAAAGGGCTTAAGGATGCCTTTGGACCTTTTATGATTTGACCAAAGGGCTTAAAGATGCCTTTGGAGCCTTTTATGATTTGACCAAAGGGCTTAAAGATGCCTTTGGAGCCTTTTATGATTTGACCAAAGGGCTTAAAGATGCCTTTGGAGCATTTTATGATTTGACCAAAGGGCTTAAAGATGCCTTTGGAGCCTTTTATGATTTGACCAAAGGGCTTAAAGATGCCTTTGGAGCTTTTTATGATTTGACCAAAGGGCTTAAAGATGCCTTTGGAGCATTTTATGATTTGACCAAAGGGCTTAAAGATGCCTTTGGAGCTTTTATTAATTTGACCATGTTTTTGATTTTATGAATATTTGAATGTTTTTTATTTTATGAATATTTGAATGTTTTTTATTTTATGAATATTTGAATGTTTTTTATTTTATGTATGAAATACCTTCAAATGAATGATGTTGAGAGGTTCAGGCTCTTCAACCCCATCCAATGATGTAAGGTGATATGCTCCAGGTCCAACCCTTTCTAAAATTATGTAGGGGCCTATCCAGTTTACCATAAATTTGTCTCGCAAGTGCGGTGGTAGGTTTGAGTTCTATTGGTTTTCTTTGAGCACAAGATCTCCAACTTTGAATTCCCTCAGATGGACTTTACTATTGTATGCTCATGCAAGGTGGTTCTGATAAATGTGGAGATGCTCCAAGGCATTGACTCGACGTTCATCAAGAAGCGTTAGCTGATCAAGGCGGCCTTGTCGTGCGGTGTCATCATCTATGAAATCTTTCAAGGCTACTCTCAATGTTGGAATTTCCAATTCTAAGGGCATGATGGCCTCAGTGCCATATACAAGTGAAAATGGTGTTGCCCTAGTGGGTGTCCGCACACTAGTCCTGTATGCCCATAATGCGAGAGGCAATTGCAAGTGCCAATCCTTATGATTATCCTTCATCATCTTCCTCAAGATGGAGACAATGGTCTTGTTTGAGGCTTCTGCTTGCCCATTTGCTTGTGGATAATATGGTGTTGAAAAACTATGCTGAATATGGTATTTGTTCATTAAAGCACGCACATTTTTGTTCTTGAAATATGGTCCATTATCCGATATTATCTTCGAAGGGACCCCAAAATGACTTATGATATTGTGGAGTATAAACTCCGCAATCCTTGGTCCAGTTGTCGATGTTAAGGGGATCGCTTTGACCCATTTGGTGAAATACTTTATGGCCATTATGATGAATGTGTGTCGGCCTGAATATGGGGAAGATATTTTCCCAATCAAGTCTAGTCCCCACTATGAGAAGGGCCATGCTGCCTGGATGGGTTGCAAGGCTTGTGATGGCAAGTGCGTGAGATTTGCATGATGCTGACACTTGACACATCTCTTGACATACTCACAACAATATTTTTCCATAGTGGGCCAATAGTAACCCATTCTCAAGATGCGCTTAATGATGGCCATGCCACTGAAGTGGCCACCACACGTACCATCATGAGCTTGCAAAATTTCCCAAGATGCTTCTTGGGGCTCAAGACAATGAAGGAGCACTCCATCATAGCCTCGTCTATAAAGGATCTCTCCTAGAAAAATGTACTTTGTCACCTTCTATTTAAATGTTCATCTTTCGGCATGCGACAAGCCTTGTGGTACTATTCCAAGCTTCAGGAAGTCCCACAATTGGGATAGCCAATCCTGATAAGCCACAACTTCTATGGATAAAATGGCATGTTCTTCTTGTGATCCAGCATTTGTGAACACAGATTGAGAAACAATCCTATGATGAATGGTTGTTCCACACTCCGTAGGACCTTGGGATATCAAATATTCCCAAGGGGCCATTTGCAAGAAAGCTCTAACTTTGAAGGACCAATCCTGATTTGGTTCATTCTGGATCATGTTGACTGACTCTAGGTTGTCAATAACCTCATGTTGTATTGCTAAAAATATGAGCACTTTCACATGAATGGTTGTGAAGTCAGAAGATGGATTTTGAGGGATTAAGGATCCCAAATATGCCATGGTGTCTACAAATATATTTGATGTATGAGGGATTGCCTCGATGTCATACCATTCTAGTCGGGCTAGATAAGTGTCAACAAGTTCCTTATAAGCTTTCAAGAGTGGGCACCTACATTGGAATAGGCCTTTGACTTGGTTTACTATGAGCAAGGAGTCACCAAAGATGTTCAATATTTTAATGCCCATTGCTATGGTTGTCTGAAGTCCCAAGATCAGGGCCTCATACTCTGTGTTGTTGTTTGTGCAAGGGAAGTCTAGTTTGAATGATAAGGGCAATGGAGCACCCTATGGTGTGATAAATACTATCCCTACTCCGCCCCCTTGCTCGCATTTTGAACCATCAAAGAACAATGCCATGTCTCTTTCTTTCTCAGGTTCTTCGAGTTTTGGTGGGTCTGATAATGTGAAGACTGCATCATCAAGAAGCTCTATGGTGAGAGGCTTGCTCTCCTAGAGAGGTGCCTCTGCTAATTGATCTGCTATGACTTGTCCCTTGATGGAATTTTGGCTTATGAACTCTAGATCAAATTCTGTCAATAGCATGATCCACTTTGTCATACGTGTATTGTGATATGTCTTGTTCATCATGTACTGCAAAGGATTTTGTTTGGATATAACATAGGTCGTATGGCTCAACATGTAGTGTCACAACTTTTTGGTTGCAAAGACCACTGCTAAGCATAACTTTTCTACGTACGCATATCCCAGCTCGTAACTCACCAAGGTGTGACTAATGTAATATATGGCTTGCTCTTTGTTTTGCGTGTTCTTTTGGGCTAACATGGTGCCCAAAGCAAAATTAGTAGCCGATATGTATAGCAAGAATGGTATGTCTGGCCTTGGTGGAGCCAATACTGGTGGTGTTGCTAGGTATGTTTTGATCTCTGCAAAGGCTTGTTGGCACTCTTCATCCCAATGAAATGGGACATCCTTGCATAGCAATTGGTTCATGGGTCGACACTTGTCTGATAATTGAGCGATGAACCATTTGATTGATGCTACCTTGCCTTGTAGGCTTCTCAACTCCCTAATGTTGGTAGGGGTGGCCATTTCCAGTATAGCCTTTACTTTTGTAGGATCGACTTCGATGCCTCTCTTTGAAATGATGAATCCTAAGAGCTTACCAGAAGTTACGCCAAACACGCACTTCTTAGGATTCAATCTGACATTGTGTTCTATGAGGTGATCGAAGACCTTTGTAAGGACTTGAGCATGTTCTTGTCATAATAAATATTTGGCTAGCAAGTCATCCATGTAGTCTTCCAAGATTGTGTGCATGTAATCATGGAATATGTATGTCATGGCCCGTTGGTATGTGGCACCAGCATTCTTAAGACCAAATGGCATCACTTTGTAACAGAAAGTTCCCCATGGAGTAATGAAAGTAGTCTTGTGCTGGTCTTCAGGTTTAATCCGGATTTGATTGTATCCAAAAAAACCATCCATTAAGGAGAGCATCTCATGACCTGCGATGGCATCAACAAGAGCATCTATGTTTGGCAATGGGAATGAATCCTTTGGAGTTGCCCTATTCAAGTCTCTAAAATCTATGCAAATGTGCACTCTTCCATCGGGTTTTCCCATGGGCACCATGTTTGAGACCCATTCAAGATAGTCGATGGGAACTATGAAAATCACCTCCAATAGTTTTTGCAATTCGTTCTTCACCATCAAAGCGATGGTTGGATGCATTTTCCTCAATTTTTGCTTGATTGGCTTCTTTAGGGGATCCAATGAGAGGTTGTGGACCACTAACTTTGGATCAATTCCTGGCATGTCTTTGTAAGTCCAAGCAAAAATATTTGGCCTCTCTTTAAGGAGAGGGATTATGATGGCTTGTTCCTCTGGAGATAGACTTTCTCCGAACTTGAATTTCTTTGGTTGAGTAGGATCATCACTGATGTCCACCTCGAAAGTCATTTCTATAGCCATATGTGACCCATCCTCCAACTGGTGGGGCATGGGTATCAAGTGAATGTCATCGGTGGGATTTATAGGTCCTACTGACTCAGGATCCAAACCAGCATGGAACACATCATATGCACAACCTGCTACAAAATGGAATGGTTGTAACATCTCTTCATTAGAGAAAATATCCTCAAGCTCTATGGGTGAATCAGCATGATCCCAATCAATAGCCTCTGTATCAATACACAATGGTTTTGTGGGATCGGTTGGGTTATGAAGTGGAGTGGTCAAATCAATGGAGATTGTATTGATGGATGGAATGAAATCTCCAGGACCACATGGGTGGAATCTTGCCTCAGAGGTTTCCCTTCCATACTCATGATGAGGCTCTAGAGGAAAAGGAATCTCTGGATCCGACCTATGAGTAGGTCGGATAATAGGATCATTGGGCTCTAACCGCTCTCTGAATGTAGGTGGAGGGGGATTGACCATCTGATGAATGGTAGCTAAGTCAATAGGTCTCCCTAAAAACCACAAATGAGGGTCTATGGCATGAAGTGCCACCTCTCTCTCGACTAATGCATTGACTTGCTACAAATGGTGAGGCCCAAGATAAGCCATCTCAATTTCATCCTCAAAGTCATCATCACTTATCCAGAAACCATTAGCATTGGTATGCGGCCCCAAGACAAGAGGCTCATGTCTTGGCCCTAAGTAGGCCATCTCTATCTCATCTTCATATTCTTCATCACTTATGAAGAAGCCATTTGCATTAGTCTCTTACCCCAAGCTTTGGGGCCAATGCCTTGATCCTAGATAGGCTCTCTCTATTGAGTCCTCTGACTCATAGCCACTCTCATCCGATATGTATCCACTCTCATTGTGGATGGACCAAGTAAAGATTTGTAAATAGTGAGGCCCATGATAGGCCAAGCCCTCTTGTGCTTCATCATCACTTGCCACATATCTATTTTCTTCTTGCTCATCATCCCATGAGTTGTATCCTATTGGGGTGGCATCAATTGTGAGTCTTGGATGATAAATTTTGGGTGGTGGTATGTTCACCGTGACCACTTGCCTGTTGCTCATAAGTCTTGAACTTAGTGGGTGATAAGGAATAAAATTGATGTCTTCTCCTAACCCCAAGCTCAATCTATCCAAGGCTACTGCTAGAGAGTCATCTTGACCTCTGATGTGATAGCCTAACCCAAACCTATCAATGGGAAGCTGGTATTATGGCTCGTATGGCCGCCTTCACCCCTACTCATATATACCAAGACCGTAACCATGCCAATGGCAATATTCAAAGTAGCTTAGAGAAAACTCTAGATTAGAGAGGTAATAAACATTAATAGTGAATAATTCATCATTATCCTCTTCTACATCGATAGACTTATGGGCATAGTCTAGTCCAGCATAGACAAAGTTTATCTAGTTGGGAGGGATTCCAAGTGGAACCACTATTCCCATTGGTGGTCTTAAGTCTTTTGGTCATCCCATGTCTTGTGCAGACTCTATGATGGGCGTGAATGTTATGTTCTACACAAGGTATTCTCCTATCCCTGTACTTGCCAAGTGTATAGTCGCATGCGAGGTGGATGACCCCATGGATGACACTGGCGAAGCGGGGTGGTAGTCATCATCTTCGACTTGATCTTGGAGATCTTCTTCTTCCATGGGACTTGGACCTTTCTCAATGGCTATGGTTAGTGCTTCCTTGAGCTTCCTTTCCTCCCCCATGGGTGCTTTTAGCTTCTGATTGTCTTTTGGCTTAGACATTGATGGTTTCTTAGAAGCATTAGTCATGTTGGGTGCTAAATGAGGTGTTGATGTAGATGGGTCTTTTTGCACCCCTTTGTCTTTGTCATTTAGTTGCATAGCGTAGAGATGAAGGTCCAACGTACAAGTGGGTAGAGGGAATCACAAATTCTCCTAGACAATCCACATGATGGACATATTTGAATGGCTCCTCATCAGCCAACACCATGTAGACTTTGTTATCATGCACATACTTAACACATTGATGTAAGATCGAAGGAACACACTTCATGTCCCTTATCCAAGGTCGCCCTAAGAGGATGTTGTATTGCATGGCCCCTTCCAAGACATGACACATCACGGGGATGGTCTTATGCCCCACCTTGATAGGTAAGACTATCATTCCCATAGTATTGCATAAGGCATCATTGAAAGCCCTCAATGTGTAGGCTCCTAGAATGATATGAGACTTGGGGATCTTAAGGTGCTCTATTGTTGTTGTTGTGATGATGTTGATTGATGAACCTGTATCGATCAAGACTCTCTTGAAAGGTAAATCATTGAATGATGCCACAATGTGTAGTGGAGGGTCTGGTAAGGTAGTGGGCACTGTCTTAATCTCGTAATCATAGAATCAGATTACAGGTTCTTGGCATTCTTGTACTTGTCCCACAAAATGGGTGAATGCATTTGGATCTTGTGGTTGGAGCTCAATCGACCTTAAAATCTCCATCAAGGTCTCCCTGTGCTTTGGGGACTATTGTATGAGCTCATAGATGGATAGCTTAGCCGGAGTCATTTGTAAGTTTTGCTCAAGTCTACTCCGAATAGTCACCACAAGTCGGGTTGGTGGACCTGGAAGGTTGTTTTGTCCCTACCTCTACCTAGGTGCAACTGGGACATGTTGGTCATCAGATCCGCCTAGGTAAGGGTTTTGAGTAAATGTATGCGCCCTAGACCTAGACCAACATTGAAATGTCGAAGGGAAGATATGCCCCTCGTACCAATCTCTGGAGAAAGGTCGGCTCCTACGCTAAACTACTTGGGTGTTTTGAAGACAAGAGTGCAGGAAAGAGATAAAAAGGATAAGGGTTAGAGAAATAAATAAATAAAGGGTTAAGGGAAGAGAGATTTGTGATTTAATGTGGGAGAGAACACAAAGCACGATCGCTAAGAGACAACTTGAATAGCAGCAAGGAACACCAAGAGTAAAACGAAAGAAACGTAGTATCAACCTTCCTATGTATCCTCTCGAACGAGTTTCAGGAAACTGTCCCTGATCGCACACTGGACACAGAGTTCAGCATCCAACATACAAACGAGGATAGATAGAAGAATCAAGCAAGGTAGGCAGCATAAAAGAAAGCCAATACAACACTTTTCTACTCCTATGTATCCTTTCGAAGGAGTTTCAGGACACTGTCCAGAATCGCACACCAGACGCAGAGTTTAGCATCCAACATGCAAACGAGGAGAGATAGAAGAATCAAGCACAAAAGACAGCATAAAAGAGAAAAATTGAGCTCAAAGTCTCTTAGTATTAATCATAGGACATCAAGTTACAACAACTTTCTAGCAGATAGTTCCCCCCACTTTTTCCATTACAATGCCTGGGTTTTTATAGAGGACTCGGGCCTCTGAATCATAATTACATAGCAAAGAAGAGTACACCCTCGAGCTCTAATAATTTGGCCTTCCTCGGCTCTCATGACTAAGCTTTCAAATCTGTTACCAAAACTAGCAACTGTGACCGGGTCAACCATGGAAAGGTGCATTGATGAGCCGTCTAGACATCCTTGGTCTCTAGGTGCAGTGCTCGAGTGGCCGCCATGCTCGTCGGGTTCTCCATCATGGCTTGATACTTCACTTCTGATTGCAAAAAATGAGCAGCGGGCTTACTGGGCACAAAAAATTGCATTTATGAGGCAACTGACCACCTCAGGAAAGTACCCAGCTTGAAGTGCGTGCCTTGGAAGTGCTTCGCTGGATCTCTTCTTGTAATTCTGCTTTGCGGTGGGTTTAGGCCGAAGCAGATCCTTCCTCTGGGTTTGGTACTTTGGATAGTTGAGCTTCGCGGCACAACTTAGGGAGGCTTGAGTGTCGAAGTAGATCTCTTTCGGTGGGGCCCTTCATGCTCTACTACTTCACTGGTTGAATTACTTTGCCTATGCCTCAAGGAAATGCTTCGTCGTGATCTTTCTTTGAAACTATGGTTCGGGGGCTTGTGGCTGAAGCAAAAATGGTTCGCAGGAGGAGGGGCTCGAGGTGGGTATTTCGGTGACTTTCTGGTGAAGCATTTTCAATGTTTGCTTCGAGATCTGCTTCGCAAATTTTTGGGCCGAAGTAGCCTTTAGAAATGCTTTGGGTCTGAAGTAGTTCTTCTGCATTAGCGACTTTGGAATTTGATTTTTGGGCCTTCCTTCTTCGGGTGGAGTTGTCATTTGAATATCTCTTCGCTAGATTCCCACCCGAAGTAGTTTTGGAAATGCTTCGGGTGCGAAGATTTTCTTGGCGCTTTCCTCATGTTTTTCTTCGACAAAACTACTTCACAGAATTTGGGGCCGAAGCGATCACTAGAAATGTTTTGGGCCTGAAGTCCTTTTCTTGCCTTAGCCAATTTGCCTTGCGTCTTGGATTTTCTATTTTCAGCAGGAGATTCGTTTCACAAAACTTTCGTCTAAAACGCTTTTAGGAATGCTTCGGGTGCGAAGCTTTTTTTGGTGCCTTCCTCATGTTTTTCTTCGACAAAACTGCTTCGCTGATTTTCCACCCGAAGTAGTTTTGGAAATGTCTCAGGCCTGAAGTTATTTTTATTTTATTCTTCCTCCCCTCAACGAAGCTATCCTAGCTACGAAGCTCTTTCTATATTCTTTGGTGTACAAGGGGAATGGCTAGGAAAACCAAAATTGCTATAACTTACATTTTAAAAGGTAATAATTAATATCATACAAAATTTTTGCTATTCTTCTACCCCTTGTATAATGTGACAAAAAGTGTCAACATTCTTGGTGGCTCGTAGGGTGATGAGCTCACCTCGAAAAAAGAACCCTTTAGCCCTAATCCATTGGGCTACTGAGTCACTGATCCCCCTCAGACCCTTCTCCCTTTTCTGTCTCCTAGGGCACTTCTGCGGTTTGCCCTTCCTCTGCCTCTGCTCTTCCTTCTGATTCCTCTTCCTCTTCTTCCTACACGGCTTCCTCTAGCGCGGCCTCTTGCTGTGGTGATGGTTCAAGGAGATCCTGGATATGTTTCATCATTCTTTGGACATGAGCCCAGGCACCCTTCTGAAAAGTCTCTTGATATTGCAATGCCTTTACTAGAACGCAAAACCGATCAATTTTCCCGATGTCAGCATGTTTGGCCCTGATGAATAGATCGTTTAGACATGCTACCATCTTCTAGTGTCTCAAGATGAAGTCAGTTATCTGCCCCTTTGAGATCGGCTTCGCCCACCCATCTATTTCTAAGATATCACTCTCAAACTGAAGCCATACTGGTTTGAGCTCGTCTTTAGTCAGAAGATTTCCGTCATTGTCTGTGAAACTTGGGAAACCCAAGGAATACAGGTCCTAAAAATAATTCATTGAGGCATGCTGCTCATCGTCAAAAATGTCTTGGAGGCTTCTAGCTTTCTGAGCTTTTTGCACCTTGGAGAAGAAGGCGCGAACCGTGGCCTGGGCCGTGGACTAGTCCCTAGCTGTCCGGGTCATTGCAGTGACCTGCAGGTCCTGATATCTAGCATTCTAGACATCAAAGGCCAACTTGAGTCGGCTCCTGGATTTCTGTGTGACTTCATCAATAACCGGCCCTCCCTCGGCAATAGCACGCTGGGCTTCGGTGATGTAGGTCAATATGGAAAGGGCGTTGGAACATTGAGACCTAAAATTTTTAAGCAGATGCGCACGAATCTCCTTAATCTTGCTCCTATCGAACATCGATAGGTCTTCCTTCTTGTACAGCTGAGCTTGCATTTACGCAACTTTGCCTTCAAGCTCTTTGGCCTTTAAATCATTTTCGGCCCATTTTTGCACTTCATTATCCTCTGTACACTGGAACTGTAGAATTTGCTACTTTAGAGCACGTGCTTCCTTTTTCATTATTTTGCACTGCTCCTCAGCTTCTGCCAACTTGGAGCGAACCCTTGCCAGATATTCTTCTAGTTTGACATTGGTGGTTTCTGCCTCCAACCTACGTTGGTTAGCAATGGTAGCATGTGCTCTAAAGGTCTCGATTCGGACATGCATGGATGTCGATTCATTATCCACATTCAGATGCACCAGGTCCTTAGGTGTTTCCTGGTAATCATAGTCTGCTGGAGTCATTTCATCTAAAGGCTTATGTACCTTAGGGACCTTCTTGATTTTGTGCATCTTCCCAGCTTCTAGATCAAACACGACGCATTTTTCAACCTGAGACATCGCATGCCCTCTTCTTTTCCTCACCTCCTTCAGTATTTTGTCGGTATTTTTCCGGGCTTGGAGTAGCTTCTCGGCAAGGGGGCATTCCTTGATCAAGGACATCTCTGACTTGAATAAGGCTGGATCTCCAGCCGAAGGAGTGAACAAATATAGGGAATGGATGGGGGATGCCTCACAAGGAGGTTTGGTGTTGGGTGTGGCGGGCATTTCAGAGATGGGGGTCACATCATGAGAAGTGGGACTCGACGTCGAAGTAGCATCCCCACCTCTACTAATGACCAAGGGAATGGCAGCATGAGTAGGTGAAGTAGGATCGATGGACTTGTCCCTATCGGGATTGTGGGATGGACTTGGACTAGCCACGGGGGACGCACGTGGGATGAGTGGCCCTGTAGGGGGGACTGATGGGAACCTTCAGTCATGGCCACAATGGACATGGGTGAGTCCTGAGCAAAAGGTGGAGAATGCGTACCTGAGTGCCCTCCTGGCAAAGCGACTGTAGTGACTTCAAGTGTAGTCGTCTCCTATTCTTTCTTTGCCTCGGCATTTTCAACCTCCATGGTTTCTGGCTCAGCATCTCCGAATTGGAGGAGTTCCTCCACATTGATGACATTGATATCCGAGATGATTTCGGTGCTTGGTGGCGCTACGCCTTCAATGTTTGTTTTAGATAGACCTGGTGTAGGTCGTTCAGTGGAGGCACTCTAAAAACTTGTACGGGGTCACTTCGGATAGTTTGGGGGCACTGGGCCTTGTTCTGGCCTCTTTCTTTTTGTTCTCACCAGCGGTTGTTCTGACTCTTTGAAACTCATGTCTTGGCCTCCCACAAGTACCTGAGGTGGTTTACATGGTGTGGCTTTGGCCTTCTTCTCCTTCTTTTGCTTTGAAGTCTTATTTTCTATTCTTGGGCTTTTGCCTGAACCTGGGATAGTTGGAGGAATGAGGTCGATGAAAGATAGGGGATTCCATGTCCCAGAATTGGCCTCATAGACTGTCATGAAGTCCTTGTCAGATGACAACAAGCCGTAATAATTCATCTTCTGACGATGGGCCCTCATTATCCACCACTCTCTTAGCTGGACCACATCCCAATCTTTCACTGCCTCCCTCAAATCATCTTTTGCCTTCTTCCAGAAGGTGGAGTTGGGGCTAGGGAGAGGGTGCCAAACTGGGTCATATGCGACCTCCATCGGGTAGAACTCATGCCAGGGAGGTAGCATTTCCATTTTCTCCAAGTGCCACTCCAGATCCTTCCCATTAGGATTGTTCCTTTGCTCCACAATTTTTGGATAAGGGCAAGCGTGGAAGTTCTTGAATCGAAGATGGTCCCTCATTACCCCCAAGGGGTCATAGAGCCATTGCTGAGGAAGTTGGACTAGGCAAAAATTGGCGAGTTTCTCCTCCAAGAAAACATTTTGGTTGAGGGAAAACACCTCGATAACTGCCATTTTGAAAGGGAAATCATAGGTGTGAGCCCATTTTCGTCCATGGCCATAAATGGCATTTTTTGCATCGCTCTGCCGAGCGACCTCCAACGCGAACTAGTATTCAGAGGGATAGACTGGCAATAGGAAAGGCTTCCCTATGAAGCTAAATATACGAATTACGAGCCCCTGTGTCAGCTAAAAAATGTCTCCCCTCTTCTATTGTACCACCTTGTCCCTTATGAGGAGGGGAACCCGAGGGGAAGACTCTGTTAGCATGTGCATTGTGGGTCCCAAAAATTGTTGGTTAAAATAATAATAGGACTTCGTCTTCAATAGGAGAAGGGTCCACTGGTATACAGGAAGAGGGTTTCCATACTCGCCACTTGCCGTAATAGCAACATAAGGTAAAATTTTATGTACATGAAATAAAAATAACCAAACAAGAAGAGAACAGGGTGAGAAGTACTTATTTTTCCTAGCATTCTTCATGCTGGTGAGCCACGTATGTAGGGTCCTGGCCACCCATTCTGCCCAGTCAAAAAATATTGGGTTGGTGCTTAGCCTCGAAGCATCAGGGGCATAAAATTCCCCTCTAGAAATACACTCAACCAAAGACACTTGCCACGGATGCACCGAAGCGTCGATAGATAGGCCTGCCACCCATGCAATGATGGAGAAGATGTCAGCATTTTTGAAGGCCTCCAATGGTAGGGGCATTTGGGGAAATTTGTCTGAAGGGAGTCCGCTTTTGAGGCTCTACCACAAAAAATTGATCATGTAGTTGGAGGACGTGAACCTCTCCATTTGTTCGCTAAGAATAATGTTGCAAACTGTGTACCCCTTAGGAGGGCCCTACTGTGGCGTAAAGGCTACCTGGACATCTTCCTTCAGAATGGAGAACAACTTGTGGCCAGAGGCGTCTACCACTTGCCTAGAGGTGGGCTGATAGTTCCATGCGATGGCATCAATCAGCTCAGGGTAGTGATGTGTGGGGGGCGTCAGATACCAGTATATCTGGGAGTAGTAAGCGGTAGCTCTTTTGTTGTCTATCGAGAGCCTGCTTTTCATGAACTCGATGGTGCTCCTGAGTTCAGCTATGCTCCTTGACATCTTGGTGTCTCTGATCCTATCCCACACATCAACTGGCGGTTCTTCAGGTTGCTCATCCCTAGAATCCTCTTTTTCTCCCATGAATTTTTTCTCAGGGTGATGGCTAAAATCAACTTTCTTCGGCCCTTTGTCACGGCCCTTTGCCTTTGGTTGTTTGGGGGCCACCACTTCTGGTTCCTTTCCATTTTCCTTGGAGTTCTTCTTTCCCATGGTGGATGCTTAGGGCGGTGAAGTCTGTGATGTGCTGGGGTTCAGAGGCTTGAAAGCGTAGGATGGAAGGGCTTGCATGTTGGCAGTGAAGTCTGCATGAATCATTGAGCAAGTAGCTTTTCCACTGCTGGAGTCTGCGTTATATAGCCTTAGAAGGCAACCACCAGTATTTATGGCACTTGCCATAATTAACTTCATGTCGCTTCGTCTAATTCGCCGCATGGTGGAGTAGTACACAAGGCTGTGTGTTATGATGATTACGGCTTGCTTTGGAAGCGTGACCCTCTGCCACTTTGTACCCGAGCATGAACTTTTCCCCTAATCGAATCCCTAGAGGACATACCTGCCACCTTTTCATTTAACTCGCCCACTTTGGATGCTTTTGAAGGTGGCTGTCGACACGTTCCCCTAGGCACATTTTAAATGCCCCTACCTTTTCTGTCATTGGGTTGGTGAAGTCAAGGTCAGGGTTGAAATGCTTCATAGCGAACCTTTGGTGTGAGCTACTTTTCTACGCTTCGGGCCCGAAGTAGTTCTCTTCACAGAAGGTGGTTCACCGGTCCTCCTTCAAAAACTATTTCTCTTGGACTCTTCTTGGTGAAGCACCCTTCGTACCTCGGTCTGAGTCTTGCTCGGCCAACAAAATTTCTACGAGCTGTTTTCTGTCAGCTACTTCGTATGCCCAGTACTTGAGCTTCTCTTTTTTTTTTTTTTTT
This sequence comes from Wollemia nobilis, assembly GCA_028583015.1. Taxonomy (NCBI): domain Eukaryota; kingdom Viridiplantae; phylum Streptophyta; class Pinopsida; order Araucariales; family Araucariaceae; genus Wollemia; species Wollemia nobilis. The sequence goes on from JAQPPZ010016895.1 coordinate 4,865,990, forward strand.
GTACTAGCTGCCAAAGTAAAACTCGACCTGAGTCTTTGAGCAACACCTTATTTACAGCCGAACTATTTACAGTATTTACACAATTTTTTTGTGGCATAATCGGCATGCCGCCACCATAAATTCAACTTTGGGTGATTATCCGACAAACCTGCAATGTTCAGACCAGAACCGATTGAACTTTAGTTGATTTTTGAGGTCCGACTGGTTTCTTCCCAAAGTTGTCCATGTTGCAAACAGAGAGCAACACAGTGAGTTGTCACTCCTGCCAGTACCCGTACTATTGATGAAAGATGTGGTGAATAAGTTCACCGCACGAGGGGCTTCTTGGGGTACTGGTTGTAATGATGGTTGGAACAAATACCAGAATTCTAATGAATTTTTAAACTGTGGGCTAGGTACAGGTTCTTCCATCCTCCTAATGTGGTAACAGGGCTCTTCCAACAAAGAGTAATCTTTCAGGATCTCTTCAGGTTCAGCTTGATGAGATACGCTTGATGGATTCTGGCTGAACACTTGCGTGCCATCCACTGGGATACAAAAAGGGTGCAAAAATGGGCCCTCTTCGTTCTCAGGTTCTACCACTTGAGACTGCTCTTCTTCTTGGCCCGTCCTCTGATGGAGACTGCAAGCAACCATATTGTTCATTGGTGGGGCAAAGCTTGCATATTGCCATTGTTGGGCTTGGATGGAACCCACCTCTTGAGCTACAAACAACTACAACTTAGGCATCTACTCAGTATGAAGGGTCTATCATGATGAATACTGTGTAGGATAGACAAGAGCAACAATTATTGGAGGAAGTGATGGAGTTTCCCCCCACTGCCACTTTCCAGATAGGAGTAGGAGCTTCTCTGCTCGTACTACTTCCCCAAAAAATTGAGGAAACCTTCGTTCTTCTAATTGTAGCAAGAGGAGGCCCATGTCTGGGTGAAAGGCTTGAACATAGAAGATGTGGGCTTGGGCGGGCGTTGGTTGGATCCCTCTTGGAATTCTCTTCCAACTTCTATATAATCGGACATTGAAGTCTGTAGCGCTCTCTAGAGGTGCTCTCCTGATGGTGTAGAGGTATGTCAAAAGTTGGAAGGGATCTTGGGAGCCATCAAATGCTTTGAGTAGCACTCCCGCTAAGTCATCCCACGAGCAGATGCTTCCACGCCTGAGTAGTCTATACCACTGTAGTGCCCTTCCTTCCAGAGATAGGAGCAGGAGCCTAACCATGACATCTTCATGGACTATGTCAAATATGGACCTTAAATCAATAAGATATTCAAGGTGCTCTAAGGCCATTCCCTTAGTGCCATCGTATTTTGTCACTGTCTTCAAGGCACTTTCAGGAATTTCATGGTAACTTGAGAGATTCAGAGGGCCACGATCGTCCCAGCTGGGATATTCCCTCTCCATTATAACAGTGGCCTGCAGATATCACGGTTCTCACCACTAAGTCGAAGTCGCCAGGTGAACATACTTTTCTTCGCTTGTGAGGTCAAGGCTTCTCACCGAACCTTGATTCCTCTGGGATGTCTTCTTTCAGTTTTAAAATGTGCCTATGATCAAGAAATATGGATCTTTATCTCAGTCAGAGTTGCCAGGTGATTTTGCCAAATGGAGGTAAGCTAGAGATTCAGCAACTCAAGCTTCCTTAAAACATGGGGAATTTTGCCATGAAGGCACAGGTTTAGGTACTGGTCTTCATGACTTAGAGATTTTTGGGTTGAACAGAGTCGCCAGATGCTATTATTCTTTCGATAATGAGATCATCGGTTCTCACTACCACTAGTCAGGTGAGACTGACCAGGTCACACTAGGAATTGGTTAGAACTATTGGCCCCGATGAAGACAGGTTTGCATTTAAAATATGGGACCTTGACTGGTTAAGGATCTCACTAAGACAGACACAGTCGGTCCCATCGGGCGTGCCAGAAACTATTGGTCATCAGATCTGCCTAGGTAAGGGTTTTGAGTAAATGTATGCACCCTAGACCTAGACCAACATTGAAAGGCCGAAGAGAAGAGATGCCCCTCATACCAATCTCCGGAGAAAGGCCGGCTCCTATGCTAAAATACTTGGGTGTTTTGAAGACAAGAGTGTAGGAAAGAGATAAAAAGGATAAGGGTTAGAGAAATAAATAAATAAAAGGGTTAAGGGAAGAGAGATTGGTGATTTAAAGTGGGAGAGAATAGGAATCACGATCGCTAATAGACAACTTGAATAGCAGCAAGGAACACCAAGAGTAAAATGAAATAAATGTAGTATCAACCTTCCTATGTATCCTCCCGAATGAGTTTTGGGACACTGTCCCCGATCGCACATCGGACGTAGAGTTTAGCATCCAGCATACAAACAAGGAGAGATAGAAGAATCAAGCAAGACAGGTAGCATAAAATAAAGCCAATACAACACATTTCTACTCCTATGTATCCTTTCGAATGAGTTTCAGGACACTGTCCCCAATCGCACACTGGACGCAGAGTTCAGCATCCAACATACAAAAGAGGAGAGATAGAAGAATCAAGCATAGAAGGCAGCATAAAATATAAGAATTGAGCTTAAAGTCTCTTAGTATTAATCACAGGACATCAAGTTACAGCAGCTTTCTAGCAGATAGTTCCCCCCACTTTTTCCATTACAATGCCTGGGTTTTTATAGAGGACTCGGGCCTCTGAATCATAATTACATAGCAAAGAAGAGTATGCCCTCAAGCTTTAAGAATTCATCCTTCCTCGGCTCTCACGACTGACCTTTCAAATCTGTTACCAAAACTGGCAACTATGACCAGGTCAACCATGGAAAGGTGCATTGATGAGCCGTCTAGACGTCCTTGGTCTCTGGGTGCAGTGCTCGAGTGGCCGCCATGCTCGTTGGGTTCTCCATCATGGCTTGATACTTCACTTTTGATTGCCAAAAATGAGCAGCGGGCTTGCTGGGCACGAAAAATTGCATTTATGAGGCAACTGAACACCTCAAGAAAGTACCTGGCTTGAAGTGCGTGCCTTGGAAGCACTTCGTTGGATCTCTTCTTGCAATTTTTCTTTGCGGTGGGTTTAGGCCAAAGCAGATCCTTCCTCTGGGTTTGGTACTTCGGATAGTTGAGCTTCGCGGCACAACTTCGGGAGGCTTGAGTGTCGAAGTAGATCTCTTTCGGTGGGGCCCTTCATGCTCTACTACTTCACTGGTTGAATTACTTCACCTATGCCTCAAGGAAATGCTTTGCCGTGATCTTTCTTTGAAACTATGGTTCGAGGGCTTGCGGCTGAAGCAGAAATGGTTCGTAGGTGGAGGGGCCTGATGTGGGTATTTCGATGACTTTCTGGCGAAGCATTTTCAATGTTTGCTTCAAGATCTGCTTCGCAAGTTTTTGGGCTGAAGTAGCCTTTGGAAATGCTTCGGGTCTGAAGTAGTTCTTCTGCCTTAGCGACTTTGGAATTTGATTTTTGGGCCTTCCTTATTTGGGCAGAGTTGTCATTTGAATATCTCTTCACTAGATTCCCACCCGAAGTAGTTTTGGAAATGCTTCGGGTGCGAAGATTTTCTTGGTGCTTTCCTCGTGTTTTTCTTCGGCAAAATTGCTTCGTAAAATTTGGGGCCAAAGTGATCACTGGAAATGTTTTGGGCCCGAAGTCCTTTTCTTACCTTAGCCAATTCACCTTGCGTCTTGGATTTTCTCTTTTTTGCATGAGAGTTGCTTCGCAAAACTTTCATCCGAAATTCTTTTGGGAATGCTTCGGGTGCAAAGCTTTTTCTGGCGCCTTCCTTGTGTTTTTCTTTGGCAAAACTACTTCGCTGATTTTACACCTGAAGTAGTTTTGGAAATGTCTTAGGCCTGAAGTTATTTTTATTTTATTCTTCCTCCCCTCAGCGAAGCTATCCTAGCTACGAATCTCTTTCTATCTTCTTTGGTGTACAAAGGGAATTGCTAGGAAAACCAAAATTGCTATAACTTACATACATTTTAAAATTTAATAATTAATATCATACAAAATTTTTGCTATTCTTCTACCCCTTGTATAATATGACAAAAAGTGTAAATAGGACACTAATGGGAGCTGCAAGAGGTTGTGGTTGACCATACCGTCTACTCCTGGTTGTTATATTGATAATCTCGACCATTCCAACACAACTATGCATAGGTATATCCACTCGTACCTAATTGAATTAGACACCTTGCCCTCTAAGGGCATCATGATTTGGAAATGGTTTTTTGTAAATGCCCATATCTCTATTGTCGAGAGCTAATGGGTTGTCAACTTCGAGCTCTCCCACCTCAAACATGTTTTGTACTTGGTGCTTAAAACCAACGTAAACCTCAATGTTATGCCCCAGTATCCTATGATAAGGGAAAAATTGACCTTCCCTATATCCTTTTGGCTTAGGATGGTTGGGATATATAAGAGGTATATCATGGAATCTGATATTTCCCACCTCGCTCAATTGGTTGAATATTGATTGCATTGATTCTGTTAATGGTGTAAAATAATGAGGGGGTTTGTGTTCTCTATTTCTCCCCTAATTATTCTTTTGATCGTAATTGGCTGGTTGTGGATGTGCTTGATAATTCTAGGGTTGTTGTGCAGCCCCATCTTAGGTGCAGCCAATACCACTTGATTAACTAGGGCAGGGTTTGCCTGCTTCTGCTTATTTTTGCCATTTTTGTCATTTTTGTTCCACTACTTCTTGGTTCAAAATTTTATGGTTCCCTCATCTACTTTTATGTCCTAAATTAGTTTGGCTTGTACCAAAGCTTCCTCAAATGATATATATTGCTATAGGTGTAGCAAGAGAAAAATGCATTTGAAACAACTCTTGGTGAACATCTGGACGATATCTTCTATGGGAATGGAGAATGATAATTTTACCATGACTTTTCTCCATCTATTCCCATAGTCCATTACTAGCTCATCATCATAATGTCTCAAATTTTCCAGGTTTGAAAGGTTCACTTTTCTCTTAGCACCAAAAAATAAATGCTTCAGGAAAGCGTTCACTAGTTTTTCAAAGTTGGATATGCTATGCTTGGACAATTGGTTGAACCATTGAATGGTCGTGCCCAAAAATATCATGATGAATATCCTTAGCATAAGAGCATCATTGTATTTGAGATGAAAACATGCATTGATAAAGTTGGTAACATGCTCTTGTGCATCCTCTTCACCCTTAAAATTCTCTAGCCTAGGCATCTCAAAGTGCTTGGGATAGGCAGGGCTAGGAACTGATGGGAACAACGGTTGATTGTGTATTTTGCTCAATGTTGGTTGGTTTCTAGCCATCTCTTGTTTCTCAAAAGACTTCATATTTTTAGCAAGTGCTTGTAATAATTTTAATGTGAGGATTTCTTCTTATTGTAGGCCTCCTCATGGTAGCAATGGAGATAGCCCTCTATCCATTTGATTTGCTCTATTTTTGTCCCTCCTACGAGGGGATTCAGGATGTGTCTGATCCTGATCTATTAGGTTTACCCTTTCCCTACCAGTTGGATTTCACTCATGATTTGGTAGGTGGTTTTGTTGCAAGTTTCCTTCTTGCCTAGTGTGCCCCTCTCTTGGTGAGTCAATGCATTTATCTCTTGAATGATCATTACCATTTGCTTGTTGGTTATCATGAGCTAGCTGCCCATCTTGCTCTCTTAACCATTTCTCATGTTGGTGCAATAACCGTCCTCTTTGTTTATCATGTTCAAGAGCTTCTACAAGCTCTCACTCTTTTCACAAGGTATTCTCTAACCATCACATGTGGTTAATTTGCATTGTCATTGAATACTCATGCTTATCTGATCATGTTCTTGTGGTCTTGACTCACAGATTCCTTGAAGAGGTTTATGTTGTGTCTTTGATATTGCTAGCTAGTATAACTTGTTCAATGTATTGTTGAGTGTCTCTACGATATGAATCTATATGATTACTATGGGATCATCTTGAGACACCACTAGTCTAAGAATTGGGCTTAGAAGTCACGATTCGTGAGCTTCCAAATGTATAATTCTTTGTGGCTATGGTTCTGGGAGGTGGTCTCAGATGCAATTGATCCAACTCATCCAACTATCTTGTTTTCCATGGCTAATCCTGTGGGGTGCCATTTATCCCAATGAGGTCATAGTCTATTGGAATCCTTCCTCATATGTGAAGGATATCATTTGCTTTATGTCTATGACTGGATGTATCTCTAGTTACCTGCCCCTTAGTGGGATGATCTGTTCTAAGTGTTTCATGTGAATGTTGGGATGTTGTAACCCCTGCGTATCTTTTTTATGATGAAGGCTTTGTGGCCACCATATTTCTCCATGAATATGGAAGCATGGAATCCTCATCATCCTTGTGTGAAGAATGGGTTTTAGACCCTCTCTTATGTCTATGTGGGGAGGAAGCTCTTGAGGCATCCTCATGTCTTTGAGAGGTTTTTGTGTGTTTAGAGGAGGCCTTTGAGGTCTCCTCATGTCTCCTTTATGAGGATGGTCATGAAGCCTCTTTGTCCTTATGTGATGTAGTTCTATGATGTTTCTCCCTATTTGGTGTTTCTTGAGGATATTCCCCAAGGGTTGATTTATCACCCCTTAGACTCGCAAAACTGTGTCTCACGGTCTTACGGGTAGGTATTTCAATGTTACTACGACTTCACCTAAGAGTATGAGTTGCTTCAGATTCCCCTTCGATATCATACCGAGGGTATTTACTTCTTGTTTTGACCATTTCATTTTAGGACTTTAGTTTTTGTGTTGTACTTAAATATAACCAAACAATATCAAGCAAATGTTTATCTTGATTATCAATTTAAGTGTGCCCTAAACTATTTGTTGCATCTTGGTGATTTGTTGTTTCTTTGACTTCTTGTTTTGCTTTGGATTGAGAATGTAGAGACTTATCCATACTGATACTCAAGCACACTTATGCCAAACATGATTTCTCAAAAGAGACTAGGGTACACTACTTAAATCCCAATGGGGAGTTCGCCTAGGTCTTCCACTCTTAACCAATGAATCCAATAGTGGGAGAAATTTTGAACACAAATAACTTAGTACCACTATAAGCAAGTTCTTCAATCCATTTCTAGGAAGCTCTAGGGGGTAAACTGGTGGAAGGAGATGAATGCCAACATCACCGAACTGAATTGAGGGTTGGTGATGAAATCTAACTCCCCAATTTTTAAATGGTGTGTGTGTGTGTGGTGTTCATTTTAATTTTACATGAATAAGAATGCATCATACAACAACAATGACTCTTTCCTATATGCCTAATGCAGAATGCATTTCAATTTCAAAAAGATGCATAGCTACTATGAGATTAATGAATACACTCTATTAGGTGCAAGTATGGCCTTTAGAAAGGCACCAAAGCAAAAAAACAACACACAGTGCCTAACATGTTGGATTCTAGGGCAAACTTTATGGACAAAAACCACTGTTCCTAGCAACGCCTAGTGAAAAATCTAAAAGGAACATAAGATGTGCAAGATGCAAGTTCATTCTTCTTTCATTATTTTAGTTTTCCAAATTTAAATATGTCTTAATTATCACTATTTTTAAGAAAATGAAAATAGGAAAAAAACCATAGTGTCAGAAAAGCTATACCAACCTTTAATCTAGCTTAGAGAATCAATGTTTTGACCTCTACTGCACTCCAGTTCTGGCCACTGTCGACCAGAGTGACTAATTTATGGCCACTGTAGAATAGAGTGACTGACTCCTAGCCGTTGTAGACTAGAGTGGCTATTTTTTGGTCACTATAGATCAGAGCAACTAAACCCACAAACAAAACCAAGTTAGTATCTAGGCCAAGAATGAAAAATTAGTGGAGGTCCCACCGTGATCGCCATCTGTAGAAATCCTGAGAAAGCAGCGTGTTGGCCATGCTAACCTCTCCTACTTGTAATTTAATTGAATCTATTAATGTTTTAAGCATGCATCTTAAATGAAAGGCATAAAAGAAGACACAACTAGAATGTGAAGAAATAAATTAATGAATGCTCTTGTATTGATATTTCCATGGTCCGATTACATATAAATCCCTCTAAGGGATACCCTTCGTTTGATACATGATTTTACACAAGGAGGGCAGCAAATTTATAAAATATCCCCCTCATAAAAGGGTGGCATGCTTATAAAAGGCTTCTCGATGATGCACATGGAAATGTATGAGGGCTTACAAATGCCTCCTTCTCCAGGTATATTTCCCAGAGGGATCCTCTTTCTTCATATTTTGTAGATGCACCTATGGCCTTATAAGCAATGAAACAACAACACACACTTAGATGTCTGAGATTGCCCCCCCGGATGAGGCTGTTAGCAATGAATGAGCTCAATAAATGTAATGAAACTAGTACTATGCAAGAAAATAACTGAAATAAATCTTATACTAATGAAATTAAAGAGAAATTAGGATAAAAGAAACTAGCACCTAAAACCCTAGACTAGGTTGTGGGCCACTGTCTAGGACAGCAGCTGCTAATGTGAAATATCTCTCTATTGTTCCAACGGCTATGGGCTCAAGTATGTTACTAATGTTAAAATGATTACCTTATGTGTTTATATTTGCCCTCCAATACGATAGGGCTCCACTATAAGAATCGATCTCCAAGGGAAGCTCTCCAAGTCTCTAGAAGCTCTCCTCAATGATCCAACCTGTTCAAAGTTTTGATGTATGATGTTCCCTCTCTCTGATTGAAATATTGATGAAATAAGGTCTCATAAAGTCCCTTAATTGATCAAATAATGTCTCAGAAATTCCATTAATTGATCAAATAAGGTCCCCTAGTGCTTTTAGGTTTTCTCCTTATAAAGTGTGAAACCCTAGGTCTGTGTTCAAAACCCTAGAATTGAATTTCTCATGCATAGTGAATGTTAGCATGAGAAGCTTTTGTATTTTCTATGTTTAAAGACTAGTTAACTGAAGTCTAAATTCAGAATCAAGTCTTCCATGTGGACTGGTCATGAAGGGGAATTAAAAGTTACTCCCGCTCACCTTTATTACATGCATACTACCAATTCCATCCCTAATTAGGCCTATTTGTCGACAAAATGCTTTTTATGGATTAGCCACTATCATCTGCAATGACTAAGATTTGGCCATTGTTGTCTGCAGTGGCTAAGGTCTAGCCGTCCTAAGATTGAGCGGCCAAGGTCCAGTTGCTCTGGTTTATAGTGGCTAAGCTTGAATGAGCCTAGAATGCCCCAGTTGAGTGGTGAGGACCACTTTTGATACTTGGAAATTCCAAGGTTTAGTCACATGGCCTATGAATGTGCCTATGTAAGTAGTTCTCCTAAACATGACATGTTTTAGGTGTCTACACACTCATCCTAACTCCCTAAGAAGGCTATTTATGGTTAGACCGCTCCTCGAGATAGAGATGAAATATCATCATAAATAATTGAAATCACACTTGGATGGGGGTTTGCCCATTAAAAGAACAAACAACTAGAAAGGAACCAAAACTAGTCAAATTGGTCAAAGTGATTTATCGCTTCATTCATTGCCCTTCCCTCATCAATTCATTGTGTGAGGGGGTAGTTCAAATATTCAAATAATCGTAGTCAAAATCAACCAAATATCACTTGATCATAACAAAATAGCATTCATCCTAGGAATAATTGTATACAATTCTTACAAAACTTTCCCCGTTTGTTGGGTTCATAAGAAAATATGACATACTCAACTTGTAGCTCTCCTCTAGTTGATTCTGTTGTAGCAACATAAGCTACCCGATTGCATTTGAGGAATGAGTGCAAATGGACATGTGCAAGCCCTATGCTAAATTAAGCCTTCAATCAGGTTGAAGCAATGATTCAAGGATACGTGACATATTGCGTGATTGGGCCATCTAGCATTGATCAGATCAATGATCATCATACACCCTACAAACATAGCAGTCTACATTTTTGTTCCACGTTGTGTTTTCCACTCAGCGCATCGTAAAAAGGGGTATATGTCGACACCTAAAACATGTCATGTTTAAGAAGACTACTCACATGGGTACATTCATATGTCATGTGAATAAACCTTGGGGCCTTCCAAGTATCAAAAGTGGTTTTTACCACTCATTTGGGGTATTTTCAGCCCATCCAAGCCTGGCCGCTATGGACTAGAGCAATTGGATCTTGGCCGCTACAACTCAGAGCAGCCAAACCTTAGATGCTACAGACAATAGTGACTAAAAATTAAATGTATTTTTTTTTCAACCTAACCTAATATTAGGCAGAAGTGGTAGGATGCATGCAATAAGGTCAAGTGAGGACAACTTTGCATTCCTCCTCATAGCCAATCTACATGAAGGACTCAAGTCTGGATTTAGACATCAGTTAACTGCTCTTAAAGGGTAGGCAAAATCTCAAATTATCATGCTAACATCCAATACGCATGAGGGATTTAGTCCTAGGGTTTTAACGTTGACCTAGGGCTTTAAAAACTTTATAAGGTGCAAACCTAAGAGCACCAAGGGATTATCACATACCATATATTGGAATTTTGAATAGATTGGATCATTAAGGAGAGCTTTTGGAGACTTGGAGAGCTTCCCTTGGATATAATTTTACAACAAAACCCTATCATATTGGGGAGAAAATCTGAGCACCCTTGAGGAGCAATGAAGTGCTATCCAACTGAGAGGTAATCATCCATGCACACACAATAATTATTTAACATTAGTAGCAAACTTAAGCCCATAGCCTTTGGATCAATAGATACATATTTTACCTTAGCGGTCGCTATCTTGGATAGTGGCCCGCAACCTAGTCTAGGGTTAGGTGTTAGTTTCATTTATTCTAATTTTTCCATGCTTTCATATCATTAGCATAAGATTTACTTTCTTTATTGGCATTCATAGTACTAGTTTCATTACATTTGTTTTTTATTGCTAACAGCCTCATCTGGGGAGGCAATATCGAACATCTAAGTGTGTCTTGTTGTTTCATTGCTTGCAGGGCTATAAGTTCATCAGATAGGTCCACAACATATAAAAGCAAGAGGATCCCTCTAAGAATCAAACCTGGAGAAGGAGGCATCTATAAGCCCTCATACAGTTCCGTGTGCATCATCGAGAATCCTGGAAAAGCACATATCACTTTGCAAGGGGATATTTTATACATCTACTATCCTCTTTGTGTAAAATCATGTATCAAATGAAGGGTATCCCGTAGAGGGATTTATATGTAACCGAATCTTGGAAATATCAATACAAAGCATTCATTCGTTTATTTCTTTGTATTTTGGCTATGCCTCTCTTTTATGGTTTTTCATTTAATGCATGTTAAATGTTAAAAGGTTAAATAATAATTACAAATAGAGTAAGTGGACAGTGCACCGCTTCCTCGAGGTTGCTACACATGCATACACAAATATGGTTTAAATAAGAATTTATATTATTCTGGTATTGCACATAGGCAGTGTACAACAGTAAATAAATTACAACATTAAATCCTTCTCATTCCATGGATAACGATGACAATCCAATCTAGTACCAGCGACAATGACTGAACTATAATCCACCATGAACCAATCCAACAACCAACAACCCGAAAATTCAAATGGGGGGGCTCATAATGGTTGTCTAGGCCGATCCAAATCGGTTCCTAAGATAGTTCATTATTTACAATGACCCATACATTAATAAATTTAATTAATGTTTACTAAGGTTTAATTTGATTTTCATCAAATTACATTTCATTTAATTTCACATGCACTTTACTTTTATTTTAATAATTTATTTTCCAATTGTACTATCTCACTAGATAGTACATTCTTCTTTCCAATTGTACTATCTCACTAGATAGTACATTCTTCTTTCCAATTGTACTATCTCACTAGATAGTACATTTTATTTAAAATTATGCAAATCCAACTTTATTATTGCTTCTCCTTTTAGGATGTGGATTTGCCTGCCTACATCCTCAAGCTGGTGAAGCGTAGGGATCAAATGGATGTCATCAACTGGATTTATAGGTTCGACCAAATTAGGGTTAACCTTAGCATGATAAAAATCATGGGCACAACCTGGTGAAAAATGAAATGATTGCAACATTTCTTCATTAGGGAAGAAACCCTCAGACTCTAAGGATGAATTGATCCGATCAAAATCAATGGCCTTTAGATTGAGGTGCAATGGTTTCAAAGGGTTGGATGGATTGAGGAGTGGAGTGGTAAGATCAATGGAGATCATGTTGATGGATGAAATAAAATCTCTAGGACCACATGGATAAGACTTCTTACTTCTAGGTTGTCCCCAATGCATTATATGTGGCTCAAGAGGTATGGGGATTTCTGGATCTGGTCTGGGAATAGACAAGACAATTGGATATTTTGAGGGAATCAAATATCTTAAATTCAGAGGACCAAGGAAGACCATGTAATAAATTTCATCTATGTTCACTGGTTGCCTCAGCTTAGGATGACCTGGGAATATTGTACAATATACTTCTTCCATATCGATAGGTTACCTAAGATGATGTAAATGTCGAGGCCCTAAGTAGGCCATCTCAACCTCATCCTCATACTCATCGTCATCAATGAAGTACTCACTCTCATATTTTTTAGAATTTTATTTTGATTCATCTCCTTCAGAAATGGATTCTGACTCGGATTGTTCTAGAAAAATGCCTAGATTATAGATTAGAGGAGGCTCTATTGTCACCATAGTCATAGGTTGATCGCTCCTCTATGAATGCAAAGGGTTGGGGTGATAGGGATTCCAATCAATGTCCTCCCCAAATCCTAGATTTAAAAAATCTAAATATATGGCTAATAGTTCATATTGACCTTGAATGTGATATCCCAAACCAAACCTATTAGTCGACAGTCGATACTGCGACTGATATGGAGTTCTACACCCTTGCTCAAATAAACCTAGTATGTAACCATGTCAATGGTAACATTCAAAATACCTAAAGGTGAACTCAAGTTTGGATAGATAATGAACATTTACTATGAAAGGTTTATGATCGTCATCTTCCATGGGCAAGTGATCTGTGACTTCATCCAAGCCCCCGTAGATAAAATTAGTTTGATTTGGTGGCACCCCCAGTAATACCTTCATTCCAATAGGAAAATGAGGAGCTCGAGGCCTCTCCACGTATTGTGTAGACTCAATAATAAGCATGAAATTTATATTTTGCATAAGATACTTAACTAACCCAATATTAACTAAGTGAATCATCACATGTGGTGTAGATGACACAATCGATGATGTAGGTGAAGCAGGTTGAGGTATCTACTTGGCTATATTATGTGAATCCTCCTCCTCCATGGAATTTGAACTTTCCATGGTTGCTATGTTTGGGATCACCCTAGGTTCATATTCTACTAAATGTGCCTTAATCTTCTGAGTGTCCTTAGGTTTGGATGATGTCATAGGTTTTTCAAAGTTGACATTTGTCCTAGGGGTTGGTGGTAGTGTCGATGTAGAGGGATCGACTCACACTAATTTTGATTTACTCTCTAGATGTCTAATGGGAGACGTAGGTTGAATGTCCAAGTGAGTATATGGGAGGATGAAATATCCTGGCAAGTCAACCTAATTTATATATTTAAATGACTATTTATTTTATGGAACCACATGCACTTGTCCCTCATGCATGTACTTAATGCATTGATGTAATATTGAGGGGATGCACCACATGTCCCTAATCTAAGGATGCCCTAATAAGATATTGTACTGCATAGCACATTCTAAAACATGGCATATTATCAGAATGGTTTTAATTCCTACCTAAATAAGCAAAACTATTATGCCTACTATCAAACACAATGCATTGTTGAATGCTCGTAGCGTAAAAGTGGAGGTGACTATATGTGACTTAGGAAGATTGAGGTGTCCAATGGATTTAGTGGTGATGATGTTGATTTATGAGCCTGTATCAATCAAAACCCACTTGAAGGGAGTGTGGTTAACACATGCGATGATATGTAGTGGCAGATCTACTATGGCATCTGATACTATCTTAATTTTGTGATCATAGAATTTGATCACTGGCTCTTGACGTTGTTGGACATACCCTACAAAGTTTGTAAAAGATTCAAGATTCTAGGGATGGAGCTCTATAGATCTTAGAATTTCCATAAAAGTCTCCTTATGCCTAGGGGACTATTGGATGAGCTCATATATTGATAACTCAATGATCAAGAGGGCACCACCGAGAAGGCTACCCAACACTAGTTGGGATGCTCATCTGAGGGTGCGTATTAAGTTATTGATCATCATTTGATCTGATGCATGGATTTGTTTGTGCTATTTATTTTATTGATCTTAGTTGTGATATTTTGTAACCTAAGTGAGGGTACATAAGATGGAGGAAAAATGTGTGGTAGAGCGAGAGGAGGGGAGATACATGAAATGGAATGTGGTGCACCCTACTTCAAGTGGAGAGTTGTTTTATGGCCCTCCCACAAATGAGGGGGACCTCTTTGGTGTAGTTTGTGTAGCTTAGAGTAGAGGGGACCATGTGAGGCTAGTTTCATAGAGAAATAAAAACCTCTCACTCCCCACAGTCAAAGGATAACACGCCAATTCTCCCTCTTTCCACTATCCTCCCACTTCCCTCATCCTTGGACCTCCATATTTCCATATAATGGTGGTGAGTGTGGATTTCTCCCCATTTATGGTTTCCATTGGTTGATTTACCTTGTGGGCCCCATGTTAGCTCTAGGGTCCATTCTCCGATCCTCTCCTACTATCCAGTCTTGTACTTTTATAAATAAAATATTTTAAATTTAATTAGCCAACCACTTTTGCCCAATTCCACAGATAATTCACCTTCAAATTAGAAATAATTTTGTTTTTCCCTCCCAATTCACCACATATACTACTTGTATAAATAATGAAGGGGGTACCAATAAAAATACATCTAAAATACTCTAACTTGAAAATATCTCTAAAGCAACAAAAAACTTATTTTGGTCAACATATTTATTGACTAGTTATAGGGTATTATCAATCACAAGACACTGATTGGTCCCACAAACTTGACAAGGTTGCAGAGGATGTTGGCAATTTTGGGTACCTTGGGTACATTGCCTTTGCTCAAGTATAGTAGTTTTCATTGATGTCAAAGAAGCTCTTGAAGCAATTTGATTTGATGTAAAGGAATTTGTTTTGTTGAAGATTATTCAGAGCATGGACAGTGAGTTTCTTGGAAGTTCTCAGTAGCCCTTTTGCAAAAGATCAAGAAAAAGACAAGTGAGAAAAAGTTTGCAGTAGGATGGAAAAACTGTCACGATTTCGTGACATGTTTGAGGAGAGAGAAAGTGCTGGCAAAATTGTCGTGATTTTGTGACATGTTTGAGGAGAGAGAAAGTTTTGGCAAAACTGTCGTGATTTTGTGACATGTTGGAAGAAAGAGAAGAAGCTAGCAAAACTGTTGTGATTTTGCAACATGTTGGCAGAGAAGCACAGCAAGATGGAAAGTGTCACGATTTTGTGACATGTCGCATTTTCGTGACTCGAAAAGTGCAAGAAGGCAGAGAAGGAAAAGTGTCATGATTTTGTGACACATTGCTAGGAAAGTTGTACGGATGAAAAGGTGTCACAATTTCGCGACATAATGTAGAAAAGAGAGTCCGTAGTGTGAACTGTCATGATTTTGCGACAAGTTAGAAGAGAGAGAAAGTTACATGAAAAGTGTCATGATTTCATGACATGCTACAAAAGACTAAGTGAGGACTGTCATGATTTCGTGACATGCTACAGAGGTCAAGGTGAGGATTGTCATGATTTCCTGACATGCTGAAAAGCTCGAAGAGAGAACTATCACGATTTCGTGACACGCAACAAAAGGAAGAGTCTGAAATGAGAAGCGTCACAATTTCGTGATAGGCTACAAAGAAGTTGTACGGATGCAGAAAGTGTCGTGATTTTGTGACAGGTTGAAGAGAAAGCTTGCGAATGCAGAAAGTCACAATTTCGCGACAAGTTGAGGTGGCAGCATTCAGTTGGAGAAAGTGTCATGATTTTGTGACATAAATAGTTAGCAAGTCTTCAACAGGAGAAGCGTCATGATTTCATGACAAATTCAAGAAGGAAGAGCTCAAAGGTGAAAGTGTCACGATTTCGTGACATGTTCCAGTTTCACGGGTGTAAGGTAGAGAGAAGCTCAAGGCAGCAAAAGGGTCACGATTTTGTGACAGAGTTGGAGATGACGTTAGCAGAAGTAGATGTGTCGTGATTTCATGACAAAAGCAAAAAAGAAGGCAATGAAGACTAAAGTGTCACGATTTCACGACAGGAGTGAAGATGATGTCAACAAAAGACAGAAGTGTCACGATGTCATGACAAGGACATAGTCAAGGCAGACAAAGGCAAAAAGTGTCACGATTTCACGACACCAGGAAAAAGGTGTATGGCAAGCAAAGGTTTCGAAATATCACGACATGTAGTTTCGTAGGAAAAGCTACAAAACCAGAGGCGGTTGAAGGACAGAGTTAACCTTGAGCCAATAGATTTAACTTTGAGCCGACGAAGATTAGGGCATGTAGCTAACAAAGTTAGGGTTTGCATTTGCATAATAGCTGACTAAGATCAAAGTTTTGATCTTAAAATTATTGCTATAAAATGAGGGCTATTTGGTGAGATTCTACATCGATCAAAGTGTGCGTTCAAAGTGTGAATTACGTAAAAGTAGAGTGCGGGGAGAAGTTCGATTGTCGAGGAGCAGAGTGTGCGAAGATAGTGTTGCTGTGTTTGAACAAAGGTGCATAAGTGGATGTTTGATCGAGTGCTATGATTGCGTAGAGATACAATTTCAAGGACATTTGTGCTGAACCGAAGGACTGTGTTTAGTGCAATTTTGAGGACCAGCTTTGCAGGTGAAAGAGTTGAGGACAGAGGTCTCCAGCCAGAGTAGGGAAGACAAGTGTCTTCTATGGATAGAGTTCCACTTGCTAAGGGCATAGGAGGCAGAGGTTCTCTAGAGGATCACCAGCCAGAGTAGAGCTAGGGGATTGGTGTCTACTTTGGGTTGGTGCCCATAAACTTTGTAATCAAGAAAGGTTTCCCATAATTTGAGGTGATAAAATTTAGTGAAATTTTTTATCCGTGGAGTAGCCCGCGTTGGGTGAACCACGTAAATTGTTGTGTCTCTATTGTGGATGATATTCTGTGCATTGCTTTGATTTCTATTTTTGATACTGTTATCTATTTGCTGCATAATATTAATTTGAAATATTGAAGGAAAAAGTATAAAGTGGTCTTATACTGTTCACCCCCCCATCTCAGTATAAGCTTGTGTTCTTCAATTGGTATCAGAGCGTGTTCCTTCAAAAAGGTTTAACAGCTAGAAGGAAGAACCGGTTAAGAACACAATGGATTATTCAAGTGGCAATGCAGCACCTATTCTTGATGGATCAGATTTCGGTCTGTGGAGTGCAAGAATGAAGGTTTATCTAATGGCACTTGGTAATGAGGTTTGGGAAGTGATTGAAGATGGGTACACTATTCCTAAAAATGGCCCTTATACTAAAGAAGATAGGCTCCTACATCACAACAATTCAAAAGCAATGAATGCAATCTTGAAGGGTTTACAGAAGGTAGATCTTACCAAGGTAATTCACTGCAAGATAGCTAGTGAAATGTGGAAACAGATGCAGGTGGTTCACATAGGTGATGTAAATGTCCGAAAGGCCAAGTTGAGACACTTAAAAGGTATTTTTGAACAACTCAAGATGAATGATGATGAAAATATTAGTGACTACATGCTTTGTATGGATGAGGTTGTTAACTCCATGAAAGACTTAGGTCTTGAGCTTGCTGAAAATGATGTGTGTGATAAGATTTTAAGATCTCTTCCTAATAGATTTAGTGAAAATATTTCTGCTATTGAGGAAGCTAAAGATTTAGATAAGTTGAAAAAGGATGAGCTCCATAGTATTCTTGTAGCATTTGAGCTGAGAACTCAAGTGAAAGTTAATGTCAAGAAAGAGGCAGCTTTCAAAGCTACCAAGAAATCAAAGGGCAAACAGATTCAAGAGAGTGATGAGTCTTCTAGTGAGGAAGAGGCATATTACAGCAAGAAAGGCAAGTTCTCTAGAAAGCACAAAAGAAAAAAAAATATAAGATGCTTCAACTGTGGAAAGTTTGTTCATTATGCTACCGATCGTCTTGTTTCCAAGAATGAAAGTGATGAAGATATACAGGATGTTAAGAGCAAGGATTCTAAAAAGCACGGGTATTACAGAAAGAACAAATATGAGCACAGCAATCAAGGAAAGAGGTATTCACACAAGAACAAGAAGAGCTTCTACCTGGACAAAGCAAGTAAGTGTTCTAGCAGTGATAGTGAAAGTTCTTCTAGTGATGATGAAAATGAGATGATGTTAATTTCAGAAAAGGAGGAAGAACCGAAACATAGATTCATTATCATGAAATGTTTTAGATGTGGAAATTTTGGGCACCTTGAGGATGATTGCACAAATAATGAATTTGTTGCTAGTATGTATGAGGATGCTTCAGAAAATGATAAGGAAGATGCATGTATGGTTTTTGAAAAGGGTAGCACCTCTAGTGATAAGAAATCTGAAAAAGGCCTTGATAATTCAAAATGCATTCAAATAGAGGAACTTGAAAGTGAACTTACTAATGCTCTTAGTGTTTTGAAAAAAGAAAGAAAGAAGAATGCTAGACT
This sequence comes from Wollemia nobilis, assembly GCA_028583015.1. Taxonomy (NCBI): domain Eukaryota; kingdom Viridiplantae; phylum Streptophyta; class Pinopsida; order Araucariales; family Araucariaceae; genus Wollemia; species Wollemia nobilis. Next base: position 4,884,580 of record JAQPPZ010016895.1, read on the forward strand.
CAATGATAAGTTAGATGAATGTTGTATGGAGAGATGAACTTATAGAAAGTCTTGACATCCCTATGGCTAAGACACAAGAACTCAAGAATGAGTTAGAATCTAAGGTGCTTGAGTATAGTGAATTAGAATAGAAAATGGCTTCCTTGAAAGATGAAAATAAAGAGTACAAGGATAAGCTGTACAGGTTTCAAGAAAGCTCCAAAAAGGTTAAATCTCTTATCAAAGGTCAAAGAAAGACAACAGATAAAATAGGTCTTGGTTTCCCTCTCAAATTTGGTGAGCCAAGGAGAGATCAACTTGCAAATGTAGCAATAACAAATCCAAGTGTGTTGTGGCACTTGTGATATGGTCACCTTAATTCCACTAGCTTGAAATTGCTCACTTCTCAAGCTATGGTGACAGGACTTCCAAAAATCAACGATCAATAGGAGGTCTGTGAAGGATGTGCTTTGGGAAAGCACTCCAGATCAAATTTTTTGAGAGGACAAGCTTGGAGAGCCAGCTATCCACTTCAGTTAGTACATTTGGACATCTGTGGTCCGATGCAAACACAGAGTCTCAGAAACAATTATTATTTTCTCACTTTCATAGATGACTTCTCTAGGATGTGCTAGATTTATTTCTTAAAGCACAAAGATGAAGCATTTGATTACTTCATATATTTTAGAAACAATGTAGAGAATCAAAGTGGTAATTATGTAAATTTTATTTGGACAGATCAAGGAGGTGAATACTCCTCAAAAGAATTTTTAAACTATTGTAAATCAAGTGGTATCAAAAGGCAATTCACCACAACCTATACCCCACAAAAAAATGGTGTGGCCAAAAGAAAGAACCACATCCTAGTTGAGATGGTGAGATCAATGCTTCAGAAAAAGCATCTCACTAATATGTATTGGGTTGATGCTATAAAAACAAGTGTATATATTCAAAATAGAAGTCCAACTTCTAGTTTAGATGGCATCACTCCTTATGAGGCATGGTATGCAAAGAAACAAAATGTAAAGCACTTCAAAATTTTTGGTTCTTTAGCATATGCCCACATTCCTGATGAGAAAAGGAGGAATCTTGATCCAAAAAGTCAAGCTTGTATATTTGTCGGGTATTGTGAGTCTACAAAAGCATATAGGCTCTACAATCCCAAGACTCATAAAATTATACTCTCTAGGGATGTAATTTTTTATTAAGGGGGAGAATGGGATCATCAAAGAATTTTTGTTGATGATGAGTACCAAGATGTAAATTCTTCACAGGTACAACAGGTGTCTCCAAAGAACAGGAAAGGCACACCACCCCCTCCAAGATCAAGCAGTTCAAGTACTTCAACCGCCACTCCAAGTCCTTCTCCACAAATATCAGTAAGTTCTTCACCAATGGACATTGACTCTCCATCAAGAGGTAGAAGAACTTTACAACATCATCCATCCTTTCAAATGCTGGATCAAAATTTCCAGAGAAGATTCACTAGAAGCCAAGCTAGTGAAATGAATACAGTTTTGCAGCAACTTGAAAATTTGCAATTGTATGGGATGATGACTCCCAAGAACCTAGAGGAGATGAAGTCAATTATGCTTTATTTAATAATGCACAGCTATAGCCAACTAGCTATGAGAAAGCATGTACTCAAAATATATGGCAAGAAGCCATGAAAGAGGAAATAACCTCTATAAAGAATAATGAAACATGGGAGCTAGTAAAGGTACCCAAAGGTAAAAAATGTTTTGGATGTAAATGGGTCTACAAGACCAAGTGCAATGCTAATGGAAGCATTAAGAGGTATAAGGTGAGACTAGTAGCAAAAGGTTTACTCAGAAATATGGCATTGACTATGAGTAAACCTTTGCTCCTGTTGCAAGACAAGAGACAATCAGATCAATTCTTTCCTTAGCAGCCCATAAAGGATGGAATGTTCAACACATGGATGTAAAGAGTGCTTTTCTAAATGGATACTTGATAGAAGAGGTGTATGTTCAACAACATCAAGGTTTCCAAGAACAGGGTAAAGAGAACCTTGTTTACAAATTGAAGAAATCACTTTATGGCCTCAAGCAAGCACCAAGAGCTTGGTACTCATGCATTGATGGTTATTTCAGCGAGTATGGATTCACAAGAAGCAAAAGTGAACCAACTCTGTACTACCTAAAGCATGAAGTAGACATTCTCATAGTTTTTTTGTATGTGGGTGATCTAATATTTACATGTAGTAACAATAAAATGAATACGGAGTTAAAAAACTCCATGATGAAGTAGTTTGTGATGAAAGATCTTGGTCTAATGCGATACTTCCTAGGCATGGAAGTGCATCAATCAAACAAAGGGATATTCATATGTCAACACAAGTATGCTCGAGACATGATCAAGAAATTTGCCATGGAGCAATGCAAATCAGTTACAACTCCAACTGGACATGGGATCCAATTGAGCAAGGACAACGAAGCATCAAAGGTTGACATGACCACTTATAGAAGCATGTTTGGGAGTCTGATGTTTTTCACCAACACAAGGTCCAATATTCAATATGTTGTTTCTCTAGTCTCAAGGTTTATGGCTAGTCCTTCTGAGCTGCATCTACAAGCAACTAAAATAATATTGAGATATGTAAAAGGTACATTGAATTTTGGAATCCATTACCAAAAATGTAAGTCTGTAAAATTAGTTGGCTTCAGTGACAGTGATTGGGGCAGCAGTATAGATGACAAGAAATCTACATCAAGGAATTTTTTTAGTCTAGGATTAGGACTAATTACATGGAGTTCCAAGAAACAAACTGTTGTAGCATTGTCATCAACTGAGGATGAGTATATAGCCATCACACATACTAGTACTCAAGCCCTATGGTTGATAAAAGTTCTTGAAGATATTGGAGAAAGTCAAAGTGGTCCAACTTGAATGTATTGTGATAACGTAAGTGCCATTTAGTTGGCACAAAATCCAATCCACCATAGCAGATCAAAGCATTTCGATATGAAGTATCACTTCATTCGAGATATGGTGGAACATCAAATAGTTGATCTTCAACATTGTAACACTTTGGATAATATTGCAGACATCTTCACCAAAGGTATAGCTAAAGATCAATATATAAAGTTGAGATACTGTATAGTTAGTCCTCTCAACTTTAAGGGGGAGAATATTGGAAATAAATCTAGTAAAAAGACCAAAAAGGAGTAAAAAAGGTATAAAAATTTGTTTCAACTATAAGCTTTGGATCTTACCCCTTTTACCTCCTTGGACGACAGTTGACTGGATAGGTAAGTTTAGCTTGGACGACAGCTGACTAGGGAGGATTGGACAGCAAGGGCATCAAGGTGAACCAAATCAATTTCCTTTTTCCCTTTGCTCCCTATTTCTTCTATTTCCCTAACTTCCCTATATTCCCTAAGTTCGGTTAATACTACGAGTATATATTCCAATGTAACTGAGGTTTTCGAATGTTGAATATAATATTGATTATCTAATTTTTGCTCCTAACTTCTCTCAAATTATAGTAATACCTCCTATAATAAAATTTTGAGGATCCTAAAGTCTATTGAAGACATCTACCACAAGAATTATGGATTGTAATATGTATCACAATGGTCAATCCCTAAGAGGGATGTTTTTGTAACCTTGTTGTAAAGAGGATTTCATAAATATCAATAAATATGGGCATATTTATTTCATATTTATTTCTTTACACTTGTATTACATGCTTTATCATGCTTATTTGATTATATATTGCATAGATGTTAGATTTTTAGCTTCTTTTAATGGCGATCACGATGGGACCACCCTATTTTTTTTCTACTTATTGATGTTTCTATATTTTTTATTAATGTAGGTAAAACCACTCTAAGTGATAGTAGCTAGCAATCCCATCCACCATCAGCTTTAGAAGCTAGCATCACAGCCACCCTGATCATTAGCAATAATTGGAAAACATAGCAAAATAGGCAACATCTTTCTTCTTTAGATGAGGATTCACTTGTAAGTGATTCTCTCTGTATTTTTCTATTATGTTTTCTCTGTGTGTTTCTAAAAATCAATTTTAAAATTAAATACAACACTTAGAGAAGGTTTTAAAGGATAACTCAATGAATTTCCTATGTTTACTACTAGTTTCTACTAGGAATAACAATTTATGATGTTAACCGTCCCATAAGCCAACGACTAGGAAATCTGACTGCTCCTATGAACAGTGGATAAGCTTGTTGTCTGCTATCCATAGAAGTGTCCCCTTTTTAAATTGCTTTTTAGGTGTGCATTCTTGGAGCCTATTCAAAGGCTAAATCATTTTTTATTTGAATTGCATTTTCTTAATCTGAAATGTCTTTTCATACTACATTTCTTAATATAAAATGTACTTTTATTCACATGTAGTTGAAAGATCATCATATGCTTGTTGATGCATTTTACTTTATGCTTGAAATAAAAAGAACATTCAAACACCATGAATCAAGTATAAACATCAACTAAATTGTGCTCTCACATCCAACCAAATTATCAAGACCAATAGTGGAAGTCATTACCACTTGGTTAGCTTGTTGATTGATTATTTTGTTACCCATATATGGCCAAGGCCGATCCAAAAACTGTCCTATCCATGGAAAATTGCACGTACTCCTCTTAAGAGGATGTATCACTAACCATGATGTGTTGGGTGAGGATTTATAGTACCTGTGATACATCATTTAACATGGATTTCATCCCCATATTCTGGTGTGTGTGAGTATACAAGTGAAAATCTTAAACAAATCAAGAGTATCATCAACTACTTCAAACATGATAAGAGTTCAAATCGCATTCACAACAAACCATAACACACAAGACAAGTTTAGAAAACAAGAAAAACTTAAAATATATAAACACCTTATTTACTTTATCTATTTCTTAAAACTTACACAAGAGATAATTTATAAGGTTATGGTCACTACATGAGGTCACCCTTGATCCACGACTGAGGTAGTACCCAATGCACCAGAGGTCCCAGACCACTCTAGAGGAAACACACCCACCCATAACACATATGAATGAACTTTGGGTAGTCTTAGAGGAGACAACACCATCCATGAGGGATATCAAAGAGAAACCCCAACTAGGATACCAAATCCAAGATCTTCTAATGACCTAAACAAGGGGGTTTCAAGACCCCAATATTCACATGAGGGTTATAGATCAAACCTTCCCAATGAGGGGTAAAAAAGAGGGGGTACACTTAAATGCATATCCATAAAAACTCCAAATCACTCTGAGCATGGAATAGATTTAATAGATTTTCATAGTATTAGTGTGAATAGTATGCCTCCCGATCAACCATGGGGAAATCATCAGCTTGATCACCAAGCAAAAGCTCTTGGAATATCGACACATAGGTCCACCTCTACTGGTCATTATCATTCTGAGATTGTGCATAGTAAATATATAGTGTGGTATACTTATACCTAGGGTGAATGTTCTAAATGCCCATGTATTTCAAATGCACCATCCACATATGCAGAAACAGAGCAAAGAATGAAGCATAATACTGATGCAGCCTCAATAGATAGAGAAAAGAGTATAGCGAATACTTATATCAAAAATCATATTGCTAAGACTCCTCACATGGATTTATGAAGACAAATACCCTATACGAAATATCAAACAAATCATATATGTAGACTTTGTGTAGTTCAAAGAGAACAAATGGTCCAAGATTAATTGGAGGACTTGTGCGCTGAACATGAGCATTTCAAGAACTTAGAATGGGAAGGGGTAGAAAGATATGGGTTGCTTCATTAGTGCTTGTATGAACACTACTTAATAAAGCAACACATCCTTGATCAAAAGGAGTGAGAAGAGTGAGCGAACAAATTAGCTTGAGTGGATTTACATCCAAATAGTGAGTATAGAAAACAACCTAATGAGATACGTGCTATTTCTCATCCTAAGCTATGCACCATACAATTGGATAATAACACTCATCACACATCATAACATGCATCCAGGAAACAACAACACCAAGCATAAAATTAGCTTGAGCATGATCAATATCAAGAATCAGAGCCAGATGATCAGGATCATCAGTACCCTAAACCATCCTCGGTAGATGTGGTTGATGAATAAAATTGACCATATCAATCTCAAAGAAACCTACCCTCACTTTCACCTCAAAGATCCTTTTGGGAGGAAGATATCATCTCTTCTCAAACTTACAAAGTGCTTACAGAGAGAATCAAGTCTCTTAAAAATAAGATACGATCGGTTAAAAACCCACCTTAAGCAAGATCCATAATCAACCTTTGTGTCTATCAATACCAAGTCCAGCTTATCCCAAATATTTTGAAATACCTATATTGGATAAGTTCAAGGTAGGGTTATGCATAAGGGATCAACTCTGAAATCTATTTATAAAATCAAGGTGAATTGCCTTGAAATCCTAGTGAATTATGTCCAAGGAGACATGGCGAATTACATTCATTTTTCACCAAAAAATTCCAAATCGTGGTGAATCAATTAAAAAATATTTCTAGAGGTGTCAGTCGGTTTCAGAGGGTTTAAGTTAGTCATTTAAAGAGGGTTTTTGAAGGATTTTACTAAGTTTTTTATAGATATTGTCAAGCTAGGTGGTTTAAAAAAAATTGAAAACAAAGCTCTCGATCAAAAGTTATGCCTCCTAGAAGGTTCTATGCAAAAGAGCACCTCTATAACTGATCGGTATAAGTCGATCAGCTTATTCTGATTGGTTGTAGAGGTGCTCTTTTATAGAGAATCTTAAAGGAGGCATAACTTATGATCCAAAGCTCTATTTTCAATTTTTTTAAATCACCTAGCTCGACAAGATCTACGTAAAAAACTTAGTAAAATCCTTAAAAACCATCTGAAACCGATCGACACATTTGCAACAAATTAGTTGTAGGTGTGTTAATAGATTGTAGAGGTGTTGATTGATTTCATATGGTTTTTTGAGAATTTTACTAATTTTTTTGTGTATATCTCATCAAGCTAGGTGGTTTTAAAAAAAATGAAAATGGAGCTCTGGATCAAAAGCTATGCCTCCTAGAAGGTTCTCTACAAAAGAGCACATATGCAACCGATCAACAAAATCTAATTGGTTGCAGAGTCATGTCAATCAGCCTAATTTAATCAGTTGTAGAGCTACAACTGATTAGCTTAGACTAACTGAAATGCCTCTGCAATTGATCGACTTATGCTATTCGGTTGCAAAAAACCTTCTAGGAGGCATAAATTTTGATCCAGAGCTTCGTTTTTATTTTTATTTTTAAAACCACCTATATCAATGAGATATATACAAAAAAATAGCAAAATCCTCAAAAAATAATTTGAAACCGATTGACACCTCTACAACCGATCGGTTGCAGAGGTGTCAGTCAGTTGAAGAGGTGTCAATTAGTTTTAGATGGTTTTTTGAGGATTTTACTAAGTTTTTTGTGTAGATCTCATTGAGCTAGGTGGTTTTAAAAAAAATTGAAAAAGGAGCTCTTAATAAAAAGTTATACCTCTTAGAATATTCTCTACAAAAGAGCACCTTTACAACGGATCGATATAAGCTGATTAGTCACAAAGGTGTGTCAATCGGCCTAAACCAATCAGTTGTAGAGTGCAACTGATCGGTATAAGCTGATCAGTTGCAGAGGTATATAAATTGACCTAATATGATCGGTTGCAACTCTACATCCGATCAACTTAGACCAATTGACATGCCTCTGTAATTGATCAACTTATGTCGATCAGTTATAGAGGTACGTTTTTGTAGAGAACCTTCTAGGAGGCATAAATTTTGATCCAAAGCTCTATTTTCAATTTTTTGTTTTAACCACCTAGCTCAACAATATCTACACAAAAAACTTCATAAAATACTTTAAAAACTATTTTAAAATGATCGACACCTCTACAACTGATCATTTACAGAGGTGTCGATTGGTTGCATAAGTGTCAATCAATTTAAAAGGAGTTTTTGAGGATTTTACTAAGTTTTTTGTGTAGATATTTTTTAGGTAGGTGGTTTTAAAAAAATTGAAAATGAAACTCTGTATCTAATGTATACCTCCTAGAAGGTTCTCTACAAAAGTGCAACTCTGCAACTGATCGATATAATTCGTTCGGTTGCATAGGTGCGGTTTTGCAGAGAACCTTTTATGAGGCATGAATTTTGATCTAGATCTATGTTTTTAATTTTTTAAACCACCTAGCTCAAAAATATCTACACAAAAAACTTAGTAAAATCCTCAAAAAAACCTTTTAAACTGATTGACATCTCTACAACCGATTGACACCTCTACAACTAATCGATTGCAGAGGTTTCGATCGATTTCAAATGGTTTTTTGACACCTATCAAGTTTATGTTGAGAAGAACATGCTGAATGACACTCCTTTGCAATGGATTGGTTTATGTTGAGAAGCACTCCTCTGAAGAACACAAGCTTATACTGAGAGGGGGGGTGAACAGTATAAGACCACTTTATACTTTTTCCTTCAATCTTTCAAATTAATATTATGCAACGAATAGATAACAGTATCAAAAATAGAAATCAAAGCAATGCACAGAATATCATCCACAATAGAGACACAACAATTTACGTGGTTCACCCAACGCGGGCTACTCCACGGATAAAATTTTTCACTAAATTTTATCACCTCAAATTTTAGGAAACCTTTCCCGATTACAAAGTTTATGGGCACCAACCCAAAGGAGACACCAATCCCCTAGCTCGCTCTGGTTGGTGATCCTCTAGAGAACTTCTGCCTCCTATGCCCTTAGCAAGTGGAACTCTATCTACGGAAGACACCTGTCTTCCCTGCTCTGGCTGGAGACCTCTGTCCTCAACTCTTTCACCTGCAAAGCTGGTCCTCGAAATTGCACTAAACACAGTCCTTCGGTTTAGCACAAATGTCCTCAAAATTGTACCTCTGCATAATCACAGCACTCGATCAAACATCCACTTATGCACCTCTGTGCAAACACAGCAGCACTGTCTTCGCACACTCTGCTCCTCGAAAATCGAATTTCTCCCTGCACTCTGCTTCTACATAATTCGCACTTCAAACGCACACTTCGATCGATGCAGAATCTCACAAAATAGCCCTCCTTTTATAGCAATACTTTTAAGATCAAAACTTTGATCTTAGTCGACTGTTATGCAAATGCAAACCCTAACTCCGTCGGCTGCACACCCTAATCTTCGTCGACTCAAAGTTAACTCTGTCGGCTCAAGGTTAACTCTTTCCTTCAATCACCTCTGGTTCTATAGCTTTTCCTACGAAACTACAACATGTCACGATATCACAACACCTTTTCCTGCCATACACCTTATTTTTCTTGGTGTCACGAAATCGTGACACTTTTTGCCTTTGTCTGCATTGAATATGTCCTTGTTGTGACATCGCGACACTTCTATCTTTTGCTAATGTCATCTTCACTCCTGTCATGAAATTGCGACACTTTAGTATTTATTGCATTCTTTTTTGCTTTTGTCATGAAATCATGACACATCTGCTTTTGCTGACATCATCTCCAAATCTGTCGTGAAATCGTGACCCTTTTGCTGCCTTGAGCTTCTCTCTGCCTTACACCCATGAAACTAGAACATGTCGCAAAATCATGACACTTTTGCCTTCGAGCTCTTCCTTCTTGAATTCGTCATGAAATCGTGATGCTTCTCTTGTTGAAGACTTGCTAACTATTTTTGTCGTGAAATCATGACACTTTCTCCAACTAAATGCTGCCACCTCAACCTGTCATGAAATCGTGACACTTTCTGCATTCGCAAGCTTTCTCTTCAACCTGTCGCAAAATCATGACACTTTATGCATCCGTACAACTTCTTTGTAGCCTATCACAAAATCATGATGCTTCTCATTTCAGACTCTTCCTTTTGCTACGTGTCGCAAAATCATGACAGTTATCTCTTCGAGCTTTTCAGCATGTCACAAAATCGTGACAGTCCTCACCTCGACCTCTGCAGCATGTCACAAAATCGTGACAGTCCTCACTTAGTCTTTTGCAGCATGTGAAATCGTGACACTTTTCATGTAACTTTCTCTCTCTTCTAACTTGTCGTGAAATCACGATAGTTCACACTGCGAACTCTCTTTTCTGCATTATGTCACGAAATCGTGACACCTTTTCATCCATACAACTTTCCTGGCAATGTGTCACGAAATCGCGACACTTTTCCTTCTCTGCCTTCTTGCACTTTTTGAGTCACGAAAATGCGACATGTCACGAAATCGTGACACTTTCCATATTGCTCTGCTTCTCTGCCAACATGTCACGAAATCACGATAGTTTTGCTAGCTTCTTCTCTTTCTTCTAGCATGTCGCAAAATCATGACAGTTTTGCCAGAACTTTCTCTCTCCTCAAACATGTCGTGAAATCATGACAGTTTTGCCAACACTTTCTCTCTCCTCAAACATGTCGCGAAATCATGACAGTTTTTCCAGCCTGTTGCAAACTTTTTCTTACTTGTTTTTTTCTTGATCTTTTGCAAAAGGGCTACTGAGAACTTCTTGGAAACTCACTGTCCATGCTCTGAATAATCTTCAACAAAACAAATTCTTTGACATCAAATCAAATTACTTTAAGAGCTTCTTTGACATCAATGACAACTACTATACTTGAGCAAAGGCAATGTACCCAAGGTACCCAAAATTGCCAACAATCTCCCCCTTTGTCATTGATGGCAACCCTTTATTAAAAACACGTCTTAGGAGCTAAAACTGAAACCAACTGTGCTAACAGCTGAGAATCTCTTTTTGAAGTTTTTACTCCCCCTGACTTGAAGCTCTCTTCTTCACTCATATCTCTCCCCCTTACTCAAATCTCTCCCCATTTGTCATCAATGGCAAAGGGTCACCTTTGGGGCTCGGGACTAAGAATGAGCCTCTTAGCTTAGTCCCTCCCCCACCTCCTGATGAGGTGATTAAAACAAGGGTGGGAGTAAAACTCCCATTAGACACTCATCATCATCAGTGTCTACAATTTCCTTGCCAGACTTTCTCTTCAATTATTTGTCTGTATTTTTGTTCTTGTCACTATTTTTGTTCTTGTTCTCATTCTTGTTCTTGTCCATGCCTTGATCCACGGACCTGTTCATACCACTTTTCCTGTTCCTATACCTTGGCAGTTCAGCTCTGCACTGTCTAGCTGTGTGACTTGCATTGTTGCATTTATAACAAGTAACAAAGTTATTTCTGTTCAGCATACTTGTTCTTTGAATCCGCCTGTTATGACTAACTGTGTTCATATAATTAGCCTTGCAAAAAATTGCCTTATGCCCGAACTGTTGACAAGAGTAACAATACCCTTGAAAGAAACTAGAACTTCTGAAATTGTTGTTTACCCTCTTCATTTGATCTATGCACTGAGAAGCCGTGTGACCAAACCTATGACATGTAAAGCATCTGCCGTGAAATATTCTTTTGTTTGACCTCTTGGGTCCCGAATACTTCTTCACATTCAGAATTTTGTTTTCTGTTTCTGCGCATTTATCACTCACGGACTCTTTCTCTGAACCACTCTCTTCATCAGAACTCTCTTCTTTTTGAAATCTTTTACTAGATTCCCCAACCTGTTCCTTGTGTGGTTTAAACCTGTTCTTGGTCATGGGGACTTGGGTGATGACACGATTACAATTATTTTGATCAAAAATAATACATTGTCCTTCATCAAAGACAAGCTTGTAATTGTTCTCCATCATTTTTCCAATGCTGAGCAAATTGTGTTGGAGATTTGGAGTGTAATAGATGTCACTCACTTTCTTTAGTCCTTTGGTTGGAACCACCATGGCTCCAATGCCCTCTACTTGCAATGCTTTATTATCCCCTAATTTGATTTGGTATTTATAAATGGAATCTAGAGTAGCAAATAGTTTTTCTTTGCCACTCATATGGTTTGAGCAACCAGTATCTAGAATCCATGTGTCATTTAAATTTTGATATGATTGTCCATATGATAGAAAAATATTAGAAACATCATCTTCTTCTCCATAATTTCCATATTGACTATTGTTGTCTTGTGAATATTTTTACCAACAGTCACAAGCAAAGTGACCTGGATTGTCACAGTTGAACAAGCTGATTTGGACTTGTCACTTCCTCACCCTTGATTGCCACTTTGTCCTTGATTTGTACCTCAATTTTGATTCCCACCTCTTTGTTGGTTGCCTCCTCTGTCTGAGTTGTCTCCTCTATTGGAATTGCCTCATTTGTTTTGGTTGCCTCCTCTGTTGGAATTTCCTCCTCTGTAGGTGCCTCTACCTCTACCTCTTTGCTTGCCTTGACCTTGACCTCTTCCCTGTCCTCTTTCATTATTTTCATTGGAAGTGAAGGCCTTATCATCGCCTCTGTAGCTGGTTGAAGGAGTTTCAGAAACCTCTCTTCATGTGACATTAATGATCCGATCAATGCATCGAATGTTAAAAGGGAAAGATCTTTGGATTCTTCTATTATTATGGCAAGATGGTTCCATTTTTATGTAAGTGTTCTCAATACTTTTGTTACAATTATCTCAGGCTTGATTTCTTCACCTAGTGTAACCATTTTATCTACAATTTCTTTTACTCTAACACAATAATCATCGACTTTTTCATTATCTTTCATTCAAAGATTTTCAAAATCTCGCTTCAATGTTTGAAGCCTTACTTGATTCACTTGATTACTACCCTAGAATACATCACTCAATGCTTTCCATGCAGCTTGTGCAGTCATACAGGCAACAATTTTGGGAAATATGCTTTTCTCCAATGCAGCTTGGAGATGAGAAAGAGCAGAAGAGTTGCTCTTTTGTTCTTCATTTCATGTTTTCTTGTCTGTGGCACTTAGTGTTGTCCAGTCTGAAGATTCTATGTAGCCCTCTTCTATGATGTCCCACAAACCTTTACCTATGAGCAAGGTCTTCATATTTATAGACCAATACTCATAGTCATAACCATTAAATTCTGGTATAGGTAAGCTATTGTGTGAGGCCATAGTTACCAAAAAACTCTCTTTATTTCACGATTACAATAAAGTATTTTTGCTGAAAGAAGGAAAGAAGAAGAAGGAAGAAGGAAGAGATTACAAATTTAATTCAAATTTGACTTGTTCTAATCTATCATGGACTGCTTGGTCCTCTTGATGTGGGGATGCGATCTCTTGAGTTACAAAGTTATCTGCCACTTCTTCGTCGTCACTTATCTGTATGATTTTTGGTGATTCTGTTTCTAGGATTTCTACTGAATTATTGTAGTGTGTATACTATGATTCTTGTGCTTCAGCTTGTACTGATTATGATTGTTCAAATTCACTTTTGAATGATTTATCTTCAAAGTTTGCCTTGTACCCTGAGTCAGGATGCCTTTGATATGCTATCACTGCATTTTGAAGTTGATTAAACACAATGTTGAGTCCATAACCTCTAACTTTGTTATCAAAACTCTTTGGACCTTCTCATGCTAAAATTACACATAAGGCATGATAACAACCATTTGGTCTTATCATCAATGCCTTGTTACAATTTTACAATTTGATCCTTTGTCTCTTTTACGAAATCACGATAGTTTTGCTAGCTTCTTCTCTTTCTTCTAGCATGTCGCAAAATCGTGACAGTTTTTCCAAAACTTTCTCTCTCCTCAAACATGTCGTGAAATCATGACAGTTTTGCCAGCACTTTCTCTCTCCTCAAACATGTCATGAAATCATGACAGTTTTTCCAGCCTGTTGCAAACTTTTTCTCACTTGTTTTTTTCTTGATCTTTTGCAAAAGGGCTACTGAGAACTTCTTGGAAACTCACTGTCCATGCTCTGAATAATCTTCAACAAAACAAATTCTTTGAAATCAAATCAAATTGCTTTAAGAGCTTCTTTGACATCAATGACAACTACTATACTTGAGCAAAGGCAATGTACCCAAGGTACCCAAAATTGCCAACAATCTCCCCCTTTGTCATTGATGGCAACCCTTTATTAAAAACACGTCTTAGGAGCTAAAACTGAAACCAACTGTGCTAACAGCTGAGAATCTCTTTTTGAAGTTTTTACTCCCCCTGACTTGAAGCTCTCTTCTTCACTCATATCTCTCCCCCTTACTCAAATCTCTCCCCCTTTGTCATCAATGGAAAAGGGTCACCTTTGGGGCTCGGGACTAAGAATGAGCCTCTTAGCTTAGTCCCTCCCCCACCTCCTGATGAGGTGATTAAAACAAGGGTGGGAGTAAAACTCCCATTAGACACTCATCATCATCAGTGTCTACAATTTCCTTGCCAGACTTTCTCTTGAATTCTTTGTCTGTATTTCTGTTCTTGTCACTATTTTTGTTCTTGTTCTCATTCTTGTTCTTGTCCATGCCTTGATCCACGGACCTGTTCATACCACTTTTCCTGTTCCTATACCTTGGCAGTTCAGCTCTACACTGTCTAGCTGTGTGACTTGCATTGTTGCATTTATAACAAGTAACAAAGTTATTTCTGTTTGGCATACTTGTTCTTTGAATCCGCCTGTTATGACTAACCGTGTTCATGTAATTAGCCTTGCAAAAAATTGCCTTATGCCCGAACTGTTGACAAGAGTAACAATACCCTTGAAAGAAACTAGAACTTCTGAAATTGTTGTTTACCCTCTTCATTTGATCTATGCACTGAGAAGTCGTGTGACCAAACCTATGACATGTAAAGCATTTGCCGTGAAATATTATTTTGTTTGACCTCTTGGGTCCCGAATACTTCTTCTTCACATTCAGAATTTTGTTTTCTGTTTCTGCGCATTTATCACTCACGGACTCTTTCTCTGAACCACTCTCTTCATCAGAACTCTCTTCTTTTTGAAATCTTTTACTAGATTCCCCAACCTGTTCCTTGTGTGGTTTAAACCTGTTCTTGGTCATGGGGACTTGGGTGATGACACGATTACAATTATTTTGATAAAAAATAATACATTTTCCTTCATCAAAGACAAGCTTGTAATTGTTCTCCATCATTTTTCCAATGCTGAGCAAATTGTGTTGGAGATTTGGAGTGTAATAGATGTCACTCACTTTCTTTAGTCCTTTGGTTGGAACCACCATGGCTCCAATGCCCTCTACTTGCAATGCTTTATTATCCCCTAATTTGATTTGGTATTTATAAGTGGAATCTAGAGTAGCAAATAGTTTTTCTTTGCCACTCATATGGTTTGAGCAACCAGTATCTAGAATCCATGTGTCATTTAAATTTTGATATGATTGTCCATATGATAGAAAAATATTAGAAACATCATCTTCTTCTCCATAATTTCCATATTGACTGTTGTTGTCTTGTGAATATTTTTACCAACAGTCACAAGAAAAGTGACCTGGATTGCCACAGTTGAACAAGATGATTTGGACTTGTCACTTCCTCACCCTTGATTGCCACTTTGTCCTTGATTTGTACCTCAATTTTGATTCCCACCTCTTTGTTGGTTGCCTCCTCTGTCTGAGTTGTCTCCTCTATTGGAATTGCCTCCTTTGTTTTGGTTGCCTCCTCTGTTGGAATTTCCTCCTCTGTAGGTGCCTCTACCTCTACCTCTTTGCTTGCCTTGACCTTGACCTCTTCCCTGTCCTCTTACATTATTTTCATTGGAAGTGAAGGCCTTATCATCGCCTCTGTAGCTGGTTGAAGGAGTTTCAGGAAACCTCTCTTCATGTGACATTAATGATCCGATCAATGCATCGAATGTTAAAATGGAAAGATCTTTGGATTCTTCTATTATTATGGCAATATGGTTCCATTTTTATGTAAGTGTTCTCAAAACTTTTGTTACAATTATCTCAGGCTTGATTTCTTCACCTAGTGTAACCATTTTATCTACAATTGCTTTTACTCTAACACAATAATCATCGACTTTTTCATTATCTTTCATTCAAAGATTTTCAAAATCTCGCTTCAATGTTTGAAGCCTTACCTGCTTCACTTGATTACTACCCTAGAATCCATCACTCAATGCTTTCCATGCAGCTTGTGCAGTCATACAGACAACAATTCTGGGAAATATGCTTTTCTCCAATGCAGCTTGGAGATGAGAAAGAGCAGAAGAGTTGCTCTTTTGTTCTTCATTTCATGTTTTCTTGTCTGTGGCACTTAGTGTTGTCCAGTCTGAAGATTCTATGTAGCCCTCTTCTATGATGTCCCACAAACCTTTACCTATGAGCAAGGTCTTCATATTTATAGACCAATACTCATAGTCATAACCATTAAATTCTGGTATAGGTAAGCTATTGTGTGAGGCCATAGTTACCAAAAAACTCTCTTTATTTCATAGTTACAATAAAGTATTTTTGCTGAAAGAAGGAAAGAAGAAGAAGGAAGAAGGAAGAGATTACAAATTTAATTCAAATTTGACTTGTTCTAATCTATCATGGACTTCTTGGTCCTCTTGATGTGGGGATGCGATCTCTTGAGTTACAAAGTTATCTCGCCACTTCTTCGTCGTCACTTATCTGTATGATTTTTGGTGATTCTGTTTCTAGGATTTCTACTGAATTATTGTAGTGTGTATACTATGATTCTTGTGCTTCAGCTTGTACTGATTCTGATTGTTCAAATTCACTTTTGAATGATTTATCTTCAAAGTTTGCCTTGTACCCTGAGTCAGGATGCCTTTGATGTGCTATCACTGCATTTTGAAGTTGATTAAACACAATGTTGAGTCCATAACCTCTAACTTTGTTATCAAAACTCTTTGTACCTTCTCATGCTAAAATTACACATAAGGCATGATAACAACCATTTGGTCTTATCATCAATGCCTTGTTACAATTTTACAATTTGATCCTTTGTCTCTTTTACAAAAAAAAATTAAGCCTCTTAGGCTTATTACACACTCTTTATGATTCCCTGAATAAAAAAACTTTGCTTTTACAATCAATTGCCTCCTAGGAAATGTCCCCCTTTTTTTTATAATAAAAAAAATTATATTTCTTATTTAATAAAAATAAAATAATTGCTTTTAATTTTTTTTTTTAAACAATTAAGTTTTAATTTATTAAATATAATATAAATATTTTTAATATAATAATTTAAAAAAAAAAGTTCAACTATAGAAATGAGGGCAAAGGGTTTCGAACCCTTGACATATGATGGCCTTGGGCCTTACAGCGTGTGCGTTTGCCATGACAGTAGCTCACCTGCCATGAGCTAAGGAAGTCCAACTTCCTTATAAAGCCTAATTCGAACCCTTTTTAGCTTTTTTTTTTTTTTTAAACTAATAAAACTTGTCCTCACGGGATTCGAACCCGGGACATGCGATTCACAAACAATTTGCCTTCACCGGTTGATCTACCCCCATGGCTGGGTATTGAGGAGGAAGGTCAAATATTTATTATGGAGTTTTGTGGCAATTTCAAACAAAAAAGAATTTCACTATCGTTGGGTTTCAAACCCACGACCTACAGGGGGTCGGGCAACTTATGGTTGGCTCCTCGAGCCAGTCGAGCTGCGTGGCCCAATGGGAATCCAAAGGAGGCTTGCCTCATTTATCTTGTCGATCACGCAAACAAATTTTAAAAAAATAATAATCCCACATCTATTATGCGGAGGGGATTTTGCTTTAAAAGCACAGAGAAGTAGTATGCTTCTCGATTGCCTTCGGGTAATCGCTCGATTGCCCCTTTTGCCTTTTGTCCACCCACATTTGTCTGCCATGTTGCTTCTCCCTTTTCATGCCACGTGCCTATATGCATTAGCTCCTTGTGCCTCGTTGTTTGTCCGCATCAGCTCATGAATTGTCCTCATATTACCATGTGTTGCTCTGTGATCGATCCTTCTATGTCACTTCTATCTTTGTTGGCTGTTGTGTTGGCTTGCTATGATGTTCACCTTGATCTGCATGTCTTAAGGTTTCTTTGGCCTCGAGATTCAAGTTGCGGGTCCCACCTTGGTCTAGCTACAAGCTGTGCTCTACGAGTTTCTCTTGCTTCGATCCTCAGGCTTCCTTCACCTCGATTCTCATGTTTTCCTTGGCTTCGGCTCTCGGTCCTCGGGCCTCCCTCACATTTGAATTTGATACCAGATGTGATTTGAGAGAAGTTAGGAGCGAAAATTAAATAATAAATATTATATTCAACATTCGGAAACCTCAGTTACATTGGAATATATACTCGTAGTATTAACCGAACTTAGGGAATATAGGGAAGTTAGGGAAATAGAAGAAATAGGGAGGAAAGAGAAAAAGGAAATTGAGTTGGTTCACCTTGATGCCCTTGCTGTCCAATCCTGCCCAGTCAGTTGTCGTCCAAGCTAAACTTACCTGTCTAGTCAATTGTTGTCCAAGGAGGTAAAAGGGGTAAGATCCAAAGCTTATAGTTGAAACAAATTTTTACACCTTTTTTACTCCTTTTTGGTCTTTTTACTAGCTTTATTTCCAACAATTACTAGTGTAACCTCTGCTTTATGATGTTTCAAATATGATCTCTAAAGTGAAATGCTCCTAGTAAGGCATGAATCTGTGCACAAGGAAACTCACAAAGCATTAATAGCAAAGGTGCAACCTCTCAAGATGAGTATATATTTGTGATAGATGCAAGATATGAAAGAAATGCTTAAATACAAATAAAGATAAATGGATACTAGAAAAGAAATATAAGACAATGCATGAAAACATGTAAAGAAACGTAAAGAATGTGTGAATATTGAAAACAAAGCATAAAGATCTATTAATGAACATTTGATCTATGTTAAGAAAGCAGATAAAATGCATGAAATGACAAATCTACGGTCTAAATGCAAGAAAAATGTTGGAAATATGAGAAATTTTTGTTTTCATTGATGTTAAGAGTCAGTTTTAGTGAGCAGCATGAGGTCAAGAATCAATTTTCGTGAGCAGTGCAAGAAAAAGATTGCTTCTAGGCCTAAGGGAAAATAATATTATAATATGCTTATTATAATATTCAAGGTGGTCAAATAAGGTCTAAAAGAGAAAATTGGAAGGCCCAAGAAAATAATATTATAATTTTATATTATAATATTAAAGGTCTAAAGTATAGACCTAATAATTAAATTAATTATAACAACTTTGTTATAAATTAATTTATAAATTAATTTAAATTAAAATAACCCTAAGGTTAGGGTTACAAAGGGCAAGAAATAAAATTCGAACACCGACATTGACTATTCTTTCCACCCGTCGACATGTTGAGGGAGAGCAAAATTTAATATATATACTATATGCTTTGGCAAACAAAAATCTATCCTTCGAATACCTTAATCGATGTGCATGCAAAATTTGTGAACGTGCGAAATAAGAGGCAAGGGTCTTGTGCTTGTGTGGTGGTCAACTTGTGAATAAGAGGGAGGAGGCTCTAAGCCTCATAGCCAACCATGGCGGTTGGGCCAACGACAAGCAATTGTGGTTAAGGCGCTAACTGGCGGGAGGTCCCGCGATCAAACCCCAACGGCTACATTTTGGTGAAGGTTCGAGTGTTTAGTTTTTGGTGCCAAGGTAGAGGTTTAAAAGTGCACAAGGCACTTTTGGTTCTAAGGTGAGCACCTAGATCATGTGGCACATGGGTTATAGCTAGGGCACTATGGAGGCGCAAGCGAAAGTTCAAATTCCATCGAGGACAAAGGTACTTAATTTTTTGAATATTAAAATTGCTTCTAAAGGTTTAAAAGGTGGCATGATAAATTTTTATTAAGGGGGAGTTATAAGGTTTTTAAGGTTGATTGTTTTATAGTGATTTTTGATAAAGTGAATTGATATAGGAGTTATAAGGTTGAAAAATGAAATTATATTTTTAATTGGGTTGAGTTATGATGTGTTAAAGAGATAAGGGTTTATAAAGAAAATTATTGTGATTATTTTCTTTACACAAATTTTTGGTTTGCATTTTGAAGTGTGGATATTATAAGGTGTAAAAGAGATTTATTGCTATGTATGGTAAAATATTTTGAGGGATCAAATTGAGTGAATGATTGAGAATATATTGGTACCTAACCTTTGAAATTGGCAAAGAGTTGATTGTGATTGAGACAGGTGTTTGAAGTCAAGTCTTCTTCAAATAAGAGGTAAGGGCACATTATCCTTGAGAGTGATTGTTGGATGTTGTGAATGCTAAGTTGGAGTGAAAATGTTCTTGTTTGATAAGTATTATTGAACAAAAATTTATATGCATGATTGATGAATGCTTGAGTGAGAACTTGTGAACTATATTGAACTAGGGTTTGTGCAAGATCATGAGTATCATTGTTATGTGAGATTGTTTGATAAGCATTGTTGGAAATAATTGAGTGAGTATTCATATGCTTGAACTAGGGTTTGTAAAATATCATGAGTATCATTGTTATGTGAGGTTTGTTTGATAAGCATTGTTGAATAAGCCTTCATTGAGTGATTGGTTGAGTGGAGTTGATTGAGCCTAGTTGATTGGAAGTATTGGAGTGATAGTTCAAGTTATGTGAAACAAATTGTTCTATATTCTAAATTGATTTGAGAAAGATATTGGAAGTGATTGAGTGTTTGTGAGTGTGAAACATATTGAGTCTCTAACCATTCTCTATATGTTTCTAAGGTTAAACAAGAGAGTTTGAAAGTGATTGAGTGTTTGTGAGTGTAAGAAATATTGAGTCTCTAACCATTTTATATATGCTTCTAAGGTTAAAAAAGAGAGTTTGAAAGTGATTGAATGTTTGTAAGTATGAAACATATTGAGTCTCTAACCATTCTCTATATGTTTTTGTGAGATTAAAACATGATTATGTGTGAAACTTTTTTGTGTTATTAAAGAGATTTTATGTGATAGATTGAGCTGATTGAGTAAGATTTTATGGAAGCTTACAATTCATATTTGATATAATTCTAGTGAGGAATTTTTGAGCATATTTGAGGCAAGTATTAGAGAAGACTTGAGAGCAATTTGGATAAGTTCTACTGAGGACTTGTTGAGCAGATTTGAGGTAAGTCTTAGAGAAGACTTGAGAGCAGATTGGATAAGTTCTAGTGAGGACTTGTTGGACATATTTAAGAAAAGTATTCATGAAGACTTGAGAGCAGAGTTTATTTATTGATTTATTCAAGCTTTGTGTTAAGGCTTGGGGAAGATCTAGCAGAGTTGATTTGGGATTGGATCAAACTTTGTGTTAAGGCTTGAGGATAGAGTTTGGTGCAGATTTGAGGATAGGTTTATGCCAGACTAGAGATAGAGATTGATTATATTTGTGCTAGATCGAAGTACTATGTTTAGTGTAGATCAGAGACATAGATTGAGAATATTTGTGCTAGACCGAAGTATTGTGTTTAGTGCAAATTTATGATAGATATGAGATCAAGCTTTGGAGGTGACAGAGTAGAGGACAGTTTTCTCTAGTGGATAGAGATCCATTAGTCAGGTTAGTGAGGACAGGTTTTCTAAATGAGGATAGGAGTCTTTAGTGGAGAGATATCCACAAGCCAATGCAGTGGAGGCAGTCATCTTCTAGAGGATCACTAGACAAAGCAGAGGAGAAGGAGTTCTCCTATGGATAGAGATCCATGAACCAACTAAGGAGATTGGTGTCTCCTATGGATAGATATCCATGAACTTGATTAGGGTATTGGTGTCTCCTTTAGACAAATGTCCATAAAAATTGTAATAAAGAAGTATTCCCAAGAGATTTGTTGATAAAATTTTAGTGAAATATTTTCTCCGTGGAGTAGCCCACATTATGTGAACCACATTAAATTGGTGTCTCTATTGTGTGTGGTTATTTGTGCATTGCTTTGATTATTGTTGTTAATATTATCATTGATATATTGCATAATATTTTTTGGGAATGAAAAGTAAAAAGTGATCTTATACTTTTCACCCCCCCTCTCAATATAAGCTTGTGTTCTTCAAAAAGATATTTTTGACCTCGGTCTTTAATGATCAGAGCAACCAACTTTGTTAGCTATTGTCAGTTTTCGTGGTGATACTTGCAGGCCACTATCAAAAATAGTGGTCGTAGGGCAAGGGTTCTGCTCTTTGAATCCTTAGTTTGGAATGATCAATTATGATATGCAATTGGTGTTCACAAGGTCGGTTGTGTCTCAAGACACAATTTTATGGTGGATTGTCTCAGATTCATAGTGAATTTGTGAATAAAAATAGCAAGATTTCTTCTCAAGCCTTTAAAATTTCCATTTATGTGTGAACAATTATCTTTATGCAATTGAACAACACCTTGATACTCCTCATAGGAATGTAAAGTCACTATTCAATCCGATAGGACTTCGTTGCAAAGAATTTTGGATCCTTTCTCCAATTTTGGGATGCCTTAAATAGACTTTCCAAATATTCACGTTGGCCTCTCAAGGAAGCCAAGATCAGGAATCAGTTGACATGCAGCAGTTAGGATGATGCTTCTGAAAGCTTTGCAGATGCAACTACCCAAGAAACTGTTGCAAATTGGTTAAATGCAACTGATTTCACTTAGCTCAGGGAGCCCAAGTTTTTTTTATAGGGTTAGCCACTATTGACAGGCATGGTTATGGGTAAGTTTCCTATAGCCACTATCGACAGGTGTATTTAGCCCGTAGTCGCTCTGATCATTAGTGATTGTGATCATAGTTGTTGTTGATGTCAACAACTAGAGTTGCATAGGACTAGGCTACTGTAAATGAGAGGTTAGAACCACTATTAGGTCTTGGAAAGGTCCAAGATCAATCATATGGTCTACAAATACATCCATATGAGTAGCCTCCTAAACATGATGTGTTGTAGGTGTCTACACCTCATAGTATCAAATGCAATATGCACCATAAATACAATATAGAAGAACCATCATGTTATCAAATATGAATGCAAGTAAGGCCTTAGAACCAATTACTCAAAGACATACCAAGAATCCATAACTGTAATGGTCTATTCTCCAATACCAATCGTTTCCTTGGATTCCTTACTTGCTTTCAATGGAAATGATAATAACACTAATATGGACCATATCAATTATTTTCCCACATTAAAATATGTACATAAAATTTAGGAGGAATAAATTATGTTACAATTACTAATATAATACTTAAGTGACAAAGCATCCTTATGATATAAAATCCTATCCAATAATTTAGCCATAATTAGGCTTCTATCATTGAACATTTCATGAAAATTTGGTAATATGGGCAATGCTTATATGGTTCTTTTCTAGTTAAATGCAATGTAAATGCATCCTCAAGAAAACATCCATAATTATAACATAATGTTTAGTAGAGCATTGTACTTTATTCCATATAATATATGATTGTTAGATGAATATATCTTACCTTATTATTTAAGGATATTACAATTAGACCTAGTCTCGATGGTCCCAAATTCCAATCGCATTACCTTGTCTAGAATATTTAATAAGCTAGATAATTGAAATATGTAATAATTTGAGTTAGAAATTTATCTCTTGATCTAAATATGACCTCTATTTATGTGAATCCCAAACACAAACCCTGTAGGTACAATATTCTCATCCATTGATGGCATCAATTCCAAAATACTCAAAATCTTCCTGCCTAGACATACTAGTTTGCTTTACTCAATACTCAAGTGACCTAGTTACCATCTAACATGCCTAAATATCTATAAATGAATAATCTATATGCAGTAACATTCCTTGGCTAAAGCATACCTTGTATTATTATATTTCAATTGTAGATCCTAGTGTTATCAACACCACCTAAACCATCCAATATAAATATTGCCTCCATATCTTGAAATCATGATGATGGAATACAAACTTAGGTGAAAAAATTGAGAGGAATTGAATTCTTTGTTGAATCATGTCAATATAGAAAAAAGGAGCAGTATTTGGCATCCACAAAGGACCTCATGCATCATAAAATACCAATTCCTCTACCAATATAGGGTCTAGGAAATTGGCCAAGTGAAAAACAACATGGTCAATGTAAATTCAAAGATGAAATACCTTATGGTGTATTACCTACAAAATAGGCCACAATCCAGTAGAATGTTCCATGGTAGTAAGAAATAATTCGATATAAAATCAACAATTCCAAACACAATAATGACCAATGATGGGCCAACTAGTGATGGTCCAAATATTGTTATGAATTAATTAGCAACTCAACAATCAATTATAATGTACCAATCTAAGGTTTCTCAACAACTATTTTTTATTATACCTAATCTAAATAATGTAGTTATTACCAATATAAATATCCTTAATGGGGGTGTATACTTCCTTTTCAAATATCATATAGTATTGGCTAACCAACAATAAAGGGGTCACAACAAGGAGTAAAAGGAAGGTAACATCTGAATAACCCAATTCAAAAACTCCTTAGAAATAACCATAAAAATAATCTTATTTGAGTACAAGTACTACTATTCTAAAAAGGTATGACCACTGTTATACCTTAAAGACAAGGGAACAATGACATCCAATCAATTTGTTGCATAGGAAAATTCCAAAAAGTGCACACTAGCTTAGTATCTACAAACCAATGATCATCAACCAAATGGGTTGATTCTTGATAAGAGTGCAACAACATTTGATAAGTACCAAGAAGGAAAATTATAAAAAGATATTGATAATAACCTAAACTATCCATAACTAACTAGTGAAGGTCAAGTTGTTGTTACATGACAATTTATATAGTTTATCTCTTGTAATGAGGGCATTTGAACTTAATCAAGCTTTATTATTATGGAGGGATTGAAAAAATATCAAAAAAAGTGAATATTTTTGAGACATTAGCTTTGGTAGGGTAGAGAGACTTGTTGTAGGAGGCCTTGAAATAATGAGAGCAAAATTATACCACAATAAAGACAATTGCACAATAAGTATAACCAAATAATAGAAATTTATAGTTGAAAATCCATTAGACATCTAGGTGAATGTAGCAGAAAATAAATATCCTAAGTCCAAGATAATTAAACCAATGTTATTTTATATAATCATGAAGATAAAAAATCATCTGCTATGCAATTGTAGTTTAGAATCATGGATTGTTGTCAGAATTCACAATATTTCTCAAAAATATTCTAAAACATGCAATCACCATGATTATATATAGAAAATATGCAAATTTGAAAGGAATAAACGGAGAGAGAGAAAGAGAGAGATATGACAAGAAGTAGAAAGTGGGTGCCCATGGGCATCCCAATATATCATATTTTATTCATACTTATGATATAAATGGATCCTCATTGGGGGGTATTTATAGTGATACCAAATTCTCAATGAGATGTTAACCTCAAATTGACATAAATTTAACCTTGAGTTTAACATTATAATTAAATAATAATGAATTATCCTTTAAGCAATGTTATCCATAAGGGTGGATTAACCTATACCACTACGTGTAAAATACGAAAGGGGCCCTTATGATTAGATGAACATGCATGTAGGCTTACATAAATAAATAATTATCATAGGATTATATAATTGCATGTTTGTAGTCTATATTAATAGTGCTCATAATCACTTATCACTTTTGACCTTGGCCTAAACAAGATCCAATTATACATATTTCAACACCCCCATATAATTTGAGCTAAGAGGGCCTAGGAGAGAAGGCATTATAGGTAATATCTTCCCCCATAATGGATGATCTAATGGTTCTCTACTTTACCATGTTCATCCTCATATTTATAATTAGAAATCTTGTGTCCAACTCAAGAATTCTATCTTGATCTTCTTTATCCTTGTAATGCAATTCTTGATGAAGTGTGCTTCCCTTTCTAAATATTCACAAGTATTTAAATTCTTTGAAACCTTAGACTTAGCCTTAGAAAATGCATCCTTAGATTCCATTGATTTTAAGTCAATTGGATGAGCTTGTGTATGATAAATTAATTGCCACTTCATAAAGGATTAGAAACTTTAATAGTCCTTCAAGAGATATGGGTTGTAGAGCCTTGAGTCATAGCATTCACATAGAGAACCAAGCCAATTGTATGAAAAGGAGGATAAATATTGGAAATAATTAATTTGATATATTCTTCATCACTCTATACCTTGCCCTCCCACCACAACTAGATAAAATTTTAGAGCTTTAAAGTGAGACATGTAGTCTTCAACATTATTGAAATCTAAAAATTTTGAGATTGGAGAGCTATATATTTATTTTTTTAACTTCACCAACACTTAATTTTTCATAAAGATATTTTAAATTATAGCACATTTCAATAGCATTAGATTTATCTCTAATGTGGAAATGTACATCTAGTCCTACTAACATGAAGAACGGTCCAAGAGCTTCCTCCTTTCTCTTATCAAGTTCATGATCACGAAGACCTTTTGATTCATTATTGAAGATGAGCTAGACATTCTTGTTTGAGTAATACTTTCATTTGAATTGACCAAGTGCTATAATTTCATCCATTGAGGTAAGTAATATACCCTAAGGAATTCATTTTACATTAAAAAAAACTTAAACATATTTATAATAAATCCATAAATAGATGTCACCACTACATAGAGCTAGAAAATTCGTGCAATCTAGAAGCAAATGGGCTCCAAATGTTTCCATATGCAAAAGTTATGGCCTTCTAAATATTTGGTAAATTAGTATTCAAATTAGAAAAAAATCAACTGCCAAACCTTAGAAAATATTTTTCTAATTTAACAACTGCAACTTGATGCCACTAGATTGGATGCTATGCTATCAACAAATAAATCCAAGTTTTACAACTTGATCAATATGATTTATTGGTTTCTCATACATTCTCATATATATATATATATAATTTCTAATATGTTCATATTTGACAAGGTTCAAACCAACAAGCTTGGTTTTTCAATCATGCAAATGGACCAATGCATCATGTGTATTACTTAGAACTAAAAAGGAAAAGGTATTTAAAAAAATAAAATCTTGTATAAATTTTAAAAGGAGAAGGGTTAGCATCAAGGTTTGGTATCAAAACCTATGATACACAAGTCAATAAAGTAATCATTATGCCATAGCTTCTATTGGATGACCTTATTGCCTTTTTTTACAAATACATCAGCATTAAATAGTAGTTCTTCAAATAAAAATACTACGTATGGGATTTGAACCATTGACCTTGGTGTAGTAAGGGGAAAGACCAACCGATATACCATAGTGCACAAATGAAGGAAGTAAACTTACCAAAGTCTTTCAAGCAATGCATCTAAAGAGAAATACCTGGGAATTAACCAATGAGATTTTCCAAGTAGAGAAGAGGTCCAACTATTGTAGCACATGCATAGATAGGGAGGAAATTTTAGGGGTAATAAATCTATGCTAAGTTGAGGGAAAACATGTACACCACCCCAACCTTGCCCATGGGAATGCCCTTACAAACATCAAATCTTGCAAAATGGTCTTTCTAGATTTTGAACTGGAGGTGAACCTTGAAACAATCACCTTCATGACACTCTCTTTGTCATAGATAGGATATGGTGGTTTAGTAATGGTGAATGAAAAACTATGACCTATTTGTGAGTAGTTAGAACTATCATTGATATGCTATATTCCTCCAATGGTCCACTACACATATCAAGAATCAAATGACCAGTGTGGTGGAGCACTATGTGCATGAATATTGTAAAATAATATGTAGAATTGACACACAAAACTCAAAGGAGGTTTGGCACCATAATTTGAAATTATTTTTTTAAATTTAAATTTTAGTAATTCCCTTCAAAAAGAAAAACATACTAATTATACCTCTTCATTCACCTAGAAGGATGAATCTCCTTGAGAATCAAGTGATGTATCCTTGGTCCTTGCTTGATACCATGTTAAGTCACAATATTTTCTAGAAATATTCAAAAATATGCATTCACCACAATCATATCTATAAAATATGTAGAAGTGAATTAAAGATAACATTTAAAATATGAAAGGAATAAACAAAGAGAGAGGGAAAGGCAATAAGAATTAGAAGGTGGGTGCCTATAGGAACCCCAATATATCATATTTTATTCATACTTATGATACAAATGGATCCTCATTATGATACCAAGTTTTCAATGAGAGGTTAACCTCAAGATTACACAAACTTAACCTTAAGGTTAACCTAACAATAAAGTAATAATAAATAATCATTTAAGCAAGGTTATCCATAGAGGTGGATTAACCAATACCACTAAGGATGAAATATGAAAAGGGACCTTAGATTTGCATGAACATACCTATAGGCTTTCATAAATAAATAATGCTCATAGGCTTACATAATCACATACCTATAGGTGTAATGGCTCCAATATAGCCATATCAGCTATCTCTAAATTATTAGCTCAAGCCTAAGGTTTAGATAATCAGATCTTCAGCATTAAATTTAGGGCTAATGTTGATTTATTCTATAAATATGAAGAGCTATGTGGTAGTTGGAATCATCTTATTAAAATCTTAGTTGCCTCTATCACGCATATGAGACTTTTCCCTCTCCGAGTGAACATTAGACTTTTCTCTCTCTAAGTGGCTAAGTATTTACATTGGTTCGAAAATGAAATCTGACAATTAAATATTTGATTTTTTAACAATTAGATTTGAATGATTATTGTCTTTAGATATTGTTTATTGGGAATTATTGTATTTCTACTACTATTTTTGTATTTCTTGAAGTTTTTCATTACAAGTGTCATTAGAGCTTCGATCTCGATTATTTGTGGTGGTACAAATTTATAGCAAAAGGGTGTATGAACCATTATAGAATCTCTATCGAATTCTACTATCTATTTCCTAGTATATTTTTCATAATTTTTTTTAACTCATATTTCGATGAATTTATCTTCTAGAATGTTATGAATTCACTATTGTTACATATTTTTTTCAAACCTATTTTAAGAAAAATGTATCAAAACATAAAACCCTTTTAAGATACCTATCCCATCGCGATTATCTCTTTGAGCCAATCAAAACAAGGGAAATTTCCAATAACATTTTTTGGAAGGTACATATGCCAAGACCCTTGCAAAAGTCCTATATATTTATGATTGTCTCTTCAATTCGATCAAATTATGATGTATTTTTCATAATATATTTAGTAGCATTCCAAGTTTTTTATAGGTTTTATTCAATAAAAAAAAGAAGTATTTTATAGGTTTTGTAATTGCCCCTAGTGTATGAATGAACCTATGGCCACTACTAATTGTGCATGAGTCTATAGTTAATTTTACTACATTATTTATTTAAAGGATGTTTATAAGCAACAAGAAACACCAACCTAGAAATCTTAGTATGCATCACAACACTCCCCCAAATATTAATAGGTTTGACCAGTTTATTCTTTCTTCCTTAAAAAACATGGCTTCACCTCATTCCAATACATCTGGTCCTACCTCTTCTCTTCCCAAAAACCTTCATTCCTCTTGCTACCCATCTTATTGGTAATCCTCTTCCTAGCACTATTGACCCTAGTTTGCATACCTATCTTAAGAATTTAGAAAATAATATTATTTCCATTACCAATTTCTTATATGATGTTAAAAAAATCCTACAAACATCATCCCCTTATCCATGATTCACAACAAACTACTATGCAACATCATCTGGTAATTCATCAGGCATAAAACATAAAAGACACTAGCATTCTTCCATAATTACCATCTGGTTACAACCTTCCAAATTCCCTATGGAAGTCACTTAGCTCCCTATGCTACCCAATTTTCTCCTCCAAGTATGGGTGGTTATAACTTAGGCTTTGATATTCCTCATGGGCCAATCATAGGCCTCATGTTCTTGTTCTAGACATCAATATGCCCACCTTTGAGGGTGTTGATGCATATGGGTGGTTGGTCAAGATGAATAGCATTATTTACCTACAACGTATTCTTGAAGTAGGTCATGTCACATTAGGGGATACTAAGTTGGGAACACATGCTCATCAATGGTTGTTGTGGGATATTTGCCAACAAGGGACTCCTATTTTGTGGATAGAGTTCAAAGAATGATTCCTCTAAATATTTAATAAAGGATCTTCTATATCGTATGTGGTTTGTCTAACATAGACAAACCAAATAGGAATAGTTCAAGATTATTGTGAATAGTTCACAAGTCTTCTCATCATCCACCAATTGAATCTATGGTGGTGGTCTCATCCTTTTTCCATGTTCTTAAGAATAAAATCTAGTAGGAAGTTGATATGCAGAACCCCTATACTCTCAATAATGCTAAATGTATAACTTTGGTAGTAGAATAAAAACTTCAAGAGTCTAGTCCTCAACACATAAATGAATTCAAATCTCAACATCCTGACTACAATAATAATCAGTCCCAAGTATTCATTTGTTTTAAATATTTGTATCACAATTCTTAATATTAGAGCTATAAAGAACATAATAAATTTCAAGTGGAAGGTGAAGATATAACAATATATGAAAATAAATATTCTTTATAGCAGGAGTAATCAGAAAAATTAGATGAGGTAGAACATGAGGATAATACCATAACTCTCTTTGCTCATGCTCTTATAGGGATCCAAGCTCACCATACTATCAAGGTACAAGGATTCATCAAATAATAGTGTATCAACACATTGACTAATTTAGGTAACACACTTAAGTATTTAGGATTGTATATCAACTCTTTGAATTTGGATAAATTTCAAGTATTAATTACAAATGGGGGTACTGATTAGTGTATGGGTTGAATTCCTAATATTAATGTTTAAACCAGGGAATATAATTTTATAAGAGAACCTATTTTCCATGAATTTGGGTAGTGCAAATGATAACACAATGGCTATCTTAGCTCAGTGATGTTACTATCAATCTATAAATATTATATTTCAAGAGTATAGATAATGGAAGGGTCATATATCTCCAAGGAATCTAACCCCCTCCATCCAATGTGGTTAGTTCATGTAGCATGGAAAATATATTAAAAAAATATGGTCATTAATTTGTCTCCCAAGTTAATTGTATGTAGGTTTAGTCTTTGGAGCTGTTATTATTGGACTTGCAAAAAATTGTGGATCACTATGAAGAGGTATTTTGTGAGCCCATAGGTCTACCTATTAGATACATACATGATCATGCCATCCATGTTTTTCTAGGAAGTAAAACTCCTAATGTGCATTGTTACCACTATCCCTAGCTCCAAAAGTTTAAAATTGAGAATCTAGTTTAGTAAATATTATATCAAGAAATAATCCATCCAAACATCAGTTCATGCTCCTCTATAGTGGTGGTGGTATTATGTAAGAACAATTCTCAGTGCATTTGTCTTAATTTGTATCCTCTCAATAAGATCAATATCAAAGATAAGGTTCCTATTCCTGTTATAGATAATTTGTTAGATGAATTACATGGTTCTAGATACTTTACAAAATTAGACTTTAACTCTAGGTTTGATCAAATTAATGTTAAATAAGTGGATATTCCTAACACTATGTTTCATAGGCATGAGGGTCATTATGAGTTCCTAGTTATACCTTTTGGTCTCACCAATGCGTCTTTCACTTTTCAAAGTCTCATGAACTCACTCTCTTGTCCTCTTCTTTGTAATTTTATCCTGGTTTTCTTTGATGATATATTAATCTACAACAAGTCTTGGTAATATCATCTAGTTCATATAGACAAAGTTCTTCACCTATTACAAAGGGAAACCTATTTTTCAGAAGGTCCAAATGTTCATTTGGGGTATAGGAGGTAGAATACTTGGTACATATAGTAAATCAAGAAGGGGTCAAGGTAGATCATAACAAGATTAAAGTTGTACAAGACTAACCCTTACCTAAATTCCTTAAATAACTCCATAATTTTTTAGGAATCATAGGATACTACATGAAATTTATTTATAGCTATGGCAATATCTCCTCTTATTGCTCTCACTAAGAAGGATACTTTTTTTTGATCTGAAGTTCCTTCCCACACCTTCTAAACCCTCAAAGAGGTTATGTGTACCACTCCTATTTTGGCCACTCTTAAATTTAGAAAACCTTGTCAATAGTGTGATGCATCCGACACAGGTACTAGAGTTGTTTTGATGTAGGATGGACATCCATTATGTAACTACCCAAATCCCAACAATCTCAAGAGAGGAATTTTTTATAGGTTCACAAGTAATGATCTCAATCAAATATCACTAAATGTGTATCCATTTCATTAGATTTGATAAGGCGTTACCACATTTTGAGACCTTGTCACTACATATGACTCTCGAGTGGACAAGAGTGGCCAAACTCCTATAGATTATGGGGTTCACCTTTTATACCTACACAATATAAAGGATGCTCAAATTTTCCCTCCACATTTCTTACATTCTTTGTAAATGTAAGACAACTTGACCATAGTATTGGGATCATCCCTTCTCAATATTTAGAGAAAGGGGACGCCAATTCTCTCTCTAAATATAAGTCAATCTATGTTGATGTTTTTAGGTGTAATACCTTTAAGTTTAGTCATTGCATTTTTGTAGTGGAAGTTCTAAACCTTGGTGATTAATTGCCACATATTTGTGATGGTCTAACTAAAGTGATTTATCTCCATGTGATAAATTCGTATGGAAATCTGAGCCTTCTTGTTCAAGATGTCATCACTTGAATCAATTGCACATGGGTTCCTAACCTCCATAGCCAAAAATAAGATTCAAGCTTCACCACTTAGAATCTATCCAAAAACTCCTTATTTTTGGAATACATCCAAGTTCCCCACTCTAGATGTGCCCATGGCAAAATACCTAGTTGTTTCCTCATCGCAACTCCATCAGGTTTGGTTTCATCCTAATAAGGGTTCTAACAAGGTTCTTAAAGTATGCCTTGCTAACCCTTAATAACCCATAAGCATAACATCTCATTACATTCACCTTAACTCTCTCTATCCATCAAAAGTAAAACATGCTCACTTTGCTTAAATAAGAAATAACTTAAATATTACTAATGCATATTTCCAAAAGTTAAACATCTTAATATAGTTTACTTTTTTGGTAAGAAAAACATATCTTCTAATCAAATTCGTAACTACTTTCCATTCATTTTGCCAAAACATTTATTCACCCCTATGGGGTTTACATTAATAATAACTATAATTTAATTCTTTCAAAATGAATTGGAAGTAACAACAATGAATACTTATTACATCAAATATTCAATTCTTATCATAACAAAGAAACTTACTACAAAATTTTTCATAACAATATAACTCAATATACATATAATAAAACCCATGACTAGTCACTAAAGTTTTTCCTACATTACATTTCTTTCTTTGAGATTATAATTACATCATAATCATAATTAATATGAAATCTTGGTAAAGGCATGACATAATTATTTCTATCCATGACCTTGTTTTTTGAATTCCTTGAGCTCCACTGAGAGGTAGTTGGATTAAGGGATCATGATAGCTCATACCATGAATTTTTTTCCCTAAACGCTCTTTCAAATGCATCCAAATTAATCATATATAAAATACCATATACATTTATAACTCTATTTCTTCTTTTAAAAAGAACATGTGAGGAAACCATATAATTTCCTGCTTTTAAATAGACTCCACATCTATTTAAAATAATATTTGAGATACCCCATAGTATTATCACTATAATGGATTCCAAGTCCTATATCTTAATATCCAA
Organism: Wollemia nobilis; assembly: GCA_028583015.1. Lineage (NCBI taxonomy): Eukaryota > Viridiplantae > Streptophyta > Pinopsida > Araucariales > Araucariaceae > Wollemia > Wollemia nobilis. The sequence goes on from JAQPPZ010016895.1 coordinate 4,918,005, forward strand.
CTTAATAAATAAATTCTAAATATTCAAGTTCATATCTTAAATAAAAACATGCTATTTTCCAATAAATTTCAATGCATCAAACACACATATATTTTTTTTCAATAAAGATCAAAGGACTAAAATATAAAACAAACTCTTTTAAAAGCACCCATTAAATAAACCCCCTTTCTTTTTTATGTAACAAGTACAATTTCTCTTCCTTTCTTTAACACTAAAGATAAAATTGAGTCATTATTAATTTACCCTTTCCAATTTAACATATAACTCTTTTAATATTAATATTGAAGCATGTGCATCACATTAGCATTTAACTACCATAATATAATCATTGCTTGTCTTTCAAAAACCAAACGGGTTTAAATATATAACACCTTTGTAACATCAAATAAAAGGCACATCTACATACTATCTCCAAGTTTATTGAGTTACATTCAATTACCCATAATCTGATTAATGTATCCACTTATCATTTATTAACTTTGATCTATATAAAAACAATTCCTATATTAATCATATAGACATATACCCACGTAAGAGAAACAATTAACTTTTTAAAGAACACATAATTAAAATAGTTTTTAGTTCCAAAACCAAGTATTGATTTTCCTTTAGTAAGTTTAAGAAATTAATCCCCACATACCACAACACATGGATAACGTAGATTCATGGTTTAGTGATATATAATAAATATTGGCTCAATTAAAGAAAATATTACCTTATCATTAGGTTAATATAAATCTTAATGATAGGGATATAATACAACTAATTTTAAACAAGCAATACATTCCAAACTTAGGATAAGATAAACCAGAACCCAATACAAGTTTTGAACCAAACGTCTAAGACTTATAATACAGGTTTCCAAACTAGATTATGTTGTAGGTTTTTAAAACCAAATGTCTAAGACTTATAACACATGTTTAAATTTTTCTTTCATGTCACATCCTTGAGGATCATAAGTAATAACAAGATCAGAGAGTTGACCAAAGTTGATGGATCCAAAACCCAGGATTTGATTGAGATCGGAGAGGAAGCAATTGCTTATTTTAGCTCCCTTATCAAGGATGAATCCCAGTGTATAGAGGAAGCCAAGGACACTCTCCTCAAATTAATTCCTAGATTGGTTTATGAGGCCATTAATGATAAGCTTCTTGCTCCCTTCACTGATGAAGAAATAAGAAATGTTTTGTTTAGTATGGAACCTGAGAAGGCCCCTGGACCTGATGGGTTCCCTCCTCAATTCTTCAAAGTTTTCTGGGATATTGTGGCAGAGGATGTCATTTTTGCTATAAAAGAGTTCCAGGCTTCAAAACATATCTCGAGAGGGTTCAAGTCCACATTTATTGCCCTGATTCCTAAGGGACCATCACCGGAGACAATGGCAGATTTCAGACCGGTTAGTTTATGTAACGTATCCTACAAGATTTTAACAAAAGCCATTGCTAACAGGATGAAAGAAATATTGCCCCTCATTATTGACTCTGGTCAAGGAAGCTCAGTTTAGGGGAGATCAATTATGGATGGTGTGATCATAGTCCATGAAGCTTTGCACTCTGCTAGGCAAACCAACAAGGAGGTCTTTGCCCTAAAGCTTGATATGAATAAAGCTTTTGACCGCATTAACTAGGATTTTTTTATGGTTGTTCTTCTAAAGTTCGGCTTTCATCCTCAGTGGGTCAGGCTGATAAAAGAGTGCATATCTAAACCTTGGTTCTCAGTTTTGGTTAATGGTATGATAGCGGGGTATTTCCAAAGCCATAGGGGGCTCAGACAAGGAGATCCGATTAGCCCAATGTTGTTCATTATAGTTGCAGAGGCATTAGGTAGAACTATTAAAGCAGCTTGCACTGCTGGATTAATTTTGGGGATTAAAGCCACCTCTCTCACCAACCCAGTTTCTCACCAATAATTTGTTGATGACACTTTGATGTTGACCTAGTCGTTTGTGGTTGAATCCAGAAGGATTAAGCACATTCTCCAACTCTACGAGGATGTGGCGGGATAGAAGGTGAACTTCATCAAGAGTAAGCTTTACTTCCTCAACACCCCAATTCAGAGACAAGCCAGAATAGCAGAGATTTTGGGATGTTCGATAGTGACTCTTCCTACCTCTTATTTAGGCCTTCCCCTTTTCTATGGTCCTCCGAGAGAATCTATGTGGGATAGAGTGGTAGAAAGAATCCAAAAGAAATTGGTGGGCTGGAAAGGACATTTTTTATCTTAGGTCGGGAAACTTACTCTCACTAAGGCATCCTTACAGAGCATTCCGATTTATTTTCTATCTGTGTTTAAGGCCCCAACCAGAGTATACCAAAAAATTGAACAACTCCAAAATAATTTTCTCTAGTCTGGGTTAGAGGAAAAATAGAGGATCCACCTTGTGGGCTGGGGCAAGGTTTGTAGGCCGAAAGAAAATGGGGGGCTAGGACTAAGAAGAGTTGCTCACCTAAACACAGCCTTGCTAGCCAAACAAGCTTGGCGTCTCATTATCAATGAGGAGAATGAGTGGACCACCATAATTAAAAGAAAATATCTTCAAGATACTAATTTCCTAAATGTCACGGTGCACAGTAGAGGTTTGACATTCTGGAAAGCAATCTTAACTAGTAGAGAGGTCATAAATAAAGGCCTAAGATGGGTTCTAGGGAATGGGCAGAAGATTAGGTTCTGGGATAACATGTGGGCCAAGGATGAAGTTTTATCTCAGGTTCCTCACCTAGCGAGGATCAAAAGAATCACAGAGGATCTCATAGGAAGGAAAGTGGCTGATTTCATGAGCCAAGACAGAGGAAGGCTTATTTGGAAACAGATAAGGATTCAAGGATTTGAAGCTGAATCAGAAGAAATCCAAAGCATCCTTCATCAACAATTCATTTCCATGAGACCTAAGGAGGATCATGTAATATGGGTAGCTACCAAAAATGGGCAGTTCTCAATCAAATCTTCATACATTCTAATGTTAGATATTAAGGACCCCACACTCCAAACTCAGCTGGTGTGGGTCAAAAATATTATTCCTAAAGTTGCAATGTTCTCGTGGCTGGTGATCCAAGGTAGGATTCTTACTATTGACAACTTGATAAGGAAAGGTATGATAGTTGCTAACCGCTATTTTTTGTGCAGGGCCAATTGGGAGTCCACCCTCCATATTTTCCTTGAATTCTCGGTCTCTCTGAGGGTCCTCAATGGGTTATTTCAAGCCTTTAGCATTTTTTGGGTTAGACCAGCCACCATCATTGACCTCTTCCTCCAATGGCCAAATCCCTTTGTTAGCCTCAGGCTGAGGTTTTTTTGGAAGATTTGTCTCCATCATTTTCTTTGGCAGGTTTGGCTAGAAAGAAACCATAGAGTTTTCCATGAGTTGAGCCATGTTGTTACCTCCATAACCAATAAGATTCTTACCTTCACCAATGAAAACGTCAACCTTATTCCTCATGAAGCTCGAAATCCTTCCCCCTGGGATAGGCTGATCGCTCAATCCTTAAATATTACTCTATGCGAGAAACTTGTGTCTTCCAAGGTCAATCCCAGATCAGATGTCAAGTGGAAACTTCCCCCGGTTGGTTGGCTCAAGCTCAAATTCGATGGGGTTTCTAAATGTAACCTAGCAAATTAGAGGCTAGAGGAGCTATGAGAGATCATCAAGGCTTGCTGGTGATGGCCTTTTCTGAACAGCTAGGAACAAGGACTAACAATGAGGTAGAAGCAAGAGCATTATGGAGGGGTATTCAGTTGGCTCAAGATATTGAAGGTAATCTAATTATCAAAGGATATTCGATGCAAGTCATAAACCTTCTCAAAAATGGGAAAAATCCTTCATAGTGGATTAATACTATCATCGAAGAGGCTAGGATTCTCTACCAGGCCAGGAATGATCGGAAGGCCCAACACGTGTTTAGGGAAGCAAATAAAATAGCTGATATCTTGGCCAATATAGGGGTGGAAGCCATTGGGCTGGTCACTTGGGAACATGGGGTCCCAAGTGATGTGGAAAAAATTATTCAAACTGATCGCCAATGATGATGAACCTGTGGGGATCAGAAAAAGGGAGAGGAGTTTCATTTTTGTTTTGTCAGTATTGCTTCGGTCTTTCTGGTGATGGCTTTAGTTTTCTTTGCAATAGGGGAAGGATCCAGGTGGCATGGTGGCCTCATGTGATGGGGTTAGGGGCAAAGGCAGTGGCCAAGGACCGATGTCATGATTTTGTGACATGTCGTTGGTTAAGGAAAAGCAAAATACAGCAAGAAAGGAAAAGTGTCACGATATCGTGACATGTCGAGCAAGAAAGAAAAAGGGTCGTGATATCGCGACATGTTGAGCAAGAAGGAAAAAGGGTCACGATTTCGTGACATGTTGAACAAAAAATAAAAAGTGTCACGATTTCGCGACATGTAGAGCAAGAAAGGAAAAGTGTCGTGATATCGCGACATGTTGAGCAAGAAAGAAAGGGTGGCGCGATCTCGCGACACGGTGAGCAAGAAGGAAAAAGTGTCACTTTTTGGCGACATGTTGAGCATGAAAGAAAAAGTGTCACGATATCGCGACATGTCGCATTTTCATGACCAAAAGAGAAGAGAAAGAGCAAGAGGGAAAAAGTGTCGCGATATCGCGACATGTCGCATTTTTGCGACCAAAACAGAAGAGAAAGAGTAAGAAGGAAAAGTGTCGCGATATCGCGACATGTCGCACTTTCATGACCAAATGAGAAGAGAAAGAGTAGGAAGGAAAAAGTGTCACGATATCGCGACATGTCGCAGTGTCGCGACCAAAAGAGAAGAGAAAGAGTTAGGAGGCGAAAGTGTCGCGACATCGTGACATGTTGGATTCTCATGGGCAAAAGCCAAGAAAAGGAGCAAGGAGGAGAAAGTGTCGCGATATCATGACATGTTGCATTTTTGGGTCCAAAAGCAACAATTGAGGTCAAAGAGGTGGAAGTGTCACGATTTCGTGACATGTCGCATTCTCGCGACCTAAATAGAAGAGAAAGAGTAAGAAGGAAAAGTGTCACGATATCGTGACATGTCGCTTTGTCATGACCAAATGAGAAGAGAAAGAGTAGGAAGGAAAAAGTGTCGCGATATCACGACAAGTCGCATTTTTGTGACCAAAAGAGAAGAGAAAGAGTAAGGAGGCAAAAGTGTCACGATATCACGACATGTTGGATTTTCATGGGCAAAAGCCAAGAAAAGGAGCAAGGAGGCGAAAGTGTCATGATTTCGTGACATGTTGGCTTTTCGTGTCCAAAAGCAACAAAAGAGGTCAAAGAGGCAGAAGTGTCACGATTTCACGACATGTCGCATTTTCGTGACCAAAACAGAAGAGTAAGAGCAAGAAGGAAAAGTGTCACGATTTCGCGACATGTCGCATTTTCGTGACCAAAAGAGAAGAGAAAGAGTAGGAAGGAAAAAGTGTCATGATATCACGACATGTCGCATTTTCGTGACCAAAAGAGAAGAGAAATAGTAAGGAGGCGAAAGTGTCACGATTTCGCGACATGCTGGATTTTCACGAGAAAAAGCCAAGAAAAGGAGCAAGGAGGAGAAAGTGTCGCGATTTCATGACATGTTGCATTTTCGTGTCCAAAAGCAACAAAAGAGGTCAAAGAGGTAGAAGTGTCGCGATTTCGCGACATGTCGCATTCTCGCGACCTAAACAGAAGAGAAAGAGTAAGAAGGAAAAGTGTCACGATATCGCGACATGTCACATTTTCACGACCAAAAGAGAAGAGAAAGAGTCGAAAGGAAAAAGTGTCATGATATCGCGACATGTCATATTTTCACGACCAAAAGAGAAGAGATAGAGTAAGGAGGTGAAAGTGTCGCGATATCGCGACATCTTGGATTTTTGCGGGCAAAAGCCAAGAAAAGGAGCAAGGAGGCGAAAGTGTCATGATATCACGACATGTTGGCTTTTCATGTCCAAAAGCAACAAAAGAGGTCAAAGAGGCAGAAGTGTCACGATTTCGTGACATGTCACATTTTCATGACCAAAATAGAAGAGAAAGAGTAAGAAGGAAAAGTGTCGCGATATCGCGACATGTCGCTTTTTCGTGACCAAAAGAGAAGAGAAAGAGGAGGAAGGAAAAAGTGTCGTGATATCGCGACATGTCGCATTTTCACGACCAAAAGAAAAGAGAAAGTGTGAGGAGGCGAAAGTGTCACGATTTCGTGGCATGTTGGTTTTTCGTGGGCAAAAGCCAAGAAAAGGAGCAAGGAGGCTGGAAGCAGAAAGAGTGCAATATGGGTGACGAATGTCGCGATTTCGCGACATGGTTCATTTTCGTGACTTGTCGCATTTTCATGACTTTTAGTGGCAAAGGAGCAGAACGTTGGCAGAATGTCATGATTTCGTGACATGTCTCTTTTTCGCGACATGTCACCGTTTCGCGACTCTTTAGAGCAAATGAAGGAGAAGTCTTAAGGACGTCACGATTTTGTGACAGGTCACATCTTCGAGGCTGGGGCAGCAAGAGAGCGATGCGGTGGGCCACTGCCTGTGTTCTTAGGTGTTGGTAAATGTGTGTAAGGGGCGGTGCTCCTTCTTGGTAGGGGGACCTCAGAAGGGTACTAGCAGTGAAGGACAGACTGTCCCTATTGAGTTTTGATCTGTAACAGCATAGTTCTGATTTTGTAAAAGGTTTTGGGTCAACCTGGAAAACTCGGATGTAATGAAATTGTACCTTAATTACCAAAAAAAAAATAACACATGTTTAAATAAAAATAAACCACTAAACTAGTTTTAACCTTACATGAAATAAATTTTAGCCAAAAGGAGCAACAACGGTTGCTCATAATTGGGTAAAAACATCAATTCCACTATGCTATGTTTTCTCAAAACAATGCATTCATTTATGGATATTAAACTAAATTAATAATAATTTACTCAAGTAAGGTTATTACTTAAAATAAAATTATTATGAGATGGTGATCGAGGAGCGTCCGCACCTAAAAATTGCAACAAAATCCAACAAGAAGGTGGTGGACACCACAACACCCGAAGGGAAGACACCAGTGGTAGATGAGAACTATGACCCCAACATAGAGAAACCTTATAGTGATCACCAAGCCTCCCCCAAATGATCCAACGAGATTCACAATATCCTAAGCATGAGCAAGGGGATAGCCTCCAATGCAAATGGGGACTGATCACACAACAAGGGAGGAAGTGGTCAAATCTCTAAAAATTTCTCCCAACTCAGTTGGACCAACACTAGCATGGAGAAACTAGGTAACCTCACCCCACTGCTATAGCTACTCCTGGAGTCCTGACATTCAGAGAAAATTTTGATTTTTGACCAGGCAGAGTCGCCTGGTCAGGAGGGAAATATTTTGACGTGAGTGATGGCCAAAAAAACCCACCCTGATCCTACGTAGAGATAGTAAACCCTAACCCTAGTAGGATGACTAGGCCCAAAGTAGAGCTAATTCTCACCTATTTCTCCACAAATGGGGATTTGATTTACACGCAACAACTCAGAGCATTAACACTGCTCTGATCTGGGTTTGTCTCCCAGGTCTTCCCATCCAATTCTGGCATGAGGACATCCTTCGAGGAATAATAAGGAGCATTAGGGAGTTTATTTCTTTCAACCCTAAAACTCACATCGAGACTCATATAACTCAAGATCGCATGTGCGTGAATGCCATCCTATATGTAGATCTACCAAAGTCAATCAATCTCATCTCCAAGGTCTATTTCTTTATACAATCCATTGAATATAAGAATAAACCTGCATTTTTTAATATTTGTTTCATCCAGGGTCATCCACCTTCCCAGTTCCCTTTCCTGGACCCTGCTGCCCCTCTCGAAGAAATCACCAAGCCCCAAAAACCTCCCCCCTAGGGCCCTAAACCCACCTTGAACCCTGCGATCCCTCCTCTGTAGGCTCCTTCTAGAGTGGAGACCCATTTAACCAACCCTCTTCTAGTCCCTTCCTCCTCGAGCAGCCCAACCATTCCTGTCTCCAATCACTTATGTCCACTATCTTCTGATGAAGCCCTTGTCGACTCCTCTGATCCAGCCTTCCATTTCCCCTTCCACCCCTCCCCCCATTTTCCCCCTCCTACTCCTAAGACTCAGCTTCCCCCCTCCTCGAGCTCTCACCCCCTAGCCCACTACCTTCTCACCCCTCAAATAAAGCATCGATGGATGTAGGTTCAGTTAATAAGAGGGGTCGCCCCTCCTCCCAGGACATCAAAAATAGGGAAGCTATCGATGATGTCACAAATGTTACCCAACTCACTCTCAAGGAGTCCTCCTGAATCTCTAATATTTAGGACCAAAACAAAACTAATCTTCCCCCCAGTAGGTATATGGAAGCGTAGCTTGAACAGAATATCCAAATGAAGATCCTCTAATGGAATGTGAGAGTCCTCAATGGGTGAAACAAGCAATGCTTGGTCAAGTCCATGAGGAAAGAATATTGACCCATAATTATTCTTCTCTAATAAATGAAACTTGAATCCCATTGTGTTTCATCTATTTCCAATTACATATGGAGGGAATCTGCCTCCTACTTTAGTCTAGTAAATGGGACCTTAGGAGGCCTTCTTTTTTTATGGGACCTGACTAAGATTGAATGCATAGTACTTTCAATGGTAGAAAGCTACATCAATATCTTGTTCTACAACAAAGATGATGGGATTCATTGGGTCCTGTCAAATATGTATGCTCCAAATTCTCCCACCTGAAGATCCTCTTTGTGGAACTCCCTCAGCCAGCTACGAGATGTGTTCTCCTTAGAAGCATAGATGTTAGAAGGGGACTTCAATTATCCCATGTTCCCCTCTGATAATAAGGCTGGAACCCCCATTACTGCTAGATTCTATGAACAATTTGCTAGTTTTATGGACAATAATGAGTTGATGGATGTGAACCTCCAGGGAACAAGATTCACCTGGACTAATCGTAGAAATGGAGATCAGCTGATCCAAATGCACTTGGACCATATCCTCATCTTTATCAATACCATTCCCATGTTCGATGATGCCATCATGATATCTCTCCCAAGAATTGGGTTTGATCATAATGCCCTCCTCCTCAAAAGGTATCCACATGCTTCATCCTTCAAATATCCTTTCAGGTTTGAATCCATGTGGCTCCATGACCCAAAATTAAGGTCTCTCATTTCTCAGTGGTGGGGCAAACCTTTCTAGGGGCCCAAAATATTCCAAATCAGCAGTAAAATTTGGCATATCAAATTCAATCTCAAAAAGTGGAACAAGGAAGTGTTTGTGAATATTTTTTAGAAAAAATAAAAGATCCAATCTCAGCTCAAGGACATTGATTTTACTATGCAAGATAGTGACCCGAAGCCTACCCTCCTAACCATTGAGAGAGTCCTCCTTGCAGACTACCACAACACTATAAGAGACGAGGAGATGTTTTGGAAGCAAAAATCCTGGATAACTTGTATCAAAGAAGGTGACCTAAACACCAAGTTCTTTCACACCACAACGGTGCATCACCAAGGTAGCAATCAAATTAGAGAGCTAGTTTAGTAGGATGGATAGGTTGAATCTGAAATCTAGGAAATCAGAGCTATGGTGGTTTCCTTCTTCAAAGGGCTCCTTGGACCCTCTCCCTACTATGACCACCACAATTCTAAAAGCCTCTTTCAAAAAATTCCAAGGTTAGTTTCTGAGGACCAAAATTGCATACTCTATGCTCCTTTGTCTTCCAAGGAGATTAGGTCTACCATTTTTTCCATGTAGGTTGGGAAAGCCCTGGGTCTAGATGGGTTCCCCCCTATCTTATTTCAACACTTTTGGGATATTCTGAGGGCATATGTAGTCTCAACAATTCAGAAAATGCAAGAAGATAAGGTCATCCTCAAAGACATCAATTCCACTTTCCTTGCCCTTATCCCCAAAGTGAACCAAGCCCAATCCCTTTCAAACTTCCATCCCATCAACCTATGAAGTGTTTTATACAAAATCCTCACCAAAGCCCTAGCCACTTGGCTCAAGCTCATCCTCTCATCCATCATTTCACCTAACCAAGTAAGTTCTATCAATGAAAGATAAATCACTGATAGTATCATTGTCATCCATGAACTCATCCACTCTATCTCCTCGAGTGGTCAAGTAGGCCTTCTCCTCAAACTCGACATGAATAAGACCTTTGATAGGATCTCCTGGGATTTCCTCTTGGTGGTCCTCCACAGTTTCAAGTTCCACCTAGATTGGGTCAAGTTTATCAAAGGTTGCATTATCTTGGTGAACTTCTCTATCCTAGTCAATGGTTCCCCTATAGGTTACTTCAATAATTTTAAAGGCCCCAAGAAAGGGGAACCCATATCTCATTTCCTTTTCATCACTATTAATGAAGCCCTTTATAGGTCCATTATCCACGCATGCCTAGAAGGATCTATTTTTGGCATCAAACCAACATCATATCTCTAGGCTGTGTCCCACCAATAGTTTGTTGATGACACTATCCTGGCTACTCGAGCCTCGGTCCCCCAAGCTCGACACATCAAGTCCATCCTTCTCTCCTTTGAGGAGGTAGCAGGCCAGAAGGTGAACTTTGACAAAATTAAGCTCTACTTCTTTAACACCCTCGTGAGGCATCAAGCCAACATTGTTGCTACTCTTAGTTGCTCCATCGACACCCTCCCAACAATGTATCTAGGTTTCCCCCTCTTCAGCGGTCAATCCAAGAAAGCCCTTTGGGACCCCATCATCAAGTGCATGTAGAAGAATTTGGTAAGCTAGAAAGGCAGCCTAACCAACCAAGCTAGGAAGTCCACCCTAGTCAAAGTCACTTTGTAGTCCATTCATGTCTTCTACATGTCAATTTTCCATATTCCTATCGAAGTCTGCAATCGCATTGAACAACTCCAAATAAAATTCCTGTGGTCAGGCTTAGAAGATAAAATAAGGATTCATTTGGTAGCATGGAATCAAGTTTGTACAAGAAAGGATCATGGGGGTATTGGACTTCGTAAGGTTTGCAACATGAATTTGGTACTCATCGCCAAACAATTTTGGCAAGTCCTCATCAAAGAAGACTCTCTGTGGACTTCCATCATCAAAGAAAAGTACCTTTGGTCCAACCCAAATTTGTTAGACGATCCCAATCCAATCAAAGTATTGGTGGTATGGAACTCCATGTCCAAAGCCAATCTAATTATCCATAAGGGCATCAAATGGAAACTCGAAAACAAAGCAAAAATTAACTTTTGGAGTGACCATTGGTTGGGAAATGGCCCTCTACATGATAGATATGATCCGGTGTACCTCCGTTCAATGATGGATACCCTATTTGGACCCAAAGTATGTGAATTTCTCATCCTAGGGTATTCCTCCTGGAAACCCTTCCCAACTGATGGTCTCATAGTCGATCAGTTATCTATCTTTGCCACCTTATTTGATCTCCTTAACCTCTGTATCATTTTGTCATACCCTATTGAGGATTTCATCCTTTGGGCCCCTTCACCATCTAGCTCCTTCACTGTAAAGTTATCCTACGCCATGTCTATGGATCTTGGCCCCTTGGTTCCCATACAAACTCATCTGGAGGCCTCATCTTACCCCTAAAGTAATTTTTTTCTTATATGGTTGGCCATCCAGGATAATATCCTTACCATTACTAACCTTCACCACCATGGCATGTCCCTCCTCAACCAGTGCTACCTATGTTGTGTGAATTCTGAGTCAACCCAGCATCTCTTCTTCTCATACCCCTTTGGCCATTCCATCCTTTATTTTTTTCCTCAGTCGGTATCTCCTGGATCCTGTCCCTTTGGATTAGTGATCTCTGTGTATAGTGGCTAAACCCATTCAAAGGCCATCGGATCAGAACCTTCTGGTCCCTTTGCCTCTCATATTTCCTATGGAAAATCTAGAGAGAATGCAATGTTTGTGCCTTTAGAGACTCATCCAACAAGGAAAGTTATGTCCTAGCAAGAATATTGGCAGCAACAATAAAAATTTATTGGTCACCCCCCTAGAGGTAGATCAGGAGCCTCTCTCTAAAGATATTCTTGCTTCCTCTCTCGACATCCCATAGGGCATCTATTCCTAGGCCTCCCCAAGGTTGATCAGTCCTTGGTCAAATGGATCCCCCCACCTCTAGGCTTCCTCAAGCTCAACTTTTATGGAGTAGCAAAAGACAACCCCGGAGTTGCTAGTGTCGAGGGGGTTGTTTGAGACCACAAAGGTTTCATCATCATGGCCTACATAGAGAATTTGAGGTTTAATTCTATCCACTTCACAGAATCTTGGGCCCTCTACCAAGGTGTTGTTCTAAGCTACAAGCTTCAAGTCTCTAAGATTGTGATCGAAGGTGACTCCAAGAATATTATTGCTAGCCTATCGTAGGGTTCCCTCTCTCTATCATGGAACACCTCCACCATGATAGATGAAGTCAAATAGCTGCTCCACTCCTTCTCTATCTCTAAGGCAAACCACACTCTCAAAGAAGGTAACTGCATGGCTGACCAGCTAGCCAACATCGATATCTCAGAGTTAGGTCTTTGGGTGTGGACTAACTCCTTCCTCCAAGTGAACATCGATGCAAATATCATTGACCTGGCCAACTAATGAGGTGATTTTGTCTAGTTTGGAGAACCACAACCTCCATGATAGTCCCTACTTTCAAAGAGTGCTTCATAAGCCTAGCTCCAACATGGCATACCACTGCAAAACCACATTGAGCGTATCCCCTACTTTTTCCTCATGTGCGACTCCCATTTGGTCGAAGTTTCAACATGTGATTTTTCCCATGTGGTCCATGTGGAAGTGGAGGTTCTTTCTCAGTATTAAGCTCCTTTGGAATTAGAACCTCTACCACATGAGAAGATGTCACCTTGATATCATGTTCAACCTCATATTCGATAGTTTTTTCAATGACTGGACTTTGGGATTGTTAGCCTCCACCCTCGATCGAGCCACTATAGCAGTTCCCATGCCCATGAGGTGCTATGTGTGCTTCCCTTATATTGGCTGCCATACACTAACTTCCCACTCTTATTCAAGCACCATTTTGGAAATATGTGTTGGTAGCACAAGTATAAAAGTGGGTTTTTGGTCTCTCTATCTCGTGGTAATTACCCATGTCAATTAACTCGGGCCTTAGGTATTGAGGACAAACCTTCCATTCCTTTGCCCAATCCCAGAAATTAGATTTCTTGGAAGCCACCCCCCAGGGTTGGTTTAAACTAAATTTTGATGGTGCATCCAAGGAGAACCCGGGAAGAGCTGGAGTTGGAGGAATAATCAAGGATCATCAAGGAAATCTGGTCAAGGCCTTCACTGAACCATTAGGAATAAGAACTAATAACGAAGCAGAATCTAGAAACCTTTGGAGAGGGTTGCAAGTAGCCCAAGCAAATCAAGGTAACTTGATGATTGAAGGTGATTCTATGAACATCATCAACTTGTTAACCAATGGCAAAAAACTTCCATGGAGAATCGAAGGAGTCATCCATGAAGTGAGGATCCTTTTTGCAGCAAGACAGAACAAGAGGGCTCATCACATGTACCATGAGGTCAACATGTCAGCAAACAAATTAGCCAACATAGGTGTTGATGTTGGTAGTTTGGTGACATGGACACAAGGTGTGCCATGTGAAGTGGAAAACATTATTAGTCATGAAAAGAAACCTACCCGTTAAGGAGAAATATGATGGGTGTTCTTTCCCCATGGAGCTAGTAATAACTATGGGTTTTCCCTCTAAATCATACCAAATTGGAAATGAAGGTAACAGGGTGTAAGCCTTGGAATATTCTGACAGAGAATAGGAAATGGGCAAGCAACAGGTTTCACAAGTGCAAAGTTCCAAACTTCAATTCTTGTCAATGTAAGTAATGTTTACAGTTATGTTTAGGTATGGGTGTGCTTTATTAGTAAGGTGTTGTAGGGGATTCAACATAATTTTTGGTAAGAAAGTTTCAAGGATGACTAGGATCTACAATCTTAGCAGAAGGCTAGATATTGTAATAGGTTTTGGGTTAACCTGTAAAACTCGGTAATTAATGAAGACTTTTATTTACCAAAAAAAAAATTACCCATGTCAATGCTGTTACTCCTCTTCGCCATGCTCATTATGCCACCTTGGAAGGTAAGCCCCATCATCAAGACTCATGCTCACTTGGCCCATTTATTGGCTGCGGTGTCATCTCCTAGAGTATACCCCTAGCCCTATCAGTTGATTGGTGTGCCCGCCCACCTGTGCCACCATCTGCTCGATCGATCCACAAGATTTTTTGCACGAGGTTATTTGAGTGGGGGAACATACTTGTGTATCATCTATTATTTATTTCCACCACCTTTCTCCATAATCATATTTACCACCCTCATACTTTCTGTTTTATATCCTATCCCTATATTTTTCTAAATATCGACATCATGGCCAAAATCAAACCCGCTACCCTTCAACTAACTCCCCTGGTAGAGGATATTTTTAAATACCATGGCCTCATTAATTTTTTATAGCAGTTTCAAGGGGCCAAACTAGACTTATCCATGGACTTCATTCATTATTGGAATGGAGACCATGTGGTTGTCTGCGGGATGGGATTAACTGTCATTGTTGATCTTCTCGCGGTGGTGATTGGTCTCCCAAATGAAAGTGAAATCATAAAGTGAGAGAAGCACTCTCTCTAGGGTGATTTGGCATTATTTAGGGATAAAGGAGAATCCCTAGGGAAATATAAGGGTAATATTTTCAAGGATATGCTCTCGAAACCCTAGCACATGGTGATGATAACCTTCCTTCAATATTTCACCCTCAATAATCCCTCGACCATTCTGAGGAGTTTCCACCTTGCATTTCTAAACCACCTTAGGGGTGATAAAACCATAAACATCCATGAATACATTTTTATATCAGTGGAGTAGTCGGTTCTCAATGTGAAAATGGGGGCCTCTTCGTCCCCCCTTCATTAGGGTCTACATCAAGTTTTGTTCAGGTTCATGGTGGCAGAGCAAAATAAGGCAGTGACACCACTGGTTGGGCTTCGTCTTGCCAGAGATCCAACTAGGCCTCCTCTATTCAAATGGTCAGATGGTCGAATGGGCCCACCCTCCTCATTGGAGGGTTGAGTATTCCTGGTGGTGATACTGGGGATGAGGTTCTCCCCCTACCCATTGGAACCCCAAGTGAGACCACCAAATTTATTGACTCCTTGGCTTCTCAGCAGACTGAGGCCCACCATTAACCTATCTAAGCGAAGGGAGGTAGCAGCAAAAGGAAGGCCCTGATGATCATTGATGATGCATCAGATGAATCTCTGTCATTCCAAGTGAAGAAGTAGAAATCAGTGTAGTTCAAGGCCCACAACAAAGGAACATCAGTGCAGGCTCCCCTCTTGGCCTCATGCATGATGCACTTCCTGAGCCTTTCTGACCATGGGTACATACAAGAAATACAGGGCCTCTTGTAAGCTCTAGTATGGGAAGCCAAAACCATTTCATCTCTATCAATACAGGCAGACACCCTCTTGGAGGAGTACAAGAACCAATTCGAGATCCTCTAGAAATTCAAGAACCTAGTCAATGAGTATCCTATGGATAATGGCGATAGGACTAATGGGTGAGTTGGCTCTAGGGTGTACCTGCTTTGATAGATAGGCTTTTGGGTGTGGATAGAATTTTTTGGTTTCTTTTTACACCTTTGAGGGTGGTTTTTCTATGTGGTTCTCTTTTCTGCCCCTGTGTGGGTGTTCGTATGCTGCTAGGCTTGGCCCTGTTAGGGTTTTTTAGTCTGTACATAGTTTATTCTATTATTTTTTTGTGTCTCAACTATAGCTTCTCCCTCTACTTGGTAGGGTCATATCTTAGGGGCTAGTCAGCCTCCAGAGACCTTTTGGATTTGTTCTAGAAATGTAAAAGGTTACGGGACCCTTTCAAAACCCTTTTCACCAATCAAAAAATAATAATAATTTACTCGAGTAAAATGCATACTAGTGCATAGGTTTAAAAGAAGAATTAATGGCCTCTATAATTAGTTTACAGTATTATCTAGTTGCAGGTTTTATTTTAAATATAGAAACATAAGGTTAAGTGTATGGAAAATACATTAAATTTTTTGGAAATCCACTATGGAGATGTATGTGGTGAAATTATCCTTTCCTCCTCTATGCCCTACACAATCTTATCTTTTTTTCTTCTCCACACACACACTGTAATCTATAATTCTCTCTATTTTTATGTTTTTTTTGGGGTCTCTTTTCTTCTTTTGTAATGAACAAGAAGATCAACCTTTCCCCCCATCCAAACCAAATCTTAACTACCCATTTCTTTAAGGAAGCACATTCATAAGACTTATTATTGCTAAAAAGGGAAAATATATTAACATGAACCTTTAACAATCATATTTCCAATGTTAACTATTAGCATTAAAGAAACTAAAGATATTTATTGCTTCCTAATACATTTTATAAAAAAATGAACTTTATCCTGTTAAATTTAAAGAGACCTCTTTTTTAATTGTAAAATTCATAATACTCCTTTATCAAGTAAACACATCACCATAATCATTTAATAATTATTTTACTAATGCTAAACTATTAACATTAAAAACAATTATATTAATTCATTGATTTTCATTCACAAGCTAATATTTATTATTAGTCATGATTCTTGCATGTAATAATTATTAAGTCTTTTACATAATAATTCCTTCTACAATGGACCCTTTTTGCTAGATCCTAAAATAGAAGCAAAAAAATATATTTTCAAATGCTTATAAAAAAATCATTGCAAGTACATTATACCACTCCTTGTTCCTAATTAGTAAGTTTTTTTATGACCTATCATCACTTACTACTAGAAACGACTCCCTTACTCCAGGAAGTTCCTAGTCTGGTGAAATAACCATACATAAACATGTAACATAATATGTAACTACATGCATGTAAATCCTACCTTAGAGCTATATTCAATTAAAGTGATCATCTTTTCTCTTATTTTAATCTCTTGTTCCTAGTGGCCAACTTACTCATCCACCTACAAGAGTACCTGGTCCTACAAACACAAATGATATCAATAATACTATATACGTATATAATATAACCAAAAAAACAATTGCCATCAACCATCCATAAATTAATTGATACTAAGCATTGCAAAATTCCATATTTATACATAATCCATGTTATCAAAGAGTCTTGCCAAGGTGGGTCATGACATACTCCTTGCCTTGGACTAAATATAGTCCTCTATGGTTTTTCTATAGTATAAAATACATATATTTCAATCAAATAGATAAGGACAATGTTTTCCATATCCTCCACTTTTTTCCAAGTGGTACACTGCTCATAATAGTGGTCCCACTAGACCTTGCACTATTCTAGAGTTTTTTTCCTCATAACCTTGGAATGATACTCTAGAATATTCATTGATATTACCTCAATGATTGAGGGATTTATCATCTGCAATTTTGAAACATCCCATACATTATTAGGATCAACAATATACTTCCTAAGTATGGATAGATTAAAATTATCATAGATCTTTAATAGGTTGGGCGACAAGGTGATTCTATAGGCTGCTAGACTTATCCTATCAATTATCTCAAATGGCCTAACATAATGGGGATCCAACTTAGTTGATTTGATGATACTTTTCATGGGTTTAACTCTTAAGAAAACTCAATCTCCTATAGAGAATTTTCTAGGTGATTTTTCATATCAACATAGCTCTTCTGATGACCAACAACTTTCTTAAGCTTCTATTTGATCATTATGAGTTGTTCCTACATCTTCTTGATAGTATTTGTTTTATCACCATCCAATCCTCTATATTATCCCAAGATAAAGGTTTTTTGCATATCCTACCATACAAGGCTTCAAACGGGGCCATTCCTAAGGAAGCATGATAACCATTAATGTATGCAAATTCTACTAAATACAAAAAGTCTTTCCACCAAGACTTCTAGTCCATGCAATACATGTGAAGCATATATTCCAACAATTGGTTTACCCTCTTTATTTTTCCATCTATTTATGGATGGTATGTAGAACTAATGTTTGGTATTGTGCCTATTGCATGATGAAGAGCCTACCAAATCTTATATGTAAATATAGAATCCTTGTTTGGAATAATCACTTCAAGAAACCCATGTAACCTGAATATCTCTTTGAAAAACCTATTTGCTACCACCAGTGCATCATCCTTGATGTTTCATCGTATAAAATGCATAACCTTAGTCAACTTATTGACTACCACAAATATTATGCCATGTTGGTACCTAGTCTTAGGTAAACCCATAATAAAGTCCATAGATATAACCTACCATTTCTACATTGATATATCATGTGGGTATAATTTTCTTGCTAGAATTCTATGCTCTAATTTCACTTTTTGGCATTCTAAGCATCTAGAAATTTTTCAGTGATATCCCTCTTCATCCCTAACTAGTAGAAGGTCTTTTTCATGTTCTCTCTCATTTTAGCCCCTATAGGGTGAGAAAAGTAAGGATATATATGCACCTCTTGCATAATAAGACTCCTTAAATCATCAATTTTGGGTATAACCACCCTATATTTAAAACATAAAAGACCATATTTTATACTGAAATATTTGTTCTCTCTAGGATTTCTTTCCATGGTACAAATTTCACTACAATACTGATCCTATGATTCTATTTTCCTTTGATATATTCTCTACCCAAATCATATTATTCTATAAATTAGACCCATATTCTTTGTCTTACATTGAGCATAGGTTGAGTAAAAATGTATCTCAGACTCTAATGGTATTTCCTTGACTCAATAGGTTTTTATAATAGGTAATATCGCTATATTTTGAGAGCATGCACCATCGTTGCTAGCTCTAAATAATGCATAGCATAATTTACCTCATGTTTCTTGAGCTTATTGGGTTTATATGATATAACAACTTCATCTTGGGATAATACTCCTAATCCTTCTAGTGAAGCATTTATACATACCATAAAATTATTTTGTGGATCGGATATCCTAAGTATAGGTGTTGTAATTAGCTTTTTCTTAAGAGTATTAAAAGTGTCTTCACATTTATCAATCCACTTGAACTCTTTTCCCTTCCTCTGAAGGTTAGTGATAGGATAGACAATATTTGAATAACCCTTCATAAAATACCTATAATATCCTATAATGCCCATGAATATCCACACTTTGAACACATTGGTAGGTGTTGGCCAACTCAAAATAGCTTCAACTTTTTTTGGATCTACAACAATCCCTTCTATAGATATGATGTACCCCAAATATTGTACATGAGGGACATAAAAGTCACATTTGGAAAAATTCCTATAAAGTTGATTCTTTCTTAGCACCTCTAGTACGATTCTCAAATATCTATCATGCTCTTCCCTAGTGTGGGAATATATCAAGATATCATAAAAAAATATCAGTATAAACTAATCTAGATATCTTCTAAATACATTTTTCATCAAATTCATAAATATTGTTGGTACATTTGTTAACCTGAAGGGTAACATTGTGTACTTATAGTTCCCATATCTAGTATTAAATATTATCTTGTGAGTGTCCTCATGAATCCTCAATTGATAATATCCATATTTTAGATCAATTTTTGATAATATTGTGACATCCTTCAATTGATTGAAGAGATCCTCAATTCTAGGTGGAGGATAACTATTTTTTATGGGTACTTTATTTAGCATTCTATAATCTATGAATAATATTAAATAACCATCCTTCTTTTTGATAAAAAAAAACTTTTGCATCCCATGGTGACACTAGGTTTAATCAAACATTTATCTAGCAACCCTTGAAGTTGCACCTTTAAATCTTGCATCTCAATAGGATTCATCCTATAAGGAGTTATATTGATGGGTTCAACTTTAGGCATCAATTCAATAGTGAAGTCAAATTCACATTTACGTGGAAGGCCTAGAAAATATTTTAGAAATGCATCCCTAAATACATGAAGAATTGGGTGTTTTCCAATATTCTCTTCCTTTCCATTATCATCTATTGTATCATTTATCTTAACAACATAGATCATTCCACCTTTCTTCATAGCTTTTCTAAGTTGCATCGTTGAAAACAACTAAGGTTGAAAAGACCCTTGGTCACTATGAATCCTTATTCTCTTCTTATTCTTATCCATGTAATTCATCCATATATCTTGGAAATTGATTAAGGCTCCATGAGCCTTTAACTAGTCCATTCCTAATATAATATCAAAAGTATGTAGTGATGCTACATATAGATGCCATATGGTTGAGTTATTGAATAGGTATATCTCAGTTGTACGTAGAAATTGATCCACTAAGTAGATCTGTCAAAATCAATACTCAAATTTCCACGCTTATGCCAAAAATCTAGGTCTTTCTAGTATATCCTTGACTATATTAGTGGAAATGAAACTATCAGTAGCTCCACTATCTATTAAAACTTTAACATTTTTATCAAACAATTTACCATTCAAGAGCATTGGTGTGGCTTGTCTATCCAAGTTCTCATTTTTAGTTGTTGCATAAATTGTGTGGGTTTGTTCCTCCACCATATTGCTTGATATTGGCTTGTAATAACCCAAGTCTACTCACTTGGTTGTACCACAAAACATACTAAGTATCATAATAGGGGTATATTTTTTCTTTTTCAAATCACTTTTTTTTTATAAAGTGTATTGTCCTGTTCATAGCAATTTTGTTTCACCCAAAATATTAATATCATAACCTTTAATTAGTATAGGCATATTAGACCATGTTTGGGTTCAAGACTACTACAAATAGCCACCCAAGTGGATGATATTGGCCAATTCCCATAATAGGTGCCATTCTATGGAATCGATTTGCCTCATTTACATCATTTATTTTTAGCATGAGGGTTGATCCATGGTAGGGGTTATACTCTAGGGCCCATAACACCTAGATGGTGGATACTTGCTTCCCCATTCCTTATCATATTGATCCTTTGACTAACTATTCAACTTGTTATAAATTTTGTATAAGAGGAAATAGTGTACATATACCCTTGTGGCTAACAGATCTTCCCCTATTCATAGTTAGCTAGAGCCATGTCAATACCTTGACCTAGGACTTCATCACTCATGTTCATTGTAACTCACAATCATTTATCCCATACCAAACTCTATGGCTAATCTAGCTAAGTTAAATGGACATGGTATTTTCCATAGTATTATTCGAGTAGCAACCTGGAGGTGGCATCACATACCACCCCTCGTTACCAATTCTAAACTAGTCAAATGTTCTTACCGATTTTATTAGATTAAGTTACTCTCAACACTCGTTCTATGCATACCCACACCTTAATGACATTAATTTTTTGCATACCCACACCTTAACAACATTGGGTGAATTATGGGTATCCTTCAACCTTGATGCTTGATTTTTTAAATAGTTTAATCATCTCATCAACAACTTTAAAGTTTTTTTTTAAGCCCTCTTGGATACTTTATCCTCAAAAAGAGTAAAATCCCTAAATCTAGTTTTAAGGCTTTTCACTAAGAAGTATACCAAACAAGAAGGCCTAAGTAAAAAAAATATGAAAGTTTGGAACATATTATAAGTTTATTATTATTTTTAAATTAATATAACACATGCAAAGTTCACTCATTTTCCACCTAAAACATTTATTCCATTAAATTACAAAGTTTTCAAGTTACAAATTTAGATTGTTTTAATAAAATACCCATTCTTCTAAAAACTTATAGCTTTTTATCAAGACAACACATAAATCATATTATGGTATTTGTTTTGCGCGATAAGATCAATTCAGTTCGTAACTCAAAGGAGTTTACAAATTTATGTAAAGAATTTCTTCATATCATGGTACATTAGACTATAAAAACAAAATAAATAATTTTCCTTTATTTCTTCAATTGTACAACTAAACAATTGAAATTCTCAATAAAGTATAATCCAATATGAGCATAATATTTTTTTGAAAAACTAACACTTTTAATAAGATGCCAATGCTCAATCTCACTAACCTTACTTTTGGATTATACCATTCTTAAAGATAAGTCTTTCACTTTCCATTTGAGAATTGGAACACAATATATGGATATATCACAGTCACTAGAAGTTACTGGTCCCAACCTATTTACTTTGATTCTTATATAGATGGACTACTACTTTAGAATTAACAAAAAACACCCAAGGTGCTACACTAATTTACATGCAATTCAGACTAGTCGTTTGAGTGGAAAATAAATGAGTTATCACTTTTTCAGTTATAACAAAAATTATAGTGTTGAATACATTATACTGCCAGTTCCATAGTGAACTTGTTCTACATCTGTGGTTTATGGATTAGGGAGAAGGCCTTACTATAGCTTTTGTTGCTCTTCAACATAAGCTCGTGATATACAAATCTATTAGATTCTACAGAATGTATGCAAACTTAGGTTCAAAACATACATGGAAAACATGACAAATTGGATTTACTCTTCATCATGATACATGGTTTAATTCATTTCTCCAAGCATTGACTTTAAAATAGAAAGTGAGAGAAAAATATTTTTAATATAAATTTGGGTCAATGTTTATAGAAACATTCCTTGATTTCACTTCTATAAAATTTATAAAACAGATACAAAACTTGAGATTACCCAAGATAACAAATTATATTTATCATAAATATAAATTCATATTCTTCACCTTCTTTTTAAAATAAAGGATGGCTCAAGCCAAGTTTCACTTTACAATGAACCTTTCAAAAATCATTTGTTGCATTAACAAGATAGCTTTTACATTCATGTTATTTCAACTTTGGTTCTTAGAATAATTTGTGACTACCCATAAAATTCAATAGGACGTTTACTACTCTAAACCCCTTTGCTACCAACTCAGCATTAAAACATAAATTTCTCCAGTCTTTCATGACTATGTTTAACTCCTATTACACAACATCTACCAAGAAATAGATTAAGGATCCAAATTATCAAATGATATCATAAACTTCATTTTATAGCTGCTACAGTTCCTTGAATGGTTGTTCTCATGCTCGATATCTCCACATGCTAATGACCTAGACGATCATCCACTTTCTTGATAGTTTAGGTTTTAATTCAAAATATATCATATTTTGGCTCTCCATTTCATGAATGCATATCTACTTGCAAACAAATATAATAACATGCAAACACATTCCAAATATTCACACAACACTCTATAAATCAAATGCATGTATTTTACATATGCCATCCACTTTTTCTCGGATAACTCTAGCATCAATAGTCGATGCAAAGCATATGTTCATATATAGAATAGAAAATCAAAAACATTCATAGCAATATCTACATACATGAACACATAGTATTGTCTTTCCTTTTCAATTACATGTAGCAAGACAACACATTTCTTCCTAGCACAAACATAAACATTCCCTTTTTAAAACATCAACAAATATTAATATGAATGTTCTACCTAGAATCTTTCATTGTGCTATTTATTCCAGAGTGTTCACTAGCACTTCCAGTAAAACTCAACTATGAAACTCCATAGTGCATGCTTCCAAAAAAACTATACCAGGTAACTCGAATTTTTTTTGTGTTTTCAGATAAACCAACACACTTTGTTTCTTTTTCTCCCCCACAGGCAGTGCCAAAATGAACCACCACTATGACAGAAAAAATGTTTATGCCTTTTCCTTCCTTCTTAGTCCAAAAGATATGGAGGAATTTTTAATTCATTATGACACCATACGTCTAGCTCTTGAGCGATTAAGCTGACGTCCACTTCACACAATACTCATCCAAAACATAAAGAAGAAAACTATATTTTTTTGATTCATACACTTACTTCCAACTTAATATTGTCTAAAACATACATGCAAGAATACATTCGAATAATGTATTTACTTATGTTTTACATAATTCATATGCATAGTAATAATTCATATTTATATTTCTTTTGTTCCATGCATACATATATTTATATATTTTTTTCTTTTTTAAAATTCTAACTATTGAACATATGCACAAGCAAGTAAAAAGTGGCTCCTATCATCATTACCACATAAATATGCTTTTGATAATTAAAATATGCTTTTCTTGTCTCTTGATTTGCTTCTTCTTTTCTTGCCAAATCAAAAGTTGTAGGAAGATCCACAGGGTTGTGCATATTTACCGCCGTCATGATTCTAGGATGCAATCCCAGAATAAATTTTTGAACCTTCATGTCTTCATTAATTTCATACTAAGAGACATATTTTTGTAGTTGAATATAATTTTTGTGGTTTTCTTGCACTAACATAGTTTCTTATCGCAAATTAGAAAACTCCTCAAATTTCTCCAAATAACATTGCTTGGTCAAAAATCCATCCCTAAATTATTTGATGAAATCCTCCCACTTGAATTCTACAACTTCTATGTTATGCCCTTTCTTATAGGATTTCCACCAATAAAGGGCTACTTTGGTCATGTTCATAGATACTAATGCAATTTTAGATTCAGTTGTCAAAACCACCAAAGAAAAGTATGACTCTAGTTCACTTAGCTAATTTTTTTTGTATCACCATCATATTTCCCATTAAAATTGGATATTATGACCTTATTAAGGTTTCTATCCAGCTCTTTACTCACCCTGGCCTTACAAAAACTGGATCCTACAAGTTCACTAGGTACCTCTTTTGCCCTACCTCCTCCAGTTTCTATTCCCCTAGCTAAGTCTTCTATGAATTTCTATTGTTGAACAATAAACTCTTGTTGTTGGGCCATGTGGGTTTTCTATTGGTTCATATTTTCCCTTTGTTGTTCAATATGTGTTTGTAATAATTGCACAAATTTTACAAGGTTTTCTTCCTCCCTTACAGGCTTGTTTGGAGGAGGTTCATTCAACCATTTCATCCTTATTTCATGTTGAGGATATTTTCATCTAATATCTAATATTGGCCCCTCATAGTTCTTTCAGTGAGTTCTTCCTCCCTACCTCCCACAGGATTTCTCAAAGACCCACCTTGTAGCATCTGTGTCATTTGACCTATAGGTGAAAGAAATAAGTTAATAATATTATATTAATTCAAACAAATTTCTTAATCAGATTCTACAACTTAGAATCTCTTCTGCTCTAATACCATATGTAACAACCCAAGTCTACTCACTTGGTTGTACCACAAAATAGACTAAGTATCGTAAGAGGGGTATTTTTTTTGTTTTCAAATCACTTTTTTTTTAAAGTGTGTTGTTGTGTTCATAGAAATATTATTTCACCTAAAATATTAATATCATAACCTTTAATTAGTACAAGTATATTAGACCACGTTTGGGTTCAAGACTACTATAGACAACCACCCAAGTGGACAAGATTGGCCAATTCCTGTGATAGGTGCCATTCTGTGGAATCAATTTGCCTCATTTATGTCCTCTATTTTTGGTATGAGGGTCGATCCATGGTAGGGATTATCTTCTAGGGCCCATAACACCTAAAGGGTGTATGATTTCTTCCCCATTCCTTATTATACTAAACCTTCGACTAACTAGTTGACTTGTTTTAAATTTTGTATGAGAGGAAATATTGTAGATATGCCCTCATGGAAAATTGATCTTCCCCTACCCATATTCAACTAGAGCCATGTCAATACCTTTAAATTGACTTCCTCACTCATGTTCATGGTAACTCATGGTTTTTTATCCCATAAAAAACTCCATGGTTAATCTATCTAAGCTAAATGGACATGGGATTTACCACAGTACTATTCGAGAAACAACCTAGATATAGTCTCACATACCACCCCTCATTACTAGTTCTGACCTAGTGACATGTTCTAACAAAATTTTTCAAACTACAGTTGCTCCCGACAGTCATCCTGTGCATACTCGCACCTTAACGACATTTATTCTATGCATTCTCGCACCTTAATGACATTGGGTGAATTATGGGTATCCTTTGACCTCGTTGCCTGATTTTATGAATAGTTTAATCATTTTGTCAACAACTTTAAAGTGTTTGGTTTTTTTTAAGCCCTCTTGGCTACTTTATCCTCAAAAAGGGGAAAACCCCTAAATCTAGTTTTAAGGCTTTTCACTTAGAAGTGTACCAAACAAGAATGCCTAAGTAAAAATAAGCTGAAAGTTTGGAACATATTATAAGTTTTTTTTTTTTTTTAAATAAATATAACTCAGGCAAAGTTCACTCATTTTCCACCTAGAGCCTTTATTCCATTAAATTACAAAGTTTTAAAGTTACAAATTTAGACCATTTTAATAAAATAGCCATTCTTCTAAAAACTTATAGCTTTTCAGCAATACAACACATAAATCATATTATTGTATTTTTTTTTGTGCAATAAACTCAATTTATTTTGTAACTCAAATGAGTTTAAAAATTTAAGTAAAGAATTTCTTCATATCATGGTACATTAGACTATGAAAGCAAAATAAATAATTTTCCTTTATTTTTTCAATTGTAAAGCTAAACAATTGAAATTCTCAATAAATTATAATCTAATATGAGCAATAATATTTTTATGAAAAACTAACACATTTGATAAGATGTCAACGCTTAGTCTCATTGACCTTAATTTTGGATTATATCCTTCTTAAGGATAGGTATTTAGCTTTCCACTTGAGAATTGGAACACAATATATGAAAATATCATAGTCACTAGAAGTTATTGGTCCCAACCTCTTTACTTTGATTCTTATACATATAGACTAATGCTTTAGAATTAATGAAAAGCACCCAAGGTGCTACATTAATTTACATGTAATTCATACTAGTTGTTTGAGTGGAAAATAAGTGAGTTATCATTTTTTTTATTATAATGAAAGTTATAGTGTTGAATACATTATACTGCCAGTTCCATAGTGAACTTGTTTTACATCTGTGGTTTATGGATTAGGTAGAATGCCTTACTATAGCTTTCATTTCTCTTCAATTCAAGCCCATGAACTACAAATCTATTAGATTCTAGAGAATGTATGCAAACTCAAGTTCAAAACATACATGGAAAACATGAAAAATTGGCTTTACTCTTCCTCATGATACATTGTTTAATTCCTTTCTCCAAGAATTGAATTTAAAATATATGGTGAAAGAAAAAAAAATTTAATATAAATTTGGGTCAATGTTTATAGAAACATGCCTTAATTTCACTTCTATAAAATGTATAAAATAGATACAAGACTTGAGCTTGCCCAATATAACAAATTTTATTTATCATAAAACCAAATTCATAGTCTTCACATTTTTTTAAAAACAAATAATGGCTCAAGCCAAGTTTCATTTTACAATGAACCTACCAAAAATCATTTTTTGCATTAACGAGATAGCTTTTATAGTCATGCTATTTAAACTTTGGTTCTTATAATAATTTGTGACTGCCCATAAAATTCAATAGGATGATTCCTACTCTAAACCCCTTTGCTACCAACTCAAAATTACAACATAAATTTCTCTAGTCTTTCAAGACTGTGTTTAACCCCTATTACATTACAACATATACCTAGAAATAGATGAAGGATCCAAATTATCAAATGATATCATAAACTTCATTTTATATTTTCTACAGTTCATTGAATAGTTATTGTCATGCTCGACAACTCCCACATGCTACCGACCTATATGGCCATCCACTTGCTTGACAGGTTGGATTTTATCAAAAGGGATCATATTTTGGCTCTCCATTTTGCAATCAAATAAATAACATGCAAACACATTCCAGAGACTCACACAACACTCTATAAATCACATTCATGTATTTTACATATGTCATCCATGTTTTCTCGAATAACTCTAGCATCAATAGACAATGCAAAGCATATGTTCATCTATAGAATAGACAACCAAAAACATCCATAGCAATATATACATACATGAACACACAATAATGTCTTTCCTTTTTAGTTACATAAAGCAAGACAATGCATTCTATTTTTAAAACATTAACAAATATTAATATGACTTATGAGTGTTCTAAAGTAGAATATTTCATTGTGCTATCTATTCTAGAGTGTTCACCAGCACTTCCAGTAAAACTCAACTACGAAACTCCACAGTGTATACTTCCAACAAAACTCTACCAGGTAACTCCACCTTTTTTTGTGTTTCCTGATACACCAACACACTTTGTTTCTTTTTCTCCCCTGCAGGCAGTGCCAAAATGAACCACCACTATGATAGAGCACAAATGTTTATACCTTTTCCTTCCTTCTTATTCCCAAATATATGGAGGAAGTTTTAATTCATTATGACAACATACATCTAGTTCTTGAGCGATTAAGCAGACGTCCACCTCACGCAATACTCATCCAAAACATAAAGAAGAAAAATATATATTTTTTTATTCATACACTTAATTTTAACTTAATATTGTCTAAAATATATGTGCAAGAATACATTCGGATAATGTATTTATATATGCTTTACATAATTTGTATGCATGTAATAATTCATATTTATATTTCTTTTATTCCATGCATACATATATATATACATTATAATTATAATTATTGAATATATTCACAAACAAGTATAAAATGGCTCCTATCATCATCACCATGTAAATCATATGCATACCTTATTTTTGTCAATCAAACAATAAAAAAAACTTAAAGACAAAATACACACTATCCAATAAATCATGAGATCTACATGATATGCAAGTGTGTGAGCATCAATGTACTCATGAACCAAATCATCACTTCCCTTCTTACCTTTTCTATCGACTTACTTCCATTCATCGATGAATTTGAACCTGATCTTGTATTCACAATAACTATCAGCAGTACCACAATTCACAAGAAAAGGTAGGTTTATCATCAATTTTACTTTTTAGCCAATAATCATGTGATAAGGGTCATTACATGGCCCTTGAGGACATCAGTTCACATAATTCATGCCACTGTAATTAAAGCAACCTCCCTTGGGACTCTAGGTTCATTCTTATTTCTATTCCCCTATCCTTTTTGCTTTGATAGTTATGATTACCTATGAAGTTGAGGATTATTATAATTATTGGTATTCCTCTTTTGGAATTTCTTCTTGAATCCCTTGCTTTTTGCTGTTCCTTTTTTCAAACTTTGTATTATTCCTATTCTTTTTATTTTTTCCTTGTTCCCACTTCATGAATCCAAAACTTTTTATTTTTCTAAGTGATTACTAATCTTCCTCTGTCAACTCAATATAGTTGAAGTAGGTCTTCCTAGTTTGCAAGTTGTCTTCTTCTTGATGAGCCAAATCATATGCCTTTTGCAAGGTCTCAAGTTTGTGCAAGTTTATCATTTTTATGATCTTAGGATCCACTCCTAAGATTAACTTATGCACCTTCATTGTCTCATATGTCTTATGATAGTACATAATTTAATAACTTCACAAATTTTTTATAATATATTTACATCATTCTTGTTCCTTGTTGAAGTGTAGATAATTCCTCAAATTTCTCTACATAATATTGTTCTATTAAGAACATTTTCTTGAAGGGTTGTACAAAGCCATCCCACTAAATATTCACTACCTAAATATTCTTACTAACTTTAAAGGTATTTCACCATTCTAGTCATATTTCCTATAAGTGGATATTATCCCAAATTTTTTAGGTTACTGAAGAGTAGTTCTTCATGGAAAAGTAAGTCTCTAATTAATTCAACCAAGCCTTAGTTGAATCACCTCCATAATTTCTAGTAAATTTGGATATTTTAATATTTTTCATATCCTTAGCTAGTTTTACCTCTATACGAGCCCTGACTTCTTTTTATTTTATAGCAATATTACCCTCTTACGTAACCTTAAAATTTTAGTTTTGGAAACCTTGATTCACTATAGTTTCCAGAAACTACCTTTGTTGGTTCATATTTTCTCTCTATTGTTCTAGTTATTCCTAGAGTAATGAAACTACAATAGTAAATTTATCCACTTCTCTATTTGAATTTCTTGAACTTTATCCTAGGGGTATAGCTTCAACACTATTATACCTATCTTGTCTTAGAGTTTGGAAATATCCTCTTCTTCCTCTCCTTAGATTGGGTGCAATATTACTTGGCTAAAAAATGTTTGAGTTAGGTTATAATTTTTCTCCAAATTGTACTTCTAACTTCTAGTTAGTTACATCATCCTCATGAACTAACAATAGAGTATTATCATACACTAATAATAATAATGGTCACACTTACTCCATGCAAGGTGCCATCCCCAATACAAAATTATATCCTTTAAAATTTTTACTCCTTGGTTTGAATTTAGCCCATT
This sequence comes from Wollemia nobilis, assembly GCA_028583015.1. Lineage (NCBI taxonomy): Eukaryota > Viridiplantae > Streptophyta > Pinopsida > Araucariales > Araucariaceae > Wollemia > Wollemia nobilis. The sequence continues at coordinate 4,948,114 of JAQPPZ010016895.1, forward strand.
GGCATGCAATATCCAATATACCCAATCCTAGTTAAGGTCCCTAAAGTTGTAAATCTTCCCAAAGTCTATGCATCAAGTTAGGCCAATCCTAATATATCTCACGAAAGCTTCTAGTCCTATGACCTAGAGCTCTGATACCAAAAATAACTACCCAAATTCTAACCATATTGAATGAGGATTTTTTATATAGGTTCACAAGTAATGATCTCAGTCAAGGTTCACTAAAGATGTATCTATTTGATTATATTTTGAGACCTTGTCACTACATATGACTCTCGAGTGGATAGGAGTGGCCAAACTCCCATAGATTTTGGGGTTCACCTTATATACCTCCATAGTATAAAGGACGCTCAAATGGTCCCCCCACATTTCTTACATTCTCCATGAATGTAAGACAACTTGACCATAGTGTTGGGATTATCCCTTCTCAATATTTAGAAAAAGGGGATGCCAATTCCCTCACCAAACATAAGTCAATCTATGCTAGTATTTTTAGGTATAATTCCTTTAATTTTATTCATTGCACCTTTGCGATGGAATTCATAAACATTAGTGCTTAATTACCACATCTCCACAATGGGCTAACTAAGGTGACTTATCACTCCACATGATAAATTTGCATGGACACCCGAGCCTTCCAATTCAAAGTGCCATCACTTAATTCAATTTCACATTAATTCCTAACCCCCACGTCCAAAAATAAGATTCAAGCTTCACCACTTAGAATCTATCCAAAAACTCCTTGCTTTTGGAATACATCCAAGTTCCCCACTCAACATGTGCACATGGCAAAAGACCTGGGTGCTGCCTCCCTATAACTCCCTTAGGTTTATATTCATCTTAATAAGGGTTTTAACAAGGTTTATTAAAAGTATTTTCTTCTAACCCTTCATAACCTATAAGCATACCATCTCATTACATTCACCTTAACTCTCTCTCTCTCCATAAAAAGTAAAACATGCTCACTTTGCTTAGATAAGAAATGACTTAAACATTTCTAATGCACATTTTTGAAAGCATTAAACATCTTAATATAGTTTACTTTTTTTGTAAGCAAGAACATGTCTTATAATCAAATTCATAACTATTTTTCATTCATTTTACCAAAATATTTATTCACCCTTGTGGGGTTTATATTAAAAATAACTATAATTTAATTCTTTCAAAATGAATTTGAAGTAACAACAATGAATACTTATTACATCAAATATTCCAGTTTTCAAATTATAAAGAAACTTACTACAAAGGCTTCCTTAACAATATAACTCAATATAATTATCTTCAACCCAATGACTAGTCACTAAAGCTTTTCCTACATTACATCTCTTTCTTTGAGATTCCAATTACATCATAATCATAATCAATATGAAATCTTGGTAAAATTATGATGGAACTCTTTCTATCCATGACCTTGTTCATTGAATTCCTTGATCTCCACTGAGAGGTAGTTGAAGTAAGGGATCATGATAGCTCATCCCATTAAAATGCATTTCTAAATGCTCTTTCAAATGCATCCAAATTAATCATATAGAAAAAACTATATACATTTATAACTCTATTTCCTCTTTTAAAAATAACATGCAAGGAAACCCCATAATTTCCTCCTTTTAAATAGGCTCCATGTCTATTTAAAATAACATGTGAGATACCCCATAGTATTCTCACTATAATGGACTCCTAGTCCCATATCTTAATATTCAACTTAATAAATAAAGTTTCAATATTCAAATTCATATCTTAAATCAAAACATGATTTTTTTCAATAAATTTCAATGCATTGAATGCAATTATATAATTTTTTCCAATAAATATCAAACGACTAAAATATAAAATAAATCTTTTAAAAGCACCTATTAAATAAACCTCCTTTCTTTTTTTATGTAAAAAGTAAAACATTTCTCCCTTCCTTTAAATCTAAAGATATAATCAAGTCATATTATTAATTTAACCTTTCTAACTTAACATATAACTCTTTCAATATTAATATTGAAGCATGTACATCACATTGGTGTTTAACTACCATAATATAATCATTGCTTGTATTTCAATAACCAAACATGTTTAAATATCTAACCCTTTTGTAACATCAAAGAAAAAACACATCTACATACTATATCCAAGTTTATTGAGTTACATTCAAATACCCATAATCTGATTAAAGTATCCACTTATCATTTTTAAAATTTGATCCATATTAAAACATTTCATTTATTAATCATATGGACATATACCCTGTGTGAAAGAAACAATTCTTTTTAAAGGAAACAATTCTTTTTAAAGAACACATAATTAAAATAGTTCTTAGTTACAAAACTGAGTATTGATTTTTCTTTAGTAATTTTAAGAAATTAATCTCCCCCATACCACAACACATGGATAATGTAGATTCACAGTTGAGTGATATATAATAAACACTGGCTTAATTAAAGAAAATATTACCTTCTCATTAGGTTAATATAAATCTTCATTATTTTTGAAGGGAATTGGATTGAACTATAATAATTTTATTTTTTAAGGACTAATACCAACTTCCTCATTCAAGTCTCCCTTCAGATTTGAGTCTATGTGGCTCCAACACCCAAATATCAAGAACAAAATATTTGAATGGTGGAACCAAAGATTCATCGGTCCTTGCATTTTCCATATAGTCAAGAAGCTCCGCTTCATAAAATATAATCTCATAATATAGAACAAATAGGTCTTTGGAAATATATTTGAATCCAAGAAGAATTTCATAAGCCAACTCAAGGTTTTCAAATAATAGATCCAATTTGGCAAGTCATCTCCTAACCTTAGATCCAAGAGAAATATCTCTTGTTAGAATTCTACAACATCCTAGCAAAAGAGGAAACCTTTTGGAGGCATAAATCAAGGGAATTATGGATTAAATAGGGGGATTTCAACACAAAATAATTTCATGCCTCAACCCTTAGGTATCAGAGTGCCAATAAAATCATAGAACTGCATAGAAGCGATGGGTCGGTGACCTGCAACATCTTGGATATAAGAGCTAAAGTTGCTAGACACTTTCAAGACATCATTGGTCCTTGCCATCCTTACCCTGCTCAAGCCTTGAATGCTCTCCTCTATAATATCTTGAGTCTTGTTTCACTTGAGTCTAATTCTTATATGCTCCATGCTTTCTCTCAGGACAAAATTAGAGAGGCCCTCTTTTCTATGGTTGTTGAAAAAACCCCTGATCCTAATGGATTTTCTCCTAGATTATTCCATGTTTTTTAGGATATTGTGGATCATGATCTCATAGCAACCATCCAAGAGATTCAAAAGACCATATCTTTGCCTAAATATGTCAAGTCCACCTTCCTAGCTCTTATCCTTAAATTCTATGATTATCAATCTCTCTCAAACTTTTGATCTATTAGCCTTTGCAATGTCATTTATAAGATCCTAACCAAAGTGATAACCAATAGGTTGAAAGAGATTCTCCCAGTCATCATTGACCCATTCCAGGGACGTTTGGTCTAGGAGAGGCTTATCACTGATGATATTATTACCATTCATGAGCTTATTCACTCAGTTTCCAAAAGCAAAAACATTGGTCTCTTTCTCAAATTGTACATGAACAAAGCCTTTGGTAGGGTATCTTGGAATTTCATCTTTGCTATCCTATATATATTTGGCTTCCAGGATGATTGGATCACTCTCATAAAGGAATATCTCACATCTGCTTGGTTCTCTATCCTCATTAATGGTTCAACTACTATTTACTTCAAAAACTTCAAGGGCTTAAGGCAAGGAGATCCCTTGTATCCTTTTATTTTCATCATCATGGCATAGTCCCTTGGTATGTCTCTCAAGGTAGCTTGCTCCTCAAGTGCCATATTTGGTTTTAAAGCCTGCTCTGGCCTCAACTCCTCTCATCAGCAGTTCATTGATGATACTATCTTGGCTACCTTGTTTTCCATCCCAAAATCCAAAGTCATCAAGACTATTCTAAATTTTTATGAGCAAGCTATTGGCCAAAAAGATAAATTTTTAAAAATTAAAATCTTCTTCATCAACACCCCCATTGAAATACAACTCAAAATTGCTAAAATTTTGGGGTGCACCATTTCCAATATGCCTTCCATGTATCTAGGACTTCCTCTTTTTGAGGGCAGCCCTTCTAAAAATATGTGTAACATTATCATTGAAAGACATAAAAAAACTTACTAGATGGAAAGGAACCCTTTTCAGTCAAGCTGCTAAAGCTACATTAGTTTAGGCTTGCCTCCAAAGCACCCCGATTTTCTTCATGTCCATATTCAAGGCCCCTACTTCAATGTGCTAAAAAATCATGAAAATACAAAAGTGATTCCTTTGGTCTGGATCCCAAAATTGTTGAAGATTCTCTCTTGTCACTTAGGACAAAGTTTGCAATAGAATAGGCCAAGGAGGATTAGGATTCAGGAGGGTCAACAAGATGAACATACCACTAATCAAAAAATAGGGATGGAGAATTCTCACCAATGCCAAAGCTATCTAGGTTGACATAATCAAAATCAAGTACCTCCAAAGAAACTCTCTCCTAGATGAAGGCCCTCTCCCAAATGGTTCTACTTTCTGGAGCTCGATTACCAAAAATAGACACATCATCAGATCAGGTCTCAAATGGTACCTTGGAAATGGAAGACTCATTCACTTCTAGTAAGATCCCTAGATAAAGGACCAATTGCTTATTATGAATTCCAATCTAAGTATCTTAAAGCCTCTCATGAATCATATTTTTTGGGACTCTATTTGCAATTTCATCACCCACAGGCCTTCAGATAATCTTATTTGGAAGAACCTTCCTCTTAATGGTCTAAGCCCTAAGAAATATATGACAACCAAAGTCCTTTCCACTATGCTTAGAACCTATATCATATTTAGTAGTTCCCCATAATATTCCCTCTTTTGGAATGCCAATAAAAATGGTCAATTCTCTATCAGATCTGCCTACCACTTTCAAGAAAATCTTAGGTCAATATGGCTTCCTGCTATTCTCATTTGGTTCAAACATCTTACTTCTAATATCAATTTCTTTTTTTGGTTGGTAGTATAGAATAAAGTCTTAACCATTGATAATTTAATTATAAGAGGCTTGTTTATTCTCAATTACTGCTATCTTTGTCAATCTAGGTGGGATTCAATCCTCCATCTATTCATGGAGTACCATTTTTCCACTATTTTTCCTCTAAAGTGTTGCTCTCACTCTTCTAAATATTTTGCATCAAGTGGGTCCAACCCAATTTCATTACTAATTTGTGTGAATAGTGGTCTAACCCCTTCTCTCATCACCACCTCAAGTATCTTGGGTCCTTTTGTTTACCCCATTTTCTTTGGAAAGTTTAGGGTCTTTAGTGATGCTTCCAAAGATCCAACCTCTATTTTTCATAGAGTTATGTCGATGGCCATTAAAAATTTGACAATTATCCCTTCCTTTGATGCTCCTTTTCCTAGGATAGAGTCCAAGCTGATCGCTTTCAATATTCTTTTAGGCTCCCTTAACCTATCAGTAGCCAGTGTGGATAGATCTTGTGTTAGATGGTCTCCTCCTCCATAAAGCTCAACTTTTATGGAGTTGCTAAAGGTAATCCAAGGAAAGTTGATAGCAGAGGTATTATCAAAGATGATCAGGCTGAGATCATATTAGTGTATACTGAGAATATTGACACCCAAAAAAACCATGTGGCTGAAGCCAAAGCTTTGTATTAGGGATTACACACTTTGGAAGGCCTCCACCTCAATAATATCATCATCGAATGGGATTCTCTATACATCATAAATTACCTCAAAGGATCTTGGTTTCTAGTTGGGAGCATCTTTAACTTGATAAATGAGTCCAAGCGATTTCTTTGCAAGTTTGATAATGTCATAATCCAACATATCTATAGAGAAGGTAACAAGATTGCTGATATCATAGCCAATATTAGATTGGTAAATGACTCTCTATGAATATAGTTTGACAATTATCGATGTGCTCTTCTTGATATTGAAAGAACCAATAAAATAATGATACATCTATGATTGGATTGGGCCAAGTTGACTTTCCAGCTTGACCATCATCTCCCTCCTCATGAGGTCTTGTTCTGCTCAACATGATCAAAATTCTAAGGTGTCTCCCTCTTATTTCACCTCATTATGGGCCATATTAAATCATGATTGCACTGTTAACCAAAATCCTTACGCTAAAATCTCCTTCCAATGTACCTTAATCCAAAATTATTTTTGAGATTATGATCAAGCCTACCCCACTTTCTCTTTGAGTATCAAGGCTTCAATTGCAAGACTCTTTCCCATATTGTATGTTGACACCATTGGTGGTGATCGTATTGACATGGATTGGTAACTTGCACCTAGGATCTCTTGGCTCGATAAGTTCCATTAATGGTCCTAGAGGAGAGAAGCCTCCAGATTTAGTAGTATGTAAATCTAAGATTGCCCTATCATTTTTGTTTCTTGGATGAGTTTAAACTGCAGGGCCAGTGGTTGCCACCCCCATCTATTTTCAATCATGTTTGAGATCTAGCAATGGTCCATTTGATTTATTCATTGGTGGATTATTCAGTTTGAACTCTGGTGGTTCATTTGGTTTGTGTATTGTTGGATTGTTGGGTTTGGTATTTGATAGATCATTGGGTTTTTACACTAGTGGATTTTCTAGTTTGGGCTATGGTGTATTTTTGGATTCATGCATTTGTGGATTGTCTAACTTAGAATCTGGTGGTTCATTTGGTTTGTGCATGGGTGGATTGTCCAATTTGACCTCTAGTGGATTGTTGGTATTGTAATTATTATTGGCCTCAAGAGGTGGGTTGCTAGAATGACAACCATGGCTTCTTACCCTTTCTACACAAATTCGGTAGAAGTGATTTTGACTTATCCATGGAATTCACAATATCATGGGATAATGGTTAGGTGATGCTTCGAGGTCTCTCCTTCAAATTTACCATTCAATTGCTAGCTGAGCTGATGAAATTGGCTAATGATGGTGACCTCATCTATCGTATAAACATTTCCTAGAGGCATAGCTAGGCCACTTCAAATATAAAGAGAAATAGTTGGAAAAATAAAATAGTGGCATCATCAGAGAAGGTCTTCTTACACCATGTAATAGGGTCTTAATCCCTATCATGCAGTACTTCACCATTGATGAGCCCAAATCACCTCTTAGGAGTTTCCACTTAGATTTCTTAAACCACATACAATATGTAAAGACTATCAATGTTCCTAAGTACCTTTTTAGGTTTATGGAATTTTTTATTATGCGTGTTAAGGAGAGAAAATCAACCGACCCAAAGCATCAGGGCCTCCATTTGATCATTTATAAACATGCACTACAAATTAGGCCCAAAGGACCATCCTCTCTATTGTTGATAGTCCTACAGACCATCCCTTTGCATTGGCCCCTGGTCAAGAGTCCTCTCAAAAGGATGCCTTGAGTGATGATGATACAAAAATTGATACTATCACTATAGCCAAAGTGGGAAATAAAAAGTTAGTCTTTGGCTCTTCAGACATCCCATCTTCCTCTTTTCGATGCTCAACCAAAAGTAAAGTTTTCAAGGAAAAATACAAAAGAATCATCATCATTGATTGTATCGCTCCAAATTTTTTGCATCCTTACCTTCAGGCTATAGGATCCATGCCCGGAAGGAGGATGGGAAAAGGATGGCATGGTACCTCGGACTGAGAGGCCTTGCGAAGGTCCCGCCTCTCGGGGAGGTGTATTATGGTGATTTTTCGACGGATGGTGGGTTCACCGGGAAACGTTTGAATGGCGGTTTCCACGCCTAGGTTGGGAATGTGTTTAATGTGTTCAGTTTTATCTTTAAACATTCGAGTCCTAGGTTTGGCCAAATGAATCTAAGTTGTTCTATTATGAAAATGCAGGCTAAATGAAATACATAAAACAGATTTTAAACAGAAAACAGAGGGAAAAAGCTAAATTACAGAGCCATACCTGATCCGGATGTACGATGGAGGTTCGATTCTTGAAGCGAGACGAGGATCGTCCGGAATTTGACGGGATCGTCTCCGACCTGCGAGGATCGTACGAGATCGACGAATTCATGAAGAATTCGTCAGAGACCTACAAACAGATAAATAGGCACAGAATACAAAAAATGCAGCAATGCTAATAGAGGATAATGATGTAAAATGACAATAAGGATGTTAACAAATAATCTCGAATAGAAATGCAAGTAAGTTATGATGTTTTAATAGTTAATCATGATTTTATTATGCAATTAAACTACATGGGTGAACTCCAAGATGCAGAATAGCAGAAAATAATAAATAAAGTGACTAGATGCAGAATAAAATAGCAGATGAGAAGAGAAAAATGCAAACTCTGGGCACTGATTGCCCCCAATGTAGACTGCAGTCGAGATCATCTCGGATTGGTACGAAATCGTCTCGTATTGAACAGGATCGTCCACGATGAACTGAGCTTGCTCCGGCTGAAGAATGACAAGGTTCCTGCAACAAAATTTGGATAGGACAAGTGCAGATGGTAATTCAGGATGTTTTAGTGCGTGTAAAGTCAAGTTACAGGAAATTTCAGCCAGGGGGATGCCAAGGGGGAGTCCTAAGTTTAAATAGGCTTAGGAGGGAGGTTAGGAGGTTGGAGATCATCCCAATTTGGGAGATCTCCAACGGGGAGGGTCTCTAACGGTGCAGACACGCTTCCGCCGGATTAGAGACGTCGTTGGAACAGAGGCTAATTGAGAAAAATTAGTTTTGGGACAAGATCGTCTGGACGTCCTAGTCCAGACGAAATCATCCGATCCGAGGCGATATCGTATGATCGGCGACGATATCGTCAAACGGTCAAAACAAACTCTAAAAATGGCGTGGGAAAGGAGGAAACGGGTTAAACGGCGGTTTGGAAGCGGTTTTGGGGGTTAAAATTTGAATTTGAATATTTACTAGAGTAATTGTAATTATTTAAGGTTTCTTTGCGCCAATTTTAGGGTGCTACATTTTGCCCCCTCTTTAGCGAATTTTCTGAAGAAAATGCGTTAAAGATGAGTTCTTCTCGATCTACGAGAAAGCAAAAATTATTCCCATTTTTAGGCGACGATTCTAGGTCGAATCGTACGACGACTTACTATGGTGCCCCCTCCGTGTTTTTACCCAAATCGAACGTTTGAGGTAAAAACGCGGAAAAGCAAAATTTTAAAAAATTTGTTAAGTGTTTTTGAATAAAATTAAGAAAAATAGGGTAAAACCCTAATTCATTATTACTATTCATTTTCCTAGTTTTTAGAGCTGACAAGGGGAGGGCAGCACAAGATCGACAGAGGTCCGGCGCGGGCTACGGGTAAGGGTCTAAACTGAATTTAGAATGCTTTAATTTAGAATTTCATGCTTTTTAGATTAGATTTGATTGATTTTTGAGCATCGCGGCCATTTTTGGGCCGTCGACGTCGTCGAGACGAAATCGTCTCGATATCGTCGATTTCGTCCAGAGGCGAAATCGACGAAATGGGGACGATTTCGTCAAAAAGGGGACGATTTCGGCTGGTGAAATCGGAGACGAATTTGCTCAAATTTGGGACGATATCGTCCAATAGTGGACGATATCATCATTTATGAAATTGAACTTATTTTAACTTGCATTTTTAATTAATAATGATTGTTATTAATGATTTTTATTGTTGATTTTGTTTATTTTGCAGAGAGGATTACTAAAGAGCAGAGAATGGAAATACGACGGACTAAGGGATGACTTGGCCGCCCTGTCTCAGGCGAGCGAGATCGGCGGCTCGGGTCGGCTTGCGGCATGTGGCGAGAGATGCCACGGGTTTCTATAGATATGGGGCTATTGACGGCCCTAGCGAGAGAGGTGGTATCCGGGTTCTTCCTATTTTCGGTTACCGACGGGGAGATGACTCCCACCTTGGAGGATGTATGGAGGATTTTGAGGATCCCCATACAAGGACGGTGATCACTCCCACGGCCAATCAGGGCCACGCTATGATGCGGCTGTGTGGCGATCCGAGCTTCGCCCTGGAGAAGGGCGGAGTGAATATCGAGTCGCTGCGCCAGATGCCTAGGGCATCTAGACTCACACAGGTTTTGGCTGGGGTAGTAGGTGGTCTTCTGTTGTGCCACCAGAGCGGATGCAGGGTACCATGGGTACTGACAGATGTGGTCTATGACATGAGAGACCACGGATACAGGTTTGCTTGGGGGAGCTTTGTACTCTGTCGGTTGTATAGGATCCTTCATGGGGTCGTATACAAGGGCGGTCGATGTCTGGTTATGACATCACTACTACAGGTTTGGTGCTGGGAGCACATTGCGGTGCGGAGGCCGGTAGGGCTCCCACTGACAGGGATTGATGGGGAGAGGCCTCGAGTTTTCTACTGGTGGCTCCGAAGAGGGGCACAGCGGCGGATAGATCCGCCAGCATCCTGGAGACTACTAGACGACCTTGTCTCTGACCAGATCACCTGGAGGCCTTGGAGAGATCATCCAGGGTGGGCCGAGGATGGACGGGAGGTGGCTCGCATCGGGCGAGTCTGCTGGGTGAGGATGGAGAGGGGAGAGGTGGAGCTCCATCGGTATGACCAAGTTTTGAGGCAGTTCGATCTATAGCGGGGGATCCCATCTCTGAGAGACTATGAGTTTTCCTGGACTATTCAGGATAACACTATAGTTAGCGGGGCTCCAGATATGCGATGATTCTAGAGTCAAGACGTAGATGATGCCCCCATTCAGCCAGTGGATGGGGATGACGTTGGGGTAGCCGATGGCTATGATGCCTAGTACACAGGCATCCGCCCTCCTCGGATGACGAGGGCTCAGGGTCCGATTCACGTAGTTGTGCATCGGATGGGGAGGCGGTGCTAGGCAGCCATTGAGGCGACACAGGGTCACAGCGGGAGAGAGCAGAGGAGGCCACAGGCTCGGTAGAGGCCACGGCGGTGGGAGAGGAGGGAGGAGAGACCCCCTTCTCCACAGAGAGAGAGGCCACCATCGCCCGATAAGGGCAAGGGTGTTGACACTAGGGAGAGCAGCGAGACAGCGACTCTACGAGGTGAGGTTGCCGCCTACGGGCTCAAGTGCAGACATTGCAGGATGAGGCTACATGGCTTAGAGCTCGGGGTGGAGGAGTGAGCACTCGGGATTTAGCACGTGCTATTGCCCAGGTTACATTCTATCAGGCTCTATATTACCGGGCGGTGCCAATAGAGCAGAGGGTGCCATTACCAGCTCATATTGCAGAGCCTGTCATGATGGGGTCATCTAGGACATCATCACGATCGGCATCCAGGACTCATGGCACCACACGGACTGCGATGGGGCCACCTCCTCCACCTCAGGGCGGGGGAGGAGATGAGGCTGAGAGCTCGAGGGGTTCTCGAGGTGAGGCTACTGCACTACAGAGATTGTATATTTGATTGAGAGGATTGAGTATGCCAAGATGTAGATTGTGGCATACCAATCTATTTTTGATATGATGTACATATATTTGATATATATATAGATGAGATATTTTTTGATCATATGACTTGTCTTATGCGTTTGTATGATGCTTTTAATGTTTTGGTGTGATTGATTTGATGATTCATGTAATTATGTCATTGAAAAATATTATGGTTTAAATGTCATGCTTTAAAAATTTAAATGAAATAATCGATGTAACAAATTGGTTGTTGTGATGATAATTTGATAAAAAATAAAAGGGACTTTTAACAATAATTTCAAAGGACATTGTCGTTGTTATAGACCATTTCATGGAGTCGTCGCTCACTCGGTCGTCAAGCTAATCCCAGTATAGAAATATTGCTAAAAGTAAAAGGGTGCTTAAGAGACTGTCTTAAGACTTTGGTGTGATGATGCAAATGATGATGATGATGATTTTGTTTTCAGACTTTTCATGAAAATATTATGCATGAAATATTTTAAAATGATTTTTGCTAGGCATAAATTCCTAAGTGTGATAAAATTTTTGGATAATTCCTTAGGAATTATACCATCATTGCAAATTTGCATATTGACATAATGACATGAAATAGTGATAGGTGTTTGTTTGTTTTAAAGCATAATTGTATAACATAATGATTTAAGTCATATGGTTTTTATGATTTTTAAATGAATGGGGAATAAAATTGGTATAATGGTTTGCGCTAGGCATAGAATATTTAGGTATAGACTTATACCATCATCGCGAAAATCAAAGAAGAAAATAGATTGTTTTATTGCATGGTTGATTTTTAATTTTTGAAAATAGTCAGAAAATATGAAGATGAGGACTTGCGCTAGTCATAAAATTCCAATTTTAGTTTTGGAACTATACCATCGTCGCGAAAGTCAAAAGTTATATATAGATGTAACTTGATTGTATGTTGTGAAAGAAATTTTGATTTTTGATTATGCATATAGTTGTCTTTATACTAAACAACTGTTCTTCAAAGAAGAAAATGAATTTATTCCAAACGATTTGCAAAAAATATTTCAAAGTATCTTAAAGACAAAAGTTAGATTTATAAGGAATCCCATGTGCGTATGTGAGTTCATTTCCAATCTTGATTTATCATAATGATACACAAAATCTCTCAAATACAAATGTGTGTGCAATTGCTATGTTCGTTTACCGATTTTGAGCAAGATAATTTGATACAAGTGATTTGAATGAACCAAATAAGTGTTCATTAACCATGATTTAGATGCATATAACCATACCAGGACTACTATGTAAGTCGGATTATCAAGAGCTAGCTAATCCATAAGCAGACATAGGTCTGTACAAAAGAAGGTCGCTAATGTGACAGACATATCGCCACGCTAGGAGTTACCCAAGGCCAAGCGGGTTGGGCACAAACCACCTGTTATGGGGCTTACCTCACAATTTTCGAATAATTGAGAATTCCAGGGATTCAAGCTCATCAACCCTTCTTTTCTTTTTAAAGGGTAGGGAGAGGGATTTTATTGCTTTTGCTTTTGCTTTTGCTTTCTTTTGCTTTTCTTTCTTTTTTGCTTTTCTTTTGTATTTTTGCTTGATTTTTGAGATAATGCTTGAAACATTGTTGTAATGATATAAAATAACATTTTCTTTTTTTCTCTTTTTCTTGAACTTTGCTTTTCTTCCTATGCTAGGGATACTTGCTCGGATTAGCTGTAGAGCAAGGGATTTTTATTACGGGTAGGGGTGAGCTTGTCCTTTTGCCAATTCTCAAAGATTCTAGACCATGTGCATGATAGGATAGCGGGGGAAACTTTTCGCTCAAGAAACCACTTCTACTATGTAGCATAGCATGGACATTACAAATATAATCATTTTATTGTGAAAGGATGTGCTTGGTTTAAGTAAATAACAAGATCAATTCTCTGTGCTCAAACTTTATTTAATTGAATTTTGTGGACTTTGATATAAGAGAGATTAGTAATCATGCCAGATAAAAATCAAGATATTTATTTTGTGTTTGTGAAAGTGAGGGATTCCAAATAAATGCTAATTTATCCAAAATAATTTGAAATATATAACTGCAACATTTGTAAGAAGAAATATATACAAATACTTTTTGAGAAGTTTGAGAATGTTGACTCTCTCTTTCTTCTTTATTTTGTTTTGGTTTCGAAAGAGTCAAGAATATTGTTGTTTTTATTTTTATTATTTTTGTTTGTTTTTGTTTTTGTGTAAACAAGTTTGATATATTTTTAAAATAAGACAACATGCAAAATATGTACAAATGATGAAATGACTAAATTTTATGCGTAATATCGCCTAAGATGCATAATATTCATAGGTTCTTTTAAATCTTTACCATCTAAGGTAGCTAATTTGTATGCTCCCGATTCAAATTTAGCGGTGATAATGTATGGTCCAAGCCGGTTGGGCTCAAATTTACCTTTAAGGTCTTTAGTTGCATTAGTATTTTTTTATTTTCTTTTAAAACAAGGTCGTCGATCTCAAAGGATCGATGACGAACTTTTTAGCATATGATCTTTTAAGCTTGTTTTGGTAGGCACGGAGATGCTCCAAAGCATTGATGCACTTTTCATCTAGGAGTTCCAGTGGTGAGTCTGCCGACTCGATATTCATCTCCTACTTCGGTATCTTGAAGTAGTAGAGCCAAAGAAGGAACTTCTAATTCAAAGGGAAAAATGGCTTCAGCACCATAAACCAAAACAAAAGGTGAAGTTCCAGTGGGGGTTCGAACACTAGTTCGATAGGCCCACAAGGCTGGATATAATTGAATGTGCCAGTCGCGGCCAGATTTATTGACCAATATTTTGAGAATTTTGATTAAGGTTTTGTTAGATGCTTTTGCTTGACCATTACCATGAGGATAATAGGGAGTGGACCAGCGATGTTGAATCTTATATTTTTGGCATAATTTCTTGACATCTTTATTTTTGAAACAAGTTCCATTATCAGAGATGAGATTTGCAGGAATTCCGAACCTACAAATGATTTGATTGAAAATAAATTTAGAGACCTGTGTGCCAGTGTAGGAAGCTAAAGGCATAGCTTCAACCCACTTTGTGAAATACTCGGTGGCGGTTATGATGAATTTGTGTCCATCGGATGACACGGGATTAATTTTGCCAATAATGTCTAAGCCCCATTTTGAAAAGGGCCAAGGAGATGAAATAGCCTGCAGTTCTTGTGCAGGCGCATGGACAAGGTCAGCATGTTTTTGGCACTTGTCGCAATGGCGCACATACTCATGTGCATCATTTTCCATGGTAGGCCAAAAGTATCCTATCCTAAGGAGCTTTTTAGCAATGACACTACCACTGAAGTGTCCTCCACAAGATCCATCGTGGGCTTCACTCAAGGCTGATTTGGATTCTTCTAAATTCAAACATCTTAATAGGATACCTTCAAAAGATCTCCTATACAAAGTATTGCCAATTATTACAAATCGACTTGCTCGTCTACGTAATAACCGACATTTGGTTTCTATTAGAATTGGCGGGGAAAGTCCCATTTTGAAGAAAATTAAATATATCTGTATACCAAGGTTCGGGAGTAGTTTCATTGATTAGAAACACATCCAAAGGTTCTAAGCATGACTTATTTGAAGCGGGTTCCTGGAGTCGACGAATAATGATAGTGGCATATTCGTCATCTAACTCCAAGGGGAGGAGAGATGCATGCTGCGGCCATAGCATCAGTTGCACGGTTGCAAGTTCGAGGAATAGCTTCCAAGGTAACTTGATCAAATAGAGACATTAATTGTAAAACATAGGCTTTATATGGGCACAGTTTATCATCTATGGTCTGATAAACTTCATTAATTTGATTTATGACAAGTTGAGAATCACCAAAAACTAACGAGATGTTTAATTTTTAGCGCCAAGGCAGCTCGTAATCCAAGGATTAGAGCTTCATATTCAGCGATATTATTGGTGCAAGCAAATGTTAATTTGAAGGACAGAGGAATAAGATGTTTTTGTGGGGATATTAAAATAATACCCACACCAGCCCCACTCATGCATCGGGCTCCATCAAAGTATAAGGACCATTGTTCAATATGGTCTGCCTCTAATTGAAGGCATTCATCAGGAAACTCAATGATGAGGGGATGGGTAGACTCTAAGGGTGCAGTAGCTAGTTGATCTGCTATGATTTGACCCTTAACAGACTTTTGTCCTATGAATGTGAGGTCAAACTCGCTTAGAGCGAGAACCCACTTGGTTGTACGACCCGATAAATAAGGTCGACTCATGAGATACCTCAAGGGATCATATTTAGCAATGACATAGGTTTTCTGACTGAGCATATAATGGCATAATTTTTGCATAGAAAATACGATTGCTAGACATAGTTTTTCTAATGTTGTGTAGCGGGTTTCATAACTGATGAATGTTCGGCTAATATAATAATTAGCACATTCTCTCTTCGCATCATCAAGCTAAGCTAACATAGCTCCTAAGGCGAGAATCTGAAGCTGAAATATACGGGAGAAATGGGCGATCGGGTCTAGGTGGTGAAAGCACGGGTGGGTTAAGGAGGTATTGTTTGAGAAGTTCAAAAGCTTCTTTACATTCGTCGTCCCAATTAAAAGGGACATCCTTCTTAAGGAGCTTAAGAAAGGGACCGGTTTTGTCCGCCAACTTATCGATGAAGCGACGGATAGCTTGAAGCTTACCTTGTAAACTTCGTAACTCAGATATATTGGTAGGTGCGGGCATATCAGTGATAGCCGCAATCTTGAGAGGGTCAATTTTGATACCACGTAAAGAAACTAAAACCCCTAATAGCTTACCGGACTTAACTCCGAATATGCATTTGGCTGGATTTAATCGAATAAGATATTCTCTTAATCGATTAAAAACTTTTCTCAAATCATCTAAATGGTTATCTTCATTAATAGAGCGAGCTATAATATCATCTACATAATCATGTAGGATATCATGCATCATATCATGAAAAATATAAGTCATAGCTCGTTGATAGGTTGCACTACGTTCTTTAAGCCAAATGGCATCACTTTCCAACAAAAGGTACCCCAAGGGGTAATAAAGGTTGTTTTAGCCTGATCTTGAGGAGCTATCCTGATCTGATTATAACCGAGAGAATCCATCCATTAGGGACATCATTCCACTCCCGAGCAGTAAAGTCAATGATTTGATCCATGTTTGGAAGAGGAAAATCATCTTTAGGGCATGCAGCGTTAATATCTCTAAAATCTGTGCAAACCCTAACTTTGGTGGCTTCTTTCTTGGTGATTGGAACTACATTTGAGATCCATTCAGCATAATCAATAGCTTGTATAAAAACAACATTCAGGAGTTTTTCTAACTCCCCTTTGACTAGCGGGGCCACTTTGGGATGCATTTTTCTAAGTTTTTGTTTAACGGGTTTAGCATCCGGATGGACTACTAGATGATGCATGACTACGGAAGGGTCCGGACACGGCATATCTTCGTATGTCCAAGCGAAGACATCTTCATATTCTTTAAGGAATGCAATGTATTGCTCTTGTTTTTCTTGACTTAATTCTGACCCAATATTGATTATGTGAGGATTATCCTCGGTTCCAATGTTAACTTTAATGACGTTTTCGACTTCCATGTGTAGATCTCTTTCAAAATTAGGTGGGGCGGGTGAGACGCCCAATTCTTGTAATTATTTTAAGGTTAAGTTGGATAATTCATCTTGAGGATTAGTGGCCTCAAGCTGGGCTATAGTTGGTATAGAACCATCAAAATAAAATCCATTGTGTAACATCTCTTCAACGGAGACATCGTGGAAGATATCTCCTTCCAACTCCTCATCGGAGTCGGAAATCAATTCGGGGTAAGCTATGGATAGCATGTTACATGTAAATGGCTGATTTTTTAGAGGCAAATCATCATGCCTATCCAAATAATCTTGATAACATATGAGTTGATTATCATCTTCAAAAGGAAAGGGTTGACCCTTACTAGGAAATAGGCCCACACCACAGCGGGCAGGCCACGGTTCTACCTCGATAGGTTCTTTCATGCCATTTTGGAAAGGTCCCAAGCCTTTCCCTTTATATCCCATTTTAATCATTATGGGTTTAGCTTTAATATACTCATTAGTAAAATAACATCGAGCATATCCATCATGATGAGTTTTAATATTTCGAGGTATTCTTCCCCAGTCATATCCTTTATAAATAAAAGCACAACTCCCGACTTGGTAAGTACTTCCCATGGGTTGTGGGAGGCCCAAAGTACGAGGAGATGGTGGCAAGTTATTTAAAAGAATAGAATTTTGCATAGAAGCATTTGTTTTTCTGATATTAAGATTGTGGATAAATATGGTAAAAGTTCATCAGAAAGAGCATAAGATGTAGAAGGATCATTCCCTATATCTTTAGATGTGGAAGGTATGATAGATGTTGATAATGTGGAAGTGTTAATGAATGGGTCTATAGGTTTTGAAATTATAGGGATAGAACATGAAGGATTGGTTGTGGATTGAAGATCTTTTTGAGGTTCTAGAGTGGTTTGTTTAGAAGATTGTTGATCTATATATGAGGGTGAAATGAATGGAGGAGAAATAGGTGAAGCTATGGGAGTGTGTTTCATAGTTTTAGATGAAAAATAAGAATTAGGATGTGTGGATGACGGAGCGAGGGCAAAATTGCACTCCAACGAGGTTCTGCCAAAGCACACATATCAAAGGGTCTAGGATCACCATGGATAGTGACCAACTGATTTTTAAATTCGAATTTAACACATTGGTGTAAAGTGGATGGGACAACCCGCATTGCATTGATCCAAGGATGACCCAAGAGTATATTGTACGATGCGGGGCAATGTACAATAAACACGGTCGTATCTAAGGTTCTAGGACCAACTTGCAATGGGATGGTAATAACTCCACATGTTTCTTGTGTTTCGTCATTGAAAGCTTTTATGATCATGTCGGTTTTCTTCATTTCATCACTTCTAAAGCCAAATCGTTGGTAGAAGTCAAAAGTGCAAATGTTTAGAGATGAACCATTATCAATCGGGACTCTTTTAACGACTACATCTCCAATTAGAGCAGTAATATATAAGGGATTATCCTTATGTAAAGCTGTGTTGTGGGATATCTTTATCTCGGAAGTCAATACAATCGACTTCTCTAGTGATGATAGTATTGGCCATGGCTTCAGGTTGAATATTTTGAGGTACCATCATTTGGCTTAATGTAAGCATCAACTCATCCCTATGGGTAGGAGAAGATCTTAATAAATCCAAAAGGGAAATTCTGGCTATAGTATTGGATAATTGCTCATTAATATTGTAAGGGGGTTTAGGTTGAACATTAGGAGCATGATTCCCTTTATTGGGATTTTTCAAAACAAATGGAGCTGATCCATCATTTTGGTTTGGTTCTTGTTGAGAATTTTGAGCTTGTTGTCGGGTAACGACTCCAATGGTACCTACAATGTTATATTGAAGATGCTGAAGTGGTCTCGGTTGAGCGTTTATGGCTTGTTCATTAGGGAGGAATTGATTAGAAGAGGGTCGAGTAGTAACTCTTCTAGGAAATGGTTCTTACTGGAACCATAGCATCTGTGATGGGTTGAATAGGATCTGATTCATTTTCAGAACTATTCGATTGGTTTGAGGTGATGTCTATTTCACTTTCGATATCGATTCTACATCACTAGGATCGGGAGTTTGAGAATTATGTAGGGGCCTGGTCGTGACCGGGGATAAGGTTGTGTCAAATGTTTGAGGATCCTGAATAGGTAATTGTCCGCTAATAGTCCCTACATATCGGGTAGGAGGAGGAACATTATGATGCTCAATTTGATTGGCCACCTCTTTACCATGTCTTGGTAAAGGATGTTGAAATATGTCTAATGATTGATTAGCATTTTGATTTTGATTTTGGGGAATGTTCTTTTGAGGATTATTAGGAGTATTTTGTTTAGGTTGGAAAGCTTGCACCTCCATTTCATTATTATCAATCAGATCTTGTATTTTATGCTTTAACCTTTTACAAGCGTTGGTAGAGTGTCCGGGTCCTCTATGGAAATCACGGTGTAAGTCGGCTCTGTATCCGGGTATGGTTGGATCGGGTTCCCGGATAGTTGGTAATTGAATCAAACCTCTTTCGAGTAATTGAGGTAAAATAGTTGATAATGGTTGATTCAATCTAGTAAATTCTCGAGGAGGTTTATCGGGGAGGTTTCAATATAAATTTTTCTGTTGTCTTCGTTGCATTGATATTAGCAACATTTTCGTTATCGGTGACTCCGTCACCTACGACTTGTTTGTTTTTATATTGATTTCTGGATGTTTTCTCATCATCCTTCTTCCTAAGTTGGCCTCTCCTAATGAGGGCATCTTCTACTCTTCGAGCTAAATCTATAGCTTTGATCGAAGGTAGTTAAAGTAGCGATTGATAACTCATAAGATATTTGTTCTTGCAAATTATTGATAAAAATGTCCAACATTTCCCTATAAGGTAGCACAAAGTGCAGTTTTCCTGTCAATTGCCTCCATCTAGCTAAGAAATCAGCAAAACATTCATCTTTGTCTTGTTTTAAGTTGTATAAATCTTTAATGGTTACATGCCTCTCGATGTAGGCACTAAATTGATGGACAAAAGATTCAGTTGTTTCTTCAAAATTTCTCAAAGAATGAGTGGGCAATTGATAGTACCACTCTAATGCCATTCCACCTAAACTTTTTGGGAACATTTTTAGTAATAGCAAGTCATCATGTGATATATCATGACATGCTATCCTAAACATGCGAAGATGCTCTATGGGATCTTCGGTTCCTTTATATATAGGCGGGATGGGCATGGGAAAATGCTTAGGGTACGGTTGTGCTACAACTATGGGATCCAAAGGTTGACTACATATCTCTCGATAATTGTACGAGGGACGGTAGGGATCTATCTGGTCCATGCGGGAAGCTAACTGCTTCACCATGGCTTCCAGATTACTAGTTTGCCCACCATATTGGTTCGGTAGGGCATTAATATGGGATTTGTGAGCATATGATGGAGGGACATGAAGATTAGATGCTATATTGCTATTGTGTAAATTGTTGGTAGGAAAGGTGTTATGAAGAAATTTTGAAGTTGTATTATGTTGTATCCCAGATTGTTGAAAATTGGTGTTTGGCTTCATTTTAGATTTTTGTTGATTTGAAGCATATTGATCAATAGTTTGGCGAAGTAAAGCGGTGAAGGAAGTTTTCTTTTGTGTGGGAATGATTTTAGGCTCAATAACGGGTTCCTTAGGAGGTTGGGTAACCTATTGTTTTGGCATGTTTTGAATCATAGTGACCATATCTCTATTGGATGGTCCAGCCTTATCACTTTCTTGATCAATAAAAGACAAGGGATTAGTGTGCACATCAAACATATGTTCCATGGCTGCTTGAGTGTCACTAATTTGTCCTTTATCAATACGAACTGCCATATTAAGAGCACCAATGTTATTATTGAAAAATTTCCAGAAATGATCTAAGTTATCAAAAGCAATAGTTCCATCTGGAGCTACTCTAGGGGATGAGGATCCATCCTCTTTAACATTTTCTTCTTGTTCATCTACAGACAAGCTCATCGTCTTGCTGGTCTAGAGTTTCTTCTTTGAGGATTGGATCCTCAGGAAGGACATTTGGGTTTCTTGTTTTGTCTCCTAACCAATCTTCTTCTTCTCCTTCAGTTTGTTTACCATTCCTAAGTTTAGGCATTGTGCTTAACTTAGATTTCAGCAAATATATATATATATATATATATATATATATATATATATGCAACAAGCTTAAGAGGTATATATTAATTATATACCTACTACAATATTTAAAATGAAATGTTTTGGTTTTTGTTATGTTTTTTAGTTTTTCTTGTTTTTGTAATAATATTGTAAAGATAACAAACAACACAATAAATGCAAGAAATAATAATGAAAGCAATGATCTAGTTTTCTATAAATAATTTATAAATGTCATTAATGGGCTCAAGTTCTTTAGGAGTCATGAAGTGTTCTTCTTCAAATTGAAAATTTTCTTTCAAGAATTTAATGAAAAGGGCTATAGTGATATTATCTATCTCAGATTATGGTTGATAGAAGTAAAGCTCATGGCAATACTCTCGATATAACATAGCTCGAGGAACTCTATTCCATCTTTCCCTATCCATAAGAACGACCTCTTGGTATTCTACATGACCTAGGAACTGGTGTATAGTGGCTGCGTTCTCGAGGTATTCCTCGAAGGTGAACAATTTTGAAGACACAAGAGCTCTCCTATAAGCTAACCATCTATGGCGGGCTCTCTGAAGTTCATGATAAAAGATGAGTTGATGAGGATCCAGGATTCTATCTAGGACAAGCCTTTTGATTTGTTTAAGTTTTGTTGACCTAGATGAAATGACACCTAGTCTCCTATCAAGTTCGTCCCACAAAAGTTGGTTTCTATCTGTTTCAGGCACACTAAGCACAGAATTGATTTCTATGGCTGCTAATTGGTTTTCAACATTTATAGTAACTGTTAATATTTTCTTAGGAGCTACCATCTAGACATGATATGCAACTTATTAGTTTTAAATGATTTTAAATGCATCTATGTTTTTTTTTTTTTTTTCAAAAGGTTTTAAATGCATTCACGTCGGGTTCACCAAAATGTATCGCTCCAAATTTTTTGCATCCTTACCTTCAGGCTATAGGATCCATGCCCGGAAGGAGGATGGGAAAAGGATGGCGCGGTACCTCGGACTTGAGAGGCCTTGCGAAGGTCCCGCCTCTCGGGGGAGGTGTATTATGGTGATTTTTTGACGGATGGTGGGTTCACCGGGAAACGTTTGAATGGCGGTTTCCATGCCTAGGTTGGGAATGTGTTTAATGTGTTCGGTTTTATCTTTAAACATTTGAGTCCTAGGTTTGGCCAAATGAATCTAAGTTGTTCTATTATGAAAATGTAGACTAAATGAAATACAACAAATAGATTTTAAACAGGAAACTAGAGAGAAAAAGCTAAATTATAGAGCCATACCTGATCCGGATGTACGATGGAGGTTCTGATTCTTGAAGCAGACAGGATCATCTGGAATTTGACGGGATCGTCTCCGACCTGTAGGATCGTCTGAGATCTGACGAATTCGTCAGAGACCTACAAACAGATAAATAGGCACAGAATACAAAAAATACAGCAATGCTAATAGAGGATAATGATGTAAAATGATAATAAGGATGTTAACAGATAATCTCGAATAGAAATGCAAGTAAATTACAATGTTTTAATAGCTAATCATGACCTTATTATGCAATTAAACTACATGGGTGAACTCCAAGATGCAGAATAGCAAAAAATAATAAATAAACTGACTAGATGCAGAATAAAATAGCAGATGAGAAGAGAAAAATGCAAACTCTGGGCACTGATTGCCCCCAATGCAGACTGTAGTCGAGATCATCTCGGATTGGTATGAAATCATCTCGTATTGAACAGGATCGTCCACGATGAACTGAGCTTGCTCCGGCTGAAGAATGACAAGGTTCCTGCAACAAAATTTGGATAGGACAAGTGCAGATGGTAATTCGGGATGTTTTAGTGCGTGTAAAGTCAAGTTACAGGAAATTTCAGCCAGGGGGATGCCAAGGGGGAGTCCTAAGTTTAAATAGGCTTAGGAGGGAGGTTAGGAGGTTGGAGATCATCCCAATTTGGGAGATCTCCAACGGGGAGGGTCTCTAATGGCGCAGACACGCTTTTGCCCGGATTAGAGACGTCGTTGGAACAGAGGCTAATTGAGAAAAATTAGTTTTGGGACAAGATCGTCTGGACGTCCTAGTCCAGACGAAATCATCCGATCTGAGGCGATATCGTCTGATCGGCGACGATATCGTCAAACGGTCAAAACAAACTCTAAAAATGGCGCGGGAAAGGAGGAAACGGGTTAAACGGCGGTTTGGAAGCGGTTTTGGGGGTTAAAATTTGAATTTGAATATTTACTAGAGTAATTGTAATTATTTAAGGTTTTACTGTGCCAATTTTAGGGTGCTACATTGACCAAGAAAATGAGGTTTTGGGTGAGTCTCTCACATCCCATAAGAAGCAAAAGTCAAAATTCATCCTTGAGCATTTTATTACTCTCAAGGATGGTATTTCTCCTTGTGAGATCTATTCTCATATTTAGTCAAGAGATACATTTGATCCCATGGTCAATATTGATGACCTCATCAATATGGCTTTGATTCTTCTCCTTCAGGCTATCAAGGAGATCAATAACCTTAGTAAATAAAATAACATGAACACTCAGGCCCTAGACAATTATCTCACCACCAATGATGAAGTGTAGGATCATCTTGAAACATCTGATTAAGTCTCGATAGTCCTAGTTGCTCCACTCTTTTATGTTTTGGCTCTTCACTATCTCTCTATGCCCTCAGGAGCTAGTCTCTCATCCCTTTTTTTCTCTTTGTTAGATTCTCCTCTCAGTTGGTCTACTGAGGTTGTCCTTGTACTAGACACCTCCTTTTGATTTCCCTTTGTAAAAGGTTTGGGGATCCTTTCAAAAAAAAAATTATCAATTAAAAATATAAATCTTAATGATATGGGTATAATAATAATAATTTCAAACAAGCATTATGTTCCAAAATTAGGAAAAGATGAACTAGAACTCAATACAAGTTTGAACTGGACATATAAGACTTATAACATGGGTTTCCAAACCAAATAATGTTACAGGTTTTTAAAACTGAATATCTAAGACTTATAACATAGGTTTAAACAAAAACAAACCATTGAACCAATTTTAACCATACGTCAATAAGATTTTAGCCAAAAGGAGCAACAATGGTCGCACCTAACTAGATAAACACACCCATTCCACTATGTTATGTTTTCTCAAAATAATGCATTCATTTATGGATCTTAAACTAAATGAATAATAATTTACAAGAGTAAAATAAATATTAGTGTATAGGTTTAAAAGAAGAAGTAATGGCCTCTATAATTAATTTACAGTCTTATCCAGTTATAGGGTTTATTTTAAACATAGCAACATAACGTTAAACATATGGAAAATACCTTAAATTTCTTGGAAATCCACTATGGAGACGTACATGGTGAAACACTTCTTTCCTCATCTACACCCAACACAATATTATCCTTCTTTTCTTCTCCACACACATGTTACAATCTCCAATTTCCTCTATTTTTATTTATTTGTTTGAGGGTCTCTTTTCTTGTTTTGTAATGAATAAGAAAACCACTTTTTCCCCCATCCAAATCAAATCTTAACTACCATTTCTTTAAAAAAGCATGTTCATAAGACTTATTATTGCTAACAAGATAAAATATATTACCCTGAACCTTTAGCAATCACATTTCCAATGTTAACTATTAACATTAAATCAACTAAAAATATTTATTGCTTCCTAATACATTCTATAAAACAATGAACTTTATCCTCTTAATTTTAAAGAGACCTCTCTTTTAATTGTAAATTTCATAACACGCCTTTATCAAGTAAACACATCACCATAATCATTAAATAATTATTTTACTAATGCTAAACTATTAACATTATAAAACAATTATATTAATTCATTGATTTTCATATCACAATCTAATATTTATTATTAGCCATGATATTTGCATGCAATAGTTATTAAGTCTTTCACTTAATAATTCATTCTCCAATGGATCCTTTTTGCCAGATCTTAAAACATAAGCAAAAACATATATTTTCAAATGCTTATAAATAAATCGTTCCAAGCACGGTATACCACTCTTTGTTTCTAGTGACAATTTTTCTAATGATATGTCATCACTTGCTAGTAGAAATGACTCCCTTGCTCTTGCAAGTTCCCAGACTGGTGAAATAATCATAGGCAAAAATGTAACATGAGATACAAATACATGCAGGAAAATACTACCCTGGATCTATCTTTAGCCATCATTTCCCTTATGTTGGTCTCTTGTTCCTGGTGGCCAACTTCCTCATCCACCTATGAGAGTACACGATCCTGCAAACACATAATATCAATAGTACCATATTATTATATAATATAACCAAAACAACAATTGCAATTAACCATCCATAAAGCAATTAATACTAAGCATTGTAAAATTCTACATTTATACATAATCAATGTTATGAAAGAGTCTTGCCAATGTGGGTCATAACATATTGGCCTTTGAAAGTAAACAATTTTCTAGGAAAAATCTAGGATGATCCACTTATGAGAAGAAAATGTTAGTTGTTTTGCATATTATAGAGAAATGGAGGACTTATTTGTTGGAGCATCACATCATCATAAACACTGACCATAACAACCTTAAGAATTTCTTAGAGCAACATCTCCATTATCCTAAATAGAATAAATGGATGACGTATTGAGGAATATTACATTATTTGGTACATGCTAATGTACCCCTATGGTACCTTCATGGTACAATTGTAAATATATAATAGATTAGGGTTGTGTCTATAGTTTAGATTATAATTTATATTTCTCCTTTTATATAAGTATCAATGTGTAAGGAATACACAAGTGTCATGTAAGAGTGTAATATGCAGGAAATGCACAAGTGTCATGTGAGTTAGAGTGCAAGTGTAGATTTAGAGAATAAGCACAAGTGTCTTGCATGTAAGAGTGCAAATATATAATGTAAATATGTGCACAAAAGTTATAGATTAGGAGTGTATGTATAAGTGTAAGATTCATGTAGATGTGTGCAAGTGTCTTAGATTCAAGTGTCCATGAAGAGTATTGTATACAAGTGGCAAGATGATAAGCCAAGAGTCATGAGACTTGTCATATGGAGAGCAATAGTCAAGTATGTGAAAAGTCACATTACTATGGCTATATTATGGAGATAATACTCCATGAGAAAGTAATCCAAGAATATGAATTACAGTGTTGTAATAAGAAGAGAAGGAATAAAGCTTGTATATAGTTCTTAAACAATTAATATTGTAAGTTTTCTTCATGCATAGTTCATGAATGACATAGGCCATTTACATTCATATTTGATTATATAAATGAACATTATTTGCTTTATTATATAGGCCTTGATATACATATTAATTGGATCATATATTATTCTACTCATTATATTATTATTTTGACCTTTAATATTGTGGCTATTTTATATTGGGACCTATGATATTCTATGGTAGTAAGGCTTAAAAAGTCAACATGACCAAGATATTGGGGTATGATTTTATCATTAAATACAAGAAAGAAAAGGAGAATGTGGCGGTTAATACTTTGTCTTGCAAGTATGTGGATGTTGTTGCAGTTAATTCCATATCGTCCTCTTTCACAATGGATTTATAAATATTAAGAGGATTCATTTTTTGATCTAGAGACTACTCAAATAATTGAAGAAATGGAGGTTGGTGCACCATTGCCTTCTTATATCTCATATTTTTATGGAGTGTTCTGCAAAAAAGATTTTATTTTTCTTCCTTAGTCCTTGGCTATCAAGATAAGTGTCCTCCAGGAATTGTATGCATCTCCTTGGGGAGAAAATTTGGGATTATTAAAAATATATTAATAGGTGAAGCAATATTTTTTTGAAAGAATTAAAAGTAGATTTCAAGAATTGTGTATCCAATTACGAGCTATTTCAATTTAACAAGGTGAAAATAGTTAAATATTCTAGATTGTTATAACCCTTACCTATTATTGGCCACCAATGGGAGTATATATCCATGGATTACACTGAGGGCCTTCCCAAATATGAGGATAAAACTATAATCTTTGTGGTGGTAGACTACCTTTCCAAGTATACTCATTTTTATGTATTGTAGCATCCCTATTCAATAAGTAAGGTGGACAACGTATTTTTTATTCTATTTTTAAACTACATGGTATGTCCAGGTCCCTGTGACCCTATCTTCACTAGTAAAATTTGGAAATAATTATTTTATCTTAGTGGTACTAAGTTGATTATGTCCTCTTCTTATCATCCTTATTCAGATGGCTAGACAAATATTGGGTACTTACCTTTATTTTTTTACTCAATATAATTAATATCACTAGGTTCATTGGCTCTCATTAGCTAAATTGTGATATAATACCTCTTACCATTCTTCCCTCAATATGTCCCCATTTGAAGCATTTTTTGGTCAAAAACCTCCATCAATGGAAGACTATGTTTTAGGATCCTCCAAGGTTGCCTAGGTAGATGATTTATTACAATGATGCATTATGCTTTAGCTCTTAAAGATAACTTGACTTGGGTCCAAAACTACATGAAGTAGAAGCAATATTCACACCATTCTAAATGACAATTTGTTATAGGGAATATGATATTTTTACACCTACAACACTATAATATTTTTTCCTTGAAGACCAAGTCTAGTCAGAAGTTGGATCAATTTTATGGGACCAAAAATGTGGTTTGTCACATTGGTAAAGTATCATATCATATGGATCTTCTATCATCTTCCCACATTCATCATTATTTTTAAGTATCTTATCACAAATAGTGAAGAACACAAGCTTATACTGAGAGGGGGGTGAACAGTATAAGAGCACTTTTTACTTTTCTTTCCAAATCAATATTATGCAATGTATAGATAGTAGTATCAATAGCAGTAATCAAAGCAATGCACAAAACACCATACACAATAGAGACACCAATTTAACGTGGTTCACCCAAATATGGCTACTTCCACGGAGAAAATATTTCACTAAAATTTTCTCAATCAATCTCTTGGGAATCCTTCCCAATTACAATGTTTATGGACCTCTGTCCAAAGGAGATGTTGATCCCCTAAATCTAGTTTGTGTATCTCTATCCATAGGAGAACTCCTTCTCCTCTGCTCTGGCTGGTGATCCTCTAGAAGACTACTGCCTCCACTACATTGGCTTGTGGATCTCTCTCCACTGAAGACTCTTGTCCCCACTCAGAAGACCTATCCTCACTACCCTGGCTAATGGATCTCTATCCACTAGAGACTACTGTCCTCTCTGCTCTGTCACCTCCAAAGCTCTATCTCAATTCTGTACTAAACATAGTCCAATCGGTCTAGCACAGTTCTGCTCAACTCTTGCACTAAACATAGTCCAGTCGGTCTAGCACAAGTCTGCTCAACAAGTCCACTCAAATCTGCACTAAACATAGTCCATTCGGTCTAGCACAAATCTGCTCAATCTCTATCTCTGGTCTGGCACAAACCTATCCTCAAATCTGCACCAAACTCTGCTCTCAAATCTGCACTAAACACAGTCCAGTCGGTCTAGCACAAATCTATCCTCGATCTCTGTCCTCAAGCCTTAACTCAAGACTTGACTCAACTCTGCTGGATCTGCCCCAAACCTTAACTCAAGGTTTGAACAAATCAATCAACTCTGCTCTCAAGTCTTCTCAAAGACTTGTCTCAAATCTGCCTTGTAAGCTTCCACAAAAGCTCACACCAATCTGTCCACAAGTCCTCTCTAGAACTTGCTCAACTCTGCTCTACAAGTCCTCTCTAGAACTTGCTCAAATATTCTCTACAAGTCCACTCAAAACCTATCCAAATATGCTCAATAAGTCCTCTCTAGGACTTAACCAAATCTGTATTGTAAGCTTCCACAAAATCTCACACAAAATCAGTCCACAAGTCTTCTCAAAGACTTACCTCAAATCTGCTTAACAAGTCCACACAGAACTTGTCCAATCTCATAGAAACATAAAGAGAATTGTTAGAGACTCAATATGTTCTATACTCAATCACTCTCTCAACTCAAATCAATCTCATAGAAGCATAAAGAGAATTGTTAGAGACTCAATATGTTCTATACTCAAAGCTCAATCACTTTCTCAACTCAAATCAATATCATAGAATCATAAAGAGAATTGTTAGAGACTCAATATGTTCTATACTCAAAGCTCAATCACTTTCTCAACTCAAATAATAATATAGGATAGTTTGTTTTATGGAACTTGAACAATCACTTCATACATCCACTTGACTAGGCTTCAATCAACTCTACTCAACAAATCACTCAAAGAAACAATATTTTCTCACAAACCCTAGTCCAAGCATGTAATCACCAACTCAAAATATTTCCAACAATGCTCAACAACAAATCTCACATAACAATGATACTCATGTTCTTTTCAAACCCTAGTTCAAGTTCTTTGCACAACAACTCACTTCAACAACAATGCTCATAAAACAATCTTCACATAACAATGATACTCATGTTCTTTTCTAACTCAAGTTCTTCACACACCCAATGGCTTCAACAACAATGCTTATCAAACAAGGTTTTAACCACAACTCTTAATTTCAAAAAACCTTGAAGCAATAACTCAAACACTTCACTCAACCAATGATCTCAACAACAATGCTTATCAAACAAGGTTTTAACCACAACTCTTAATTTCAGAAAACCTTGAAGCAATAACTCAAACACTTTCGAAAAGGAAACCCTAATCAAATCCTTTTCACTCCAAACTTTATTTTCAAACAACCAACTCAACCAAAGAAGAATTTGCCCATACCTTTTTGCTTGACAAGGAGTTGATCTCACAAATCTGCCACACTCACAATTACTTCTTTGCCAATCTCAATAAGGGTTAGAAGATAATTTTCTCAACAAAACATAACACAAAAATAATACCAAAATTACACCTTATCACTCCAACTTAATTAATATAACACCCTCACAATAATCATAAAAACCCTTAATTCAAATTAACACAATACCCACAAAGTCTTAATCCTCCAAAAATCAATATAGCAATTTAAGACTTTATTAAAAATTAAAACCAGAAATCCTCTTATAGCTCCAAATGATAATTCTCAACAACCACCACTTTTCTACAAAGCAACCTTACCAAAAAATTCCATTAATCAAACCTTATACCTCCCAACTTAGGCAAATAACAAACTTTAATGCAAAAATATTTACCTCATTTTTGGAGGGAATCGAACCCTCAACCTTGCCCACAACATGCGCCTTAGCCATGGTCAAAGTCACCGCATGAGCTACGCGCTCATTTGTGATTAACGAAGCACCACGTGCTTCTTAATCTCCTAACACCTTCCACCTTGGGCAAAATAATGTGCATCGTGGATGCCTTAACCAACACAACTCACGATGCACCCACCGAGATTCGAACACAAACCCTCTCGCAAGCCAATACTTTTACGCTTCCCAAAATACCACTAGGCCATGCTATCCTATGCGACTTCAAGGATTAAAGCTTCCTCCTTTAAACGCTTCATTGTCACGACTTTCACAAAAACTCACGAGCTCTTATCTTCGCATGCCAATATTTTAATTTCGAGCAAGGATAATTAATTTGGACTTTGGGCATTGTATTTATATGCTTCCTCCATTACTTTGAAGACGTCGACGCTCTCCATGTTATCTTCCATGACGTCGATAGAGATTATAAAGGCTTTGAATGCCTTTTGTCTTAAACCCAACCTTTGGGTTTATAAAATATATTTAAACTTTATAAAACCCACTTTGCTTTATAAAATATTATAATGAGAATTATAAATATTTTATTTGGGTTTTCACCATATCACTTTAATATTATAATAACCATTATTATAATATTATATTTTTGATGCCTTGGATAAATTGCTTCCTTCTCACTATATTCCATGTCGTAAATAATATTTATTTATAAAATAAATATTATATCTCCTTTTTAACTTCTATTTTCTGCACTGATTCTCTTGATATTTTGGCCTGCTTCCTGGATATCAAATAACCATTTTTGACTCCTTTGTTTCCTGTTGAATTCCTTGATATTAATGATGACTTTATCTGGTGACATCAATGACAACTTTGACTTAGGGACTCAAAATGTCCAACAATCTCCCCCTTTGTCATTGATGGCAACCCATACTCTTCTTACCAAAACCTGACCTTTCTTTTTGTTCTACTCCCCCTGGCTCAATGCTCTCTCAAATATCAAATCTCTCCCCTTTACACAAATCTCTCCCCCTTTGACATCAATGGCAAAGGGTCACCTTTGGGGCTCGGGGCTAAGAATGAGCCTCTTAGCTTAGCCCCTCCCCCACCTTCTGTTAAGGTGGTTAATTCTGGGGTGGGAGTATTTCTACTCCCAAAAGGCATTGTTCTTTGCCTTTATCCTCTTCCCTTATTTTCTGAATTTTTTGATTCTTCTGATTGTTTCTATCTGTGTCATCATTCATGTTCCTGTCATCATTCCTCCTCTCTCATTATTCCTTCTCTCTTCCTTTCTTTCTTTCACATCCAGTTCTGTTCCTATTCATGTTCTCATCCATGTCCTCTTTTCCTATTTATGTTCCTATTCCTATTCATGTTCCTATTCATGTTCATGTTCCTATTCCTATTCCTGTTCCTGTTCATGTTCCTGTTCATACCTATTTTTGGAATATCTGCTCTACACCATTTTGTTGTGTGACCATCATTATTGCACTTATAACACTTAATGTTATTATTCCTTGGAGGTGCAAATGTCTTAGGATTTCTCCTAGTGAAGCCATATCTTCTTCTATCATGAACCTTGCAATTCATTGCCTTGTGACCAAACTGATTGCATGAGTAGCAATACCCATGGAAAAGTTATCTATTCCCATATTCCTATCTTTCATGTGCCCTACACTATGAAGCCATGTGCCCAAACTTGTGACATGAAAAACATCTTCCATTGAAGCTTCCTTGTCTTGACCTCATTGGTCTCCTGTTATGATTGTTGTTCCATCTGTATCTTCTTTGTGCATTGTTCATATCTTTGTTGAACCCTTTATTGTTCAACCCATCTTCTGATGTCTCACTTCCTATTACATTGTCTTCTTATGAAGTATCTTCATCTGAGGTTTCTTCTCCTCCAAAACTTGAAGTTGACTCTCCTTCCCATTTCTTTTGAACCTATTCAAATCCAATACCTGTTTTGCTTGATGTAGGCTTTTGTGTCTTGATGAACTTATCCAAGTTCTTTGAGCTATTTTTAAATCCCTTCATCTTGATCTTGGAGTCCTCTAAATCTTCTTTTAGTAGTGCCACTTCTTGTGCTAACTTCTCACATTCTGAGATCTTTGCTTCTAACTTATCTTTGAACTTCTTTGCTTTAGCCTTTGATTTTTCTAAATCCTCTATAAGCAATCTTCTTTCTTCATCACATTCTTGAAACCTAATTTCAAGTTTAGAGTGTTGCTTCCTTACCTTCTTTACCGTGTCAAGGGCATATATGAGTTCTCCCTTGAGATCATAACCATTCTCTTTTGAATAATCCTCTATTTGTTTGCCTTTGTCCACATCATTACTCTCTTTAGGCTTGTCTTCTATAGGATCACTCACTTCTTCTTCTAATGCCATTAGAAGATTTTCATCTGGTCCTTCAAGTGCATTCTCATACTCATCATCACTAAAACTATAACCATCCCTTGTGCAATCATCTTCAAGATGTCCAAAGTTACCACATCTAAAACACTTGAGAATAACTGGAGTCTTTTTCTTAACTGGTTCTTTTTCTTCAATCATAAATAGGACTTCATCTCTATCATTGTCTAAAAAGCTAGCATCACTATCACTTGAGTACTTACTTGCATTATCCGCATAGTAGCTCCTCTTTTGTCTTTGAAAAAACTTCTTCCCTTGTCTGCTTTGTCCATCCTTGCTTTTCTTTTGATGCTTATCCTGCCTATATATTTTTGATTCCCTGTACCTGTGATCTTGTTTTTCTTCACCATTGTTGTTCTTTGGTTCTTTACAATCTATTGCAAAATGTCCAAACTTTCCATAATTGAAGCACTTAACAGATCTTAGATCTATGGATTTTCTGGAACCTTTATTTCTTCTACCATAATTAGCCTCTTCATCACTGGATGACTCACTGCTTGATTCTGACTTCTTACCCTTTGTTTTCTTGATTGCTTTGAATGTTGCTTCCTTATGGGGAGTAGGATCTTTTGTTCTTATCTCAAATATTGTTAGCATACCAAGAAACTTATCCCTTGTCAAAGTATCACCATCCAATGAAATTTCTATAGCAAAAACCTGTTCACTGAATCTATTTGGAAGAGATCTTAAGACTTTATCACAAACATCTGATTCATCAATCTTCATTCCAAGTCCTTGCATATCATTAACAACCTCATCAATTCAAATTAGATAAGCACTGATATTTTCCTCTTCATTCATTCTCAATGTTTCAAATTGTCCTTTGAGATTTTGTATCTTTGCTTTCTTGACACTTTTATCTCCCTCATATATACCTTGCAATTTATCCCACATTTCTTTTGCAGTTCTACAATGCATAACTTTCATAGACTCTATTCTACGCAAACCTCTCACAAGTGCATTCATTGCTTTTGAATTATAGTGTTGTAGAAGCTTACCTTCCTTATCTGTAGGAGGATTGACTATTGGATCATATCCAAATTCCACTGCATCCCAAACTTCATTGCCAAGTGCCATTAGGTAGATCCTCATCATCATACTCCAATACATATAGTCACTTCCATCAAATATTGGTGCTGAATTATTTGAGGACACCTCCTTAGGATCCATTGTGTTCTTGTTAGCTTTTCCTTCAAGCTGTTAAACTCTTATGAAGGCACCCACTCTGATACCAATTGAAGAACACAAGCTTATACTGAGAGGGGGTGAACATTATAAGAGCACTTTTTAATTTTCTTTCCAAATCAATATTATGCAATGTATAGATAGCAGTATCAATAGCAGTAATCAAAGCAATGCACAAAACACCATACACAATAGAGACACCAATTTAACGTGGTTCACCCAAATATGGCTACTTCCATGGAGAAAATATTTCACTAAAATTTTCTCAATCAATCTCTTGGGAATCCTTCCCAATTACAATATTTATGGACCTCTATCCAAAGGAGATGTTGATCCCCTAAATATAGTTTATGGATCTCTATCCATAGGAGAACTCCTTCTCCTCTGCTCTAGTTGGTGATCCTCTAGAAGACTACTGCCTCCACTACACTGGCTTGTGGATCTCTCTCCACTGAAGACTCTTGTCCCCACTCAGAAGACCTATCCTCACTACCCTAGCTAATGGATCTCTATCCACTAGAGACTACTATCCTCTCTGCTCTATCACCTCCAAAGCTCTATCTCAATTCTGTACTAAACACAGTCCAATCGGTCTAGCACAGTTCTGCTCAACTCTTGCACTAAACATAGTCCAATCGGTCTAGCACAAGTCTACTCAACAAGTCCACTCAAATATGCACTAAACATAGTCCATTCGGTCTAGCACAAATCTTCTCAATCTCTATCTCTAGTCTAGCACAAACCTATCCTCAAATCTGCACCAAACTCTACTCTCAAATCTGCACTAAACATAGTCCAGTCGGTCTAGCACAAATCTATCCTCGATCTCTATCCTCAAGCCTTAACTCAAGACTTGACTCAACTCTATTGGATCTACCCCAAACCTTAACTCAAGGTTTGAAAAAATCAATCAACTCTGCTCTCAAGTCTTCTCAAAGACTTATCTCAAATCTGCCTTGTAAGCTTCCACAAAATCTCACACCAATCTGTCCACAAGTCCTCTCTAGAACTTGCTCAAATCTGCTCTACAAGTCCTCTCTAGAACTTGCTCAAATCTACTCTATAAGTCCACTCAAAACCTATCTAAATCTTCTCAATAAGTCCTCTCTAGGACTTAACCAAATATGTATTGTAAGCTTCCACAAAAGCTCACACAAAATCAGTCCACAAGTCTTCTCAAAGACTTACCTCAAATATGCTTAACAAGTCCACATAGAACTTGTCCAATCTCATAGAAACATAAAGAGAATTGTTAGAGACTCAATATGTTCTATACTCAATCACTCTCTCAACTCAAATCAATCTCATAGAAGCATAAAGAGAATTTTTAGAGACTCAATATGTTCTATACTCAAAGCTCAATCACTTTCTCAACTCAAATCAATCTCATAGAATCATAAAGAGAATTGTTAGAGACTCAATATGTTCTATACTCAAAGCTCAATCACTTTCTCAACTCAAATCAGAATATAGGATAGTTTTTTTTATGGAACTTGAACAATCACTTCATACATCCACTTGACTAGGCTTCAATCAACTCTACTCAACCAATCACTCAAAGAAACAACCCTTTCTCACAAACCCTAGTCCAAGCATGTAATCACCAACTCAAAATATTTCCAACAATGCTCAACAACAAATCTCACATAACAATGATACTCATGTTCTTTTCAAACCCTAGTTCAAGTTCTTTGCACAACAACTCACTTCAACAACAATGCTCATAAAACAATCTTCACATAACAATGATACTCATGTTCTTTTCTAACTCAAGTTCTTCACACACCCAATGGCTTCAACAACAATGCTTATCAAACAAGGTTTTAACCACAACTCTTAATTTCAGAAAACCTTGAAGCAATAACTCAAACACTTCACTCAACCAATGATCTCAACAACAATGCTTATCAAACAAGGTTTTAACCACAACTCTCAATTTCAGAAAAACCTTGAAGCAATAACTCAAACACTTTCGAAAAGGAAACCCTAATCAAATCCTTTTCACTCCAAACTTTATTTTCAAACAACCAACTCAACCAAAGAAGAATTTGCCCATACCTTTTTGCTTGACAAGGAGTTGATCTCACAAATCTGCCACACTCACAATTACTTCTTTGCCAATCTCAATAAGGGTTAGAAGATAATTTTCTCAACACAACATAACACAAAAATAATACCAAAATTACACCTTATCACTCCAACTTAATTAATAATCAACACCCTCACAATAATCATAAAAACCCTTAATTCAAATTAACACAATACCCACAAAGTCTTAATCCTCCAAAAATCAATATAGCAATTTAAGACTTTATTAAAAATTAAAACCAGAAATCCTCTTATAGCTCCAAATGATAATTCTCAACAACCACCACTTTTCTACAAAGCAACCTTACCAAACAATTCCATTAATCAAACCTTATACCTCCCAACTTAGGCAAATAACAAACTTTAATGCAAAAATATTTACCTCATTTTTGGAGGGAATCGAACCCTCAACCTTGCCCACAACGTGCGCCTTAGCCATGGTCAAAGTCACACGAGCTACATGCTCGTTTGTGATTAACGAAGCACCACGTGCTTCTTAATCTCCTAACACCTTCCACCTTGGGAAAAATAACGTGCATCGTGGATGCCTTAACCAACACAACTCACGATGCACCCATCGAGATTCGAACGCAAACCCTCTCGCAAGCCAACGCTTTCGTGCTTCCCAAAATACCACTAGGCCACGTTGTCCTATGCGACTTCGAGGATTAAAGCTTCCTCCTTTAAACGCTTCGCTGTCACGACTTTCACAAAAACTCACGAGCTCTTATCTTCGCATGCCAATATTTTAATTTCGAGCAAGGATAATTAATTTGGACTTTGGGCGTTGTATTTATATGCTTCCTCCATTACTTTGAAGACGTCGATGCTCTCCATGTTATCTTCCATGACGTCGATGGAGATTATAAAGGCTTCGAATGCCTTTTGTCTTAAACCCAACCTTTGGGTTTATAAAATATATTTAAACTTTATAAAACCCACTTTGCTTTATAAAATATTATAATGAGAATTATAAATATTTTATTTGGGTTTTCACCATATCACTTTAATATTATAATAACCATTATTATAATATTATATATTTTTATGCCTTTGATAAATTGCTTCCTTCTCACTGTATTCCATGTCATAAATAATATTTATTTATAAAAATAAATATTATATCTCCTTTTTAACTCTTATTTTTTGCATTGATTCTCTTGATATTTGGCCTTCTTCCTGGATATCAAATAACCATTTTTGACCCCTTTGTTTCCTGCTGAATTCCTTGATATTAATGATGACTTTATCTGGTGACATCAATGACAACTTTGACTTAGGGACTCAAAATGTCCAACAAATAGGTTATTATCCAGAAGGTGTAGTTCCAAATAGAGCTTTCAGTTTTCAATGAAGAAGTCCAAGTCACTCTCTAGCTATAAGTATTGTTGTAGTCTAGAGTTAATCATCTATGGTTGTGACAAATTCAAGAGTTCCTCATCAAATGGTAGAACCTTCTAGAAGAAGATGCTACATGGGATCCTGAGAGTATTTTATAGTATTTTCCAACTTCGTGGACAAAGTATTTTGAGGGGGAGCTATATAATGGATATAATATAGCACACCAAATATCTCTATTTTTATTAGCTTAGGCCCTAGGTTTAGATAATCAACCCTTGATAATTAGGGTTAGGGTTAATAGTGATTTAGTCTATAAATAACAAGATTTATGTAGTAGATGAAATCATATTTCATTTTAGAATCTTAATCACCTCTATCAAACACATGAGATTTTGCCCTCTTAAAGTGGCTATTAGACTACAACCTCTCTAAGTGGCTAGGTATTTGCATTGATTTGAATTTGGAATCAAATTATTGCATATTTGATTTTCTAGCAATTGGATCTAAATTATTATTGTCTTTGGTTATTGTGTATTACACATTTTTGGATTGTTATTGCGATTGTTATATTTCTTAAAGTTGTTTCACTACAATAGGCTACATTAATAATGAATTTTATCTCCATTTTGGCCTTGGACTAAATAATATCATATTACACATATTTCAATAGATGCAACCATTATGATAAAATAAGTACACAACAAAATGGGATTATCTTATTTTGAAAGTATTATGGGGGTCATCCAAATGGATGGAATGCAAGCAAAATATTATGGGAATGCTAAGGAACCTAATAATGATGGTAGCTAAGAAACAATATCTTTTTTTCATTCAATAAGCCACTGTAGTTGATCTCCCCTTATATTTTAGGATGTTATTGTCAAGAGAATGAACCAAGAAGCTATCAAGGGATTATGCTTATTGGCTAATATTCAATTGAACAAATAATGTAGGAGAATATGAACAATTGTGCATTGGTCTAAGGAAGGCCAAAAAATAAGGGATCAAGAACCTAAAAATCTTCTACAACTCAAAACATATCATAAACTAAATAAATAAAATGTGTATTGTCAAAAATAAAAATTTGAAATTACACAAGCATAAAGTATGGGACTTGCTCGAGAGTTTTGATACCTATTAAATTATGGTCATGCCTAGAGAGTTGAATAAAAGGTAGATGAACTAGATTTACTAGTTGTAAGGTTTTATTGAACCATTCATATGTGGAATAATCCAAAGGAATTAGAAGTGTTTTTTATATTTCTAGTCTTTGATCACTTTGATAATTGGTAAGTATTTAATAATAAGGAATATACCATTGAATTCTTGATTAGAGAATCTCAACATGTTGAAGTTAAGAATAAGTATTGATATGACATCAAAGATGGGGTAATTTAATTAAATATAAATTAGTTAACCAAGGGCTTGATCACACTAGAAATTTTATTCAATCCTAACAATGGTGTCAAGAGGGCTAGTACTAAGGAAAAACATTCATACTAACAACCCATTAAAAAATTTGAAGGTAAAATTTTATTAATGAAAAAATGTATAAAGAAAGAGGTTTGCATGTTCAAGGAGTTATGCATAATGTATGGCGATGTTATCATTTGGGGCATGAGCAACTCAAGTTTTATGATGGGAGAGTAATTGAACATATAATTGATCTTGAACCTAGGGCTAGACCATTTTGATATGCATACAAAATTATTTAGAGCTCTTTTTCCTAGATTACATAAATTTCCAAACTCTATGTAGTGGCGACATTAGTTTATGGACCAGTTGTAGATCTATTTCAGTTTTTTTCATATAAAATAGATTCCTTAGGGTATTTAATTCATCTCAATGGATAAAATTATAGCACTTGGTCAGTTTAAATAGCAAGATTACTCAAGCATGAATCTCTAGTTCATATTCAATAGTGAATTAGAAGGTCTCAATGATCATGAACTCAATAAGATAAAGGAAGAAGCTCTTGGACTCTTCTTCATGTTAGTGGGATTAAATGTACTTTTTCATTTTAGAGAGAAAATTGATCCTAATGATGTATATTCTACTTTGAAATACCTCTATAAAAACGTAAGTGCTAGTGAAGTTAACAGAATAGAGATATAGCTCTCCAGTCTCAAAATTTTAGATTTCAACAATGTTGAAGATTACATATATCACTTTAAATCTCTAAACGATAATCTAGCTATAAAAGGAAGCAAGTTAAAGAGTGATGAAGAATATATCAAATTAGTTACTTCCAATATTTCTCCTCCTTTTTATATAGTTGGCTTGATTCTTTATGTGAATGTTATGACTATCAAGGATCCACAACCCATCTCTCTTGAAGGATTTTTCAAGATTCTAATCCATTATGGAGTGGTAATGAAGAATTGTGGGGCTCTTTATTATAAACAAGTTCATCCAAAAGACTTCAAATAAATGGAATCTAAGGTTGATTTACCTAAGGTAAAGTCTAAATATTCAAATAATTCAAACAATTGTAAGTATTGTAAAAGGGAAGGATACTCCATCAAGATTCACATTACAAGACTGAAGAAGATTGAGATAAAATTATTGAGATCTAGGCTCAAGATTTTTGATGATTAATATGGTAAAGTGGAGGTCCATGAGAGCATCCATTATAGATGGAGGTATTATGTTTAATGCCTTCTCTCTTTGGCCCTCACAACTCAAATTATAGACGCGTTAAAATATGTGTAACATGATCTTGTTTAGGCCAAGGCCAAAAGGAGAAGTGTTTATGAGAACTATTAATATAGCCTATGGGTGTGTGATTATATAAGCCTATGAGAATCCTTAATTTTTTGGAATCCTATGATTATATTCAAATACGCATAAGGTCTCCTTCTACATTTCACCCTTAGTGGTATTGGCTATTCCATTTTTATGGATAACCATGCTTAAAGGGTAATTTATTACTATTTTATTCTATTGTTAACCTCAATGCTAAGTTTATATCAATCTGAGGTTAACCTCTCATTGAGGATTTGGTATCACAAAAAAATACCCCTCAATGAGGATCCATTTGTATCATAAATGTGAATACAATGTGATATATTGGGGTGTTCATGGGCACCCACCTTATACTTCTTGTCATATATATCTTTCTATTTATTTCTTACATCTCTTAAATGCTATATTTAGTTTGATTCTACATATTTTTTGGATATTATCATAGTGAATGCATGTTTTGAAATATATTAGGAATTTTGACAACCCATGAATCTACAATACAATTGTATAGTAGGTGATTTTTTATCTTTAAGATGATATAAAATAGCATTGGTTTAATTATCTTGGACTTGTGAGATTTATTAGGTTTGTCGCATTCACCTAGATTTCTAATATATTTTCAACTATTAAGTTTTTTTATTTAGTCATATTTCGTTGTATTTGTGTAATTATCTTTGTGTTGAAATAGCTTTTCTCTTGTTATTTTAAGACCTCCTACAACAAGTCTCCCTACCTAGCCAAAGCTAATGCCACGAACATATTCACTTTTGTTGATATTTTCAATTCCTCAATAATATTAAATTGTTATTAAGTTTATATTCCCTCATTCCAAGAGATAAAATTTCTAAATTGCCATGTAACAACAATTTGACCTTCACTGCTTAGTGATGGATACTTTTTTTAGAATTTAAGCTTCAAATACTTTGCATTATACAATGATAGGTATTTAAAGTACATAGGATGCCTTATTTAGGCATAACAAACTTGTAACTACTTTTGTCCTATACCACATGCATGGACCTTGTGAAGGGTGGTTAGATCACATGCCCTATCACATGGACTATGATGGTGGTTATACCTTTGTCCTATAATAGACCATGAAAACCATGTGCTGAGTGGTTATTCAAATTACAAATACCTATTATGATGTATTAATTCAAAACATTGTCCCCTTAGTACATCATAGTTTTAGAAAGGAAATTTTAAAATTCTTCAAATTTGACTTGTCCAAATGGTTTTGTGAAGATGTTCACTCATTGTTCTTAAGTAGGACAAAATTTGAGTTGGATATTCTACTATTGATTATGTTCAAGGATTAAGTGACACTCCATGTTGATGTACTTGGTCCTTTCATAAAAAATAAGATTGTAAACAAGATTAAGTATAATTTGATTATCACAATGCATGATTATAGGTTTATCTTGTGGTACTCCATATTTTCCAACATATATTTCACCCATATTACTTCATAGACAACTCTCCTACTACATGATATTTTTCTTTAATAAAAGAATGAGCAATTATTTGTTGTTTCTTGCTTCCCTATAATATAAGTGTAGATTTTAGAAAGA
The DNA here is from genome assembly GCA_028583015.1 of Wollemia nobilis. Taxonomy (NCBI): domain Eukaryota; kingdom Viridiplantae; phylum Streptophyta; class Pinopsida; order Araucariales; family Araucariaceae; genus Wollemia; species Wollemia nobilis. The sequence continues at coordinate 4,989,765 of JAQPPZ010016895.1, forward strand.
ATACATAGCTAGAGGTGGAATTTTGGTCATCAATACAACTTGCATAATTTGCATCTATGTAACCTATTAAGAAGAATTGATTACTCGTCTTGAATTCTAAACCATATCTAATAGTCCTTTGTATATATCTTAAAATTTTCCTTATTGGATTCCAATGTGTCATTTTTTTTTCTTGCATGAAATGTGAGAAATAGCTTATTGCAAAACTAATATCTAGTCTTGTGTAGGTTAGGTAGATGAGACTACCAACTAACTATCGATAGAGTTTTGAATCCACTAGAGGATAGGAATCAAAGAGTAAGATTTGTAGACATAATTCTATAGGAGTTGCTATAGGTTTAAAATATTCCATATGATATTGATTAAGGAGGTTCTTAGCATATTTTCTTTGTGAAACAAATATGTGATGGTGGTTTTATTTTACCTCCAATCCTAGGCAGCAATGAAATAACCCATTTCTTCAAGCCTTCTTTTGTAGCTAGAATCATATTTGTAGAACTTTCTATGATGACCAAATCATCTACATACATATTTATGAATACAATATCCCCCCTTATTCTTTATAATACAAAATTGGATCATATGGGTTCCTTTTAAACCCATGTCTTGTAAAATGTTCATCTATTTTTATATACCATGATTGAGGAGGTTGTATGAGGCCATAAAGAGATTTTATTTATTTGCATACATTTGTTTTATCTAGAGATGATGAATTATTTTTGTTGAGTAAATAAATTTCTTCCTTTAGATCTCCATTGAGAAAGGCACTTTTCACATCTATTTGATGAAAATTCCATCCAAATTGTATGGCTAAAGCAAATATAATTATGATGGATTTTATTTTTGCTATAGAGGTAAAAGTTTCTACATAATATATGACTTCCTTTTATGCCTATCCCTTTGTTATAAGTCTTGCTTTGTGTTTTTTGACACTACCATCTGATTTATATTTGACTTTGAAGACCCATTTTTTATCCAATAACCTTTTTCTTGGTGGAAGATCAACAAGATCCCAAGTCTTATTCTTTATTAGTGCTTGATATTCAATATGCATAGCATTTTTCCAAGGAGTATATTGGAGGGTTTAATGTACTATAGATGGCTCAATTATACTCGTTAGAGTCATATATTTGTTCATTTTTAGTTATGCTTCATGTTCTTGGTCTTGTAGAAGAGGTGTCTAGAATTTTATTTATCCCATATGCTTTCAATGTACTAGTATACCATTTAGGCATTCTCCTTGTATGTTGTGGTGGAGTAGATAGATCTTCTTCATCATTGATATCACTGAAAAACTCTTCATTTGTAGTTTCTTCATCACTTTCAATCATTGCTAGATCTAAGTTAGATGAAGATTTCTATGATGTTGTTGAAGGTGATTTTATTTAATCAAAAATAACATCATGACTAATGTATAATTTCTTTGAATCTAGGTTAAATAGTTTCTAGACTTTTGATTCATCATTGTATCTTAGTATGATGCATTGCTGAGATTTTTCATCTAATTTATGTCTTTTTATTTTGGATTGTGCATGTATGTTGTACACCCAAATACCTAAAGATGAGAGATTTATGGTTTGTGTCCACTCCATGTTTCTTCTAGAGTGATATGTTCAAGTGATGCAATGAGTGCTTGATTAAGTAAATTATTGTATGTACAACTTTTATCTATAAGGAGTGTCCAAGTTGTGAGTATTTCAACATAATCCATACCATTTCCATGATTGTTTTGTTTCTATGTTATATAATATCATTTTGCTATGGTGAGTAGGTTGTTGTCAGTTGTCATTGAATACCATGTTTCTTCAAAAGAATCTAAAATTTTACTACTTGTAAATTTTCCCTCGATCTGAATGGAGGACATGGATCTTTCTTCCTATGGAGGTCTCTACCTGGGCCTTAAATTATTGAAAATTAAAGAATACTTCATCTTTTCTCTTCAAAAAATATACCCACATTTTTTTAGTATGATCATCACTAAAGAGATGAAAATACCTGATCCCATTGTAACTTGAAGCCATGGGTCTGTACATATCAATATGAATCAAATCAGGAGATGCCTTGGTCTAGTATTCTATAGTTTTGGAAGGATCTTGATGTTTCTTCCTAGTTAAGAAACAACGACAAATATATGTAGACTTTTGTAAAGAAGGAAGATCATCAACTATTTTTTTGTTTTGTAATGCAATAAGGTGATCATAGCTCAGATGATCATATCTTCGATGCCAAAGTGATGTAGATATTTTGGAGTCAGCAACTAATTATAGGTTGTAATGATGTATTGTGTTAAGTTCAACCATATTTCCCTTTCCTTTTTTATATGCAATAATTTTGGAGTTTTTAGTTTTAATATGAATTATGCAAAAATTGGATCCTTATTGCTTATCAAACTTGACCTTTAAATTGTGATCAAGTACTTGATTGATAGAGTATATATTTTGTGTCCTATAACATATTGAACTTTTGTGATTTCGTATCTTTGCTGTCCAAGTTGTAACTTTATATCACCTATGCCTTTTATCTCATAGGATGTGTCATCCCCAAGAGAAAATTTTCCTAGATGTCTTGAATACCTTAGGTTTTAGAACCAATATTTTCTTCTTGTCATGTGTCTAGTTGCTCCAAATTTTATATACCAAATATCATTGAGTTGGGTATGTGCAACTAATACATGTCCTTTTTAGATGATATTTGTTTCCTTTTATGCTTTTGAATGGTTGTTTTCTTTAAGAGGTACTTGTTCCAATTTTTGTTGAGTGTGATACCTCTTCCTTTTAAAGTAGATTTATCAGTTTTCCAAACCTTGGTATTTTCTCAATAACATTTAGTGTAGTCACAAAAACATTGTACTTGGATGAGAGTGATCTCAAAATAATCAGAATTAACATTTAATCAAATACTTAAGTCCCTAGTGCTTGGAATGATGCTTGTAGTTCTGCAATCCTTCTCATGAATCCTTCTAGCTTTTCTCCATTCTTCATCTTTAGGTAATGGAGCTTAATTTGGAAAAATAAAATATGATTTTGATTCTTTGCTTCAAACACTATCTTCAACTTCTCCACAGATCCTTGGTTGTGGTTATTTCTCTAATGTATGCTTGGACCTCATCCACTACTCCAAACATGATGATGAGTCTTGCCTTTTGGTCTACCTTGTTCAGGGTCTATATGGATCAAACCAATGATCATTTGGTCAAAACTTGTATTTTGCAATATTACATTAAATTGTTTGTTTCACATAATTTCTTAGGCAATTGCAGGTAGCCAATATCACCAACTCATAGCGATATTTTGCATGTTTCTCACATTTAACTCATGAGAGACTTGAAAAACTCACATAATTAATTTTAAAATGCCATTTGATTTCATTTTTGTATTTTTTCTTCTTTTGCAATTGTGAAAAAATTACTATCAGACACTTTAACCATTTTGAAAGATCCAATTGAATATTTTTAAAGGTATTTTATTTTTAGGTAAAATCTAGGTTTTTTTACCAAACTTTCATTTTTGTTTGTTGTTCATCCACATTAGATAAATTACTTATTCCTTATTTTTTCTTCTTTCTCTTTGAAAAATAGACGAATTCTTTGGATGAGGTCCATGGAACTGCCTCCAACAATAATGATTCTCAACATTTGAGAGGATTAGAGAAGATATACCATAATGATTTCATACATGAGTAGCTTTCAATTTAATCACCTATTCATAGCCAAGACCAACCAAACCATCTAGTTCAAGGGACATAGGAATATATTTTGAAATTTAACAATTGTATAATGTACTTGCTTGAATTTGATAATTATAAATTTTAATTATAATCATTTTTATAAATATCTAATATAAATTCAACTTTCTAACTTTCCAATTATTAATTAGAATATTTTTAATTTTGAAGTGGGTGTGAATTTTAATTATAATCATTTTTATAAATATCTAATATAAATTCAACTTTCTAACTTTCCAATTATTAATTAGAATATTTTTAATTTTGAAGTGGGTGTGTGGTGGTTGTGTTAAATTTCTTATTGATAAGCATAACCCTCTGTGTTGGGGTTTCTCACACTAACCAAATCAAAAAATAATAATAATAATAATCCGCTCATGTAGAGGAGTTGGAGAGCAAGCGGGTAGTTAAAACTCTCCAGTTGAAATTGAAAGGCTGGGTTCAAATCTCTCGGCTCACATGCTACGGATATACTATGTATAAGAGATTACAAATAATAATAATACTAAAAAAAAAAAATTAATTAATTTTATTAATTTTTTGAATTAACAATAAAATCTTCAAAATTAAAATATTACAAATTACAAGTTTTTCAACTATACGATAAAATAATCATTTTAAATAATTTGGGTCCCAATATTTTCTAAACTTTGCTTTTAGTTTATTTTTTAGAAGTAGCTTTAGTGACTTGTTATGAAAGACTTCCATAACTACTCATTGTGATTAATTTTACCTCATTTAAAAAGTTAATATTATCTTTAAATTTAATAAAATATTTAACCTTCGTCAAAGTTGTTTTCCTCTTCCATAACTACTCATTGTAATTAATTTAACCTCATTTAAAAAGTTAATATTATCTTTAAATTTAATAAAATATTTAACCTTCGTCAAAGTTGTTTTCCTCTTCCATAACTACTCATTGTAATTAATTTAACCTCATTTAAAAAGTTAATATTATCTTTAAATTTAATAAAATATTTAACCTTCGTCAAAGTTGTTTTCCTCTTACATAAGAGAGTTGATCTATTTTTAGTAACCGATAAGAGTAGGTTCAAACCACAAGGTTGCTCCCATTAAACCTATTCTACCTCGTAATTGTTAATTGTTAACAAGGTCTGCGTGAATGGTATCTCAAGATTCGTAATCAGATGAGACTATTGCCTTTGCAAACAGGCTGCCCCTGAGGTTTGAACCTGACTGTCTTCTTAAGAAATGTCGGTCTGACAAACACTTACCACTCCACCTAGCCCTTGGAGACATAATCTTCAAAATGGTTAAAACTTTTCCACACCTATCAATCCACTAGACATAATCTTCAAAGTTGTTATTGTTAAAACTTTTGAACGAAGTTTTTTATTTTAATTTATTTGAACATAAGTTAAACAATAACAAGATTCAGATCAGACTACTACTTTTATTAATATTTTTATTTTAATTTATGTGAATCTGAGTGTCTTCCTAACCACCAAACAAACACTTGCCAACCCATTAACCCTAAAAGACATAATCTTCACAGTTGTTAAAACTTTTGAAGGAAGTTTTTTATTTTAAGTTATTTCAACATAAGTTAAACAATAACACTAGTTTCTAACACTTTTATTTTTGGCCTGAACCATAACATTTAATGTGTAAATATTTATATGTAAAACTGTTTTTTCATATTTGTTAATTTTTTTTTACAACTAATAAAAAAATTCAAATCTATTTTAATCCTTTATAATCAATCTAGAAATTTATCCCCCACCATTTACCCTCCATACAGTCCCAATAACATTTGGATTTTTTTTTTTTTTTAAATTCTGTTTTATTTTTTTTTGACTGTTACTCGTTGGCCTGCATATGCATCACAACAGTACAGACTACACATATCCCCAAAGAAATATATAATAACCCAAGATTGTAGATACGTATTTCTTATTGCAGCTAGGCATAGGTGACGATGGAAATTAAGATGGAGACAAATGAGAAAGACAAGGAAAAGGATCAAAAGGGATACTATTAGGCATAGGTGACGATGGAAATTAAGATGGAGACAAATGAGAAAGACAAGGAAAAGGATCAAAAGGGATACTATTAGGCATAGGTGACGATGGAAATTAAGATGGAGACAAATGAGAAAGACAAGGAAAAGGATCAAAAGGGATACTATTCTCAAAAGATGAAGATAAATGAGACAAATTTGATACTGATGAAGATAAATGAGACAAATGAAAAAGCCAAGGAAAAGGATCAAAAGGGATACTATTCTCAAAAGATGAAGATAAATGAGAAGGAGAAGAAACAAAATAAAAGGGTAATAATCTCAAAAGAGTTGCCGGCCTGATCAAGGAACTCTTGGGAAGATTGCATGTGAAATATGGTAATGGTCGTGATTTGAAAGAGGGAGAGACAGCATTAGCAGTATGTTCTGTACTGGGAAGAATGCCTTACCTGAAAAGGAGAAGGAAAAGCTCAAGAAAAAGAAGTTAGAAGAGAAGGAGAAAGAGAAAGAGAAGAAGAAAGCTTTGGAAGAAAAAGAAAGGAAGAGAAAGGAGAAGGAGAAGATGGAGAAAAAAAAGCAGGAGGAGAAAGAGAAGATGGATAAGAAAAAGCAGGAGGAGAAAGAGAAAATGGAGAAGAAAAAACAGGAGGAGAAGGAGAAGCTCAAGAAGGAAAAAGAGAAGGTGAAGAGGAGGAAAGAAAAGGAGAAGGAGAAAAAAAAATTACAAAAAAAAACTTGAAGAATGTTGGTGTAATAGTTCATGTTCATATTCATATTTGTTGAAATACAATTTCATGATGTCTATGGACAGTTTGGTTGTTTTGCATAGGCATTGCTGAAATTATTGGTTAATAATTTGAGGGTCTACAGCAATTTATTGGTTAATAATTTGAGGGTCTAGGGTCTATAGTGTTGATTCATTCTTGATTCATTCTTGTATTTTGTTTTGTTGGCTTGATATTTCAAATCGACCTTTTATGGTAAAATGATGAAATAATGTTATGAATAAGGGCTTTGGTTCTTAGCGATAAAATTTAAAATTTTATAACACAAGTTTGAATTTCATTATTGCTTGCAGCCCCATGACAACATTCTGAATACCCAGGATAATAAAGTGGTAGAATCAATCGTTTATTTCATGGAAATACAGTTCAAATATATTTTATGTTTTCCATAATCTGTAAATCAAAATTCTGTGGAATATTGTTAGTTCTTATTATTAACCATTTATTGTTAAATGCATCAACCTTGTTATATGCATGTGTATGAAAAAATTAAATAAATGTGTAAAGGTATTTGTTTGCCGTTCACTTATATTACAGTGCTCTGTCAGAGCTGGATATTCAAGTTTACTTATTTATTTATTTGCTCAGTATCTTAATTTTAATTAAAGAAGAGATAATATCGTTTCAATAAATTAAAAAATATATATATCTCAATGCAAGTATTGTGATATTGAAGATTTGCTTAGGGGCAGGCAGCAAACCAAACAACGGATTCATTCCATTTCTTGTTCGGATCAGACGGAGGAGGGGGATCTTTTGAATTTATTAAAGTTGGGAGTTAGAAAGTATCTTCTTAGGTTGTTTTTAATTTACAAAAATTAATGAGGTGAAGCGCCTAACATATAGGTTTTTATTGTACAAATTTGAGTTTAAATTTTAATTTTGTTACGTAACATTTTTAACCGTGAATAAAATTTATTCACAAAACTTTACTTTTTAAAATTATAAGAAGGTAATGGTAGTCGTCCAAAATAGGACATAGTGAGTGAGAAGGTGGGAAATAGAGATTTAATTATTGAAGTATTAAAGATTAGGTTTTAAGTATCAATATGATTTCCAATTTTGAAGGATAAATGCACAGTAATTTCATTGTAAAAGGGAATGCATTTGATAATGGTTCCTCTTAATCATCGACTGTGTAAATTTGTGTTGATAATGGTCCATATGTAATCCTCGTTCTCTTAATGTAATTCTTCCATCGCATGAATTTGATTCTGCATGTCATTGTTTAAAATCATTCACCCTTGTCAAGTATTTTATTGGACGCATTCTTAAAGAGCCTTCTCCTAGTGCCTGGGTTAACACAGCTTGGACTCCTCATGGAGTCAAGCTAACGATGGCTCAAAACCTTACAAAGAGCTTTTTTTATTTCACTTTGTGGAAACAATTCATGTTAAGGCGATTTACGAGCATGGCCCCTCGTACATGAGAAGCTCTCTGCTTGTTTTTTCTTCTTGGACTCGTGACTTTTCTATTTCTGAGAAAAGATCTACCAAAGTCCTTGTGTGGGTGGAATTCCCAGGACTTCCTCTACCTCTGTGGCCCTTTCTCAGTCGCATAGCAACCCCTCTAGGGTGTGTTATTTTTGTGGAGGCAAACAAATTTTTCCATGCATGCCCTCAAAAACGTGTTTGCATCGAGATTGATATTTCTCGAGATCTCAAGGAGACTATTGACATACAAGTTGGTGACAGTGTGCTATCCTAGCGGGTCCTCTACATTAATTTACCCAACACATGTTTTCGATTGATATTTCTTGAGATCTCAAGGAGACTACTGATATACAAGTTAGTGATACTGTGTTATCCTAACGGGTCCTCTACATTAATTTACCCAACACATATTTTTGGTTCCAATCCTCAGCACACAAGATCAAAAATTATCCCTTGATGCTGCATAACAGGGACAAGCAGAGCCCCACCACACCAAGTAGGGTATGTTATTTTGGTGGATGCGAACAAATTTTTCCATGCATGCCCTCAAAAACGTGTTTGCATCGAGATTGATATTTCTCGAGATCTCAAGGAGACTATTGACATACAAGTTGGTGACATTATGCTATCCTAGCAGGTCCTCTACATTAATTTACCCAACACATGTTTTCGATTGATATTTCTCGAGATCTCAAGGAGACTACTGACATACAAGTTTGTGATACTGTGTTATCCTAACGGGTCCTCTACATTAATTTACCCAACACATATTTTTGGTGTCAATCCTCAACACACAAGATCAAATATTATCCCTTGATGTTGCATAACAGGGACAAGTAGAGCCCCACCACACCAAGTGCACCCACTTCTCAACCTCAGGAGGATGGTTGGACATATGTGGGAGGACATAAAAATGAACATTTGGTTGTTTCTAAAGGTACATAGTCCAAGTTGGCACATGTCTCAAAGCTGGTAGAAAAAGGGTATGAAAAGAAAAAAGTTGGTCCCCCAACTAAAACTACCAACAATGAGGCTCCTCAATCTCAACAAATTCATACCCCAAGGGATGCAATAGTGGTTGCTTCATAGTCTATCCAATCAGTCAATCCTCCAGTACATTCCCCCTAGCTAATACAAGGCACTCCTGTAGCCTGAGAAGAGGATCTGTAGAAGAAGATGTCACTCCAAAGAAGCAACTTCATATAACCAGTGTTTAGTTGGGCAGATTTGTATCTAATTCATCCACTAACTATAGTGTGTTGGAGTATGTTAGCAATGGTGATGACGAAGATATGTCGTTGGATGTAGAGCCATCATCGATGGAATTGGCGGTTCCTATGGAGGAAGCAAAATCTAAAGATCCCTCCATTTTTGTGTGGTTTCAATGTTCTTGTAGTCCTCAATAGGGGAAAGAATATGGAGATAATCTACCTAAAAAATGGTTTCACCCATTCGACCCAATAGTTCCAACACCTTTGAGGTGTTGGCTTTGAAAAAACGCAGGATGATGGAGCAATAAGTCTACTTGGTGCATAGAGTTACAATTCTACAATTTAGGGTTTTTTTACTCTAGTTTATTTTTCTATGCTTATTTATGTTGTGTATTCACCCTTTTAGGGGTTGGTTCCGATTTTGATTGTATGGGTGACCTTGCGTTCCGAGATGTGATCTTTCTAGCTCCTTTTTTATTGTAACCTCTTTTATTTTTATTGAATATAATTATTGGTTTAAATAAAAATTATAATTATATATAAATGTTTATTTAAAAAAATATAATTATATATAAATGTTTATTTTAAAATATAATTATATATAGTTTGGGGCTGGGTGGAAGGCTTGGTTAGCTGAAGGAACCGCAGCAATTGCTTGTGTTGTTGGGTGGAAGGCTAGCTTAGTTTATTTTGGGTTGTTGGACATTCTGGCTTGGTTGAAGGAACTACAACAGCTAGCCATGTTGTTGGGTGGAAGGTTGGATCAATTTGTGGCTGAGTGTTTGGAATCTTGGTGATTGGTCTTGGAGTTGTAGAACTTTGCACCAATTGCAAGAGCTCCAGATTCTTGTTGGATGTTAGCTTGTTCTATTATCGATGCTTAACTATTATTTCTTTCCATTGGGTAGGAAGCTTTTTCAGTTGGTATGATCTATGGTTGTAAGGTTCCCATTGGATGAGATGATTTTATCTATGGTCTGAGCTCTGGCTCCTATGGGACAGGAGGTCTCGCTCTCTTATTATTTTATATACCCTTTGAAGAGGATTTTTCTTGTTGTTGTTTCCAGCCTGGGCTAGGCAATGCCTATTAGATGAGATATTCTTCTTTTCTTTTTTTTTTATTTGTGGAAAACATCCCAAAAGGGATGCCACTTTCGGGTAAGACCCAAGGAGGCAGGGGTATCCATTCCGCCAAAAATGCCCAGGACTCGGACCTGGCCTACCACCTTTGACATACTCAAGGAGCAAACAAACACACAAAACCAAATTAAAAAAAGTAAATAACAACAAAAATAATAAAATAAAATAAAAAACATGCTCCTTGAGTGTGTCAAAACCAAAAGCACAACCAAACACGCACAATAAGATAAAAGAAACCACAACACAAACCACATAGAAAAACACAAGAACCACATAACAAAACACAAACAAGACAAAAACAACAGAACACTACAAAGACATAACCCAAAAAAACATGAAAAATAAACACAACCAAAACCTAAAAAATAAAATAAATAAAATAAAAATAAAAACAACCAACAACAGACAATAAACAAAAACAAAAAACATAGAAAACACTCACACAAAAAAAAATGAAATAACACAAACAAAGAGAAACCCAAGAACAAGAACAAAAAAAACACAAGAACAATAACAAAAAACATAAAAAAAAAACAAAACAACAAAAACACAAGAACAACAAAAAACAACACAAAGAACACAAAAACAAAACAAAACAAAAGAACCCACCCACCTTAAAAAACTAAACAAAAAAACAAAGAAGACAAAAGAAGAAAAAAATGAACAAAACAATGACCTATCTAGACCAGAAGACTATTAATGCAAGAATCAACAGAGGAAACAAAATAAAGAATAGAATGAGCTAGGGAACTAAAAAAACTGAATGAACCAAAGAGAAACAAAAAAAAAAACAAGAAGAAACTAGGTACCTTCAGAACTGGGAGCCATCCAAAGAAATGATAGAAAGAAGAGCTTCCCTAATTTGAGAAGCCCACCATATAGGAGGGTGGCCATAACAAGTAAGATCACCTTTGTCCAAAGCCCAATTAGCTAAAGCATCAGCACTCTTGTTTTGATCTCTGACCACATGATTGTAATCAACTTTCAAAAATCCCATCCGGATTAACTGAATCTTCTCAATAATTCTTTTTATTCTCCAATCCACCTTATGATTCTTAGAAGGAGTCTTCAAGAGATTAATCATAAGTTGAGAGTCGAATCAACTAACACCTTTTCCCATCCAACCTTAGTAGCCTCCTCGAAGGCCTCTAAGGATACCATACCCCTCAGCAAGGTTATTGGAAAGAATACCCAAATTCTCAGCAAAAGTAAAAACCAGGGAGTCATCTGGAATTCTACCAATTCCTCCCACACTCGGCTTTTCCAGGGTTCCCTCTAGAGGCTCCATCAGTATTGACTTTTCCAAAATCCTTAGGAGGAGGTTGCCAATTTCTAGTCCTATCCATCTTACTAATACTCACATTCCCTTTAAGTTGGTTGCCCTTAGAAGGTTTAATCTTCAATATTTGCATCACTTGATCCCATCTTTGGTGGGAGTTTTGGGGGTGATTAAGGAGTTGATGGACTGATTCAACTAAGTTGGCTATGGTCTTTTGCCAAATATAGTGAATATCCTTCCTATCTTGATTAAAAATTTGGCTGTTCCTTTCATTCCAAATATTCCAAAGAAGAATGGTAGAACCCATCCAAACTAATTGCCTAATAAAATGATCAACACCCTCTTGATTAGGCCAATCCCTCCAAAGCTGTTCAAAAGTGAAAAAATTGGACCACTGTAAGCCAAGTAAAGTTGCCATTCTCCTCCATAGCTCAGAGGCTAAAGTACACTCAATAAAAATATGGTTGATATTTTCTACATTCTCTTCACACATTTCACATCTAAAAGGGCCATGAAAACCACGCTTCATAAGTTGCTCACCAAGAAGCACCCTACGATGCAATAAAAGCCAATTAAAGAACCTCACCTTAGGCCAGAGCTTTTGAGCCCACAATTGAGAAAATATGTCAGAAGAATGGTTGGGATTATTATGGCATAAGGTCAAATAACCTTGAGCAACTGAATACTCACCCTTAGTAGTGTTGTTCCATCCAAAACAATCTTTTTCATGGGACCAAGAGAGGGATCTCATATGAAGGATGCCTTGGATATCTTGTCTTTGCCTTTCTGGGATTTGAATAGGCCAGTCCTCAATAGGGATCCAATATCTACCAACCTTTGAATTACCAAGATGGTACCGACAGTAATTAGCCACCTTTATCCAATTAGCTCGGTGAAGCTCCTCCATCCAAGGCCTCCAATCGAGAAACCGAGTTATCAAAGGCTTGTGACCATCCCAAGAATCTATCCAAAAATTTGCATGTTGACCATTATGAATGATCCAAAATAATTTTTTCTTTATCAAATCCTCACCAGTCTTAAGAACTGCTAAAATGGGAGAACCTTTGGTAGGAAGTTGATAGCGAACAAGGTCTTCAGGACTTTTGTTCTCAACATATTTAGCACGGAGATTATTGGCCCAAAGAGCATTGGGGTTATGCAACATCCTCCAATATAATTTAGCAGCTAAAGCTTTGTTGTTATTAATTGAAGACCGAAATCCTAACCCCCCTTCACTCTTAGGAAGACATAAAGTATCCCATTTCACCAAGGCCCATTTTCTTTTCTCCTTAGTACCACTCCAAAGGAAACGATGACTGATTTGATCCAATTCTCGAAGAACAGCCTTTGGGATATTCAAAATGGAAGAAACATAAATAGGAATAGCTTGAAGGACTGATTTTACCAAGGTGATTCTACCCCCGTAAGAAAGCCACTTGTTGGTCCACTTTCCAATTTTCTTCTTGACTTTGTCCAACAACCAATTCCAATATTTATTTTTCTGCCTTTGAATATTTATGGGAATACCTAAATAAGTGATTGGAAGAGAGGTCTTCTTATATCTTAATTTATCCAAGACCATGGATTCCTGTCTAGCAGAGCAGTTGAAAGAAAATAACTTTAGATTTGTCTTCATTGATCAACCGCCCAATAGCCTTAGAAAAATAGCTAATGATTTGCTTAATATTAGAAGCTTCCTTAATTGTAGCTTTACCTAAAAGGGTAGAGTCATCCACAAATTGAAGATGAGAGATAGGTCTAGCTCCATGAGCAATGGTAACTCCCTCAAGGGTTTTGTTTTCCCTCTTTTTGGTTATAGTCCTACCCAAGCATTCAACAAGAATGATGAATAAATAAGGGGATAGCGGGTCACCTTGCCTAATACCTCTGGAAGCTGGGAAATACAGAGAAGGCCTGCCATTGATAAGAACTAAGTAGGAAACTCGAAGAGATACATCCCATAATCCAATCCATCCAATCCTTAGAGAAACCAAATTGCCTCAAAACTTTGATAAGGAAGTGCCAATCCACTCTGTCATAAGCTTTGGATAAGTCTAACCGGATGAACATAGAAGGAGAATTTTGCATATCCATGGAATGGATGGCTTCTTGAGCAAGAACTATCTCATCTACTATTTGACGTCCTTCCACATATCCCCCTTGCTCTGGGGAAATAATCTTATGCAAAAGAGGCTTCAACCTTTTCGCCATGATTTTAGTAATAATTTTGAGAAGAACATTACATAAAGCAATAGGTCTAAAAGCTGAGATATGATCAACCTCTTGAGCTTTTGGAACAAGAGTAATATAAGTTTTATTGATAACCTTCAAAATTTCTTTGGATTTCCTGGCTTCTTCCACCACCTCTAATAAATCAACATGAAGGATATCCCAAAACTCTTGGTAGAACTCAATAGGAAAACCATCAGGACCTAGGGGTTTTCTCTTTTTGCATTTTAAAAACTACTTGTTGAAGCTCATTGATAGTAACAGGAGCAAGTCAAAATAGAGTTCTCCTCGTAAGTGATAAGAGAAGGGATTGCTTGAAGAACATTTTGTTGAGAAGTTGAGTCAAGAGGAGTAGCAACAAAAAGATTGGAAAAGTAATCAACAACAATAGAGTTCATGCCATCCCAAGTATAAACAACATCTCCAGAATCTGATTTTAAGGAAGAAATAAAGTTGTGAGATCTTCGAGCTAGAAGAGATTTGTGGAAGAAATTTGTGTTTCGATCTCCTTCTTTGAGCCATTGAATTCTAGATTTTTGCTTCCATAAGATTTCTTCTCTTTTTTCCCATTCCTCTAACCGAGTTGTGAGTTTAATTTCATCTCGCACTTCTCTTCTCTGTGAGGCCATCTAAATGGATTTTCTTATTCAAATTTTCAATATGAGCAATAACTTCATGTTTTTTTTTATGAACATCCCCAAACTCTTTCCAGTTCCAAGTCTTGATTTTGGATTTAATGTATTGCAGTCTTTTGGCAAAATAGAACATCTTAGTCCCATGCCTAGGTTTACCTTCCTTCCACCATTGTTGCACATGAGGTCTGAAGGAAATGTCTCTAAGCCACATTAATTGAAAACGAAAAGGAGAGAAACTCACATTGGTTTTCCACATTTCCACCATGACTGGCCAATGATCCGAACCAACATTATTAAGAGTCTTCACTTTAGGAATGTGACCATGGATTAAGAAATTTTCAGAGAGCAAAAACCTATCCAATCTCTCCATTATACAAGCTAAGCCTTGCCTTCTGTTAGACCAAGTCATAAGGCCATTATCTCGGTTGGATATCCACAAGATGGAGGTTTGCAATATATTCGCTCATGAGGTCGATACTTTTGTCCAAATTTCTATTTCCCCCCTTTTCTCATCTAGAGAGAGGATGGTATTGAAATCTCCTCCGATCAAGATCCAAGCTTTAGGAAAATGAGAGATAATATGAGTAATATCCTTCCACTGTCTTCTTTTTTCCTCCAAAGAAGTCGAGGCATAAACAGTAATGCAGAGCATAATCTGGTTGGAATGTCTACTTTGAATAGCTATAGCCAACAAACCCCAACTGCCAACCATATGGTGAATAACTACCTCTTTTGGGTCCCAAAGACAAGCAATGCCACCCAAAGTCCCTTGGGAACTGAGGGAAACCACTTTTCCAGCTGGCCAAATTTTATTGGCAATTAAGTCCATATCCTCCATTGACATCTTTGTTTCTTGAAGGAAAACAAGATGTGGATGATTTATCTGAATCATTCTTCTAATTTCATTTTGTTTTGAAAGACTCCCTTTGAGTCCTCTAATATTCCAAGTGATGATCTTCATTAATACCAGGGCTAAAAATGTTGGGAAGGGCATTAATCTTACCTTCCTCTACAAGCTTTTCACCTTCTTTTACCATATGATATTGATTGGTCTTGCGACCTACTTTTTGATTAGAATCCATCTTCAATTTTTTTTTCCCTATTTCTTGACTTATTCCAATTGAATCCGAGATGGCTTCTAACCTTGAAGAATGCTCATACACAACCAAAATTTTACTAGATGGTTCAATGGAGTCTATATTGGGACCTGCATTATTTGAAGTTTTGACATTTGAAATATTGTTTTTCTTGTGTAAATTTTCTCCTTTTTTTCTCTGTTGAAAATTTTTGATTTGTTGGTTTGTCTCTCGAGTTCTTTCCTTCATATTTAAATTGTGTTTCTAAGATTTTAGTTTCCATTATTTCCTCTTCCTCACTTGGGACATCATTTGTGGAAAGGATTTCAAACATATTAGCAAATGACTTTGATTGATCCTTCATTACTCGGTTTTTTCGAGTGTTCTTCTTCTTAGGTATTTGGAAACCTCGTTGAGTTTATATCTTCTTTCTTTTGATCAGGAATTTTATTTGGGCAAGCACCGGCCAAATGACCATATTCATGGCAAATTCTACAACGAAAAGGAATGTTCTCATAGTCCACTACTTGCTCCCAAGTGTCTTCCCCAAATTGTAATGTGATATTTTTAGGTAGGGGTTTGTCAAAATCCATTAAAACACAAATTCGAGCATAAATAATATGTTCAAAATTTTGAGTACAATCAGCAATCATCATAAAAGTTCCTAAAGAGTTTCCAATTGAAGAAAAAATAGTAGGATTCCAAAATTCAATAGGGAGGCCAAAGAGTCTAACCCACACGGGAGCTATAGAAGGCATCTCTTCTTCGGCTTTAAATTTAGTATGCCAGGGCTTCATGAAAAGCCCCGCCCTTCCAAAAACCAAGGACCCCCTTGAAAATTTTTCTCTCTATCTTCATTATTAGCAAATAAAACAAGAAAATAACCATTTGGATAAATAGAGATTTGTAACTCACCTTTAGTTTTCCAGCTTTTTGCAGCCCGAACTTTGAAAGCAGATAGGCTCAGGCAAAAACCCACGAACCGACAAATTAGTCCTCTTTTTTCCAAATCTTCAATGCCAGTTTGAATGTTACCCATATCAAGCTTAACAATAGGAGTTCCATCACTGCTTTAAGACATCCTGACTTCGTTTTCCTGGGATCAATCTTAGGCATTCTTAGAGGTTTATGAGAAGCCCTAATATTGATATTAGCATTGGGCTGAGGCTGTCCACCACGAAGGGCATCCCTAAAATTCATTTTTGGGACCGAGTCTTCAAAATTCTTACCCTTGACAGGGGTTTTCACAAGTAGAATTATTTTGTGGGTGCACCTTAGCACCAGATTCACTTGAGATATGAGCCATTTTTTGATCAACTGCTTGAAACTTATTTTGTGGTCTCTTTAATCCTTGCCCTAGACGCCGTGGAAAGGTATGGTTTTCACTTTTCTTTTGTGCAGCAAATTGGAAGTCATTGTCACTCAAGTTCATAGTATGATCTATTGAAAGACAAATTTCTAACCCATCTTGTATCCCCTGCAACATTTCTTGCTAAAATATTGAGCATAAACCACAAAAATATTGGTCGCTAGGGCCCGAAGGCCCTAAAAACCAACCTCTGGAGCTGCTTGCACTCAACCCAGATGAAACCCTCGCATAGCCGCTTGCCAAATATATCGTTCACACATAGGGATGTGCTAGGATCTGTGTTGCTCCAAATGATATGAAAATTGGTGGAGACGTTCTAGGGTTTTTCAGGCATCTACCCTCAAAATTTCAGCTCAATCCGAGTTCGGATGAGTGAGATATGGCCAAAACGAGTTTGGTAGTTTGGGCAGTCCTCTATTTTTCTTGTTAATTGTATTAAATCAAATGTACCCTGAGATATTCTTCTTTGCACCTTGTGTTTCAAATTTTTTGTATTTACTTTCAGTTTGGCTTTGGATATTTGCTCTCTTTTGGATGGAAAAGGTTTGTTGCAGAGTTCTTGAGGGGTGGGGTTTTTAATTTTTAAGCTCTTTGTTAGGCGGGATGACAATTCAAATTTGAATACCCTTAAGCTTAGATTTTTGTTTTCCTCTTTGGAAGGAAATTTTTAAGTTGGTGACCCGAGTGTAGGATTTTTTCTTGCTGTTGGTGGTTGTGGTTTCGGATGCAGGGCCCCTATTTGGTAAAAAATATTTTGTGCACTCTGTGTTTCAATTGTGAGAACCTTTCCTTCTGGGCTCCAACTGTAGGTTCCTTTGTGCTTATTGTCAAATATCCAATTTCTAATCTGCTATGGTTTGGATCCTAGGTTTCAGAGCTCCAACTCTAGGTAGGATTTCTAAAATTTGAATTTTAGTTTCAAATTATGGTGCTCATTTTAGGTGGGCTTGATTTGAATTTGTTGTTGGTTGGTCCCCGATGTTTGTTGGATATTTTAATTTAGGACATCTTTTCTCTTGTTTTATTTGAGTTGGTTATTTTATTGCTAGATTGTATCCAACCAGTTTTGCTCTCTTTTAATGTGAGGTACTCCTTGGGTTTGGCTTGAGAGTGCCTATGCTTTGTAAAAGGTTTGGGACCCTTTCAAAACCCATTTGTTTACCTAATCAAAAAATATATATATGAAATTTAGTATATATTATTACGAGTATAACAAAACCATATAATATAAACTAATTGTTTAAATTATAAAAAATTATAAGGAAAAACAATTAAACTCATGTCCTTAATTCCTAATATCCATGTCACCGTTATATTTCATATGTTGCTTTAGTATATGATACAAGCATGTAATGTTTTTGAGGTATGGTTTTACACTTGAAAATGCCCATTTTTTTTTAAATCCTAACCACACACTGTTAGGGGTATAACTTTGTGCTTGGGAATTTGTTTTGATCAATTTAAAAAGCATTGGAAAGATTAGAGAATAAACAATAATTTCATCAAGCAACTTGTCATAGACAAATTTGTTCACAAATTTGTAGAAAAAACACTATGAAGGCCCTTAAAAATGCAAAATAAAATACTACTAAAAATAGTAATTTTTCTTTTTTTAGATTCTTGTAGCCAAAATACATCTCTAGCTATGTTGATATATCAATAGAAGACAAAACATAAAAGGATAAGTCATATGTATTTATTTTTTATTTAATATGCACTTTGTACTTCATGGAAGGTGAAACACCACATTTATATATGGGTGACCTTATAATTGAAGACAGGTGAACCACAACATTCCTATGTAGGTGATCATTTACATTCAATACGATGGATTTCCAACACACTAATTCTTGTATAAAGATAGATGCATATGTGACTGTAAAAAGCATGACCGATGGATGCAATGTTATAGCCTCACATCTCTTCTCAAAGATTGATTATATTGTACTATATTTTTTTAAGCAATAAAACGATTATGCTACTTTGCTTATGTATTTTTATGTTTGGTTTATTATACTCTGATATTTTTAATATTGCACTCTTTCATGATCTTCCTTAACTCAAAATTCTAAGTTTTTTATTAGTTAAAATTTTGATTTTTAGATTAGTGGTATCAAAGCAATTTATCCTTTGAGTGTATGCCCATAAAGACAATATTATGATATCAAAATTTTAGGTATCATACATGATATCCCTATGATTAAATTTTTTATCATTCCAAATGATCTCAAGTGAGAACCAAAATGGATAACATTGAGATAGTCAATCCTTTCAAGGATATGTTGAACAAAACCCTTGTGAAATAGAGGAATAAGATGATGGATTAGTTTACTCAAATTCTTCAATGGCTCCTTGCTATAAATTTTGCAGCTTCCTTTGCATAACTTCTCACTGCACTAGCACCATTCAATGCTTCCACACCTTTTAAGGTGTAGGTGAATTTTAATATTCCTAATTTTGAAGTAAAAATAATGTTGATGCCTTATAAAATTGGTTAGATCAATTATATTCATACCTATCTATAAATAAGTTTATCAACAAGTAAAAAATCACTTTTGCACTCTTCAAAGCTCCATTACCTGTTTGAAATGGGTGGGAAATGTATTGTAATAAAGTTATGAAAGAGAATGAAGATGAAGTAGTGTTCACATGGTATTATTTCATGGAGGATGTTAAGGAAGAATACTATCCCATGGGAGCCTATAAAGACCAATATATGTGATGGAAACAATTGTATCAAGGTAAAGATCTATTTGTTCATGGTTATACTAATCCTTTATACTCCATGGTAGTAAAACTAGGTATTCAAGATACTAAAAGGCATTAAATCCTTAAGTACTTTAGTGGGATGCAATAGTGCATTTAAGTGGATATAGATATCTTCAAATTCAAAATATTGGGAGAGGCATATATATACTTGTCAAATTGGAGTAGAAGCACAAAAACAAAAATAGAAGAGGGGCAAATAATAAGATGTAGAACACTAAATACTAGGTAAATAAAGGCAAGAGTGACTCTCCAAAGAATCAAGATAAATTGTTCAACCCTAAAATCAAAATTGGAAGCAAAAATACTCCCAAGAAAAGAATCCCTTGAAGCCAAGACTAGCAAATGGTGCAACTATCACAACAACAATTGATATTTGAAGAAGTATCAAGTAATTCAATCATTACTTGTTGAGTTGCAACCCTCTACATCTACTACACCAGTGCCTCCAAATCCATAATTTGAGGATAGAGGAAATTAAATTATGAAATCCAAACCAAAAAACCATTTCCACCATATATGTTGTCTCAAAGGAGTCACAAAAAGACTCACAAGAGAAGGAACACATATTTTATTCACAAATATGGGTCAAGGGTAAGTCAATATATTTCATTAGTGATAATATAAGTCAAAAGAATCATATTTCTATTTAGATGGTAAAGGATTTAAATATACCTATTAGACCACACCCAGAATCATATAATGTTGGATGGTTACCATAGGGAAGAGACATTTGTGTCAACAATATCTTCTCTCTTATGCCATCAAGCCCTTCAAGAATATTAGTGTGATGTTATACCTTTGGAATTTTATGATGTGATTTTGGACCAACCATTTATGTGGAAGAGGCATGGTGTTTACAAGTCTAGACCTCAAAGTGTCATCATCACCATTAGAGGTCGATGCTTCAAGATGCTAGAAATATCTTCTATTTTTATTTTTTTAATTAGTGTTAAACAATGCAGAAATATGATATCCAAAACAAGAAAATTCATTTTATTGATGATCAAGTTGCAAAGTACAAAGAGGACTATTCCTACATCAATTGAAAACCCTACACAACAAAAGTAGATGGACCAAATTATGGTGGAATATGATGACTTTTTAAGTCACCAATAGGGGTTCCACCTCATTATGAGGTAAAGCATTCCATTGATTTCATTCTTGGTTCTCCTTTTTCTAATACACCTATTTATCATAGATTAGTCCTATAAAATGATGAAATTAGAAGGCAAATCGAAGAATTGTTTCAAAAGGGGTACATCATACCAAGTGCTTTATCATGTGGTAGTCGAATTATCTTAGATCCAAAGAAATATGAAACATGGTAATTTTGTATTGATTATAGAGTTTTGAATAAAATCACTTTGAAGAACCACTATCCAATCCCTTAGATAAATGACTTGTTGGACTAGCTTTGTGGTGCAAAGTTCTTCACCAAATTTGACTTCAAATATAGCTACCATCAAATATGCATAGAGCCCACTTGTTAAAATAAACTTTTATAATTATAGCAATAGTAGTAGCAATCCAATAATGCACAAGTAACATGACCCATATGATAATAACAATATAAAATCAATTGCCAAAAAATAATATATATAATAATAAAATCTTAGATTCAAATCAATAAAAATTCGTAGCAACTTAGATATGGAAAAGTCTCATAGTCACTTGGAGAGGGTGAAGTCTCATATGTGCAAACATGACTAAGATTTGAATATCAAAATATGATATAAACTACCACCTCACTCTTCCTATTTATAGATTAAATTAATCATTCACTCTAATATTATTGCTCAAGGGTTGACTATCTAAACCTAGGGCTCAAGCTTGTAAAAATAAAGATAGCAAACATGGATATATTAGAATCATTACATGGCTCCACCTCTCATAAGCTTTATCCTCAAAGTTAAAAAAAATTGTGAAATGCTCTTAGGCTCCCATGTAGCATCTTATTCTAAGTGGTCTTGATATTTGATTAGGAACTCTTGAATTTATCGAGACCAAAGATGACAAACTCTAGACCACATCATTGGTCCAGGTTGGAGAGTGATTCAACCTTTTTAATTGACTATTGGAAGCTCCATCTAGAAATGCATCTTTCAATAAATATCCTATTTGAGATAAGATACATGAAATACAATATGGATGCAATATGGTGGAAGATCCAATTGATATGCCACTTTGCTTTTTTGGCAAACCACCTTGTAGGGTCCATAAATCAAGCATCAAACTTTTGATTGGACCTAGTCTTCAAGGATAATTGATTGTAGGGTTGTAGGCACAAAAGACCATATATCCTATGATAAATTATTGTTCAGAATAGTATAAATCTCATTGTTGCTTCATGCGATTTTGGGCCTAGATCAAATTATCTTCAAGAAGTTGAAGCACAAGTAATAATTTTTATAACAAATCATCTACCTAGGAAACCTTGGAGGATCCTGGAATATAGTCTACTATTGATGGAGTTTTTTTACCATACAATGCTTCAAATGGGGACATCTTGGATATGAATGGTAATAAGTATTGTGCCATCATTCAGTTAATGAAAGCCACTAAATCTAGTTGTAATTCTTGTCTTGATAAAAATAACGAAGGTAAGTACCCAAAATTTTATCGACAATCTTTGCTTACCCTTTAAAATTAGGATGATAAGAAGAGAACATACTCAACTTGATACCACTAAGACAAAATAATTCTTTTCAAAAGTTACTAGTGAAGATAAGGTCATGGTCACTCACAATGATTTTGGGCATACCATGTAATTTAAAAACATAATCAAGAAATACCTTGGCCACCTTACTTGCTAAATATGGATGCTATAATGCACAAAAAATATTTTACTTAAAAAGGTGATCTACTACTACAAATATTACCATTTACCCTTAGATTTGAGAAAGTCCTCTATGAAATCAATGGATATGTACTCCCATTAGTGGTCAAGGATAGGTAAGGGTTGAAATAATCTAGGATATTTAATTGTTTTTCCTTTGTTACAATGAAACACTTCACACTTGGCCATAAATGTCTTGACATCTACTTTTAATACTTTCCAAGAAGAAGATTGCTTCACTCGTTGGTATGTTTTCAAGAGTCCTGAATTTCTAGCCAAAGGAGATGCATGCAATTCTTGGAGAACATTTGGCTTAGTAACAAAGTATGAAGGAATTTAAATGTGATCCATTTTGTAATGCACTCCAATATATGAAAAACAATAATACAATGATGATCATGCCTTTCCTAAATGATCCACTTAATCTCTAAATCATAAATATAATCTTCTCAAAGTTGAGAAAGCCATTGTGAATAGGACTAGATATGATATTTATAATAATAACATCCTCATATTTGTAAGACAAGGTATCAACCACCACATTCTCCTTTATTTTCTTTTATTCAATGAAAAATCATAACCTATGAGCTTGGTCATCCATTTATTCTTTTCAAGTCATAAGAGTCACTACTTTAAAAAATGCTTAAGTTTGCTATGGTCAATCTTGATTATGAAGCAATGCCCCAACAAATAAGGCCTCCATTTCTCTATGGTAGGAAAAATAGCTAATATTTCCTTCTTATAAGTGGACCATCCTAGATTCTTGTCCAAAATTTGCTTACTTTTAAAGGCTAATGGGTGACTATCCAATTCCAATACATATGGCATAAGCATAATACTCGATGAAAAAAGGTTTGCTAAATTTATGAGTGGTCAAAGTAGGAATGGTACACATAGTTTCTTTGAAGGATTGAGAGACATAGGAAGTGGCTTCAAACCAAAAAAAGGTATCCTTTTTGTGAGAGTAGTAAGAGGAGTTGCAATTATGCCATAGTTGTAGATAATTATTTTGTAGTATCCTATGAGTAACAAGATTCCATGGACTTTTTTAAGGTATTTGAGCAGGGACCAATCTTGCATAGCTTTGATTTTGCTAGGATCTATCTTGAATCCTTTCTAAGTTACTGCATGTCCCAAATATTTTACCTCTTGGAATCCAAAGTGATATTTGTACCTCTTAATAAAATGTTTTCCCCTTTATCATACGTGAAGAACTTTGTTGATATTAACTATATGATTCTCCTAGGAATTGATATAAATTAAAATAACATCAAATAAAACTAGGACAAACTCACAAATAAAAAGATGAAAGACAAAGTTCATGACACTTTGGAAAGTGGAAGGAGCATTAGTGATACCAAAAGGTATGAGTAGAAACTTATAATGACACTCATCTATTCAAAAATAAGTCTTATGGGTATCCTCTTCTCTAACCCTAATTTGATGAAACCCAAAACCTAAGTCTTTTTTTGTAAAGTATCTAGCACCATGTAATTCATTCAACATCTATAAAAGGAATATGAAAATTATTTTGATATTGATCATGTTGAGAGGATGGAAATTAGGATGCATGCACCTTGAATTATCCTTACATCATATCATCACCACTTGGAGAAGTATGGACTAATGCTTGGATGGATGGTTCCTTGCTCCAATATTTCCTTGACCAACATCTCAATTTTTGACTTTCTGGGGGTAGTGGTAAGGATGCACAATAGGAGGTTGAATTCCTATAACAATGTGGATGGCATGATCATGTGTGTCCTTAAGAGGTAGACCCATAGGATCACTCAAGATCTCCTTATAGTGATCCATAGAGGAGCTAGAATAAGTGGCTCTAAATACTGAACCTCCGTGCAATTGACTTGGGAAAATAATCCACAACAACCATAATATTGGTTTTTCTTTACTAAAAAAAGCATGAAAATAAGCAACTTGGTACCTTGTTAAATCTATACCTATGCCTTCAGTTATGTAGTCAAAGGATATAATCTTCAATAATCTTCCCATTTTGATCTTACAAAAATAAAAACAAAGCAACCTTGACATTCATTATTTTTGTCAATGAATTAGTTACTCACTCTACTTTGATTGATGATGTCCATGGTCAACATGATGTTATTCTCATGAGAAACTAGGTATTGAATCATGTTTTGATTTATGCTTTTGAACTTACCATAAAATAGCATGCACCAACATAGATGATATGTGATTACAACAAATGATGGTACATAATGGTCATTGGTCTATCTTAAATACTAGATGATAAAATCTCAAACAATGCAATGGCTTAAAAATGCTTTATGACCATTCTTGAAACATTCACTTGTAATATTCATCGAGAAAGCAATTAAAAATTATTTCATACCTTTCTTAATGTTTTATAAATTTGCAATGTATATTTTTAGATAGGCATATGTTAATCAATCATGATCATTTGTGCCACCTTGCTCAAATTGTGCTAACTCTATATTCTAGTGAACTTTTAGAAAGACCTGCTCTAATGCCACATATTGAAAATAAATATTAAATATATAAAGTTACTATCAATTTTATTATCATCAAATTTGTTATATATTAAATCTACATATATTACAATAGTAGTTTGTTACAACCTCCATATGGGAATGAACGAACACGTTAAAAATATGCTCAATTAGCATTTATTATCTCAAATAATGTATGCAAATAATGTAATAGGTTATGCTAACAAGTTTAAGTAAAGCTTGCATCTTTCTAAAGCATCTTTATAATGGGCCTTACTAATAATGCAAAATTAGTGATGAATTTGGCCACAAATTGAATCCCACCTAGGAAGACCTAATTATTTTGACTGATGAAGGTAGTGATAATTTTTGTATAGCTTTAATATGGTCTAGGTCTATTACAAGCCCTTTTTTTGACACCATATGAACCAAATATTTTCCTCCTTGGATAAAAAATAGATTTCTTAGGGTTACAAAAATTCCATATTCTTTGTATCTCTTAAATATAGATTTCAACTGTTCCATTTATTTAATATTGTTTTTAAAGAACATTTTTAGGCAATATATATATGAGGATAATCTCATTAATCAAGCCAACAAATACAATATACATTTCTATCTAAAAAGTGACCCCTATGTTAGACAATCTGAATGACATCCTTTGACCTTGGCCATCTTACTTGCCAAATAGGGATGCTACAACACATAAAATTAAGCATACTTGGAAATGTTAGATTTTTAGCCAGATTCAATCATAGGTCCTAATATCCAAGATCTTGATTAGTCTCAAATATTAAAGAAATAAATATAAATGGCCAATATTAATGAACATAACATTCATGAAAATAACAATAGTAATATGAAATAAATGGCCAATATCATTCATGAAAATAACATGAAGAAACTTACAAAATTTTATTGCTCAAGTTGTATACAATCTCAATATGCAACACTTATTTCTCTGATGATACTTCGATTATTCTTTCATGGAGCTTTATCTCCATAATATAACCTTTGCAAGTTGACTCTTGGACTCTTTGTTTGTTGTTCTCATCACATATCTAGGAGATGCAACCTTTTTTATTCCATGCATAATAAAAATGTCTCATGCCTCTTGGATTCAAATCTTTCCACTTGTGTACATGACTCTTGACTCTCTATCTATTTGAACACTTTACTCTATGACACTTGCACACTTTATTACATAACACGTGCACTTTCTCACTCTACACGTTTGCACATATTGTTACATGACACGTGCACATCCTACACATAGACACATACTTTAGGGAAATATAAATCATACACCTAAACTATAGACTCAAACCCTATTCTAATATTTATATATTTACAATTGTACCATAGGGGTACATTAGCATGTACCAAATAATGTAATATTCTCTAATAGGAAATACGCCTACTAGCATAAATATCATAATTTAACCCTTAGATTTGGAAAGGCCCTCAATAAAATACATGGAGGTCTAGTCTTACACAAATTTGATCTTGTTAGGATCTACCTTGGCTCCTTCTTGAGTTACTATATGTTCTAAGTATTTTACATCATAAAATCTAGAGGGGCATTTGGACCTTTTGACAAATAGGTTTCCCCTTTTCATAGGTGAAGAACTTCATCCACATGAACTATATTATCTTCCCAGTACTTTCTATAAACTAATATATCATCAAATAAAAGTAGGAAAAACTTCCAAAGAAAAGAATAAAAGACTAAGTTCATGAGACTTTGAAAATTGGAAGGAGCATTGGTCAGACCAAAAGGTAGTTTTAGGAACTCATGATGATCCTCATGTGTATGAAAAGTAGTCTAGGGATATCCTCTTCTCTAACCCTAATTTGATGAAACCTAGAATACAAGTCTAGTTTTGTAAAGTATCTAGCACCATGCAATTCATCCAATAAATAATCTATAATAGGGATAGAAAACTTATCTTTGATAGTGATATTGTTGAGAGGATAAAAATCAAGACGCATGCACCAAGAATTGTTCTTACATTGTACCATAACCATCAAAGAGCAGTGTGATTTGATTCTTGGATAGATGATTCCTTGCTCCAACATTTTCTAAACCAACTTCTCAATTTTAGATTTTTAGGGCTAGGGATAGTAGTAAGGCTACATATTAGGAGGTTGACTTTTTGGAACAATGTGGATGGCATGATCATGTGTGCATTTAGAAGTAATACCTCTAGTATTACCAAAGACCTCACCATAGCAATCCACAATGTTTTACAAATCTAAAGGAACAACTAGAAGAAGTGGCTCTAAATACTAAACCTCCATGTAATTGACTTAGGCAAAGAATCTGTGACCAACTTTCTTCAATATCTTTTCCATGCTATGTAAAATGACCAACTTAGATGGAGGGGATTGGATTCCTTGGAGACAAATGACCTTTCCATTCTTTATTCACTTGATATATAATATTTACAAATTGATAATAACATCACTAAGCTGAGATAGCCATTATACTTCCAAGATGATAGTTTCACTACCCAAATTCATGGTAAAGAGGTTGCCTAACCAAGTATATTCCCCCATTTGAATGTTAACCTTAGTCATTTGACCCATACACTATGCAATATCCCATTTTGAAATTAATAATTGGAATCTATATTAATTTTAAGAGTTGATATACAATCCCATATACTTTATTATCTTAATTTCTATATATTTATGTGTGCTACCTAAATCAATCAATATATTGATGCACTATTATTTAATGAATCCTTGTATCTTGATAGTATGGTGAGTTTGGATCCCTATAAGAGTGTGATCAGAGAGAGCCATGGTATCATCCCCATGTTTTACCTCATCTAATTCTATTGGTTGATTTTGTTGCAATGAATCTTCATATTCATATATAGGTATGTCTTCATCTTCCACTTGAAAGCTATAGCATTATTCATGGGCCTAATATTTGGAATGATGAGAATTAAATATGATATGGAAAATTCCTTAAGAGTGCTCATTATTTTGATAACATCAAGAGTTGAAATCATATCTATGTTGGGGACTTGGCTCTTGAAGCTTTGGTTATGTTTCCAAAGCTATACATTGAGCATTGTCGAGAGCATAAGAGTCAAGAATATTGACTTCTCATCAAATTTTATCCTTAATACCATGGTGAAAGGTTGAGATCAGCAACATTGGATTCAATTGGTGGGTGTGGGTAAGAAGACTTGTGAACTCTATATAATACTCTTGAAATATTATTGTTTTATTTATTTGCATTAAATAAACTACATACAATATGGAATATCCTTTGTTAAATCTTTAGAGGAATCCTTATTTGAAGTCTAGATACAAAAAATAAGCCCCTTATTGACAAATTTCTCACAACAACCATCAATGATCATGGTTTTCCAACTTAGTATCCACTAATGTGACACAACCTACTTTAGGAATATGGTGTGGGCCTATAATGCTATCCAACTTGGTTAGCCACCCACATGGATCGACAACCTCAAATGTGGGTATATCGATGCATGGAACATGAATATCATGAGGTCAATCAAGGAAATTAGAAGTACCTTGGTAGGAACCTAGGGTTCCTAGCACAAATAATTGATAAATAAATAAATAAACCTAAATCTAAATGAATCGCTTTTGAATTGTCGGGAAGTCCCTTCAATGATTTTATAATCATATATTATATATTTCATGGATATCTCTTATGATAGAATAGTATGGTGTTTTATACCCACTTACGGTTATAGGTGAAAGGTTGCAATGCTTCCTAACCCTAACCTTATAATAATATAATAATTAATATAATTAATTATTATATTATTTTATTATTATAACCATAGGATAAAATATATTATTATTATTATTATTATTAATTAATGTTAGGATAGTATCCTAACATGCCATCCCTCTTTGAAGAGCTTTGTCCTCAAAGCTAGAAAAATTTGGAAATATGCTTTTATGAAGTTCGCCAATCCCAACATCACAGGCTTCTTGTAGTTAAGTTTGTGTTTAGGGAAAAACTCAATTGTCACACTATAATGCACATTAACATCGGTCACTTCTCGTCTATTCACAACTTTTTTCGCTAGATAGTTGGTTAATTAAACCTTTGAAAATCCTTAATGAGGCAAATACCTTATTTCTCTAGGCAGTAAATTAAACGCTAATAACTTAGATGATGTTTTCACCACATAATTGTATAACTCATTGTCCAAATATATATTGCCTTTATTGCATGCTCCCCTTGCATACATTGCTCCTCTTGCTTATGTTTGTGTGAATGCACCAAAGTTCTTACATAACAATGATGTAACCGTGTTATGTTTCCCACGTGTCATATTGCCATTGACAAAGAGTTTGATGTTATTTTGGCCTGTAATATTTATGTATATATATATATATATATATATATATATATATTTTAACTGGATGATTATGTTTAAAGTTTGTATTTTCAGTATCGTCTGTATGAGATTAATAATCATAGCGTAGCCATGAATCTCGTTCTGCCAATGATGCTGCGGTGTTTCTGCGATGGATAGCAAAGTTGAGAGCTTGGCCAGAAGTATTGCAATGGAGTGTAAAGACCATCCCTTGTCTCTTAAAACAGTTGCCAAGATTGAACAAGCATAGTTGGAATACATTCTCAACCAGCTGAAGTCGGTCAATCTCAATTTTTACCGCATCCATGAAGAGCTTAATGAAGATCTGTTCATGCCCTTGAGATATAGCTACGATGCTCTTGACAACCAAATCTCGGCCACCCAATGCCAGATTTCTTATGTCTATTTCGATATAATTTCGTTCTTCTACTCTTGGCAAATTCGAATACCACCCATACTCTTTATTATATTCTATTTCTCGTGAGAGGTCGGAATTGTCCATTTTTCTACGGAGTTATTTCAATATCTGAAATAAATTACAGACCCCAATTGTCGAATTGAAAATTGTGTTTTTTGACTTTGTGATAAAAACGTCTCACCGCGATGATTTGCAGGGAATTTCTCTGAATACATTTTTAATGGAACAACCATGGTTGCAGAAGATATGGGTTTAGGTTTTAAAAACATAGATCCCTGAGTATTCCTAGCTAGATCATTTAATTGTGTTATATTATTCCCAAAATCAATTCCAACATGAAACTGTTTCATTTCTGAAGATAACGGATTTCTTGGACCAGATTGTTGAGTCCTCTTTGGGTGATGAAATCTGCAAAATGCACCCAATGTACAATATCCATTTTTCAAATAGTGTGGACATTCTTGGTGGCCAGGTCTTTCCAGAGATCCCTCTCTCTCCATAACAGTCACCGTAGGTTGAACTCCAAAAGGTATTGATCCCAGAGCTGAGATGCTTGTGCACCATTTGAAGATGGACCATTTTTTTGTGTATTCATTAGACTAATATCCAGGGGATACTGTTTTCCTGCCAAAGATGACAATGGATTTAAACAACTTTGGTCGTTGTTGCTCCAAGTTGACATTGGTGTCATAGCATGCATGTAAGTTCCATGTTCCTATGGAATGAATATTTGAATCATAGGGAGCTCTTGATAAGACCATGATGGATGTACAGTAGAATATGAATTTTATGATGAAGATGGTAAAGAATGTATTGCAGTAGCATGCACTGGAGAATTTAATACAGATATAGTTGTTGCTTCTGATGAAGGTTCTGGATGATGAAATTTACAGGTAACTCCATATTTGCAAGATCCTGTGTGTTTGTAATATGAACATTCTTTTTCTCCCCGACGAATAAGAAGTCCCAAGAATTTAAACTGTGTCTGTCCACATTCTTCCTTCTGATTTGAATGTTCAAATTTGCACATTGTACCATACCTACAGGTTCCCTTTAAGTAAAACTGGCATTCAGCTTGTCCAGCCTTCTGAGTTGGCTCTCCAGTTGGGGCAACCTGTTTCTGCTCCAAAAATGAATTTTCATTTTGAAGTTCTTTAATATCCATTGCATTTGGGAAGCTATTGCGAGTTTGCTCAGCATAGTATCTCAACTCAACCATTTCTAGTTGCATATGCTCCATAATTTTTTTTTTTTTTTGGGAAGAACAAAGATATCAAAGGTTGGTCGAGGCAACCAACTGGAACAATGGTAACATTGAGCTGCTGTTGATGATGATCGTAATCAATCCAGGATTGAATGTTGTGTCCCTCATTGAGAAGTAATCTTTCAAACTGATCGTCAATCCAGTAGTTGGTAGGCTCAAATCTTATCGAGTGAAGGTCGTTGAGATCAACACTGACGTGATTGTTGTTGATCAATAATGATGTGATTGGGAGGAAACATGGTGAATACAAAAGTGGTGCTGAACGAGAAAGCTAGATTGCCATCTTTGATTTGATGAGCATTGGTTAGTAAAAAGCGTGACCAACAAGTAATTCGGATTGGGCAGTGAGGCGGATGGCGTTGGTGTTTTTTTTTTTTTGGTCCTATTTTTTTAACCAAAGAATTATTAGCTTTACACCAATTGAAATCCCTTCGGTGTGAGTTATATTCTCCTCCAGGAAGCCTAGACAATTTAATGCAAGTACTATCTCATTAAAAATAAAAGGACAGGAAACAAAGGACCCTATTACACACATGGCGTTGACCGCATCTAATGAATATGGGTGAGCAGAAGAGGAGGTGGCCATGGTGGAGGGCGCATGTGAGGAGGAAATTGAAATTTTGTTCCAGTATTCACACTGTTACTAGTCCAAGGATTTGAGAGCAAGATTTTATCTGATGCCAACAGTTTATGGTTTTTAAAAATCTGAGTGCAGTAATTGTTGTTTATTTTTATGCGAGGGAGTATATTTTCTGTTAATTTTATATTTAATTCCATATTTTTCACGTCAAAGTGCATTGGGAGATAATAGAGAGGATCATCAAACTTCTCCACTGTTGGATAAACCCTGCAATTTGTTTCCTTGGAAATATTTGCCTCTTTTAAATTTAAATTTTTAAGGTTTTCATTTTCTTTCTTGGGGAGTGCAATGGGTACCACTCGTGATTCCATGGCTATGGGCTCCTCCTCCACCTCGGATTCCATGGCTATGGGCTCTTCCTCCACCTGGGATTCCATGGCTATGGGTTCTTCCTCCTCTACCTGAGATTCCATGGCTAGGGTCTCCTCTTGCATTTCCATTAAATATTGTATAATACGATCAGAACGTTCCATTTGTTTTTTTTGTTTTTGTTCAATCATTCTTCTAATTTCTGCAATGTCATTTTTCATTTCCTTGACCAATATGGTTGGATCCATAAGGCTCTGATACCATATGGTAGGAACCTAGGGTTCCTAGCACATAAAATGATAAATAAATAAATAACCTAAATCTAAAAGAATCGCTTTTGAATTGTCGGGAAGTCCCTTCAATGATTTAATAAATCATATATTATATATTTCATGGATATCTCTTATGATAGAATAGTATGGTGTTTTATACCCACTTACGGTTATAGGTGAAAGGTTGCAATGCTTCCTAACCCTAACCTTATAATAATATAATAATTAATATAATTAATTATTATATTATTTTATTATTATAACCATAGGATAAAATATATTATTATTATTATTATTAATTAATGTTAGGATAGTATCCTAACATACCTCCTACCAATGAATCCAAATTATAAGCAAAATATAAGTTTTAACCACCCATACCTAGAGGAGAACCTTGGGTAGCATAGGGAGTTGAGTGAATTCCATAGGGATTTGAAATACTGTGAAAAAATGGTAGTTGTGGGATAATGCAAGTGCCCCTTATGTTTGGTGCCTAAAAAATGATCTAATAATGCTATCCAACATTTTGTTATGACTCATGAATAAGGGTAGGTATAGTAGTAAATATTTGTAGGGCTCTTTGGATGTCATCTAAGGACTTGGTAATGAACGTTATCATTTTTTCTTGATTCTCAAGATAGTTATACAGACCAAGGTCAATAGTACTAGGAATATGATTACCAATTTGAGAGATAGTAGGAGGAGTGATAGGGAGAGGGTTATTGGGAATAGGAGAGGTAGTACCATAGGTTTTGGGAGTAGATAAATCCATGGAATTTAAGGAAATAAAATGGTACTAGTCATAACTATTGATATTTAAGAGAGTGTTATGATGCCTATTAGGATTTTTGGGTTGAAATTTCTTGAAACTTATACACACCTCCTCTGAATAAATATTGCGCTACAATCAACCATTGACTCATAGCCAACTAATAGTGGTAGCAGGTTCATTCATACACTAGGGGTAATTACAAACACAAAATTACTTAAAATGTAACTAAAAAATATTGTGAAAAATACCTCTTACTTTAATAATTTTAAAGAGATGATTACAAAGAGATAGATCTCCTGCAACGTTCTTGACATTATCACCCTCCAAAAATATGTTGTTGGAATTACACCTTGTTTTGACTATTTCAAAGAGATTATTACAATGAGATAGGTCTCTCACAATGGTTTGACATCATCTAATTATTATTTTCTTAAATCGGGTTCAAGGAAAGAAATAAAAAATAGTGAACTCATAATATTCTAAAAGATAAATGCATTGAAATATGTGTTGAAAAAAATTACTATGAAATAGGTAGTAGTTTTATTCGATAGAGGTTCTGGAATGGTTTACACACCCTTATGCTACAAATGTGTTGGTAGGGATTAATATTATATTCTCTAATATTATTCCTTTCACACGTATCATGATGTATTGCATTTAATACCCACACGGATCATGCATATTAAATGTCAACTTGTAAAGGCATACATACCTATAAATATATTTTTGGTTGAATACAATTATTAGTTTTCATTGTGCCATTATCATGTTGCCTTTTGAGTGTTCTTCCCACATCATTGGTATCAGAGCAAGGTGCAAGTATTTGGAGAGTATCCTCTTCCTAAGACTAGATTGGTTCAAAAAGGAATGAGAAACCCAACCCATGGATCTTGAAGTGATGAACACTATTTCCCTTTCATGAACACTTTCGTGCATTCCTTATTTGAAAACTCTCTGTTGGGGTCCCTCTGACTCCCGATCCTCAACTAGCTGGGGTCCCTCTAACTGCTGACCCTCAACTTTGATCCAAGAATCCACCTTTGGATTCATTGTTTTTTGATATTTTTATGCAACCTTGCAAAATCCTTGCATCCTTGATAGTGGTCCCTTGTGGTAAGCTTCTATCATTTATAAGTTTCATTTATCTTACTTTGGCCTTGAATATGCATTATTTCAGACTGCATCTCGTGTGCAAAACACAGTGTGTTTCCTTTCTCAGTATGAGACATCGACAAATCGGCTCACCTACCACCATCGATTGCATCATGACCCACCTACAAACTCATGTGCGATAGGTTATTCGATGGTCACAATCTAGTTCAATAGTCATCATTTGAATCAAATATTTTACCTTCAGTATTTTTTGGTGAGTGCAATAGACGCTTTTCATACCAATCAAATGACCAAAAAACTCCATAGCATAACAAATTCATTCCCTACCAGCAAATTCCACGATGCATTTCGGCAACAAATCGTTCATCTCCTTGGCATACTTAGCAAAATTCTAGACTTGACAACTTTCTCTGATGTTTTCTGCATTTTCCAATGTGTGCAACTATTTTCTAGCAGTCTTGATTTTTTTTTCTAATATTTTAAAAAAATTACGGTGGATATTATTTTTTGACGTTGCCATTTGAATCACCAATTAAGAGGAAGCATCATTTTGGGACAATCACATTTCATGTTTTATCCCACATTCACCATATCATGAAAGCGATAGGTGTTTTTAAATGCTCTCCATCCATATTGTGGTAGTTAGCTTACGCTAGCTACCTTCCCCCTCTGATTGGCCACCCATCATCCCTTCGTTGCTTCCTCTGTTGCTACATGTTTACCTTGTCATTTGTCTCGGTTATTATCTCATCGGCCCACCTATCCATGTCATTTATATTGACCCACTTGTCACTAGTCCTACCTGTCACAGTTATCACCCACCTTCCTATCAGTATGCTATCTTCTTGTTCTTTGTGCTGATGTATCATTGATATTCCTTGATTTTCATGCACTATCCTAGTCTTTGATGCATTGTCTTGGCTGTTGTGAACTATGTCGGGGGTCCCACCATAGTGCCTATTGTATAATGTCCTGATCTCTAGCACATTGTCTTGGCTATTGTGCACTGTATTGGGGATCTCGCCACTGGTGTTCGTTGTGCATTATCTGTTAGTTCTCTATTTTTAGGGTTTCACTACTAATATCCATTATGAGTTTTTGGTTCTTGTACCTATAATTTGGATCCATATTTTGGTTTTTGACCATTGACCATTGATTCTCGCAAGTTGCAAATAAAATTCCTTGGTCCAATCAGAGAGGGAGGGCCCATTTAACCAGTTGAAATCAAAAATTGTGTTCTGTATTTTTTTTTTTGTCTAGTCAACTGGATCCTAGTAAACCAATGGCTACTAACATGGCTCTTGTTGAAAATTTAGTTGAAATCACTACAAACCACAATTAAAAAATGGTCAAACTCATTGCCATGATGCAAAATTTTCACTCTTCCTCCTCTCATCGTCCTTGTCCAAGGTGTGAAGTAAAAATTTACGAAGGCTCCCAATATTTTGATGTCCTCAAGAGCTAGATCCTTGATATGGATACCTGGTTTGAATATAGTTGCACCCCTGATGATGAAAAAGTCCCCTTTACAAAACTCAAAATTTCCAACATCACCAAAGTCCTCATTTCCAATCGCCAAAGAACTCAAAATCCAATTTGTACATGGGAGGAGATGGTCAAAGCCTTGAAGGCCTCATTTTATCCATCAAATTATGAGGAGGACTTACCGAATCAATGGTTATGCCTCCATCAGGGCAAGAGGTAATCTATACAAGATTTCATTCATCATTTCATTCACCTTTTAGTCTTACTTGGCATTTCATATCTTGATGATGTTTTGATTGTAAAGTTTAAAAGTGGTCTTCTTGCACACTTTTATAGAGAGGTAAAATATACTACTTGCACTACATTGGATGATGCCTTCAATCATGCGCAGCTCACTGAGAAGAAGTTCATTACACAACGTTGGGAGCCTCGCTACTCTTCAAGTAGTTTGATAGAATATTTAACACAGACCAATAAGGACACATGAGACCTTCTCATCCTTATTCTTTTATTACTCCCACTTCTCACTCACCCCATACTTCTAAAAATCCATTTTATTCTTCCTCTTCTTCTTCTTCATTCACTCATGTTCAAACTGAGAAATTTTATAACTATTGTAAGAGGCAAGGGCATGACAAAAATTAATATCCACAATTACAAAAGAAGAAGAATCTTTTTGTACAATCCGATGAGGGCACATGTGATAATACCATCAAGACTACTAGAGAATAAGAATTTTATGAGGAGTTGAGGGGGCAACTCAATAATGTAACACTCATGAATCAGCATTCCAGAGCAGGTGATCGTGACCATCCATTTGTCACTAATGCTCACTTGCTCCATAACTTTGCAGTAGATTGTATAATCGACAATTAATCAACAATGGCTCACAAAAGAATCTTATTACAAAGTACATTGTCAATAGGCTCAAACTCCCTACATCCAAACATCCTCACCCCTACTCTCGTGGATGGAAGGATAATAAAAATACTTCATAGATCACACACACGTGTACACTTGCATTTTTTTTTTGGCCATAAGTTCAAATATAGGGTCACTTGTGATGTGACACCAATGGATTGTTGTGGGTTATTACTTGGTAAGACATATCAGTATGACAAGCATGCCACTTATGATACCTATAACAATACAAATACTTTGCAGTATGAGAACAAATCCTTTCTTATCTATAGTGTTCCACCCACTCCACATTGGGCTTGCACTCATTTACATCAGGAATGACCCATTGCTTTAATTTTTAGCACACCATAGTAGAAGGATGCCTAGCCAAGAGAACTTTTATCCACTTCACACCACATTCATAGGGCTCTTGGCCCTCTTGTAGTTGTTCCTATTGTACCTATGGTTGTTCCTATTGCATCAGCAATTGTTCTTGTTGCATCAACAGTTGTTGCTATTGTATCAATAGTTGTTTCTATTGCACTAACAATGGTTCCTATTATACCAATAGTTGTTTTTGTGGTAACCACACCTGATTCTATTACACCAACAATTCTAGTTTCATCAAAATTTATTCCTGTAGCACTAGTAGTGGTTCGTATTACACCAATAGTTGTTCCTTTTGCACCAATAGTTGTTCATGTTGTACTAGTAGTTGTTCCTATTGCACCAATAGTGATTCCTATTGTACCAAAAAAAAAAATTGTGGCACCCACTCCTGCTCCTACTCCTGCTCCATTTGCAGCTCCTCCTACAATTCCTTATTTGTTTCACACCACTTCGCATCTTGCCTCATTCACATTGTTGGACTTTCAACGTTCCATGGTATATCAGAAACTGTCATTCATACACACTAATCCTCTTCATATTGGTAGTCCCCATTGCATCTACATGGAGCCTCATTATGGAGCATCCCCATAGCCTCTAATATTCTCACCATATTTCTTCCCTTTTGTACGCATTGGAGTTCAATGCTTCTACGATGGGGAGGAATGATAGGGATTAATATTATATTATCGAATATTATTCCTTTCACATGGATCATGATGTATTACATTTAATACCCACATGGATCATGTATATTAAATTTTGACTTGTAAAGGCAAACCTATTTATAAATATGTTTTTGGTTGAATACAATTCTCAGTTTTTATCGTGTCATTCTTTTGTTGCCTTTTGAGTGTTCTTCCCACATCATTTGTACCACCACAAGGAGTTGAAATCAAAGCTTTGATACCACTTGTAATTAAACAACTTCAAGAAATACAACTATAGTAGTAGCAATCCAATAATGGACAATAAACAATATCCAAAGACAACAATAATTCAAATATTATTCATGAAAATTCAAATATTCAATACTTAGATTCCAAATTCAAATCAATAAAAATTTGTATTCACTTAGAGAGGGTAAAGTCTCATAGCCACTTAGAGAGGGCAAAGTCTCATATGTGTGATAGAACCAACTAAGATTCCAATATGAAAGATGATTCTAACTACCACATAAATATTCCTATTTATAAACTGAATCAACATTAACACTAACTCTAATGCTCAGGGACCAAATCACAAGCTTTCATAATATAGAGAAAACTAATCCTATTGATATATAGTCTACTTTGAAATATATCTATAAAAAATTAAGTTCTAGTGAAGTAAAGAAAATATAGAAAAATCTCCCTAATCTCAAAATTTTAGATATCAATAATGTTGAAGACTACATATGTCACTTTAAATCTCTAAAAGTTGATATAGCTATAGAAGGAGGTAAGGTAAAGAGTGATTAAGAATATATCAAATCAATTACTTCTAAACTTTCTCCTCCTTTTCATACATGTGGCTTGGTTCTTTATGTGAATGCGATGACTATCAAGAATCCACAACCCATCTCTCTTGAAGGATTGTTCACGCGTCTAGTCGATTATGAAGTGTGAATGAAGAATTATAGAGCTCTTTCTCATACAAAAGCTCATCTGAAATATTTCAAATAAATGGAATCTAAGTTTAAGTTGCTTAAGGGTAAGTCTAAGATTTCAAAAAGTCAAACACATGTGAGTATTGTAAAAGGGAAGGACATTCCATCAAGAATTGCATTACAAGACTAAAGAAGATTGAGATATTTAATTTTAGAGCTAGATACAAGCTTTCTGATAATGAAGATGGTAAATTTGAAGCCCATTATAGCATCCATTATAGGGAAAGTATTCTCTTTAATGCTTTCTCTCTTTGACCCTCTTAGATCAAATTTTGGGGAATGTTGAAATATGTGTAATATAATCTTGTTTAGGCCAAGGTCAAAAGTGAGAAGTGCTTATGAGCACTATTAGTATAGCCTATATGCATGTGACTATATAATCCTACAATAATTATTTATTTATGTAATCCTATGGGTATGTTCATATACACATAAGGTCCCCTTCTATATTTCACCCTTAGTGCTATTAGTCAATCTGTCTTTATGGATAACCATGCTTAAAGGGTAATTAATTATTATTTTCTTGTAATGTTAACCTCAAGGTTAATTTTATGTTGGTATGAGGTTAACCTCTTATTGAGTATTTGATATCACAAAAACTACCCCTCATTGAGGATGCATTTACATTATAAATGTGATTAAAATGTGATAAATTGGGGTACCCATGGGCACCCACCTTCTACTTCTTGTTGTATCTCTCTATTTGTTTATTTCTTTCATCTCTTGAATGATATATTTAGTTTCCTTCTACATCTTTTTTGGATACGATCTTAGTGAATGCATGTTTTTAAAAGTTTTTTAAAAAATATTATGAATTCTGACAACAATCCATGAATTTATAATACAATTGTATAGTAGGTAATTTTTGATCCTCAAGATGATATATTAGAACATTAGTACCATTGTCTTGGACTAGTGAAATTTACTATCTACCACATTTGTTAGAGAATATTACATTATTTGGTACATGTCAATATACCACCTTGGTACATTATTGTAAATACTAGATTAGGGTTGTGTCCTAGATTAGTGAGTGAGTTAATAATGTGCAAGAAATGCACAAGTGTTATGTAAATATGTGTGCAAGTGTTATGAGTGTAGATGTGCACAAGTGTTTATTATGTAAGTGTGCACATGTGTTCTTAGAATAGGAAATTTAAGAGTTATTAATAACAGTGAAGGTCAAGAGTGCAGCATATGAAGAGTCACATACAATTATATATTTGTGACTAAGCATTGTAATATCATGAAGGTGAATTGAATGTGCAAAGCTTTATGCTTGCATTAGTAGACCTTTATTCAATAACATTTTTAGTATTTTTCATGTGCAATATTTTGAGTATTCGTATGAGTTATTTTATTTGATATTATATTCTAATATATTATTTGGTTCATTATAATGCAACTTCATTACATTAGATCCTATGATTTTTTTCCTATGGTGATTTATTTTAAGTATTAGAGTATCAAAAGCTAACAATGGTATTAGAGCTACAATAAGGTTTCTTGCACATGATTTGAAAGTTGCATCAGGATAGAGTATTTCCATAAGGTTGAAGAATAACCTTTGAAGACTAAGACTCAACAAGGATATTACCATTGGGTAAGAAAAACTAGTGAAGATAAGTCATTCCACTAGGTTGAAGAAAAACCAATGAAGGTAAGCCATTCTACTAGGTTAAAGGAAAATCAATTAAGATTAATATTATTTCCACTAGGTTGAAGGATAACCAATGAAGAATAAGTTTCACATTTTGAGAAGAGAACCAACTAAGATAAATGTTGGTCATTGCCATTATGCTTTAGATATAGGAAGAAGTTTCATATTGGATTCTTAAATTATGCTAGAAAAATCTATATAAGATATTTGTTGTTATTAAAATTTGATCTTTAGAATTTAATAAGCTTCCTACAATAGATAGAGAAGACTTTCATATTTGATTGCTAAAATACCATGAGCTTTCCTCATGCAGGGATTGGTTCGAGTTGCAAATAAGTATATTTTAGATCATTAGAAATAGATCTTGATAAGATAGATTGAGTTTACCTATTCCAAGGAACCTATTTAGAATAGAAGGTAGTCTATAGTATAGATTCAGGTCTTGAAGATAGACCTTGACATTGACAAAGATAAGAGATCTCATAGAAGAAAGAAGTAGATAAAGGAGACCTATTAGAAGAAGTCCCATTGAACACAGATTAAGGAGACTCGAGAAAAGAGGTCATGTAGAAGACAGAGAATATTGGAGACCAAATAAAGAAGATCCCATTAAATATTAAAGGTAGAGAAAGAGACCTATTGAAAGAGGTCCTTGATATGTTGATCCTTAGCAAGAAAAGAGACCATTGATAAAGCTTGCTATAGAGAGAGAAATAAAAGAAGAAAACTTGAAGGTTGCAAGAAGACTTCAAGAGAGTAAGAAAAATTGAAGGTTGCAAGAAGACTTAAAGAGAGTAAGAAAACTTGAAGGTTGCAAGAATACTTCAAGCAAGAAATACTTGAAGACAACATTTTGGAAGGCAAGTATCTTGGCAAAAGTTTAAAATTTATAGTAGGCTTCAAGATAGCAATAAGTCTTGAGGATAATATGAGTTAAAGGACAACAAAATTTTGAAGGTAGAAGATGTAGAAAAAGGAAGTACTATGCAGTCCATTTTAGAGACACAACAAATTTAAAGAATAAGCAAGATTGAAGAGCCAAAGGTTGAAGAAATCAAAAGTCTAAACATCAAAGATAGAATATTGAGGTAAAAATTAGACCAACAAGTTTAATGCTCATAATTAAATTGAGCATAAGGGAGAGTAATCAAATAGCAAAGGATCTATAAGGATAAAATAATCTAGAGGAAATCATAAAGCAAGTATGGATTGAAAGCAAGGTTTCATATATAAAGGTAGCAATGATAAAGCACGTTGCATGTTAAGAATATTTTTAATATATTTATGATTGCAGTAAATGAAAGTTTATTTTCAAGTTTTTATCTCGAAATAATATCATGCACCAACAAGCAATAGCATATATTCTTGCACTTGCACAAAGAATAGAAGAAATACAAGATTCATATTACAAAATATAGGGCATCATTTAGAGAATTCACAAAGCAAAGCATTGAGCTAGATAAAATAGGAAGCACCATAGCATCATAGCATCATTAATAACAAAGGAAAGAGAGAGTGCCATATAAATATAACTTGGACAACATATATTTTACCTAAGTACGTAGACAAATCCAAAGGAAGCATCACTCGAGATAGTATTTGTGATGTAGGAGCATCCAAGGGAAAGCAAAAAGCCACAAGGAGAAGAAAAATGTCACGATATCGCGACGTGTTGGCAAGAAGAAAATTGTCGTGATATCGCGACATGTCACATTTTCACGACCAGAAGACAAGAGGAGGCGCAAGAGAGAAAAGTGTCGCGATATCGCGACATGTCGCATTATCGCAACCAAAGGACGAGAGAAAGCGCAAAGGAGGAAAAGTGTCGCGATATCACGACATGTCACGTTTTCATGACTCAAGAAGGAGAGAGAAGGCACGGATCAGAAAATGTCATGAAATCGCGACCGAAGTAGGAGAGAGAAGGCGTTCGCAGAAAATGTCACGATTTCGTGACATGTCATGAAATCGCGACCGAACTAGGAGACAGAAGGCGTCCGCAGAAAATGTCGCGATTTCATGACATGTCGTGAAATCATGATCGAAAGAAAACAGGAATGGCCAGAGGATAAAATGTCACGATTTCATGACATGTTGCGAAATCGCAACCGAAAGAACATAGGAAGGGCTAGAGGAGAAAATGCCGCAATTTCACGACATGTCACAAAATCGCGATCGAAAGAAAACAGGAAGGGCCAGAGGAGAAAATGTCGCATTTTCATGACATGTCGCGAAATCACGACCAAAAGAAAACAAGAAGGGACGGAGGAGAAAATGTCACGATTTCATGACATGTCACGAAATCGTGACCAAAGAAGTAGAAAGAAGGCAAGGAAGGAAACTGTCACGATATCGCGACATGTCGTGATTTCATGACCCAAAACAAAGAGAGAGGGCAGAGAGCAAAAATTATGTGATATCGCGACATGTCGCGATTTCATGACCCGAGAAGTGAAGAGAAAGCAGAGCGCAATGATGTCGTGATATCGCGACATGTCATGATTTCGTGACCCAAAGAGGTGAGAAGGAAGCAGAAAGAAAGGATGTCGTGATATCGCGACATGTCGCGACTTCGCGACCAAAAGGGAGAAAGAAGAGCCGAAAGGGAAAGATGTCGCGATATCGCGACATGTCGCGATATCGCGACCCGACGAAGAGAAAAGGCAGCGAGGAAGAAAAATGTCACGATATCGTGACCCGAAGGAGAGAAAGGCAGCGAGGAAGAAAAATTTCATGATATCGTGACATACTACTGGTTCACGACTCAAAAAGGCACGCATTCCCAGACGATATTTCCCAAGGTGGTCAAAGGCCTCATCGATGTATGATTTCTTTTTTGATAAGTTTGTTGAGCATGGCGACGACTCGACTGTTGTGCCCAGAGTTCAGAGATGTTCAGACGGCTCATCAATGTGTGTTTCTGTGACTGACCTGGTGGTAGTTGTCGGTTAGGATAAAAGAGGTGAAGGTGATAGTCACGAAGGAGGGGGGAAGGAGCCGAGTTTTGAGATTGGGAGATTGTATTCTTCCTGGGAGTGTAGGCAGATCGTCGAAAGTGAGACATCTTGCACCAGGAAAATAAAACTATGCCTACGGGCTAGTGTTGTAAAGAAAACTATGCCTGCGGGCTAGTGTTGTAATTTGATTTTCGGTGAAGAAAATAGAAGATTGGATTTTGAAAATCGGCCCCCTCTGTCACTTTGCCAAACTTGTCCAAGAAAATAGAAATGAAGTGTCAACCCTAGAGTCATTTTGGTGATGCCTATCAAATAGGAAGTGCAAGATACAGTGCTTCCAGGAAGAAAGAAACAAAGCACTAGAAATTGGAGGGTCAAGCATCAGGGTTTGGAGAATCAAGCACCAGCGATCGAAGAGCCAAGTGCCACATGGAGTCAAACAAAAAATGTTGAGTAGCCAACAAGGAGATGTTGAATAGCCAAGCTCATTATTCAAGAATCATGCATCAAGCCAAGTATTACGAAGGAGCACTCACGCATCACAACAATGAAATATCTTTGAAATGAGCATCAAATACCTAAGCCAAGTGTCCATACAAGCTAACATGCACCACATTGGGAGAAGGAAGATAAAATGATAGACTTGAAATATTTTCTTGGTAGTATAAATTCATGCATGAGTGTCCACTCACATGCAAGTCATCCTAGCACAGAGGAGATAGTAAAACACTGAAGAACCCTCATGAATGTGTAGTTTCTAATTCAATTCGAGCAGCCACGAACAGAGAAAGTTGACATCTTATATTTTGGTGAATAGTTTTCCAAACTTATTTTTTTCTAAATTTGAAAGGAGGAATAAGGTTTATGAGTTTAATTTTTTTTTTTTATAAGGTTTATAAGATTAATAAGGAGGAATAAGGTTTAGCAAGTTTAATTATTAATTTTTCTAAGGTTTAATGAGTTTAGGAGGAAAGATAAGGATATTAATACCTTAGTTGATTATTTAAAGTTTCTTGGAGTTATCTTAATTTTTTTTTGGAGTGAAAATTAGTGATAAGATTTCTTAGTTAAAAAGTTGTTTGTAAGTTTTGTTTTTTTATTTGAAGGTTTTATTACTTTATTTGAAATTCAAAGTTCAAAATAATATTTGCAAGTTATTTAGTTTTGGATAGATAAGGAAGTCTACATCAAATCTAGAACTATTAAATTTACAAACATTCATATTTTTCTAGTTTCTAATAATTTAGGGAGACATAAGGAATTCAACATCATAGTTTTTTGAAAATTTTAGAAACTTAGAAAAGTTTTATTATACAAAACCTAGGGAGACATAAGGTAGTCTACATCAAATATATTTTTAACTTTGTTCTATCATGGAATAAATTGTTAAGAATACATTTAATGAGGATAGTGAAGACATGTTGCATGCACTTAGATTTTACTCTCAAAACTTAATAAGTGACTTTAATTAAATGAAAAAAAAAATTAATGTTTTAAAATAAAATTTGACTACCTAGGTGTTGTAGGTGATTTGGAGAGGAGAGGGCAATCCTCCAAGGGAGGTCCCAGGTTCGAATCTCCACCCTACCAAAAAGCTGAATTGGGTACCCAAAATCCAATTGATAATGTTGGTGCGGGCAGGGCTGGGTGCGACCCCCGGGTGACTTTGACGGTGTAGAACCCCATGTTAGTGGTCTCTTAGACCAAGGCGGCCTCACAAGGGGTTTTTC
Source organism: Wollemia nobilis (assembly GCA_028583015.1). Taxonomy (NCBI): domain Eukaryota; kingdom Viridiplantae; phylum Streptophyta; class Pinopsida; order Araucariales; family Araucariaceae; genus Wollemia; species Wollemia nobilis. The sequence continues at coordinate 5,034,645 of JAQPPZ010016895.1, forward strand.
GCTTGAAAAAAAAAAAAATTGACTTTGTTTCTCAAAGAAGCAAAATAAGGAAATTTCACCTCTTATAAGTTATCTTCACAAAAAAAATAGGACATGATGGGATTTCCAAAACACCATTATATTTTCTTGAGAAGAGTGTTTAGTGATGTATCTATCATTAATTAGTTTTGAGATTTTTTGAAGGAAGAGATAAATTGAGAGGAAGAGAAGAAATCACAATAGAAAACCTGGATCCAAAGATAATGTTAAGCAAGAAGAAGAAGAAGATCAAAAAAATTAGAAGAAGGTAAAAATAGAATAGAGGAAGCTCAAGCTCCAAGGTCACATGAACGATGAAGACCATATTGAAGATTAAATTCTTCAATAACCAAATAGTGTAATACGGGAAGGTGTTAGAGAATATTACATTATTTGGTGCATGCCAATGTACCACCTTGGTACATTATTGTAAATATTAGATTGGGGTTGTGTCCTAGATTAGTGAGTGATTTAATAATGTAATAATGTGCAAGAAATGGACAAGTGTCGTATAAATATGTGTGTAAGTGTTATGAGTGTAGATGTGCACAAGGTCTATTATATAAGTGTGCACATGTGTCCTTAGAATAGGAAAATGAAGAGTTATTAAGAAGATTGAAGGTCAAGAGTGCTGCATATGAAGAGTCACATACAACTATTTATTTGTGACTAAGCATTGTAATATCATGAAGGTGAATAAAAAGTGCAAAGCTTTATGCTTGCATTAGTATATCTCTATTCAATAGCATTTTCAATATTTTTCATGTGCAATATTGTGAGCATGTTTATGTGAGTATTCTTATGAGTTATTCTATTTGATATTATATTTTGAGATATTATTTGGTTCATTATATTGCAACTTCATTATATTATATCCTGTGATTATTTTCCTATGGTGATTTATATTAAGTATTAGAGTATCAAAAGCTAACAACATTCACTTAGATGTCTAATGGATTTCCAACTATTAAGTTTTGTTATTTATTCATATTTGGATATACTTATTGTTGTGCAATTGTCTTTGCCTTGGAATAGCTTTACTCTTGTTCTTTTAAGGCATCCTACAACAATTATCTCTACCTAGCGAAATTTAATGCCTCCAACATATTTACTTTTGTTGATATTTTCAATTCCTTGATAACATTAAATCTTGATTAAGTTCATATGCCCTCATTACAAGAGATAAAATTTTTAAATTGTTATGTAACAACAATTTGACCTTCATTAGTTAGTTATGGATATTTTTATTAGAACTTAAGCTTCAAATAATTTGTATTATACAATGATAGATATTTAAAGTACATAGGTTGCCTTATTTAGATATAACAAACTTTTAACTACTTCCATCCTATACCACATATATGGACCTTATGAAGGGTTATTAGATCACATACCCTATCATACTGACTATGATGGTGGTTATTCCTTTGTCCTATAGTAGACCATACAAACCATGTTGAGTGGTTAGTCAAATTATAAATACTTGATGTGATGTAATAATTTCTAATGTTCCCCTCTTACTACATCATATCTTTAGAAATGAAACTTTGGAGTTCTTCAAATTTGACTCATCCCAGTGGTTTTGTGAAGATGTTTGCTCATTGTTCCTAAGTAGGACAAAATTTGAGTTGGATATTATGCTATTGAACATGCTCATACATGAAGTGACATTCCATGTCAATATGTTTGGTCCTTTCATAGAAAATAATATTATAAATAACATTAGTATACTTTGATTATCACAATGCATGATTGTAGGTTTATCTTGTAGTACTCCCATATTTGTCAACATATATTTCACTCATATTGCTTCATATATACGTCCCCTTACAACACAATATTCTACTTTAGTGGAAAACTATTTCTTGCTTCCCTCTAGATCCTAGAAAAATACATAACCAAAGGTGGACTTTCGATCATAGATGCAACCAACATATTCTACATCTATATAACCTATTAATAGGTATTGATCACTCCTCTTGAATTTTAAATCATATTTAGTATTACCCTATATATATCTTAAAATTATTTTTACTACCTTCCAATGTGTCATTTTTGGTTACTGCATAAAACATGAGAGATAACTCACTGCAAAACTCATATATGATCTTATGTACATGAGGTATATGAGACTACCAACTAATTATCAATAAAGTGTTGAATCCACTAGAGGAGAGGAATCAAGGCATAAGATTTGTAGACTTGATTCCATAGGAGTTGTTATAGGTTTATAATCTTCCATACGATATTTCTCAAGGAGGTTCTTAGCATATTTGCTTTGTGAAACAAATATGTGATGGTGGTTCTATTTTATGTTCAATCCTAGGTAGGAATATAATAATTTATGTAATAGGTCATCTCAAAATATTTTTTCATCTTATTTTGTAGCTAGAATCATATTTTTAGAACTTCTTGTGATGACCAAATCATCTAGGTTGTTATGATGCATTGTGTTAATTTTAAACATATTTCCTTTCCTTTTCCATATGCAATAATTTTAGAATTTTTAGTTTTATCATGAATTATGCAAACCTTGGATCCTTATTGCTTATCAAACTCAACATTTAAATTATGGTCAAGTAGTTGATTAATAGATAGTAGGTTTTTTGTGAGTCCTAGAACATATAGAACTTCTATGATTCAAAAAATGTATGGTCCAAGTCATAAATTTATATCACATGTGCCTTTTATCTCATAAGATGTGTGCCTTCTATCTCATAGGATGTGTCATATCCAAGAGAAATTTTTCCTACATGTCTTGAATACCTTAGGTTTTGAAACCAATTTTTTCTTCCTATCATGTGTTTGGTTTTTGTAGAGTCAATATACCAAATATCATTTGAGTTGGGCATTCTCATCTAATGCATGTTCTTCTTTGTTATGAGAGTTATTTCCTTTTATACTTTTGAATGATGATTTCCTTTTAAGAGGTACTTGTTTCTCCATTCATTTTGAGTGTGATACCTCTTCCTTTTGAATTAGATTCATTGATTTTTTCAAAACTTAACATTTGCTTAGTGATATTGAGTCTATTCACAAATACATTGTACTTGGATGGGGGTGATCTCAAAATAATAGGAATTAATGTTTCATAAGATACCTAAGTTTTTCTCCATTCTTCATCTTTAGACAATGGAGCTAACTTTGGAGGAATAGAATCTAATTTTGATTCTTAGCTTCAAACACTATATTCAGCTTCTTCCATGCATCCTTGGCTATGGACGTATCTCTAATGCATGTTTGGACCTTATCCGCTACTCCGAACATGATGATGAATCTTGCCTTTCTATATAACTTGTCAAACTTTTCAAGGACTTGTATATAGGCGTTAGCCAGAATGGATCAAACCAATGATCATTTGGCCAAAATTTATCTTTAGCAAAATTATATTAAATTATTGGTTTCACATGATTTCTTACACAACTGGAGGTGACCAATCTTTTTTAATTTTTTTGGTGCCCATAAAATTGCCAACTCACAACAATATTTTACATTTTTCTTATGGTTTTGTTGTGAGAAAAATGGGAAAACTCACATAATTACTTTTAAAAGGCCATTTGACTTCATTGTTGTATTTTTCTTCTTTTCCAATTTTCAACAAATTTTTATCAGATGTCAAACACTTTAATCATTTTGGGAGATCCAATTAAAAAATTTTAGAGGTAGTTTATTTTAAGGCAAATTATAGGTTCCCCCCCTAAATTTTCCTTTTTGTTTTTTGTTCATCCACATTATATTAGTTACTTATTTCTATTTTTTCTTCTTTCCCTTTGAAAAATAGATGGATTCTTTGGGTGAGGTCCATTGAATTACCTCCAACAAAAAAATTCTCAACATTTGAGAGGATTTGAGGAGATATACCATAATTATCCCATACATGAGGACCTTCCAATTTAATCACCTATTTAGATCCAAGGCCAACCATCTAGTTCAAGTGAAGGAGGGGTGTATTTTAAATTTTTGCATTTGTATGATGTACTTGGTTGGATTTAATGATTATAAAATTTAATTGTACTCATTTTTATGAATATATAATATAAATTTAGCTTTCTCACACTCCAATTGTTGATTAAAATATTTTTTTAATCTTTAGTTTTAATTTTTTCCTCCTTTTTTTTATTGAATTTTTTCATGTTACCAATAAAATCTTCAAAATTGAGATTTTTTTCCTCAAAAAACAATAAATTTATTTCATAGTTTGAAAAAAATTACAATGATATGGGTATTGTATACCCTCATATAGGCCTTACTAAAACAACCCCATTTAGAGTTATTTTAAAATCTTCCAACAATGACTTAAATTTATCTGAAAATATCTAGCGGACCTGTTATAATAATAATAGCTTATTGCAAGCCTTCAATCATCTTATAGAGTGTTATTTTGCTACTTCAACCCTATAGCCATCAATCATCTCACAAATATGACCTTAATTATCAAAAGATAAAAAGGACGACAAAAGTGACCTAAAACACGACTTTTATCAAAAGGGTGCAAACTGTGGTGGAATTATAGTCACATACACTGCTCCATTTAACCAAGTACCAACCAGAATATCCAAGGTAACTTTTGATAGACCATTTGCTTCCTCATTTAGTTCTCTATAGATATATTTATAATATATCTCTGCAAATGATGCTTCTAGAAATTTCACTTGCTCATAATAAGGCCTAAGTATCAAATTTTACATCCCTACTAATATTAAAGCCCAATGCACCACCAATTTTTAGTCACCAAAAAATAGAAGATTTGTTATTCTTTGTTCCACTACCATTCTTAACAAAAATATCAAATCCTTCCACTTTGCCACATTATTTGTACCTTTACCAAGATCCATTTTGAAAGCGAATTTGTGATTTTTATCTTGATATAACACTCCTACCCCACATATATTTGAATTATCTTGACAAGATCCATCAAAAAATCCCAAGACTTCGTAATATCCTCTATGAAATTGCCAACCTATCTTACAACCTTTAATTTTAGGGTTTTTTTTATGTCTTCATAAGTATATTTGATCTAAGTTTTAACTTTTATAGGTAGAATTTCTTGCTCTCAAACAACATAGAATTTCTTGCCAACCATAGACCTCATGTCACTATTAATGGAATGCACTTGTATTCCTTTAAGCCTTTGTATTTGAAATATTGTTATATATTCTCTAATAGATTCCTTGATGTCCATTATTCCTTTCCCTTAGTCATGGTAGAGTAAACCTCCACATTTCTCTCAATAAATTGCAATGAACTAGTAGGTGATCCATTATTTATTCTTTCCTTTTACACAAACTATATTGACTTGGACCCTGTCAAGGCCTATTTTGAAAAAAATCTCATGTAAATGCCTTATTAAATAAATCTAACCAAGAAAATTTCTTATTTTCAAGGGTGCTTTCACTTTCCAAATCCTGCTCCACCACCAAAGGACCTTCTCATTATTATCTTAAAACATTGCCTTGTATACTTCCTTAGTTGTAATTATCCACTAGTTGGGTTCTATAGGCCCAAAAGACCACATACTTAGAAAACTTTACAAAAAAATTCAAAGTTCTAAGAGTGCTCCAAACCACAACAACATATTTTGAAACGCGACTCAAAGCATAAAGAAGATGGAGCGGCTTGCAACTATTTTCTACCTCGTGCAGCCTAGCGCATGTTTCCACCCCACGATAATTGTAATCAAAGTTGATAGGAGTGTCACACAAATAATGGGCTAGAGCATGGTTCCACATTGCATGAATCAACACGTGTTCCATACCGCACGACCCATTGCATGGTTCTACGTTGCGATTAACACAGTCATACCTAGCAAGTTGGCATTCTGAATCATGGGCCAACACATATTCCATACCACAAAAGCTAGTGCATGTCTCATCCTGCATAGATCAGAGCATGGTTCTACATCATGATCAAAATAGTCAAAACCAGTAGGGTGGCATTCCAAAAAGTGGGCTAGAGCATGGCTCCATACCACATGGCCTAGAACACATGTTCCATCCCATGTGGTGCAACGCAGTGTTCTACGTCATGGTTAGTGTTGGTCAAAGTTGTGAGTTGGCATTCTAAATCATGGATTAGGACATATTTTAAAACAATGTTCCATGCCATGATCCAAATAGCAATAGGATTATATTAAATATAAGAAGAGCGGGCCAAAACATGTTCTCATGTCGCATGGCCTAGAACACAGTTCCCAATCAATGCAATGAGGCTCCTTTGTCCCAGAAAGTAGTCAAAGTAGTCAATATTTTTAAATTAAAGTTTCAAGAAGCGGGCCAGAACATATTTGATAATTTTGAAAGGAGTAAGAAGAAGAAGAGTCATCATCTCTATACTATGGGATGGTGTAGATCGTGAGTGGGCAAGACAAGTTTTAATCATAATCGTTCAGCAAGAGATCAATGGCCCATATACCATGTGTTTTAAGCCACATACAAAAGTAGGGTTTGACTTGACATAAAGTCGTAGATGGTTGTTCAAAGGCCTTTGATCTATAAAAATAGGAAAGTAAAGTGGTGGAGGATCAAGAATTGTAAGTAGATTCAATTGCAAATCCATGGTGAGATGGCCCCAGTAAGAATGATGGATGGTCTTGATTCAAGATCAACTTAATCAAGAGTTGTAAGCCATGAGATCTGAGTGACCTATGGAATCCAAGTTGTAGAGGAGCGAAATATTACACAACTTTATTCTCTCTTCAAATTAAACAAGAGGCTGCCACTTCAACACCTTGCTGATTTGCTATTTCAAATTCCTTGTAATATTCCAAATATTTTAAATATTTTAAAACATACATAAAACTATAAATAGAGGTTGAACCCTCATTTTCAAGGGCCAAATCTAGAGTGTTTGCTTGCATACTGATGTATATTTTCCTTTAAATCAATTAAAGGAGCATTACTTGGATGTTTACCTCAAACTTGTGTCTTCAAAACTTCTGTGAGTATTCAATCTATGGAGTCATTTCTGCTATGGCTACTATGGTTAGTCTATTCTGTTGATATATGATTGTTAACTTAGAGCACCTTGAAATACTTCATGTTTAAATGTATGCTTAAATGAGGCTTCTTTTATGTTAGTCTAGGTATTGATCCAATTCTGTTATTTGGATTATTAGTACTCTATATGTTTGCAATAGTCTTTGAAGTATGTTATGCACTCTAATGATGAAGAATATTAGTTTTGAATGTTGTTAGTCTTAAGTGTAAATTGCTAGAAATTGATTTATGGGAGATTTTCCTATAGTTTCCTATGTTGTTAGCTCTATTCGACCATTGTTCAGTCATTATTTTTCTAACCCTTACCCTATTTCTATATTTATATTTATACGTTTAACTGAGCTTAAATGATTCAACACTCAGAATAGTTGATAAGGTATACCAGCCTACTCTGGAGGTTGGGTTAAAGCAATCTTTAACCCATCCAATGTCAAGATTTATACTATGATTAGGGGGTGAACACCTAACAAGATCATTGCAAATGATAGTCATAGTTTTAAGATTACATTGATGGTAATTCAAACCCCAATAGTTTTGACACGCTCGGTGGGACCCTATTTACAAGAAACATTCGTTCACCCACAAGATTTCATTTCTACTCTTCTCGGAGGAATCAATATTTAGTGGATTGTCTTGACCTCATCAAGTGGTGAAAGTAAATTCACTTGGTGACTCCTTGAGATCAAGAACCTAAGAGGCCTTTCCTAGTAGCTCATATTTTCATGTATACCAAGTCATCTACTAAAAACAACCAAGACCCTATCACATTTTATGAGCTTCCCCTAAGAGGGTCCAATATTATAAGAAGTTTATTCCCATATTCACATTTGGAATAAGTTCTAGTTGAATCATCCCCTAGGGTACCTCTAGGACCAACTCCTTTAAAAACCCTAATAAACATGGTTGCTCCGTAGAATGTAAACCCAAACCAAGCTCCACAAAAATACCCTAATTGGGATATCATTGGTTCTTTAAGCCTTGCCCAAATGCATGACATTCCCCAAGCTGTATCCAAAGCTATACCTACATATTATCGTTCACGTAAAACCGCTTATGAGCATTGTCAGGATATATTGAACTTAGTAGCCATACACAATATTAGAAAAAAATATATGATTATCATGATTCTAGCCCTATATTTTAGAGGAAAGATTCTACATTGGTTTAAGACCTTAGAAGACAACATCATCACCTCATGGGATGCATTAGCTGAGACTTTTGTAGAATAATTTAATGAATCTACTGATCCTTTTTCTCTCCTAAACCAATTCACATATATGCAGAAGCATCGACAAGAATTAGTCTTTGATTTCAATCTAAGATTCAACAAGACCTGGAAAAGAATACCACCTGAAGCTACACTATCCACACCTCTTGCTTTCATGTACTATGTCAGAGCTCTTGGGTCAAAACTTGGGCTACAGACTCAACAGTCAGGAGTATCTACCTTTGCCTAAGTGCATAATATAGTTGTATAGGTAGAAAATATCCTTATTAATGTAGGAAGACTACCTCCAAATATAGTCATGCCCTTTTGCTTTGATGTTCCTCAATTCCAAGCTAAAGTAGCTACAACCTCCTACATGGACCCACCTCCTTTGTCATCACCACTCCCTCAGGTGGCTCCAATCCTAGCCTCCAAAGAATCATCTATCTCTACTTTCTTTCCACAACTTCCATATCAAGTACCTCAAGAATCCACCCTATTACTAGATATCCAGAGTACCTTGAAAACAATCAATAACAAGTTAAATGCAATGGAGAAAATAAATATGGAGAGATTTCAACAAAGAAGGTATCCCTACATTAATAGATATTAGAAGCTTGGTACCAGTAATAGTGTAGGGACTGTTGTGACCATATCACAATGCCCCAAAATTGGGGACCCACCGAACAGTTTTTAAAAAAAATATGTTTTGTTAGTCATGGTTGCATGTGTGTTTAATTTTAATTTAATGTTTTTGTTGTTTTAATTGTTTATGTTTTTGTTAATTTAAAGTTGTAATGTTTAATTTGTTTCTTTAATGTTTTGTTTTGTTTATTTGTTTTTTTTTTTTTTTGTTTACATAGATGAATTGGTTAAAATCACAATTTTTAGTAACTGTCAGCGCAGTTGGCAAGGTTCAAACTATCAGCGAAGGCTTCCAACACACCCACTGTCTCGTTAATGGTAACCCGAACAAGCAGGAAATAGATCACCGTCATCCGTCAGGTGCAACATGCAGAGGAGTCGGATCGGGCTACTGGCTATGCATGGGCACGCCCATGGGATTGGAACCTAGGTATCCTCTCGGTAAGCGCCCCAACTTACCAATCCACCTAGACCCACGAACAAAAAATGGTTGTATATATATATATATATATATTCGTAACATATGAGAGAGAGATATTTGAACCTCGATGTTTGTTTATTTTTCATTAAAATAGTTTGTTTTAAATTTGTTATAATAAGTTGAAAAGATTAAATTTAAAATGTTTATTATATTTTATTTTTGATCTTTTCAAAATGTCATTTAGTTTACATAATTTAAAAGCAAAAGCAAGATGATTTTTAAGTATTTAAAATATTATATTTAGTCTCACTTTGTGGGATTCCTCACCCCTATTAACATCCAATTTGGAAATGTGTGTGGGGGAGCTGGCCCTTTTGTTTTCTAAGCAATTAATGTGATGATGCAAGTCTAGTGGTATATTCTATGATTGGAATGACCCTTTTATTTTCTAAGCAGTTAATGTGATGATGAAGTCTAGTGGTATATTCTATGATTGGAATGACCCTTTTGTTTTCTAAGCAGTTAATGTGATGATGAAGTCTAGTGACATATTTTATGATTGGAATGGCCTTTTTGTTTTCTAAGCATTTAATGTGATGATGCAAGTCTAGTGGTATATTCTATGATTGGAATTCCTTTCATGTTAATACTTATCTATCTTCATGATGTAAGTCTAGTGGTATATTTTATGATTGGAATTCAGTTAATGTGATGAGTGTAAGTCTAATGGTATATTTTATGATTGGAATTAGGTTAATGTGATGATGCAAATTTAGTGGTATATTCTATGATTAGAATTTATCTATCTATCTTGATGATGTAAGTTTAATGGTATATTTTATGATTGGAATTTTGTTAATATGATGATGCAAATCTAGTGGTATATTCTATGATTGGAATTCCTTTCACGTTAATACTTATCTATCTATCTTGATAATGTAAGTCTAGTGGTATATTTTATGATTGGAATTGGGTTCACGTTAATACTTATCTATCTATCTTTTATCTTTTAAATACTTATCTATCTCTCTTTTTATCTTTTAAAATAAAATAATATATTAAAGCCTAATAAATACTTATCTATCTATCTTTTATCTTTTAAATACTTATCTATCTATCTTTTTATCTTTTAAAATAAAATAATATATTAAAGCCTAATAAAATTTTGTTTTGTTGGTTTCATTTGTTTTAAAAGGTAAACCGATGGACATGAATGCTCAACACATTTAACATTTGACATTATATTCGAGGCAGTCAGCTCATTGAAATAATTTACAAGCATGGGAAGTTATAAAGTATCCATTATGTGCATTCCAATGTTTGTGGGATCAAAGAATTCGTGTGAAATTCTGCAAACAGTGAGAAAGCGCAATACAGTGGAGATATTTGTGGATATGTCTACGAATAATTTAAACACAGGTATGTAAGCTACCATAAGATATTTGAATAATGTAGTGGAGGCATCTGTGAGTGCTTTATACGCAGATATGGAGGTAGTCACAACAGCGGCATGATTTTCGAACTCAACGGCAATGGAGGCGTCATAGCAGCAACAGTAATGGTGATGGCAAGCCGAAACTGGTGACAGTTTTACATAGCAACATCACCAGTTGAATTGAAGATAGACAGTGGGCATGAGTAACACAGACCATGATGGGCACAATTGTGAAACAGGTGACGAGGCATAATTAAATATTGTGTAGATAGACATAAGGATTCGGCAGAATTATTGGGTGAATAATCGATTAACCGGAGGAGTTTCATAAAGTTCGATCTTAAAATTTTGGGTAACTTCAGTTATGTCAAATTGAATATAAAATTCTCGTTGGACATGAAAATTTGGCATATGTACAGGGACAGCGAATTGGATATGAAAAACACCACAGCAAAGTTTCTCGGTTGTTCCATTTGCAGATTTTATGCTTCGGAGGCCATAATGGATTTTAAAAAATTCATTAAAACAGCATCTATAATAGTTTTTTTTTATACATAAAAGAATTGGCAACAGCTTTTCCTTTTTGAACAACTGGTCACAGGGTTAAATCACATTGCCTCCGCTTGTAGCGTCAAATCATAGAGCTACCACTATAACCTCTACCTTTCTCGGTAAACATGTCCTGGAGTGAGGGAGACCCCCCAGTGGCTAGGGGTTGGTACCACCAACATCAAGCTGGCTGGCTCAGGGTTGGTACCGCCAACCATTATCAAGCTGGCCCACACTCAGCGAATTCTAGTCAGACTACTACCTTGCCTTAGATTGGGCATGACCATGAAATTTGAACCTAAGTCTCCTCCTGCAAATACCCAACCTCTTACCAATCCATAGCCTCGTTAGAAAGGCATTCGCCGGCACCCTCACACGAAAGCAAAAGCAAATTCATTCATTCGCCAACGGCACCCACATTGAATGGTTTTAAAGGAACTTTCAACAATTCTAATAGAATGCATGGCGCATATTGGACCATCTCTTGACCTGAGCGACAAACAACATCTGAGTGAACCAGCCAGCCAACCAAGACACCCTCTAATTTATTGTAAATGAAAAAACCACACAAATTGATAACCCAAAAAAATAAACTTAACGACTTCAGGAGAGCCCGAAGGCAATCGAACATCTTGCACCATCCATTGCAAGTACAGATTAGATGTGGTATCTTCGTTTCCTGACGGCATCAAAGACTACTAGAAATGATTTCCCTTCCGTCAAAGAATGCCTTGAGCAGCTCAAACTTGTTCCCAAGCTATTCAATAGGTATCAGTTATCACAATATCCTTTCATCTTGAAACCCCAATTTTGAGATTTTGTATGTAAAGCAACACCAGGGGCATGTAGCTCCTTCAACAATGCATGTTTCTTTATCATCCCTATGACATCGCAAACCCAAAGCTTTTATTTTAATAAATTTAATATATGCCTACGTTCACAGTTCTACGTTCACAGTTCTAAGAGATAGAACTTATACGCTCTCCTGTTGAGGCGATGCATACGTTTTTGAGAGAAGGTAGAGTTTTTTCACTTGTTGAATTTATGATTTATTCATCGAACTTATTCATTAGGGTTTTAAATTCGACGAATTTTGAATTTTTTTAAAAAAATTGATAAATTTGGTAACTAAGTAAAGATCAAACAAATGAAAATGTTAACTATGTTATTATGGTAATCAATTGACTTTTAAATTCTATGCCTATAATATAACTGACAAAAGATGATGAGCTAAACATTTTATTATTCTTTTTTTAATAAAAATATTAACCACATTACTATGGCAATCCATTGGCTTTTAAATTCTATGCATATAATATAACTTGAGTAGAGAAGATACTCCTTAAATGAACTTAAAACTTTTTTTTACCCTTAAAATTGGCAATATTTACATTATTTTACTATAAAATTTTTAAGCTTATGAAATATATTTTTTTTCTAAAATGTTGGTAAAAATTTATTGAATCAATAAAATCATACAAGTATTAGAGAATCCCAAAACAATAACCCTTATAAAGGCCAGAAGAAAGAGACCCCCAAAACCATTGAGCACCCGATCAAAAGACACCCAACAAACAACAACCTCAACCAGGCATATCTACAGCAAGCAAATTAGCAAGATGACGAGAACAATCCAATGGGAGTTGATCTATTCTCTAACATTACAGTCTTCTTGAAACTCAGAAGCCCATTTTGCTAAGCAATCAGCCATCCCATTCCATTCCCTGGGAATATGGACAAAGGAAATAAACCCCAGACATTAATAAATTTGAATGATATATCGAGCCACTAACGTCAAGATGCCAATGAACATTAGAAATATTATGAGTCTTCAACAAATTAATAATAATCTGAGAGTATGACTCACAGATTATCTTCCACCATCACAAATCATAACTTTTCACAAAGCAAAATGAATAGCAAGGGCCTCCATATAATTATTAGTTTGCTTCCCCTTATAACAAGAGAAAATAAAAAGAGCTACACCACTGTTATCTTTCCCAACACCACCAATACCTACATACCTAGGATTACTTTTGGAAGAGCCTTCAATATTAATATTAAACACCCCCCAAGGCGTAGGATGCCATCTGCCATCTCTTTGCACTTTTTGATTGAGGCCACTTCTCTCGACCAATAAAGAAGGACGAGGGCCATTCTCCACTAAACCTAGGTCCTGCCTCATCAAAAATTCATACTGCTCCAAAAGAAGATTGATTGAAAATTTAGAATAAACAATTTCTTGGATCATACCAATAATCCTTTGCCAAATATGATAAACAGTTAACTTTCTACCTTGAGGGCCCAATATGCCATATAATACATGAGGACCCAATACTCCATGCAACTTGAAGAAAGAAAGCCTTAGCAGGAGGTCTTCCTAAACTCCTCCAAAACTCAACAAGAGAAGAGGCATGAGAACAAGACTGTTTCCACACCCTCCACCAAAGATGCCAAATTTCTTGTGTAAAAAAACACTGTAAGAGAAAATGCCCTAAATATTCATCACTATTCTCACAAAGGAAACAAAATGAAGGGCCCTAAAAACCTCTCTTTTGGATATTATCCTAGGTAAGACATATGTTCCTAGTAGCCAACCATAAATGGAAATTGCATTTGGGCTAGAAAAATGTATTCCAAACTTGTTTCCACCAAGGAACCTCCTCATCCTAAAAATGTTGCCTATCTAAAATACGATACCATAAGCCACCGAGAAAACCCCTCTAGGATTCAAACCCCAAGCCAAAACATCATCATCCTGTAAAGAAGAGCATTTTCTAGTAGCCAAAATACGAGCCAACTCTTCTCTATCCTGAACAGAACCACCTACCGACAAATCTTTAGGATCTTTCCACTAAACTACCTCCACCTACCCAACTCTTTTGGCAACTTTATAATCCATCACCATGTACCAACCAGTAGCCAAGAAATAATTACATAGCTCTTGAAGATGAGGAAACATAGATAAAATTGTAGGGAAACCATCCCAAGAATCATGCTAAAAAAGAGCCTTTGAGCCTTTGAGATAAATCCAAAACAATCCTTGCTTAACAAGAGTAAGTCCCTTCTTAAGGGTGTTCCATATCAAATAGCCTTTACCATAAAAACTGTATCTAGGTATCTCAGAGCCCTCAACCCCATTAAGGTACTTAAAGAAAATAATTTTAGCCCAAGCATGGTCTTGAGAAATGCACCATCTCTAATAAAGCTTGGCTACCAATGCCTGACCAGAAAGAAAATTCAAATGAAGACCCAAACCACCTTTCTATTTTGGTCTAAAAATAGTCTCCCACTTAACTAGAATCCAGTTTGAAGACTCCAAATTTCCAGCCCATAAAAATCTTTGTGACATAGATTCAAGCTCATGAATAAAACTAGTAGGAGCGAAACTTGTACCATCGACTTAAGAAGCAACACTCTGCCATCAAAATAAAACAACTTAACAGTAAAATGAGAGACTTTAGCCAGGTGTTTACCCAAAATATTATTCCAAATACCTCGAGGTAGAGGGCCCAAGTTAAAGGAAGAGCTCCAATATGAAATTGAAGAATCTGAGCAATTCTAGCCTGTATAAGAGGATTAGTATTGAAAAATAAGATGGAGGATTTCCCCTCATTTATCTTCTACCCAGAAACAACCAAATAAATATCTAGAGATATTTTAAAATTAGTTGCTTCCCTAATAGAGGAAATACCCATCAGATCAGTATCATATACAAATTGAATATGTAAGAAAACTATTATCCTACCTCCAACCATGAATCAACCCTTGACTGACATGCAATTTGAGAAGCCTACCCAAACCCTCAGCCATAATAATAAACAAATAAGGAGATAAAGGATCCCCTTGATGGAGACCTCTCAAAGCCTGAAACAAAGTAGAAGGCTCACCATTGATAAGGACAAAATAGGATGGAGACGTAATACAACTCATCACCCAACTAACCCAATTGGAATCGAAACCGAAAGCAAGGAGAATTTTACTTAAGAAAGACCATTTAACCCTATCATAAGCTTTATCCATATCCAATTTTATAAACATATCTTTTTCTTTAGAAATTCCCATAGAATGAATGGCCTCAGTAGCAATAGCCACACCATCAAGGATTTGTCTACCCACCACATAACCTCTTTGTTCATCAAAAATAACCTTACAAAGCCAAGGTTTAAGTCTCTTAGCAATCAACTTGGAGATAATTTTGTACACCACATTACATAGTGTAATAGGTCTAAAAAGATCCATAGAATTGGCTCCTTCCTTCTTAAGAATAAGCATCAACAAGTTAGAATTCATAGCTCTCAACATCTATTTAGTTCTTAAAGACTCTTGCACAATAGACAGAAGATCCAGTTTGACAATATCCCAAAATTCTTGGAAAAATTCCACAGGAAAGCCATCAGGTCTTGGGGCTTTTCCTTTCCTTATATGGAAAACAATACCCTTCAACTCTTTTATTGAAATAGGTCTCATGAGCAACTCATTAATCTCAGCAATGACAACTGAAGGAATACAATCCAAAATACTATTTTATTCAACAACCACCAAGGGAGAATCCTTAGAATACAAAGAGGAAAAAAACCTTACAGCCTCCCTTGAAATATCTTGAGCAACAATCAACTGGACCCCAAGAGAAGAAATAAGAGAAGAAATCGCATTACCATACCTTCTAGCTTTAACCAAATTGAAAAAGAAAGTAGTATTTTTGTCTCCTTCCTACAACCAATCAATTCGAGCCTTATGGTTCAAACCTCAAGGTCTACATGCGTGACCCACTTATGGTCCATAATCAAAGGTCTATCAATTTACTATGATTATCCTCAACTATTCATGAACTAATGATAATGACAAATTTGATTCTCCTCCACGCATATTGTCCCCATGAGGTGCATGTTTTACCATGAAGTGAAATAAGAATGAAGTATCTTAGGAAAAAAAGAAACTAAACTTGCAATATAGAAGAAACACGATATAGTAAGAGTATCATGGGTTCATAAGATCAATATGCATTGATGAAAACAATATTATGATAAATAAGATTTTAGCGTGGAGTGAATAGGTAAAATATGATCATGTTCAAGATAGTAAATCAAGGGGACAAGTGTTCCAATGTATAAACACTCCCTTGGAGGATGATCCTTTTATTTAAAATATATATATTTTATTGTGTAAGTACTTTAAGAAAGAGTGAAAGTGACTAGAGTGTGAGTATAATTTAAGTGGCCAACTAAATAGATCTGAATTTGTCAGTCATTCTAACATGGATGAGTAAATTTAAGGATAACTAAACTACTTAAGATGACTCTATCAACTTGAAGACAAACCTTTACCCTATACATAGATAAATATTATGCAACCTTGGGTATCCTGGAATGGATCCTAGAAAGTTAGAACAAGGTGGCAAAAGCCTTTAAAACTCTTACTAGGGATGAGTCAATGGAGGATACGGTCTAAACCCATTATAATAAATATCAACCCTATTCATCAGTAATTTATAGTGATGATGAAGATGACTTTTGAAGCCTTTGAAGACATCAAAGCAACAAATGAATCAAAATTAAACCATGAAAGGGACCATGAGCTATATGTTCTTCTTCACTTAGTATAAATACCTTTATATTGTTCATCTACTTTCAGTTAAGAGAAAGGCAGTATTATGAACATTGAATGACTTTAGATGAAGAAAAAGAAATTATATATTACTTCCAGTTGAGAAAACTCAGAGGCGTTCATTAGTCGACATTAACATGAAAATAGAGTGGTTTCACTTAGATAAGGAGGCGCGTCACTCGAAAGCATTATGGATGTTTTAATGAATTTTAATGAATCATGTTATAAAGAAGAAAGGATTTATTGGAAGAAAGTGAAGTCAAATTGAGTTTGCATGGAATATATATCCATGAAATATATATCAAATTATTTTATTAAAGCAAGCGTTATGGTGTTTTAATAAAAGAAATAAGTTGGATATATTTCTTTTCATTTAAAGTTTCTTTGAAGATAACACTAAATTTATTACTAGATTGTGATGATTCTGGTCTTTATAAGTTTAGTTTAATTCCAAAAAGTCTCTATTTATTGTTGTAGCCTGTAACCTGTTGTCCGCATTTTAATTTTATTTCTTTACTCTAATATTTTGATTTTATTTCAACTTTAATGTTTGAGATCTAAACCTAGTTCGATATTATAAAGTTATAAGCTTTATAACTAGGTTTCATATTGGTTTATTATCCAAATATTTTATTAATATTTGGACAAACCAATATTATATTACAGAGAAGGTTTTTACCATTATAAAATTATAAATTTTATGATTAGGGTTAAGTTTATTTCATGTGAATTTACGTAAATGCATTTTGAGAAATAAACTATAAGACATTTTATAAACCCTAAAGCTATATTATAAAGTTTAAACTTTATAATAGGGTTAATATTTATTCATCCTTCAAATATTTTTATTAATTTATATTTGGAAGAATAAATATAAGATTAATTTGAAAGTTTATTCTTCATAGAGATATTGTTCAACCATGATCTGTTTTGGCTACCACAACATGTTGATTCTACCCTTTTGATTCCTCTTAGCTCTCTCCATGGCCTATTGCACATGGCGTTGGTACATGAAATATAAATCTGAATTATGTGGGTCATTACACAAGGCACCAAACATTCACCAGATTGGTCTCAAAGGTATATTCTTGATATTCTTGATTTGTGTTAACCTTGGTCCCTATTGAGGTATGATTTTTTCCAATTACAAAATCATCCTACAGTTAGGATTGAAATCCTCTCTTGCAAAGAAAAATGTATTTCTCCAAGGTTCTTTCACTTAACGTGTTTATATTATGAAAATGTATTAAAATAAGTGCTCAAACTACCTCAGTGGTTTGCAAGTAACTGATAACAAGGGGCCTGGATTTTAGGTGTTTTGACTCGACATCATCATATGCAATCTTTCCTAAAAGTTATTTTCTTAAAATTGAAACTTAATAATTAAATTTGATTTCCGACTTGACCTTTAGGCTATGCAAATTTAATTATGATCTCAATGTAAAATTCATGCTAAGTAGTGTTCAAAATTTTATATTAAACACTTTATAAATCAATTTGAACAACTTAACTAAATTAAAGTTTATTTCCCAAATAAGATTTACGTAAAATGATGGTAATGATAAAAATATACACCCCTGCAAAGTAATGATAAATCTTTTGTTCCTCAAGTAGCTGAAAAGAGAGATGCAACTCCTAAGAGCCAAGAAAAGAGGATCAATTTTCCAAAAAGGTATGAGAAGGAAAGTGATAAAGAAAGAATAAGTTCTAAATATGAAGCACAAGAAAAATTAGATTTCCTTCCATCACCAAGAGGTAAAGGATTGAAGCTACACAACAGTATAAGAGAAAAAATGGAGAGCTAGAGAAGAGGTATGAAAAGCTCCGTTCGGATAAATCTAAATATAACATTATGGAGGAGATGAAGATAATTCCCTCCAAAGCAATTCTTTATGATACCCTCTTTATTCCTAGTCAGATAGATCTGCTCAAGGCTTCCTTAAGTAAGAATTTTCAAGAAAAGTAGACTACCACAATTTTTAGTATGTCTTTCGGTAAGGAGAAGATGACCCCCCCTACCCTAACGAACAAACCTCCCCCCTTTTATATTTCCTTGAGAATGGAGGGTTGGATAGTCCACAATTGTATGATTGATTCAGGGGCTTTGACCACAGTCATGCCCAAAGCAGTCTACAATTAGATGGACATGGATTACACCTATTCTTATCTTGGTGTTTTGCAGTTGGATGGTACACCATTTAAGACCATTAGAGTAGTAAAATATGTACTAATGAGACCACACAGGGCTCCATAAGTAACTATTGTGCAAGAAATTGTGTTGGTGGACCTAGAATCTTACTTTGACTTGTGTCTTTCTAGAGAGTTTATTGCCAAGCTAGGAGGCTATATGTATTTGGAGTACTCTGGCATGATAATTCCATTCAAATGAAAGAGGATAAGGATAAAACCTAAAAAACATGTTTCCTATCACATCAAAAAGATAGAGGAATATAGGTGTAACCTCTCATCTCTAGATGAAGTTGAACTAGTAGAAAGCTTTAGAGAGTTAAAGTGGAGGATGAATTGTCATTCGAAGAGGATTATACCTAGTTTAGAACAGGTATGAGAACTTACAGTATTTTCTCAGAAGCAAAGAAAAATATCCCTACCATATCCAATCAATCCTTGAGAGAAATAAAAAACTGGACTATGCATTTTGATGGTTCAAGGTATAGAAATGGAGTTGGTGCAGGCGTAGTCCTACAATCCCTCTAAGAAGGTGTGAAAAGTTTTTCTTACAGACTAACATGGTCTTGTACCAACAATGCTACAAAATATGAAGTTTTATGCTACAAGCAAAGAGTATGGGAATTAAAATACTAGACATATATGGTGACTCTAGGTTGATAGTTAATCAAGTGAGAGAAAAGTGTAGCATAAGCACCATTACCTAAAATTATATAGGATTAGGGTATGGTATTTGATGGAGTCTTTCGATGCCATTTATATCCCCTTTATTTCTTGGAAATAGAATATGTTGGCTGATTCTTTGGCCGTTAAGGGTTCAAATTTCAGCCCTTCTTCAAATATGGTATCATCAAAGGACAAAAGAGTCAAACTAGTATTTAGACTTGCAGTACCAGATAGAAATATTTTTTGGTAGGTTTTTGAGAGTGATGATCATATTATTGATTTTTTTGTGAGAGAAGCTTCCTTATCCAATGTACAAGAGGAGTTACCTCACGAAATAGATCAACAAGATGTCCTTAAATTGAAGAACAACCATATCCCTAAGGGTTTTATCACCCTAGAGAACCTCTTTGACAATGAAAATAGGAGAAAAGCAAGAGTTATAGAGGTTAATAAATAAATCTATAAAGAGATCAAATTTGAAAAGGATAGAAAGGTCAAAATTGGTATATGATGTTCTCAAAAGGAGGTAGAGGAGATCAAAGCTCTATGCCTCAAGTACCAAGATATTATAGCTTGGTCATATGAAGATCTAAAGGTATATGATAAAAAATTTATTCATCATACGATTGAGCTAGAGGTTGATGCAAAGCCTTTTAGACAAAATAAGAGGCCTATAAATCCTAGGATTGATTCCATAATGAGAGAAGAGTTGCTCAAACTGTTGAAAGCTAAAATTATTTACCCAATCAAGCACTCTACATGGGTGGCTAATTTAGTTCCTGTCAAAAAGAAGAATGGAGACATCCATCTATGTGTATATTTTAGGAACTTGAACCAAGCATCACTGAAAGATCACTACCTCCTCCCTCAGATTGATCAAATTTTACATATTGTTGTAGGGGCTGAGAGATTTTCCTTATTGGATGGCATATTAGGATACAACAAAATCTCGATAAAAGATGAAGATCATTTTAAGATAGCATTTACTACTAAGTGGGTAACTTTCGCCTATCAAAGGATACATTTTGGTTTATCCAATGTTGGGACCACTTTCCAGAGAGCCATGGACTATCCTTTTGGGGAACTAATAAATAAAGTCATCCTCATCTATCTAGATGATATGATTGTGTTCTCTCACAAAAAACAAGCTCACTTGAAGCACTTGGATCAAGTGTTCAAGAAATGTAGAGTTTGATATCTCTCTAAACCCAAAAAAATCATTCTTTGCAGTACATGAAGGAAAACTTTTAGGACATGTTGTTTCTAAAGAGGGGATGTCCATTGACCCTGATAAAGTAATATCAATTCTAGATCTACCTCTACCTATGAACAAGAAGGCCTTGCAATATTTCTTTGGGTAGATTAATTTTATGAGAAATTTCATCTTAGACTTTGCTCAAGTGGTTAAACCCATTTCAAAATTGCTAAAAAAGAATACAGATTTCAAGTGGGCTAAAATAATAAAATAAACTTTTGAGACAATTAAGCAAGTTATCACTACTGTCCCAGCACTAGTAAATCCTAATTTTAGTAATGATTTTATTCTATATGCCTGTGGAGCTTAAGAGAGCTATGCAGTAGTGATGACACAGAAGAATGATGTTGAAAAGGAACATCCCATATTTTTTTGGAGCCAAACTCTTCATGAGTACCAGAATAAATATAATTTTTTTGAAAGGTAAGTGTTTTTAGTGATGAAATCATTGAAGAAGTTTAGACAATACTTGGCTCAAACTAAAACTATGGTTTATGTGGTATACCCATATGTTAGAAGTTTCATCTTACAAGGAGAACTAGGAGATAAAAGAGCTTGTTGGATTACCAAAATCTAGGAATATGATATGGAGATCTATCCCACTAAGTTAGTCATAGGTAGAGCTTTATATCAGGGAATGATAGCAAAAACAACTTCAGATCAGTTAGCAACTTGTCAACCATCAACATCAGAGCATAATGAGAACAACTCTCTAGAGGACTTAGATTGGATTGATCAGATGACAAGTTACTTCCAGACAGGTGTGTAGCCTCAAGACCTTAATCCTTCACAAAGAAGAAGGTATAGGCTTCAAGCCTTAAAATATGTTCTATTGCCAAAATGATTATATAGGAGTAATTTTTATGAAGGACAATCAAAAGCAAAAGGTCATTGAAAAATTCCATGAAGGGTTGTCAAGAGGACACTTCTCAGGAAAGGTCACTACTATAAAAATAATAAGTGCAGGATACTACTGGCCCACTATCTTTGTTGATACCTTCAAGGTAACAGGAGCATGTGATAAGTGCTAAAGGTATTTAGGGAGAAACGAGAATGCTTTATTTCCCCTCAAGCCAGTCCAAGTTGAAGAACCTTTCTAACAGTGGAGATTAGATTTCATTGGAGTTATAAATCCTAACTCTTCAACAGGTTATAAGTACATTTTGACTGCTACAAATTACTTCACAAGATGGTTTGAGGCTATTCCAACCAAGATATAGTAATTGAATTCATGGAAAGCTTAATCATAAGGTTTGGGCTTCCTAAATTCATAATAAGAGATAATGATACTGCTTTTATAGGTACGAAGTATATTCAGTTTGCAAGCAAATATGGTATAAGTTTTAAGAATTCCTCTAACTATTATCCAAGTACAACCATCAATCAAACACTAATTTCTTTGAGTTATATGACAAACACATTAATACTTGGAAGGCTAGGAATGGTAGAATCCTAGTGTTGAGCTAGAAGAAAATAAGAATGAAAGGGCAAAATAAATATCAAGCAGTCCCAAGCTCTCCCTCTCCACCTTCCTAGCAAGAGGTAGAGTAAACTACAATGAATACCTTGTCAATAATTAAGGGAGATCATACCACTTTTGAGCATTCACAAGAGCAATTGCAGTAATACTTGGTGGGTGTTGTAATGATAAAAAGGATGCATTATTCTGGAGGTGACCTGGGAAAATATGAAACAGGAAATCTAAAGAATGTCCAAACAGTGAAAAGGTTGAAACATCTTACTTTAGGAGAGAAATATCCTTTGCAATTTCTAGTAGGAGGTGATACAGAAGATAGATTTGTACTTGTGCCTATGAAATTCACCACTATAATCCATGTAAAGTTAACCCCAGTTTTGAGAGTTGCATTACAAAAGATACCATGATTTTTTTTTTTTTTTGTATTTACATGGTGGAATCGGTAGCCGCCATGAATCCGGGTAGGCTATCCAGCTTTTATGGCCGCCACAGTATTCTGCGTTGTCCGCCCCGAAAGCCGCCACATAGATCTTTGCACAGTCCACCCCTATAACCACCATGCCACAGTCATTTTAAACCTTTTACGCCACTGAAAGCACCAGGAAAGGGACAAGCGTTTAGTCCGGCGAGGCCTGAGATTTGAACCTTGGACCTCCGCCCCCCTTATGGGGTTTGGATGAACCAATTGGTCTACACATTGGACCTACAAAAGGTACCTTGTTAAGATGACTCTCAAAAGAATAAATATGCATCACCTATTGTATTCAAGATAAAGGTAAAATATTCGATAGAGAAGCCAATAAAGAGATCACTAAAAAGTAGAACATGGATCAAACATGAATAGTTTAACAATCTCCAATACCAACTACAAAACTGCCAGCCCAACGAACACAGCAATAAGGTGTGGACAATATTTTTCAATAGTTTGCTTTGCTAGGCAAAGGTATGATCTATATTCCTTCTTCTCCTTCTCCTTCTCCATCCCCAAAGAAATATCCCTTCCATTCTCAAGAGCAAGTCGAACAAAAAACATCATCCCCACTTCATGGTTCACCATCCGCTTTGCCAGACATCACAACACCTCAAGTCAATCCATCTCCCCCACATTCACCAGAAATCTCACCCTCAAAATTAACACCAATTGTATCAATAGGATGGCAATGCCTTCCATAATCTCCACCTCATCCCATGACTATAACATCCACTACTATTTCTACACCAACTACAACCTCTACAATAAGCACAAATTCCACCATCATTACAACCACTTCCTTTATATTTGTGCCATTTCCATTCTTTCCCTCACTCATAAATGCATCCACACCCATAAATCATCCTACAGTAGCTTCTTTGCAGAAGGTGAGAAATATTTCATAGAAGGTCCAAAGTTTCTAGAGCAATAAATTGGCTCAACTTTCAAAACATATCGCTAGATGGAGAAATACCATAATTGTTGATATGGTGGCCACACAAAGAACCATTATCTCCCTCACCCATATTTTCAGTAAACTAGATGAAGAGATTACTGCAAAATATTATCAGCTAGAAGAACATACCAAAGATATCACTCAATTGCCCGTAGAGGATGAATTGGTCATAGTTAAGGCTCATCTTGAGATCATTTATGTCCATACTGATATTTGCAAAGAGAGGTATGAAAAATTGGAAGAAAATATTAAAAATTTGGAGAAAACAATCAAAAACCAAAAGAATGTGGAGAAATATGTGAGAAAAGAAGCCAAGAGCTATAAAAACAAGTACCAAGAGGCCATCAAATTCAAGGAGTAAATTGAAGAGTTGAAGAAGAATAATGAGGTCCAGGTCAAAGAAATACAAGCCTTTAAGCAAAAAATTCAATTTGAAAATGCTAGAGATATAGGTTTCCCTAAAGATAAGATCAAATAAATTGAGAAATATATATGGTCTAAAATCCTGGAGAAGTGCTCAAAAATCTAGCCTGTGATTGACTATATGGATGAGTCCAGCCATTTATTACAGGAAACCAAGGAAGATTTGGACAAGTTCAATGAAGATATATAAACCATGGTGGTACAAGCAGAGCAAATATATAAGATATCTAAAAATAGATTTAGTGAAGCCGCCAAACCTATTCCAAATAAGGTATGGAATACTGCAATATTGGTAGCCAGGTTTATCATCAGGAAGAATAAGATGCTCCAAAACAGATGGCTACTAATAGACAGAATTGAAGGTAAGCTACAGGAGAGATTGTTGATATCAACAAATAAATGATGCAGTATGGTTATAGAGGATTTTAGAATTAAAATAATATGCTTTTGTTAGAAGAAGACTTCCAGACCAGCATAGAATCAATCATCCAGGATGAGTCTAAAATAGACACCTGGGAATACCCAATCAATCAAGATCAAGTCTCTCAACTAATCAAAGACTTAACCAAGCTCAAATAATTAATGGAGGACTTGGTAAATAAAGGATATTTCATGTCCTATGAAGAAACTGCCAAACTAGAGTTTACCCACAAACAGCTTAAAGAAATGACCAATCCTACCAAGTCAACCTAGGACGAAGAATTAGAAATATTGAATTAGATGATTTAATTGTTTGGAGCAGAACCAGAACCAAAGGCCAATGAGGAAGAAGAATCCAAAGAGCAAAATAAAAGAGATGATGAAGAGATACACCAATAAAAGGGTGATGAAGAAGAATAAAATGCAAAGGACGCTGAGAAAACACAAGAAGAGGAGATTGAAGAACAGGACCAACAGGAAGAGGTGCACAAGTAGATAAGTTTTACCACTAAATAAGCTAAGCATTTTTTGTATACCATAGCTGGCAGTAGAGACTATATGCATATTTTGTAAGTTGTTTTGATCCTAACAATGTCAGATAACAGTCACAAAACATGAGCCTATGAAAATATATGGAGTCTTGATGTCGAGTTGCAAGGAGAGTTGTGATCAGATTGATCTTATAAAAGGGTATATTTCTATGTAACTAGAGAAATTTTTAAGCTTATGGAAGGAGTTGTAAAGATAATTCACCTTGTGCCTCTTACATGGTTTCCTTGTGAACAGTTATGCTTTAAGCATCTTCACAAATATTTGAAAGTATGGCTATCACATGGAGATTATTCTATGAAGCATAAATTTCTATGATCTACATATTGCTTCTTGCATAATTTCTATATGAACAGTTACTCTCTGAGTATCTTCACAAATGTTTGAGAGAGTGATGGTCATATGGAAGTTATTTTATGAAACATAGCTTGTTGATGACTAGAGTCTACCCTTTTCCTTCAAGTCCCCTTTCATCCATTCATTCTCTCCACTGCATAGCTTTCTTCCCTGCACATTCATTCATTCATATTTTCTCTAAAAATTTCCCTTCATCCATTCATCTCACTTCACCCTCATTAATTCATGTTATTTTTTACTCTTGATTCCCAATGGATAAGACTCTGAGTTCTTTAGGCTTTACAAGAAAATCTCCCTAGGAGGCACCAGAATGTAGGTCCAAAAGGCCACATACTTAGAAAACTTTGCAAAAAAATTCTAAGTCCTAAGAGTGCTCTAAATTGTGGTAGTGATGTAGCGCAACATGTTCCAACCCACGATCAACCAAGTCAAAGTTACACTCAGCATATTTTGAAATGCGGATCAAAGCACAAAGAATATGGATTGGCTTGCAACAAGTTTCTATCCCATGTAGCCCAATGCATATTTCCACCCCATGATCAATGTAGCCAAAGTTGATAGAAGTGCCACCCAAATCATGAGTTAGAGCATGGTTCCACACGGTGTGACACAGTACGTGTTCCATACCGCATGATCCATCGTATAGTTCTACATCATGATCAACATGGTTAAACTTGACAAGTTGGTATTCTAAATCATGGTCTAGCACATGTTATATATCGTGCAAACTAGCACATGTCTCATCTCATGCAGCTCATAATATGGTTCTATGTTGCAATCAAAGTAGTCAAACCCAATAGATGGAATTCCAAAAAATGGGCTAGAGCATGGCTCCATACTATGCAGTCTAGAACACATGTTCTATCCCACATGATGTAGCACAATATTCTATGTTGTGGTCAGTTTTGGTCAAATTTAAGAGTTGGCATTCTAAATTGTAGGTTAGGACATCTTTCAAAACAATGTTCCATGTCACAGCCTGAAATAATAAGAGGATTATCTTGAAGATAAGAAGAGTGGGCTAGAACATATTCTCACATAGCACGGCCTAGAACATAATTCTCAATAAATGCAATGAGGCTCCATTTTCCCATTCCACGATCAAAGTAGTCAATATTTTTAAATTAAAGTTTCAAGGAGTGGTCCAGAACACATTCTACGCTGCTAAAAGAAGTAAGAAGAAGAAGCATTGTTGTCTTTATACTACGAGATGTTGTAGACTGCAAGTGGGTAAGCCAAGTTCTAATCATAGCCATTCAACAAGATATCAATAGCCCATATACCATGTGTTTCAATCCATGTACAAAAGTAGGGTTTAAATTGGCATATAGCCACAAAAGGATGTTTAAAGACTTTTGAGTTGGAAAAATAGGAAAACGAAGTGACGAAGGATCAAGAATCGCAAGTATATTCAGTTGCAAAGCCACAGTGAGATAGCCCCAGTAAGAATGATGGACGATCCTGATTCAATATCAACTCATTCAAGAGTCATAAGCCATGAGATCTGAGTGATCTATGGAATCCAAGTTGCAAAGGAGTGAAATATTGTGCAACTTTCTTGTTTCTTCAAATCAAACAAGAGGCTGCCACTTCAACACCTTGCTGATTTGGCATTTCAAATTCCTTGTAATGTTCCAAATATTTTAAATCTTTTAAAACACACTAAAACTATAAATAGAGGTCGAACCCTCATTTTCAAGGGTCGTCTCTAGAGTGTTTGATTTTCATATTGTTGTATATTTTCCTGTAAATCAATTAAATGAGCATTACTTGGATGTTTTCCTCAAAGTTGTCTTCTTTAATTTTGTGAGAATTTGATCTATGGAGTTATTTTTGCTACTACTACTATGGTTAGTCTATTCTATTGATATTGGATTGCTAACTTAGAGCACCTTGAAATACTTCATGTTTAAATGTATGCTTGAAGAAGGCTTCTTTTTTTGTTAGTCTAGGTATTGATCTAATTTTGATATTTGGATTATTAGTACTCTAGATGTTTGAAATAGACTTTGAATTATGTTATGCACTCTAATGATGAATATTGTTGGTTTTGAATGTTGTTAATATTAAGTGTGAATTGTTGGAAATTGATTTGTGGGAGGTTTTCCTGTAGTTGCCTATGTTGTTAGATCTATCTGGCCACTATTCATTCATTATTTTTCTAACCCTTAATCAATTTCTATCCCTATATTTATATATTTAACTGAGCTTAAATTATTCAACACTCAAAATAGTTTAAAATATATACCAACCTACTTTGGAGGTTGTATTAAAGCAATATTTAACTCATACAATGTCAGGGTTTGGACTGTGATCAGCGAGTGAACGCCTAACAAGATCATTACATATGATAGTCATAGTTTCAAGATTACCTTGATGTCAATTCATACCCCAATAGGTTCTTTGACCATACTAAATAGTCTTCTTCTTGTCTTAGTCTTATAAAAGCCCTTGTCAGACCCCTTGTATACTTGCTCTATTTCTCAGCTTCATTTCCTTCCAAAAGTAATTTTTAAATTGAAAGTCATCCCTGATTCCATAAATCTATTTTTTCCATAGAGGTTGCATCTAACAATACTCTGAGCCCTTGTCTATTTATATGTTCTATTAAATTTTGAGATAGCTAGTAACTTCCTCCATTCCCCAACTAAGGGTATTTTCCTAGCCTTACTTTCTTTCCAATTCCTATTTTTCAAACAAAAACAATTCCCACTAATGGAAAAGCCTTCACTAATGCTTTCCAAATGATAGTTGTATTGGTCATTGGTTTGGTAAGAATTCTAATCCACTTTTCAAAGGATATGGACCCCAAATATTTCTCCTTAATAACCTCATGTCATAATCCTTTACCAACTATCAATATCCAAAGACTATCGGCAACTAGTACTTTCCCAAAATTATGTATATTCTTAAGCCCCCATCCTCTTGCTAATTTAGGTTTGGTTGTCTTAATCCATTTAACCATAATCATTGAATCCTTCTCCCTTCTTCCTGTCCAAAGGAAATGGAAGCATTTCTTCCTTATTTTTCCACTATTCACTAAACCAAAAAAAGGCTTTAACGATGGCTAAAATAAGGCAATTTTTTACGGTGTTAAAAAACCACCCTAATAGATCTTAACAGGGTGGTTTAAACACCCTCTTAGGATAACCACCCTCTTAGGGTGACCCTAAGATGGAATTTTAGGCAACCCTAAGAGGATGGTTTAAAACCATCCTCTTAGGGTCTTAATCAAAAATTATAAATATCGTGGGAAAAGTAAAATGAGCATTTTCTTTTGCTTTTCCCACTAGACAGAGAGCTTGAGCTAGGGTGTTCACTCAGATAGAGGTTGGAAAGAGAGATCAAGCTAGGGCATTCATTTATATGGATGATGGACAAATATCTCAAGCTAGGGCATTCACTCAGATGGAGACTGGATAGAGAGCTCAAGCTAGGGTGTTTGCTTAGACGGAGACTAGATAGAGAGCTCAAGTTAGGGCTAGGCAAAGAGCTCAAGCCAGGACTATACAAAGAGATCAAGATTTTAAGTGGTACACGCTGCTTAGTATTTGGGGATGCAGAGGGAAATTGTGTTCAAAATTTAGGGTTTTCTTCTTTACAGTGATGGTTAAGATTTTTTTAAAATGATGGTTATTTTAGGAAATGGAAATTAGATTTGTTCTTACATACATGGAGAACATATTTGGTTGCGTTGTTCTTGGTTATACTCGTTGTCAATGTCTATGGACTTGCCAAACCCATAAATAGAACATGGATGTCCCAAACTTGACACTTAACATGTCAATCTATCTCTCCACTATAGATGATTTGGTTGTTTGTTTAAACTCTCTTTATAGGGCATGTTGATTTCTAGTATAAAATATTGGTAATAAGGATATGTCAAAGTTGTTGAAGCCATGAATTATGAACAAATTTTTTAATGTGATAGAAACAATGAACATATAATGGCATATACTGAGAATAGTCCTTTATGGGCTTAGGGATGCAGAGGTTTTAGGGTTTGGGGATGTATAGGGTTTAGGGTTTGGGGATGATACTATAACTAGTTAATTAACAATGTACTATGTCAAATTATATCTGAGTTAGAATTTGCTCCATCTTGCTATGTATTGCTGAAAAGATTCAAAACTCCTAATGTACTAAGGAGTTTCACTACTGCTATAATCTGCTATCATAAAGATTCAAGTTATTATATTTTCTTCTTTACATTGATGGTTAAGCTTTACTGCTAAATTGATTTAATTCTGCTATGTACTATTGCATTTGCTATTATGGTATAAAGTGGGTTAGTAAATGTTACTCTTGTAATTTATATTTATGATGGTATACTAGAGAAATATAGACTTTATTATAGTACCTTGCCATTATAATGGTATAATAGGGAAAGATAAACTTTATTGTTGTATTTTTCTCTATGATTCTTAACGTAAGTTACCCTACTATGATTCAAATGGTTTTATGGTATACTAGAGAAAGATAGGCTTTATTGTTGTACCTTGTCATTATAATGGTATAATAGAGAAAGATAAACTTTATTGTTGTATTTTGTTCTATGATCCTTAAGTAATTTACCCTACTATGAGTCAAATATAGGCTTTACTGATGTATGATGGTTTAACTTGCTGCTCCAATTTCATGAATCAATGCATGCTATACTACTTTACAATTACTTTCCATATTTTCATATGTTACTTTAACATAATGATAATATAATGGCATCTGTTGATGAACTTATTGAGACGATCCATTTCAGTAATAAAAAGAAATGGTTAGGGTACATTATTACTTCATGGTTTGCAGTAAAAATGGCAGTAGTAAATGCCATTATGTTTTTAAACATCCAAATAGAATTTCTTAAAAGAATTTAGTCAAACTTTTATTAAGACCCACACAGAGCAACCCTTACATTGCAAAACTAATTGTATCATTGCGCTAAAATAGAGCCTTAACTATAAGTACGATCGCAATAGAGTTATGGCACTAGAATACAATCAGTCTTTATTTTAAACCAAAATGAAACTTGAGGGAAAACATCATTCTGGTCCTAGAGAGAAAGGACATATGTAAGGAATGATGATGTTACTTCAAAGATCCATGGGAGATATTGAAGATAACTATAGGTCAAATATTGACCATGCATACAAATGAAAGACCTCACTAGGAGGATTTAATACTCCTAAAACTTTATCAAAAGTTATAAATTTCTAGTAAGACATCACTATTAAGTTTAAACTTAATAGAATTATTTCAGATATGTTGATTTGAAATTAAGGGAGGATGCAATGTATTTCCTTATTTGGCTTGTGAGATTTTTTTTAATGATGGTTATTTTGGGAAATGGAAATTAGATTTGTTCTTACATACTTGGAGAACATATTTGGTTGCTTTATTCTTGGTTATGCTCATTGTCAAGGTCTATGGACCTGCCAAGCCCATAAAAATAACATGGATGTCCTAAAATTAACACTTAGCATGTCAATCTATCTCTCCACTATAGATGATTTGGTTGTTTGTTGAAACTCTCTTTATAGATCATGTTGATTTCTAGTATAAAATATTGATAAGGATATGGAAAAGTTTTTGAAGCCATGAATTATGAAAAAAAAAATTAATGTGAAAACAACAATGAACATATAATAGCACATACTGAAGATATTCCTTTATGGGCTTGAAGATTACCATACTCTTGTACTCACAATAGGGATTCATGAGGATGATTAATCACCAATATCCCTTAGTGATTGAGTATAATTTTATCACATACAAATGATACAAGCAAAATTCTTCACCCCCCATATGTGTGTGTATGTGAGACGAGCTATGTCAAAACATCCCCACCAACATACAAACATGGATAAATTTTGACAACAAAGGCATTAGTTGCAAAACATATAAATATTTCCAACCCTTCTATTTTATATATTTATATTTAGTTCTAGTAAAATCCATACCATGAACCATATCCTGTAGGAGAGACCCATGCACCACATTGAGGCCATTGCATTTTTGACTTCTAAACTTGTTACACAAATATTTGATTGTAAAGAATATGCTATATAGTGTAAAGTATTCATCCCAACCATGCATAGGATATGATAGTCACAAACAAAACACGCAAAAGTAAGACCATTTCCAAATGAACTTAGGAACTTCTGACCTCTGCAAAAAATTTAAACCCGAATATCCTTAAAAGAGCTTCCCTATTGCTCTAACCAACATAAATTGCAATTTATTATCTTCATACATCCTTTTTTCTTCATAACAATGTATAATAATCCTCATCAGAATCCTTTTAATGTGCCTTAATAGTAAGTCATGGTAACTAAAGATATTGTAATTGAAGTTGTTTATTTCTAACAGCTAGGATTAGCAATAATGCTTCTAAATAGCTAAAAATATATTAAAAACATGATTAATTTCCATAGTGATAATGCTCCCAAATAGCTAAAAATATATGAAAAACATGATTAAGTTCCATGAAGTGCATAAAAATATAATATCATATAGACATCCTACATTTACCTCTAGATTTTGAAAGAGACCAAAGGAGCCAATGAAGCACAATTACATCTATGTTGTAAAATAGCCAAGTAATCACAAAAATTGTGGAAATCTTTGAAGAACACAAGCTTATACTGAGAGGGGGGGTGAACAGTATAAGACCTCTTTTTACTTTCTCTATTTAACTTCAACTTTGCAAAGCAATGAACCAATAGCAATATCAAAGCAATGCATAAAGCAACACACAATGAGACACCAATTTTAACGTGGCTCACCCAACATGGGCTACATCCACAAAACTTTTCTCTAAAAATCTTTCTCAAAGTTCTTTGGGAATCCTTCCCAATTACAATGTTTATGAGCCTCAGCCCAAAGGAAAAACCTTCCCCTACTCAAGTATTTATGAGCCTTTGCACAAAGGAGAATCCTTCCCCTCCTCATGAATTTATGAGCCTCCTACCCAAAGGAGAATCCTTCCCCTCCTCACGAATTTATGAGCCTCCTACCCAAAGGAGAATCCTTAACCTCAACTCTGGAAATGATACTTCAAAAGATCACCTGCCTCTTATTCCACTAGAACGTGGAACTCCTTTCCACAAAAGACCTCCTGTCCTCAATGCTCAGCCTCAAGAGACCTCTGTCCTCACTGATCACCTCCACAACAACTCATCAACCTGTACTAAACACAGTCAGTCGGTCTAGCACAAGTCTTCCTCACTCTATCATATATGTCCCAAGCTCAACTCATAAAGCTTGAACAAATCAATCTATGCTGCACACAAGCCTTCTCAAAGACTTGTCAAAAATGTCCTTAGGTTCTTCTCAAAGAAACACTTCAACTCTGTCCTCAAGTCCTCTGCAAGGACCTATCCAAATCAGCTCACAAGTCCTCCCTAGAACTTGTCCAAATCAGCTCACAAGTCCTCACTAGAACCTGTCCAAATCAGCTCACAAGTCCTCACTAGAACCTGTCCAAATCAGCTCACAAGTCCTCACTATAACAGGTCCAAATCAGCTCACAAGTCTTCACTAGAACCTATCCAAATCAGCTCACAAGTTCATCAAGAAAAACTTGCTTAGCATGAACCCACAAAGATAATTGTTAGAGACCCAATGTGATTCATCAACCTCATAGAAGCATAAAGAGAATTGTTAGAGACTCAATATGTTCTATACTTAACTCCCAATCTCAATCTCAAATCTCATAGAAACATAAAGAGAATTGTTAGAGACTCAATATGTTCTATACTTAACTCCCAATCTCAATTTCAACTCAATCTCAATCTCAAAATAATAAGATAGATGTAGTATGCTTTTCTCAAGAACATGAAACACAACCCAACAATTTCCAACCATGCAATATCTCATATAACAATGATACTCATGTTCTTTCCACAACCAATATCTTTTCTCAACCAATTAGGGCTTCAACAACAATGCTCATAGACAAGGTTTAACCAACATCATTCAACTCAACATTAACCTTGAAGCATTCAACCATTCACTACATGAAAAGGAAACTAGTAGACATCCTTTTCCCTCCAAAGATATTTGAACAAACAGCCACCAACATAAATCACAAATACAAAGAATAACTTGCTCAAATCAATCTCAATGGAGTAAGCCCAAATCATGTATCAAGTAAAGCATTAACTTGATCAAAACAACCTCTATGGAAGCAACTCAACCATCAATCTCAAAACAGCCAACTAAGGGTTTCACCAACTCAAAGCAAGGAGCAAGACTTACTAACATAAACCCTAGTGCAAAAATGCTTTCTCTTCCTCAACCAGAATTATGCATTCACCCAAAAAACTCATCAATGATTTTAATGCATAAACAATCTTCAATATCCATAAAATGGGATTTACACCAACAAGAATACCTAGTAGACAACATTTTCACTCCAAACTCAATTTCAGAAAATACACCATCAACAATATACATGGAAGAAGTTGCCCATACCTTTGTTTGAGGAAGAAGAGAATAGTTCTTCAACCTGTTACCAACACCACCCTCAACTTTGCCACCAAGTTAGGGTTAGATCATAAAAGTAACCACAAAAATATTTATTCCATAAAACACCTTATGACTCCAATCCTTAGAAGTCAACTACCAAAAATATAAAGCATACAAACAATATATCCGTTTACACCTTATTTCTCCAAATTAATTAAACCATGCTCAAGGAATAATAGCTTCTAAGAAAATATCACTCAACAATCAAGCCAAAAATCTCAACCACACACTATCAACCTTATATATCCAAAGAAGCATTTAACCTTTAAAATAATTTTAAATAAATCTACCCAACCACTTCTTCTTTAACAAAAATGCAGATTTTATTTAAAAAAGCCTTACCAAAAAAATGCTTCTGAAAATCACGGGTCAACAGTGCCTCCAAAAAAATCGGAGCACAAAAACTCTTCTCACACTCCACGGCGGGAGTCGAACACTTGACCTCCCTTCAAGCGCCTTCACAGAATAGTCATTGCCACTAGGCCAACGGTGCTAGCTTGAAGGCTAGCAAGAGTCTCCTCCTTAACCCTTTGGCAATGGATAAACGTGGCAAAAAAATGATAGCCATAGCTTTTACTTTCCACCCTTTGCGCAATTCCAATTTCTTTGACACCTTTGCTTTGGACTATAGGTTATGGCTTATATAGCCAAACTTCCATGCTATGCACGACGTCGGTAGGAAGATAATTCAAACTTTTCAAATTAATATTATTTTGGCACCTTCGAAACAAATTTAGGGTTTATGAAACCCTTTTGATTATTTAAAAAATAATCAAAGGTCTTTTAGACCTTAGACCTTAGGTGGAGAACCCATTAAATTATTAAAATAATTTAATCACTAAATCAAATAAATAATTAATTAAAAAACCTTAAAAAGGTTTTATTAATTAAGTTATTTAATTAATAAGTGTCTCCAGCCTTTGCATTAAGCTAAGAGTGGTTTTGAGAAAAACCCTTAATGCATCCACCTGGTTTTAATAAAAACCCTTAAACCTGCCATGGTTTTGATAAAAACCTTTTCATCTGCCACATGGAATCTCTTCGAAATCTTCTAGAAAATATTCTTTGGAATCTTCAACCTTTGAAGCCAATAAATCCTCTTGACATTAATGCTAGTTCCTTTTGACATCAATGACAACTCATAGACAGGAAGCTAGGATCTCAAACCCAAAATTGCCAATAATCTCCCCATTTATCATTGATGGCAAACCATGCTTCTCAACAACACTGAAACTCAAAACTACTGTATAGAAATTAGCTCCCCCTAACTTGAGGCTCCCCCCCTTACTCATATCTCTCCCCCTTTATCATCAATGGCAAAGGGTCACCTTTGGGGCTTGGGACTAAGAATGAGCCTCTTAGCTTAGTCCCTCCCCCACCTCCCGTTGAGGTGATTAATTCTAGGGTGGGAGTAAAACTCCCATTAGGCACTGATCTTCATCAGTGTTTATAGCTGCCTTACCATATCTTCTCTTGTTCTCCTTGTCCATATTCCTGTTCCTGTTCATGTCACTGTTGTTGTTCTTGTTATCATTCCTATTCTTATCCATGTCTTAATTCTTGTGCCTGTTCATACCCATGTTCCTATTCCTGTACCTTAGAATTTTATCTTTACAATGTCTAGCTATGTGACCTTCATTGTTACACTTATAGCAACTAACAATGTTATTTATTTGAGGCATACTTGATCTTTGACTCCATCTATTCTGACCAACCCTGTTCCTATTATTAGCCTTGCAATAAACAGCCTTGTGCCCAAACTGTTTATAAGAGTAGCAATACCCTTGAAATAAATTACCACCTCTGAATCTGTCATTTACCTTCCTCACTTGAGTCATGCAATGTGAAGCCATGTGACCAAACTTATGACAAGAAAAACATCTGCCATTAAACTTTCCTTGATTTAACCTCTTAGGTCCTATAAACTTTCTCCCCTTTTTTTGATTCCTGTTTTTTGATTATGTGCATCTATCACTCAAGGACTCTTTTTCTGAAGTACTTTCCTCATCAAAACTCTCTTCCTTTCGAAATCTCTTACTAGATTCCCCAGTAGAGTCACCAACCTGTTCCATGTGTTTCTTACCAAAACCAAGACCTATTTTATCTGTTGTCCTTCTTTGATCTTTGATGATTGAATTTACCTTTTTGGTGTTATCTTCAAACCTGTAAAGCTTCTCCTTGTACTCTTTAGTTTCCTCTTTCAAGGAAGCCACTTTATGTTCCAACTCTCTACACTCAAGAACCTTAGACTCTAACTTATCCTTAAGTTTCTGTGTCTTAGCTATAGAGAAGTCAAGACTTTCTATAAGCTCATCTCTCTCAATACAACATTCATCCAATTTATCATTGAGTCTAGCATTCTTCTTTCTTTCCTTTTTCAAAGCACTAAGAGCACTAACAAGTTCAGCTTCAAGATCTACTTCACCATCCTCTATAACTTCCTCTATTTGTTTGCCTTTTGAAACATCAATGACTTTTTTAGATTTCTTATCACTAGAGGTGCTACCCTTTTCTAAAGCCATACAAAGATCTTCCTCACAATTTTTCGAAGCATCCTCATACATAGTGTAACTAGAAATCAATCCATAATTTGTGCAATCATCCTCAAGATGTCCAAAATTTCCACATCTAAAACATTTCATAAGGACAAATCTATGTTTCTTTTCTTTTTCTTTTTTTGTTAGGAACATCTCATTTCCAACATCACTTGAAGAACTTTCACTATCATTACTAAAACACTCACTTTCCTTGTCTAGGTGTAAACTTTTCTTGTGTTTGTGAGAGTACCTCTTTCCTTGATTGCTTTTCTCATCTATATTCTTCCTTTGATGCCTGTGCCTTTCAGAATCCTTGCTCTTATAATCATGTTTATCTTCATCACTTTCATCCTTGGCAGTAGTACAGTTAGTAGCATAATGACCAAACTTTCCACAATTGAAACACTTGACATATTTCATACCTTTGTGCTTTCTTGAGAACTTGCCCTTATTGTTGTAATATGCCTCTTCATAACTAGAAGACTCATCACTATCTTGAAGCTCTTTACCCTTGGATTTCTTGGTAGCATTGAAAGCTGCCTCCTTCTTAACATCAACCTTCACTTGAGTTCTCAACTAAAATGTTGCAAGTATACTATGAAGCTCATCCTTTTTCAACTTATCCAAATCCTTAGCTTCCTCAATAGCAAAAATATTTTCACTAAATTTATTTGGAAGAGACCTCAAAATCTTATCACAAATATCATTTTCAGCAAGCTCAAGACCTAGTTCCTTCATAGAGTTAACAATCTCCTCCATACGAAACATATAGTCACTAATATTTTCTTCATAATTCATCTTGAGTTGTTCAAACATACCTTTGAAGTGTCTCAACTTAGCCTTTCGAACATTTGCATCACCTGTATGAACCACCTTCAATTGTTTCCACATTTCACTAGCTGTCTTGCAGTGAATCACCTTGGTAAGATCTACCTTCTGTAAACCCTTCAAGATTGCATTCATTGCCTTTGAATTGCTATTATGTAGGAGCCTCTCTTCCTTAGTAGAAGGACCATGCTCAGGAAGGGTATACTCATCCTCAATCACTTCCCAAACTTCATTTCCAAGAGCCATAAGATGAACCTTCATCCTAGCACTCCAAAGCCCAAAATCTACACCATCAATAATAGGTGTTGCATTACCACTTGTAGATTCCATTGTGTTCTTTACAATATTTTCCTTCAAGTTCTTAAACTTTTCAAAGGAACCCGCTCTGATACCAATTGAAGAACACAAGCTTATACTGAGATGGGGGGTGAACAGTATAAGACCTCTTTTTACTTTCTCTATTTAACTTCAACTTCACAAAGCAATGAACCAATAGCAATATCAAAGCAATGCATAAAGAAACACACAATGAGACACCAATTTTAACGTGGTTCACCCAACATGGGCTACATCCACAAAACTTTTCTCTAAAAATATTTCTCAAAGTTCTTTGGGAATCCTTCCCAATTACAATGTTTATGAGCCTCACCCCAAAGGAGAAACCTTCCCCTACTCAAGTATTTATGAGCCTCTGCCCAAAGGAAAATCCTTCCCCTCCTCATGAATTTATGAGCCTCCTACCCAAAGGAGAATCCTTCCCCTCCTCACAAATTTATGAGCCTCCTGCCCAAAGGAGAATTCTTCCCCTCAGCTCTGGAAATGATACTTGAGAAGATCACCTACCTCTTATTCTGCTAGCATGTGGAACTCCTTTCCACAGAAGACCTCCCTGTCCTTAATGCTCAGCCTCAAGAGACCTCTGATCACCTCCACAACAACTCATCAACCTGTACTAAACACAGTCAGTCGGTCTAGCACAAGTCTTCCTCACTTTGTCAGATCTATCCCAAGCTCAACTCATAAAGCTTGAACAAATCAATCTCTGCTACACATAAGCCTTCTCAAAGACTTGTCAAAACTGTCCTCAAGTTCTTCTCAAAGAACCATTTCAACTTTGTCCTCAAGTCCTCTGCTAGGACCTGTCCAAATCAGCTCACAAGTCCTCCCTAGAACTTGTCCAGATCAGCTCACAAGTCCTCACTAGAACCTGTCCAAATCAGCTCACAAGTCCTCACTAGAACCTGTCCAAATCAACTCACAAGTCTTCACTAGAACCTATCCAAATCAACTCACAAGTTCTTCAAGAAAAACTTTCTTAGCATGAACCCACAAAGATAATTGTTAGAGACCCAATGTGATTCATCAACCTCATAGAAGCATAAAGAGAATTGTTAGAGACTCAATATGTTCTATACTTAACTCCCAATCTCAATCTCAAATCTCATAGAAACATAAAGAGAATTGTTAGAGACTCAATATGTTCTATACTTAACTCCCAATCTCAATTTCAACTCAATCTCAATCTCAAAATAATAAGATAGATGTAGTATTCTTTTCTCAAGAACATGAAACACAACCCAACAATTGCCAACAATGCAATATCTCATATAACAATGATACTCATGTTCTTTCCACAACCAATATCTTTTCTCAACCAATTAGGGCTTCAACAACAATGCTCATAGACAAGGTTTAACCAACATCATTCAACTCAACATTAACCTTGAAGCATTCAACCATTCACTACATGAAAAGGAAACTAGTAGACATCCTTTTCCCTCCAAATATATTTGAACAAAACAACCACCAACATAAATCACAAATGCAAAGAATAACTTGCTCAAATCAATCTCAATGGAGTAAGCCCAAATCATGTATCAAGTAAAGCATTAACTTGATCAAAACAACCTCTATGGAAGCAACTCAACCATCAATCTCAAAACATCCAACTAAGGGTTTCACCAACTCAAAGCAAGTAGCAAGACTTACTAACATAAACCTTAGTGCAAAAATGCTTCCTCTTCCTCAACCAGAATTATGCATTCACCCAAAAAACTCATCAATGATTTTAATGCATAAACAATCTTCAATATCCAAAAAATGGGATTTACACCAACAAGAATACCTAGTAGACAACCTTTTCACTCCAAACTCAATTTCAGAAAATACACCATCAACAATATACATGGAAGAAGTTGCCCATACCTTTGTTTGAGGAAGAAGAGAATAGTTCTTCAACCTGTTACCAACACCACCCTCAACTTTGCCACCAAGTGACGGTTAGATCATAAAAGTAACCACAAAAATATTTATTCCATAAAACACCTTATGACTCCAATCCTTAGAAGTCAACTACCAAAAATATAAAGCATACAAACAATATATCATTTTACACCTTATTTCTCCAAATTAATTAAACCATGCTCAAGGAATAATAGCTTCTAAGAAAATCTCACTCAACAATCAAGCCAAAAATCTCAACCACACACTATCAACCTTATATCTCCAAAGAAGCATTTAACCTTTAAAATAATTTTAAATAAATCTGCCTAACCACTTCTTCTTTAACAAAAATGCAGATTTTATTTAAAAAAGCCTTACCAAAAAAATGCTTTCAAAAATCACGGGTCAACAGTGCCTCCAAAAAAATCGGAGTGCAAAAACTCTTCTCACACTCCACAGCGGGAGTCGAATGCTTGACCTCCCTTCAAGCACCTTCACAGAACAATCGTTGTCACTAGGCCAACGGCGCTAGCTTGAAGGCTATCAAGAGTCTCCTTCTCCTTAACCCTTTGGCAGCGGATAAACATGGCGAAAAAATGATAGCCGTAGCTTTTACTTCCCAACCTTTGCGCAATTCCAATTTCTTTGACACCTTTGCTTTGGACTATAGGTTATGGCTTATATAGCCAAACTTCCATGCTATGCACGACGTCGGCGGGAGGATAATTCAAAATTTTCAAATTAATATTATTTTGGCACCTTCGAAACAACTTTAGGGTTTATGAAACCCTTTTGATTATTTAAAAAATAATCAAATGTCTTTTAGACCTTAGACCTTAGGTGGAGAACCCATTAAATTATTAAAATAATTTAATCACTAAATCAAATAAATAATTAATTAAAAAACCTTTAAAAGTTTTTATTGATTAAGTTATTTAATTAATAAGTGTCTCCAACCTTTGCATTAAGATGAGAGTGGTTTTGAGAAAAAACCTTAATGCATCCACCTGGTTTTAATAAAAACCCTTAAACCTGCCATGGTTTTGATAAAAACCTTTTCATCTGCCACATGGAATCTCTCCAAAATCTTCTAGAAAATATTCTTTGGAATCTTCAACCTTTGAAGCCAATAAATCCTCTTGACATTAATGCCAGTTCCTTTTGACATCAATGACAACTCATAGACAGGAAGTTAGGATATCAAACCCAAAATTGCCAACAATCTTTACAACTTGACTCCTCCATAGATATTCTAGGGTAACCTTATACACAAAAATACTTGATCCTTAGGTTTTAAAATAAGCCAGTATATACCTTAAAAAGTTTATATGTCATGATTGTTATCCAATAGCTCTATTTTTATAGTTTTCAACTATGACACATACTCTTTATAAAAAGGATTTAGATGTATTTTATATTTATTTAATTCACATATTTACATATACCTTTTTCAATTTTCATATATTCATTTATGCACAATATTTCAAAGCCATCAAAATTCCTTGCTAAACAGTTCATGTACTGGCTTAAGTGATTTAAAGGTGTGGCATCTATGTCCATGTCCATGTGTGCATGTTGGATTGTGTATGTGCTATTTGATGAAGAATCAGCCTTCATTTGTGATGCTCTTAAACTTTTTTTAGTTGAAAGCATTGATGTAACATCAACTAATGCTAATGGAGACAAATTTAACCATGGCTCTTTCTTTTGTTCTGAAACCAATTCTTTTCTTTCAAATGACTCTTCTAGTTTTTGTTAGCTAAGGGTTATTCCTTTTGTTTTGTAGTAACTTCTACTTTTTTTTTAGAATTTGTTGTTTAAATTCTCTCATTTTTCTTGTTACCTCCTCTAGGTATAGTTCTATTTTAGTTTTATCTGGTATTTCAATTTTATCCCTAGAGTGTACTGTGTAGTTGTTAGGATTAAATAATAAAACATGAGCAATAATTAAATGTAAAAATAAAATACAGAAGAATACAATAATACAAGAGACACAAACTTATGATGTTCACCCAATATGGGCTACATCCAAGGAGAAAATAACCAGACCTTTTATTTCGTCCAAAGAAACAAAGGGATACAACCTACAGCAGATCCGCTATAACTTTCTCTTCACTCTATCATCGTAAATTACAATACGTGCACGCTCTCTCATCAACCATCGCATGAAATCCTCTTTATAAAAAATAGAGTTACAATTTAGAGCAAAAACATGCGACTAAAATCCATCATTTGATCTATGACCTAATAATAAATAGTCTAGATTTACATAGAGAAAAAAACATCGTCGTCCCCCATGGACCCCCCATGATGACACAAGTAGGGGGGTGTTGTCCCTCCTACACCCCGCCTTCGTGGAGTGGGTCCAAGTGTGGCTAAAAATAAGACCTCTGAATTAGAGAGCGAATCAAGCTCCACAACCAATAATCTCCTACTTGGAGACTAATCACAGTTTCTCCACCACTACTGCATCTGCTGGATTATGCTTCAACTTTGTGCATGGAAATTTTCTCACATTTACTATCATGCTTGAAGACAAACTAAACCTGAGCAAGAACTTAATTTCTCCTTGGTTACTACTTTTGTTAACATATCTGCAGGATTTTGGCTAGTGTGTATCTTTTCCAGCTTCAACTGTCCATCTTCTAAAACTGATCGTATAAAATGGTACTTGGTCTGTATATGTTTAGTCCTAGAATGGAAGGTTGAGTTCTTTGCAAGATGAATGGCACCCTTACTATATAATAAGCTATTCTCCTACTTCTTTCCCAATTCCTCTATAAACCTCTATAACCATATCATCTCTTTACTAGCATTTGTATAGGTAACATACTCTACTTTCGTTGTTGAAAGTGCAACAACCTTTTATAATTTTGAAATCCAACTTACTGTAGTTCCACCTACAGTAAAGACATATCCTGTGGTACTCCTGCTATCTATATCACCTACCATATCTACATCAACATATCCTTGTAAAATAGTGTTAGTACCTCCAAAACATAATACTTGAGTGATAGTACCTCTTAAATACCTAAGAATCCACTTCACTACCTCCCAATACCTTTTTCCTAGGTTGCTCATAAACCTGCTCACAACTCCCACTACATGTGCTATATCTGGCCTTATGCACACCATCACATACATCAAACTACCAACTATCAATGAATAAGGAACCTTGGACATGTAGTCTATCTCCTCCTGTGTCTTAGGACACATCTCTTTAGTTAGTTTGAAATGATTGGCTAGAGGTGTACTAACAAGTTTTGCATCCTACATATTAAATATTTTCAACACCTTCTCAATGTACTCACCCTAATACAATGTTAATTTATGATTTTTCTTGTCTCTTTTTATTCTCCTACAAAGTATTTGCTTTGCTACACCCAAATCCTTCATTGCAAATTATTTTGCTAATTTTATTTTGAGCACATTTATATCTTGCATGTTAGACCCTAGAACAAGCATGTCATCTACATATAATAACAAAATAATAGAGTTACCATTATCCAATCTCTTAAAAAAACACAGTGGTCAAAAGAGCATCTACTATATCCTTGTTCTGTCATAAACCTATCAAGTTTCAGATACCACTGCCTTGGACCTTGATTTAGGCCGTACAATATCTTTTTCAATCTGCATACTAACTCCTCCTTCCCATTGACCTCATACCCCTATGGTTATTGCATATAAATATCTTCCTCCAAATCCCCATAGATAAAGTTGTTTTTACATCTAATTGTTCAAGATACAAAACTTCTAAAACCATTAGACTTAAAATAGTTCTAATTAAATTCATTTTAACAACAGAAGAAAATTTTCATCATAATCTATACCTTTCTTCTGTGCAAACCCCTTTACAACAAGTCTAGCCTCATACCTCTTTTTGCCTCTGTATTCTTCCTTCACCTTGTAAACCCATTTATTCTGCAATGCTCTTTTTCCTATAGACAATCAAATCAAATCCCAAGTCTGGTTATATACCAAAGAGTCCATCTCCTCTTTTATGCCTTGCTCCCACTTCTTTCTAGTTTCTACCTACATTTCTTCTTCATATGTTTTTGGTTCACCCGAATTAGTTAATAATACATAATACAATGAAGGAGAATAATGATCAAGGGGTCTACTTAACCTGGTAGATCTTCTAACAGTACTTATAGGAGTTTGAGGTGCTTATGATTGTTGTTGAATATTTTGATTTTCTAGCACCTTTGGAGGTTTATTTTTTGTGATTTGATCAAGCACTATGTATTCTGTGTTTGCCTTTTCTTATTTATTTCTTTGCAACTAATCTTTATACATGACCTTCTCATTCAATACCAAATCTCTACTCCTAATGATTTTATGATTCTCATAATTGCAAAAACGATAACCAAAATTATTAACTCCATATCCAATGAAAGTACACTTCTTAGACTTTGCCTCAAGTTTTGTTCTATTTTCTTTATCAATATGAACAAATGCTTCACAACTAAAAGTCTTCATAAATGAGTAGTTAATAAGTTTACCTTTCCATACCTCTTCTGGAATACCACCATTCAGGGAACTTGAAGGTCCTCTTTTTCTCAAGTAAATAATAGTATCCACAACATTTACCCAAAATTGTAAGGACAATCTTGCATGTAATCTTATACACCTAGCACGTTCCATGATTGTCCTATTCATCCTTTCTAACACACCATTTTTCTTGTGGTGTTCTTGGAACCGTCTTCACTCTACGAATCCCATGGTATGAATAGTAACTATAAAACTCCTTACTATAGTATTCTCCTTCATTATCTGATCTAAGACACTTCAAATTATTTCTTGTCTCATTCTCAACCAAAGCTTTCCATTTCTTAAAAGT
This sequence comes from Wollemia nobilis, assembly GCA_028583015.1. Lineage (NCBI taxonomy): Eukaryota > Viridiplantae > Streptophyta > Pinopsida > Araucariales > Araucariaceae > Wollemia > Wollemia nobilis. Next base: position 5,079,237 of record JAQPPZ010016895.1, read on the forward strand.
ATCAAAGACATCAGATTTTCTTCTATACAATAAACTCAAGTTTTTCTAGTTGCATCATCAATAAAAGTAACATAATAATGAGATCCACCAAGATATTATACCCAAGCTAGTCCCCATACATTTGTATGCACAAGCTCAAACTTGTCACTTTTCTTGTCCTTCCCAACTCTGAGAAATATAACTCTTTTCTATTTTTCATAAACACGATGCTCACAAAATTCTAAATCAATCAGCTTCAAACCTAGAAATATATTTCTTGAGTGGAGAATCTACATCCCCTTCTCATTTATATGCCCAAGCCTATGATGCCACAAAGTTGTATCTTTTCCTATAGAATCTAAAGCAATAAAAAGATCAGTATTACCAGTACATACATACAACGTACCTTCCTTCTTTCATTTTGCTAATATTAGTGATACTTTAGTAACTTTCCATAAATTTTTTGAGAATATAATTTTATAGCCTTCGCTATCCAACTACCCTGTTGAAATTAGATTTCTTCTCAAATCAAGAATATGCTTTACCTTTTTCAACAACCATTGGTTTCCATTTGGTAATTTTATTTGTATCTTACCCATTCCAACAATTTTACATGGTCGATCATCACCCAAATAAACCTATCCAAAATCACCTTGAACATAGTCTAGAAAATATTTTATGGGATGTGGCATGATATGAAGCCCTTGATTCTAGCACCAAATAATCATTAATATCATGTAATGAAATAATTAAAGAATATTGTAACACATCACCTGCTACATTTGCTTCCTGATTATTATCCTATTTTTCATCTCCTTTTTTGTCTTTTCGAGACTAGCAATCTCTTTTCAGGTGACCTTTATTCCCACAATGCCAACATTCCAGTTGCTTCCCTCTGGATTTGGATCTACCTTTCTTTGACTTTGAATGATTCCCTAGGAATTTTCCTCTCTCCCTTTATCTCCCCCTATCCTCCACAATCAAAGTATTACCTGACATCTCACCTATGCTTTTCCATCGTATTTCCTCACTAAGGATAACACCAATAACATCATCAAACTTTAAAGTATTTGAACCAAAGATAGAATTACTCACATCCATGACCAAGCCATTCTAACTTTTTGGCAATGACCACAAAATCAAAAGAGCCCTAACCTCATCATAAAAATTTACTCCTATAAAACTTAACTAATTGGTAATCATGTTAAACTCATTTAAATGATCAGTAACAAACCCATCTTCTGACATCTACATATTAAATAAATTATTCATAGGAAATACTTTGTTTGAAGGTGAGGGTTTTTCATATATTTTAGCCAATGCCTTTATTAGATCCTTTCGTTATCTTTTCCTTTGAAATGTTTAAGGCCACCGATGTTGCCAGGCATAGTCATATTGTTCCTAATGCCTTTCTATCAAGAACTTCCCATTCTTCGTCTGACAGCTTCATCGGCTTCTTTGCTATTTCACCTAATGGTAGGTAAAGATACTTCTAATATAGATAGTCCTCCATTTGCATATTCCATAGCTGGTAATTTTGGCCATTAAATTTCTCAACCCTAAACTTGCTTTATTTTGCCATTCCTCTCACTCAAACCAGGAAACCCTCCTTTCAAGTGCATTTTTCAAACCCTAGGATTTGATACCAGTTGTTAGGATTAAATAATAAAACACGATCAATAATTAAATGCATAAATAAAAATAGAAGAATACAATAATACAAGAGATAGATTTATGTGGTTCACCTAATACAGGCGACATCCACAAAGAAAATAACTAGGCCTTTTATTTCGTCCAGAGAAATGAAGGGATACAATCTATTATAGATCTATTGTAACTTACTCTTTGCTCTAGCATCATCAATTACAATACATGCACGCCAGGGTTATGCATAAGGGGTTGGATCCAAAATATACTTGTAAAAAAATGGTGAATCCTAATCGAAAAAAAAGGCATATTCTAATCAAATCAAATCAATCATCTTCACACCAAAATTTGGGGATATTTGAAGCTCTAAAAAGTAAGGTCATCTTTGGGGAAATTTTTGACCTATTAAATCATCTTATAACTTCATAAAAACACCACCATTATATTAGGCTCAAAAATATCTTTCCAACGAGTACAAATATGTCTATGTTTGGATATATATTATGGCAAATTGACCCTAAGAAAAAATTGGTCCCAAAAATTTCAGGCGAATGGGCTGACATCGAGGGTCCTCATATTCGCCAATTTCCAATTTTAAAAATCCTAATATTCTCCCAATTTGTGAATATTCGCCACTATGCATAACCCTGATGCATGTTCTCTCGTCAGCCACCACATGAAATCCTCTTTATAAAAAACAAAGTTACAATTTAGGGCAAAAATGCATGACTAAAATTTGTCATTTGATCTATGACCTAATAATAAATGGTCCATATTTACATAGAGAAAAAAACATCATTGCCCCCCTGGAACCCCTACGGTAACACAATTAGAGTGGTGTTGCCCCTCTACACCCCCCTTCATGGAATAGATCCAAGTGTGGCTGAAAATAAGACCTTTGAATTAGAGAGCGAATTAGGATTCACAACCAATAGTAGTAATAAGTTGCATAAGAAACTCCACTTACCTTGTGCATATTGTGCTTGGGTAGCAAGATTATTGTCTTTACTTTCAACAACTAGATCATCCTCAAGACTTAGAGCACCAACTCTAGCCAGGTCAATTGGGTCAATATTTTCTATCCATCAAGTATCATGGATAAATATTGGCTAGGAGCAGCCAGGTATTTCAACTATGTTATCTCCATTAACGAAGAAAAGTTGTGCTTTCAATTAGATCTACCTGTATAACTATACTTTCTTATTTTGGGGGGGGGTCTATTTGTAGAAATAGCAAGGACAATTATCATGGGGTTCACCAATTCCTAGATTTTGCAAGAAAAAATTCAACAGACCCTCAAAGAACTAGATGTCCATGTCAAAAGTGCTCAAATATAGAAACTCTTGGTTTTTCAAAGGTTTGTGACCACCTAATTTGACATGGGATTGACAGGACATATACCGAGCTTGTTTTACATGGGGAAAACACTCTAGTTTTGATAAATATGCATCGAGCACATGCTCTACCACTAATGAGGTTCCAATTACCGAAGACGTAGAATATGACATCAATGGAATGGTTAATAATGCATACATATTGTTCAATGTCAATTATCTAGAGAGTGGACAAGAACTACGAGATGATGTTGACTTCCAATCATCTTATGGAGCAATTTATTTTGATAAATATTGTAGCTTGCTTGAAGATGCCAAACAACCATTATACTTAGGTTGTACAAAGTACATAAAACTATCACTAAATTGTATAATCTCAAATCAAAACATGTTTGGTCAGACAAAAGCTTTGGCAACTTACTAGAGTTGTTGAAATATATACTCCCAATTGACAATACAATTCTAGAGTCCACATATGCGGTAAATAAAATGATGAGACCATTGAGATTATATTATGTAATGATACATGCATGCATCAATGACTATATTTTATATTAGAAAGATCATGAAAAGAAGCAAGATTGCCCAACATGTGGTGCATCTCGATGGAAAGTTGACCCTCGTTCACAAAAGGTTTGCATTAGTGTTCTTGCGAAGACATTGAGGTATTTACCCATTATACCAAGGTTGAAGAGAATGTATAAGTAAGGGATTTTATTATATCATTAGCTTTGTTGTGTTTGTTTCTTTCAACATTGTTAGATGCAACTAAAGTGAGTTGCTTTCTTCCTATAGCTCTGCAAAGGTTACAAAGAATATGAGGTGGCATTCCCAGCATAAGATTTTAAATAGAAATATGTGATATTTAGTTGACTCCCTGATATGGAAAACTATAGATGTTAAGTGGGAATATTTTATCAATGATCCACATAGTGGACGACTTGTAATGGCGACCGATGGGTTCTACCCTTTTACTGACTTTAGTACTGCTTATAGTTGTTGACCCATTTTTTGATCACTTACAACCTCCCACCATGGATGTGGATGAAGAGGAAACAGTCAATGCTCACCTTATTAATACATAGCCCCAAGCAACCAGACAATGATATTGACATTTATCTGCAGTCGTTGGTTGACAACTTGCATGAACTATGGACTAAAGGAGCAAAAATTTATGATGTATTTTCTAATACTACATTCAATATGAGAGCGATAATGATGTGGACCATCCATGACTTTCCTGGCTGTGGAAACCTGTTAGGATGTATGACAAAGAGAAAGGTAGCATGTCCAATATGCGAGAAGAACATCTATGAAGAATATCTTAAATGCAATAGAAAGATTGCTTACATGGGCCATAGGAGATTCCTTCCTCTAGATCATTTGTTTTATCATTAGAGGACATATTTCAATGGCAAACAAGAGCTTGATAAACCACCCAAACATTTAAATAGGATGGAAATACTAAAAATAGTATAGGGAATTCCACCAAATTAGGGAAAGAGCAACTCAAATAAAAGGAAATGCAACATGGATGAGGATAGCATGTTTGTTTCTATAGCAATATGGAAGAAGAAATCTATATTCTTTAATCTACTATATTGGGAGATACGACATGCAACTTTCTTTCTATATCTATTGTTATGTCTCTCAATGTTGATTAATTTCTGTTTGATGTTTCTATCTATGAACATATTCTAGTTCCTCACAACTTGGATGTGATGCAATTGTAAAAAAATATTTGTGAAAGCCTATTCAAAACACCACAAGGTATCGATGGAAAGTTAGAATATGGCAAAAAATTCTATGAGGATTCAACAATATGGGTATCAGGAACACATTGTGGCCATTAATGGATGGAAATAAGATATATATTCCACCAAAATCCTACAATCTATCGAAGGTTGAGAAAGAAAGGATTTTTTGTACACCATACAATATGAATGTACCGAATGGATATAGTTCGAATACTAGAAAATGTGTCTCTATGAAAGAACTTAAGATCCAGGGCCTAAAATCACATGACTACCATGTTCTCATGCAACAGCGTCTTTCGATAGCGCTATGTCATTTATTTCATAAGCCAATGTGATAAACCATTTATCGATTGTGCATGTTCTACAGGGATATATGCACTAAAGTGGTGGATCCCATAAAAATAGAGAAATTATCAATAGAGGTCATGGAGACATTATGTTTGCTCAAAAAGTACTTCCTCCCTTCATTTTTTAATATCATGGTGTACCTAATTGTTCATTTGGTGTAGGAGGTACGTCTATGTGGACTTGTACAATATCAATGGATGTACCCTTTGGAGAGGTTTGTATGCATTCATCAGTTTCATAAACCACCATTTTTCTAATTTTTGTAGTGTCTCATCTAATCAAAATTATTTGTTTTCTTTCTTAGAATTATGAAGATTTTTAAGGGCTATGTAAAGAACCAAGCTAGACCTAAAGGTTGTATTGTCGAACATTATCTTATTGAGGAATCTATTTCATTTTGTGCAAACTATATGAGAGGTATGAAAGTTATTGGTGATCACCTTCATCACAATGAGGTATGGAGTGATGAGGATGAAGAAAATATAATCGATGAGAGGCCTTTATCTAGTGGTGAAGACATTGATTTGGATGAAACTTCTTACAAGCAAGCCCATTGATGTGTTCTCTTTAACATGGATGAATTATAGCCTTGGGTAAAGTAAGTAGATGTTTATTTGTTGCTCTTATATATATGGCAGAATATTAATTATATCCATATAAGCTTGATAAAATTTGGGTCAAATCAAGAAGCACATGAAGAGTATCAAGGAATCCAACCCCTATGCAATGAGAGATTAATGGGTGTTGCAAAAAATCCTATTCAAATATTTATTACTTGGCTACAAGATCAGGTTATTGTCTGCTCTCTTAAATATGATCTTAGATATTTATACTAATTATCATGTACTAAACATCATGTAATGTCCTATAATCATCTGTAAACTATTCTTCTTTATTTTAGTTTCATAGATATGAAATGCAACATAACGACAACTCCAACATAATAAAATGGTTGGCATGTGGTCCAAGGAAATTTGCAACAAAACATTCGGGCTATTTGATCAACAATTATAGATTTCATATCAAAGACAAAGAGAACCAAAGAACAACTCAAAACAATGATGTATGTATCAATGCTACTACTTTGTGCAAAACACGCACAAAATACACAAACCCGGTGCTTCAAACAGTCACATATTATGATGTTATTAAGGAAATAATCTTGTTGGATTACTATCGATTTTGATACCCCTTGTTCAAATGTGACTGGGTGAATGTTCTTGATACGAGGAATTGATATATAAAGGATACAATGGGTTTCACACTGGTCAACATGAACAGATTACTTGGTCGAGATAGACTAAAAGATGATCCATTTACACAAGCTAGACAAGTCTTTTATGTAAATGATCCACTTGATACCAGCTGGTATGTGGTTCTCACATCACCTCCAAGAGAGATCAAATACATTGAAACATACGAGGCATAATATGTTAGTGTCTCTAGAGCAACATATTTTGTTGGACCTGAAACTGCACAATATCAAAATGCAAATGACAATAATATTCAATATATCCATGAAGAATGAGGGTACATGTTTGGAAGCCTAATTAATGTACTTTAAAAAATAGTTAAAATTTAAGGAAATAAATAATGAATGTTGTTAGACATTTTTTGTTCTATTTTTAGAAAATGCTAGTAGATAATTAATGGACAACCAAGCTAGGAGTGAGACGAGTAGGTATACTGAGTATGAAGTTGGCCAATCAGATACAAGAAGGTAATTTGGTATAAAAAAAAAAAAAAATGCAAGTACTACTAGGGCATTATAATTAAAAGTCTAATCATGCATGCATGTTGTAATGTGCTAAATGAAGGTTTATTATGTTGAGTGAGTGTTAGTTATGAAATTGTTGTTTTATGTTTGACTCTTAGTCCTAGTTCTTAGAAAAAATACTTGATTTGCATATATGGATATTTATGTATCTGATGGAAGTCTAAAGATACCCTCTCACCTCATCTTTGATGGTTGGGGTGGGTAGGGATGTTTAGACATTTGCCTATTATATGGAGGGCTCAGGTTGTCCATTCACTTATGTTTGTAAATAAGAATTGCACTTGAAATAAGAATATACTATTTACACATATAATCATAACTAATCATAATCATAATATCACCTATTAAACTAATAAATATTGCGACACTGCAAAAAATGAGCACGTTTGAAAAGTAACTTCAATTTTTTCTAATATGATATGAAATTAAGATATGATTTATGAACATAAAAATTGTTATTAGAAAATACTTTGCTTTTATGCATTGTTTGAGCAATTTCAATAAATGTTTTCAATATGTTTATTGTTCATTGTTGGAATTTGATATATTTTCATGAATTAAATTGATTTATGATCAGATATTATTATCATGTAAATATTACAGTATTTTGCAAATATATTTTTAAAGTAAAACTGTAACTATATGTATTTGGAAAGTAAATTGTTTATTGTTAGAGTTTGATATATTTACATAGATTGAATTGATTTATGTTCCAGAGATTATTATCTTTTGAATATTACATGATTTTGTTAATAATTTCTTATAATAAAACAATATCTTTTAAATATTAGAGTATTTTGTTAGTATTTTATTAGAATATAATTGTAACTATATGTATTTGGAAAGTAACAAGTTATACAGTTCTATCATCATGAATCGTTTCTAGCTAGTAGATATAACATTATTTTTGTATTCTTTCATCCTCAGCATTGCAGGAACGAGAACAGATTAAATTTTCACATATATTTTTTTTTAAATTAGTGGTTTACTATGGGACATCCTCTATTGGTTTTCAGTTGTTCTTTGCTCTTACTACAAATATAGGCATAGTTATAGCACATGAATTTTAAAGTTTGATACAGATACAATTATAAGCATAGTTTCTCTTTGCTCTTATACACAACAAATAGGGTTGCTCTTTGCTCTTATACACTACAGATGTAGGCATAGTTATAGCACATGAAAATGAAACAACAAGAGCTAGAATTGTTATTTTGCTCTTTGGAGTGGGCATTGTTTCCAAAGCTGCCAAAGCTTGGCTTTGCTTTTCCCGCATCCTTTATAATTGTTTTTAGGTGAGACTCTAAGAGGGTAGTTTAAAACCACCCTCTTAGGGTCTAAGAGGTCTTAACCCTAAGAGAGCGGTTCACAACCACCCTTGTAGCCCTAAGAGGGAGGTTTTAAACCATCCTCTTAGACCCTAAGAGGGCAATTTCTTGAGGTATTTTTAACTACCATCGTATGTCACAGAATTTTTATGATGCCCTCATAGACGGTGGCTAAATAACCACCTTTAAAGGTCTTTAAGGGCAGTTTATAACCATCATTAAAGCCCTTTTTTGGTGTAGTGGTTTTAATTGGAATATAATCCATGGAGTGCAAAACTACTGGAATGGCTTCTAGAATTGATTTCACTGATGTTAAATGACCTCCCAATGAAAACCATCCGTTGCACCATGAAGTTACCCTTTGCCCCCTTTATTGTATAACCAAATCCAATCCTAGTATCCATAATTATTTGGTTTCAGTATAAGCCCCAAATATTTTAGACCTTTGCCAAACTCAATCAGATTGAAGCCAAAATCCTTACCACTCTTCTTCTTGTCCCAGTTGTAGTCTATTAAAAGATATATCTATCTTCTAGAGGTTTATTTCCATTCATGTAGCAACACAATATAAATCTAACATCGCATTATATTTTAGTGCTTCTCTTAAGGAGCCATTCCAAATAGAAATATATCATCTACAAATAGTGAGTCCCAACTAAAGAGTATTCCAATTGAATGCCTTTGATCATGTTTTTTTTGTTCCTTAATAATTATGCTTAGCCCTTTAGCCACAAGTAAGAATAATAAGGGTGATAAGGGTCATCCTATCTCACACTCTAGAAGTCTTGAAGAAGCTGGAAGCTAAACCATTAATTAAACCAATAAAGGAGGCAAAATTAATACATCATATTACCCAATTTACAAAGGGTATATTACAACCAATATGAATTAATATAAGCCCAATGTACAACCATATCACCCTATCAAAAACGTTTTCAAAATCAAGCTTAAGTATCATTGCTTGTTGCTTCCTTGTTTTAATTAGATGAAGTGTTTCATAAGCAACATCTATAGCTTCATGAATTTATCTTTTACTCAAGAAGCTAAATTATTCTTCTAAGAAGGTGTTTGAAAAAATCCATTTTAACCTCCTAGCAATAATCTTGGAGATGATTTTATAGAGAGTATTACACAAAGATATAGGCCTATACTCCCCAAAAGATTCTAGGTTATCCTTCTTAGGAATCAAGACCATGAAAGTTGTATTAATAGACCTGAGTACCTACTCTAAAGTCCTTGATTCCTCAACCACCTTAAAAAGGTCTTCTTCCAGCAACTCATAAAAACCCACATAAAAGTCAATGGACCAACCATCTGGTCCTAGACTCTTCCCATTTTGAAAAGATTAAATTGTTGTTTTGTAGCTCCTTAGTGACTTTTGTCGTCAATATCTCTTTAACTTCATAACTAACCATCTTAGGTAGATAAAGTTCTAGCTTAATGATTTCTTCAAAATTTTCTTTGTTGGGTTCTTGATCAATTTTCTTAAAGCAGGATACTACTAATCCCACTATTTCTTGAAACCTTCTCATATTTCTTCCATCCTCCCCTTTCATCTCCTAGATTAAATTTTTCATTTTTCTTTGTTTTGCGTACTTTTGAAAAAAAATTGTATTCTCATCCCCATGTTCTAGCCAAAATGCTCTACTTTGCATTCTCCATTTTGCATCTTCCCATTCTAACAATTCCCTCTCTTTTTTCAACTACTTGACTTGCAAATTCTCCTTGTTTGAAAAGACCTCATTGCCTTTGTGACTATATAATTGATTTAATTTAAATTTTATGTCCACTATCTTTGCCTCTACTTTCCAATATTTACCTTTGGCTCATGCAACTATAGCAGATTTGATTCTCCTCATATTTTTAGAAAACTAGAATTTGATTCTGCTAAGATGTTTAGAAAATTGAAACATAGTGTCTCTTTTATTATTAGGTCAATATGTCTCCACTCATATTTTACTATATTTATAAATTCTTCATCTTTCAACCATATAGCATTGAACTTGAAAGATCCTATCATTTTCTATTGATATTTATCTAACTGACTGTAAGAAATCGATCAATGATCAAATTCCCCACCTTGATCTATCTAATACCTCAATGGTTCTACTTTAGCTATAAGGTTTTCAGACACTAAAAATCTAAACTAAAAAACTAAAATCTTACAAGTTGCAAGTATTTCAACTATAAATTAAAATAATCATTTTAAATAATTTAGGTCTGAAGTATTTTCTATACTTTGTTTTTAGTTTAATTTTTAGAAGTAACTTTATGTTCCTCTGCCTTGTTATGAAAGACTTCCTAACATACAATCATGAAAGGATTCTGGTGGTATCTAAAGTATCTAAACATATTTGCTCATTTCCTTGTTGAAGTTCTCAACTACAACATCTTTAGTGGATATTACGTATTATATTTAAATTTAATAAAATATTTTTTATTAGGTATAATATAAGTCTTGAAAGGCTCCCCAAACCTTTTACAAATTAGGGAAGGTGATTAGGGGAACTCCAAATCACAACCAAGATGATAGAGCCCCAAGAAGAAAGCTACCAAAAAAAATTGAAAAGCAAAGTTGAAACAGGATGATGATGTCTTGGCTTGGGGTCCGGATCCTAGAGGGGTTTTCTCGATGGCTTTTGGTTATTGTGTTTTAGATAGGCAACATTTTGGGGATGAGGAGGTTCCTTGGTGGAAACAGGTTTGGAATAAGGATTCCTAGCCCAAATGCAATTTCTATTTGTGGCTGGCTACTCGGAACATATGTCCTACCTGGGATAATCACCAAAAGAGAGGTATTCAGGGCCCTTCATTTTGTTTCTTTTGTGAGAATAGTGACGAATATGTAGGGCATTTGCTCTTACAGTGTTTGTTTACACAGGAAATTTGGCATCTTTGGTGGAGGGTGTGGAAATAGTCTTGTTCTCATACCTCTTCTCTTGTTGAGTTCTGGAGGAGTTTAGGAAGACCTCTTGCTAAGGCTTTCTTTATTCAAGTTGCGTGGAGTATTGGGCCCTCATGTATTATATGGCAGATTTGGCTTGAAAGAAATCAAAGAATTTTTCAATGTAGGAAGTTAACTGTTTATCAGAGAATTATTGGTATGATCCAAGAAATTGTTTCTTCTAAATGTCAGATCTGTCTTCCTTTGGAGCAGTCTGAGATTTTGATGATGCAAGACCTGGGTTTAGTGGAGAATGGCCCTCGTCCTTCTTTATCGGTTGGGAGGAGAGGCCTCAATCAAAAAATGTAGAGAGATGGCAAATGGCATCCTCTGCCTCGGGGGTGTTTAAGATTAATAGTGATGGCTCTTCTAGAGGGAATCCTAGGCATGCAGGTATTGGTGGTGTTTGGAGAGATAGTAGTGGTGCAACTCTTTTCATTTTGTCCTGTTATAAGGGGAAGCAGACTAATAATTATATGGAGGCCCTTGCTATTTGTTTTGCTTTGAAAAAAGGTTATGCTCTAGGATGGCGGAAGATAATCTGTGAGTCGGACTCTCAGATTATTATTAATTCATTGAAGACTCATAATCTTTCTAATGTTCATTGGCAGCTGGAATTAGTGGCTCGACAGATCTTTCAAATTTATCGACATCTGAAGTTTATTTCCTTTGCTCATATTCCCAGGGAATGGAATGGTGTGGCTTATTGCTTGGTAAAGTGGGTTGTTAAGTTTCAAGAAGACTGGAATGTTAAGGAATGGGATCAGCTTCCATTGGATTGTTCTCGTCATCTTGTTAATTTGTTTGTTGCGGATATGCCTGATTGAGGTTGTTGTTTGTTGGATATCTTTGGTCGGTGGTGCTCGATGGTATTAGGGGTCTCTTTATTCTCTTTATTCTTAAGGGTCATAATTGGTATCAGGGTCTCTTTATTCTTAAAGGCTAAGGTTTATTGATTCAATAAATTTTTACCAACAAAAAAAATCCTACACATTATCTTTAAATTTAATAAAATATTTAACCTCATCTCTCTAAGATAATCTTCAAACTTATTGATAAAACCTTTCCACATAAGTTTTTAATTTTAAGTATTTCAACATAAATTAAACAATAACGCTCTGAAATAGTTTCTGACGCTTATTCTTGGCTGAACCATAACATAACATTTAATGTGTAAATATTTGTTTGTAATTTTAAGTTATTTCAACATAAGTTAAACAATAACGCTCTGGAAATGGAAATTGTTTCGGACACTTATTCTTGGCCTGAACCATAACATAACATTTAATGTGTAAATATTTGTTTATAACTGTTTTTTTTAACATAAATTTAATTGGTTAGATATTATAAATTTTAAAGGATTTGAATTTAATTCTTAGTCAATTATATATATAAAATTATTATTATAATTTTTAAAAAAAGCGGCTTCTATTTTTTCTATTTTTTTTTTTTTTTTTAATCGTTGGCCTGCATATGGGTCACAACAGTACAGACTATCACATTATTGAAAAAACATCCCCAAAATGGATCACAACAGTACAGACTAACACATTATTGAAAAAACATCCCCAAAGAAATATATAATAGACACATTATTGAAAAAACATCCCAAAAATATATATAATAACCCAAGATTGTAGATATGCATTTCTTATTGCAGCTAGGCATAGGTGACGAGGAAACTAAGATGGCCAAGGAAAAAGAACAGAAGGGATAATATTATCCTTATATTTAAGCATTGAAAATGGAGGAAAAGTTGGCAATTGCCAGACTGATCAAGGAAGAGGATGGTCACCCTCATGGATTATACTAAGCCATTGACAAACTCTTGAAAATATTTCATGTAAAATATGGTAATGGTTGTGATTTGAAAGAGGGAGAGACTGCATTAGCAGTATGTTTTGATCTGGGAAGAATGCCTTATCTGAAAAGGAGAAGAAGAAGCTCAAGAAAAAGAAGTTAAAAGAGAAGAAGAAGGAGAAGCTGAAAGCATTGGAATAAAAAAAAAAAAAAAGGAAGAGGAAGGAAAAGGAGAAGATGTAGAAAAAAAAACAGGAGGAGAAAGAAAGGATGGAAAAAAAAAAAAAAAGCAGGAGGAGAAAGAGGAAGAGGAAAAAGAGAAGATGGAGAAGAAAAGCAGGAGGAGAAAGAGAAGATGGAGAAGAAAAAGCAGGAAGAGAAAGAGAAGATGGAGAAGAAAAAACAGGAGGAGAAGGAAAAGCTCAAGAAGGAAAAGAAGAGGAAAGAAAAGGAGGAGAAAAAAAAATTGCAGAAAAAAACTTGAAAAATGTTGGTGTACTAGTTCATCTTCATATTCATATCTGTTGAAATAAAGTTCTGGAACTGTTTGGTTGTTTTGCTTAGGCATTGCTGAATTTATTGGTTAATAATTTTGAGGGACTGTAGTGTTGATTCATTCTTGTATTTTGTTGGTGGATTTGTTATGGAAAAATGATAAAATAATATTATAAATAAGGGTGTGGTTCTTACTGATAAAATTTAAAATTTTATAACATAATTATTTTATTAAATAAACACTTCTTATATATTTTATAACATAAATTTTGCTTGGAGGCCATAACAACAACGTTCCTGTATACCCAGGATAATAAAGTGGTAGACTCATTCTTTATTTCATGGAAATGCAATTTAAATATTTGTTTGTTTTTTTTTTTTTTTAAAACGTGGTGGAATAAGTCCTTATAATTATTATGTCGTATCATTGTAAATTGAATATACGGACAAGCTTTCAGTCCAAGGAAACCCTTCTCCTTGCAAATTTAGTCCAACCAATTAATCTATAATGATTTATCAATAAAATTTTTAAATTAATGTATAAAGGTATTTGGTTGGCGTTTACTAAAATTACAGCGCTTTGCCAATGCTTGAATATTCAACTTTATTTATTTATGTCATCAGTATCTTAATTTTAATTAAAAAGAGGTTTGTCATACTATGGCAGGTTTAATAAGGTTTGTGATATTATGGCAGGTTTTTGAATTTTTAAGGTTAGTGTTCATGGAAGTTCTGAGAAATTTTAAAAATTAATAAGAGCTGAAGTGGTTAACATCTAGAGTTTTATTGTAAAAGCTTGAGTTCAAATTTTAATTTTGTTAAGATGTATAATCTTGTTATGACATTATTTATAACCAACACTCTTTATAAAAAAAATATAAAATTCAACATATAGCTTAAAAATTTGATTGAAAACTTATATTTAATTGATACCATCAACAAACAAACCTACTGTTTAAATCTTAAAAAAGAATAAATTAAAAAGAAAACAAAATTTATACTTGTTCCCTTAACTCCTAATATCCATGCTACCTTTTGATATTATATGTTACTTTAGGATGTGATCCAAGTATACGATTTTTTTAAGTATAAAAAACTTTATTTAATTTTTTATTCTTATTATATAATGTTTTGGATTTTGCTTTGATTTATTTAAAAGGCTTTAGAAATATTAGAGAGGATAACAATTTCAACAAGATAAAATTATTGACAACTTTATGAAAAACAAAATATTTATTAAAAGAATAATATTTTATTTTTAGATTTTTGTTGCTAAAATACATCTCTAGTTATGTTGATATATTTATAGAAGACAAAACATAAAAGAATAAGTCATATGTATGTAATTCTCATTTAATATGCACTTCATACCTCATGGAAGGTGAATCACCACATTTTTATATAGGTGACTTTCTAACTGATGAAAGGTGAACCACAACATTTCTATATAGGTGATCTTTTTATATTCAATACGATGCATTTAGTGTTACCACATTTTTATATAGGTGACTTTCTAACTGATGAAAGGTGAACCACAACATTTCTATATAGGTGATCTTTTTATATTCAATACGATGCATTTCTAACACACTAATTCTTGTTTAAAAAAATATGTATCCGTGTGAAAAACATGAGTGATTGATGCAATGTTATAACCTCACATCTCTTCTCAAATATTACTTATATTGTACTATGTTTCCTAAGCAATAATATTGTTAAGCTATTTTACTTATATATTTTTGTGTTTTGGTTTATTATACTCTATTATTTCTAAATTGCACTCTTTTATGATCTTCCTTAACATAAAAAATTGAGTTTTTTATTAGTCAAAATTATGAGTTTCATATCAGTTGTACCTGAGCAGTTTATCTTTTGAGCGTATGCCCATAAAGACCAGATTAGGATATAAAAAATTTGGGTGTTAGACATGAGATCCCTCTGATTAACTCCCTTATCATTTCAAATGATCTCAAGTGAGAACCATAATGGACAACACTGAGACAGTTGGTCCTTTGCAGGGGATGTTAAACAAAGCCCTTGTGAAATAGAGGAATAAGATGATGGATCAATTTGCTCAAATTATTCAATGGCTTCTTGTTGTAAATTTGTAACCTCCTCCACACAAGCTCTCATTGCCCTAGCACCATTCAGTGCTTCCACACCTTTTAAGATGTAGGTAAGTTTTTATATTCCTACTTTTGAAGGAAAAATTAATGTTGATGCCCTATAAAATTGGTTAGATAAGTTATCTTTATACTTCTCGGTAAATAAGTTCACCGATAATGATAAAATCACTTTTGCACTCTTGAAAGCTTCATTGTCTATTTGAAATTGGTGGGAAGCATATTATAATAGGATTATGGAAGAGAATGAAGATATAGTAGAGTTCACATGGGATTATTTTATGGAGGTTATTAAGGAAGCATACTATCCCCTAGGAGCCTATGAAGAACAATTTATGCAATGGTAACAATTGCATCAAGGTAAAGACCAATTTCTTCAAGGTTATATTGATGCTTTCGACTTCATGGAAATAAAACTAGGTATTCAAGATACTAAATGGCATTTAATCCTTAAGTACCACAGTGGGATGAAATGGTACATTTGAGAGGATATGGATCTCTTCAAATTCAGGAAATTAAGATAGGCATATATAATTATTGTCAAATTGAAGCAGAAGCACAAAAATAAAAATAGAAAAAGAGCAAATAATAAAATCCAAAACACTAAGTACTAGCCAAAGAAAGGCAAGAGTGACTCTCCAAATAATCAAGATAAAAGGGTTAGCCCTAAAATCAGAACTAGAAGCAAAAACGAGTCCTAATAAAATAATTTCTTGAAGGCCAAACCTAGCAAATGATGTGACTATAACAAGCTTAATTGACATTTGATGGAGAAGTGTTGAGCAATTCAATCATTATTTTTTGAGTTGCAATCGTCTACATCTATTGTACCACCACCTCCACATCCATAGGTTGAGGATAGAGGAAGGTGACTTGTGAAATCCAAACCAAATGTGATCACTGCCACCATATATGTTGCACCAAATGTGTCACAAGAGAATGAATACCTATTTCACTCATAAATGTGGGTCAAGAGTAAGCCATTATATTTCATTGTTGATAGTGGGAGTCAAAAGAATAGGATTTTGACTCAAATGGTAAAGGATTTAAATCTACGTATCACATCACACCTACAACCATATAATGTTAGATTGTTACAATAGAGGAGAGACATTCATGTCACTCAATAATATCTTCTCACTTATACCATCAAGCCCTTCAAAGATGAATTTTTTTATGATGTTGTACCCTTGGATGTTTGTGATGTGATTTTAGACCAACCATTTGAGTGGAAGACGCATGGTGTTTATAAGTCTAGATTCCAAAGTATCATCATCACTATTGGAGATTAGTGCTTTAGGGTACAAAAAGTATCTCCTCCTATTTTTGTTTCTTTAATTAATGCTAAACAATGTATAAAAATGATAGCCAAAATAAGAAAATTCATTCTATTGATGGTCAAGTTGCAAAGCAAAAAGAGGACTATTGCTACATCAATTGTAGGCCCTATATAACAAGAGTAAATGAATCAGATAATAGCAAAATATGATGACTTGTTCAAGTCACCAATTGGGGTTTCACTTCATTATGAGGTAAAGCATTCCATTGATTTTATTTATGGTTCTTCTTTGCCTAAAATATTTTTTTATCTAGATTAGCCCTTGAAAATGATGAAATTAGGAGGTTGATCCATGAATTGATTCAAAAGGTACACATCAGACCAAGTGCTTCACCATATGGTAGTTCAATTATCTTGGATCCCAAAAAAGATGTAACATGAAGACTTTGTATTGATTATAGAGCTTTGAAAAATCATTGTGAAGAACTGCTATCCACTTTGTCATGACTCTCTCCTTGCAAACTTTTTATTTGGATAGATTCATGTTTAGCTAGTTGTTTTTGTTGTTGAGATGCTTGACTATTTAATGATTTTTCATGCAAAACCCGTATCTTGTGAAATTTTGTGAAGTATATTTTAATGGAATGAATGACTATTTCTTGATGTATTGTTTATGGATCAATTACGACAAGAAGAAAATATGATATATTTTTGTGAATGATTGGTTAATCATGTTTACCTCTACAAAAACATATTTTTTATGAAAGTATAAGATGCTGCTAATGGAATTGTACTTTTGCAGGAATAGGTTCTTTAGGGGTGATAAAAATAAATGACCACCAAATAAGGGATGTATAAGGGAAATGATGTGATAGGTAAATTGTTGAAATATCTGAGGGGGCAACATGGATGAATATTACTCTCATGAAGATGCATAACATGATTTGCATAAAGGAAAATATATTGAGTTTTAAGTTGTTTGTGTATGTTGTTTGGTAACTCTTTATATGTTGGAGTTATAGTTGTATGTAAATATTATTTCAATAGGTTAGGTTGATGCCTTTGTTTGACAAAATATTTTAGTGAAAATAATGGTAAGGCTTTATTGTTTTACTATGTGTGTGTTTTACATTTTTTTTTCTTAGAAGGAAAAAAGGGAAAATTATTTGTGTGCATTTTCGAATGTTAAGAGTTTGCTTTGGTTAAGTTAATAATACTACGAGGGGATTATGAACTACAACTTCCAAATAAGACCCTAGGTGGATGTGTGTTGAGTTACATCATGTGGAAAGGGTTGTTTGGTGCTTGTTCGTTAAGACGGTACTGGGAAGACGAACATCCCAAGTAGCTCACCGCTAAATCAGGATAATGGAAAAATATCAAACCTCTCTTGAAAGAAATGAAGAAGAAATTAAAAAATAAGGGGAGGAAAGGAGAGGGAAGACAATAACGCCGGAGAAAGAAAAGCACAATAGCAAATGGTGACAGGCGAAACCAGGTAGTTCTAAAACTTGTATGGTTTATTGTTGGGTTTAATGTACAAATTATTTGATATAAACCATGGTCAGTTCACCTTTAAAGCTTTAGAACTGCATTGACAAAGGCTTTGGTTTGGGATTGTGAGCACCATTGTTTAAAGAGTTTAATTATTCTTAGATACGCTTCCCAGGAGCGATATGAGTTATAAAATTCTTAGATTATATTTTTGTGTTGGTTATCCAAGGAAAAATAAATCATCTAGTTGCTGATGGATTTCAATTATCCAACTTAGAATTTGTATTAGACTTTATTCTGAGAAGAGGTGTAGTTTTTGTTTGAACCTCAAGAGTAGGTTGTGTTTACGTTGTACCATAAAGAAACTATAGGTGTTTGTAGATAGGTATAGATCAGTGGGTGCTTTTTGGCCCAATAAAAGATTGAAAAAGCTCCTTTATACAAGAGATGTTTCCTCTAGGATAGACTATCGTAGAAGTAAATTATGGCATACTCGTATAGTTGGTTAGAAACTCAGCTTCGACTATCCTTGTCCTATATTTTACCATTGTTTTTAAGCGAACTAGTCGCTAGTAGCATTGTAGATCAAGAGGAGAGTCTTTTTTATTTTCAAAATGAGAATTAGATTGCTAATGAGTTTGGGAAGTTGTGTCTTGTATAACGCTTGTTGGTTACATGAAAATAGTGCTAAGAACAAATTGGTTGTATGTGCATATTTGGTTTTGAGATACTACTATTTTGTTAAGCTCCCGAGGAAGTTAGAGAGTAGCAACGTTATTGAAATGGTTGATCAATGTAGATAAACTTACTTTTAGTTTATTTTAAAAGTGAAAAGTAGTTGTTGTGTGCCTAAGATGATTTTATAGTTGTTTGAAAATAAAAGAACATGATTTCATTTATATATATGGTTTCCAATGAATCATGTTTTAGCTCAGTGATGATTGGAGATTAAAGATTGTTATATTTTTTTTGGAATTATGTTTCGAAAGTATGGTTGAATGTCTTTGTTGTAAGTGCTAAAATAAATGAATAGAATAATAGCTATTGGTTGTCTTATTATTGTAGATAGTAAGCAACTCAAACGTTGATGTTTAAAGATGGAAATTTGAACTTTTCATAATGATGTATGTTGAATATTTGAAATTGAAATGAAACTGGAAAATTATAGCTTTCTATTGTTTGTTTTCTTACAAATATTTTTACCCAAATTACTGGGATATGTTTTATGGAAATTGAATGCAATGGTTGCCTTACCTTAAGTTTGGAAGTCGTATCTGATCCCTTATAGAAGACAACCCTTCTCAATGGTTTAAAAGTGAGTTGGAGGTGAATTTGTATTATGCAAGGAGGGGTGGAGGAGAGAATTGGTGATCAATTGATACCCAACCAGTGTTTTCGAAGGGAAATCGAAGCATGAAGGTTGGTCAATCATTAAGAAATTGTAACAATGAAGTAACTGTAACTGTGTGTAAAACTATATTTATTATTTCTTGGGGACCTCGGATAGGGTCATAAAGAGGAAACCACTGAATGATGATTGGGCTATAATTACTATAAAGGCTTTGTAATGTGCTCATTGGTATTAATGTAATAGAAAATGATTTATTGTGATAATGTTTCTTAATACCTCAAGAAGGAACGTGATTCCTTATACCATGTAGATGTTAGTATTTATTTTACTTTATTTCTTTTGGGGCTCGGTAATAATTCAAACTCAGTGTTAAGTTTGGAAAGGAAGTTTTTGAAGTGAGTCTTATCTAGAAGGTCCAAAAGGGAACATTTGATGGTGACAATGATTTTGCTTAAGTCCAAACAAAAACTATTATCGTTATAGTAGTGGTGTAATATGTTGGATTCGTTTCAGATGTGTTCCTTGTTGTGGATGGTATTCCCTTGACAAAAAAATTATATGGAATACATAAGTTTAGTTTGAAACATAAATTAATATATTAGGCCTACATGGCATTTTGGTAAGGAAAAAAGAGTTGCTAGTTTTAAATGTTTAAAGTTCCTGCTTATTTTTCAAGAGTATAGACTAAGGGTTATCAATCCTTTAACATTTCCTTAATGAGATTGGACTAGAACTAAGTAATATTGGTAAGCTTAGTTCATGTTGATTGAACCTTTCTCTTAGGTAAGGAAATGATAGTTCAATGGGTTTTCGATGGATCAAAAAAATACATGGAGACATGGATGTAAGGGAGACTTTATCTCTATTTGGTAGAGATGGAAAGCCATCACCCTAAGATTCTAAGTGTACTCACACAGATGGACTTGTGTAGGGTGCGAATATTAGCTCACTTCTTTTAGAAGGATTGAAAAGAGAATAAGCTAACTCATTGATGAATGAGATTAATAGCTAAAAAGTGTGTGACACATCGTACTTCTGTATAGAGGGAATTATGTAGATAGTAGAGATGGGTGTGTCCATGAATAACTACTACAATATGCAACGTGGTTAAATATGAGTATTGACCTAGTCGAATACTTATTGCATTCCAAGATAAATTAAGAGGTGGATTTACTCCTTGTTAGGGAATTAGACTTTTAGGGTTAATAAAAAAAAAACTAGGTTTGGAATCTAAAATTTTGGATTATGAAATTTGGTATCAGAGCATGGTTCATAGTGGGATATGTTCACTATGCAAAACTAGTTATGGTGTGTGATAGGAAACATACCTAAGTAGGTTTAAACTATACCAGATAGAATAATTGGGAATGCAGTTGTTGTAGTGAATTGTCTCCTAATGACTCTTCTGTGTGTGGCTAGGGACAATGTCACCGAAGAGAAGAAGATGAAGTGTTGCCCCATCGATGAGGCAAACATAATAGACAATGTAGAGGTTAGAACCTCGAATGTAGGTTCATAGAATCCTAGCATTGAAAGAGAGGGTCTCATAGCAATAGTGATCCAACTCCATAAACATATGAAGATGTAGAAACAATTATTGGATACTTTATTGAACCGAGAAACATAGGTTAGAAAATCTAGAAAAGGATACACAAATGGACCCCTTACTGAGGAAAAACAGACCAGGGTCCATCTAGAGGCCAATTTGGGAAAGGATATGAAAATTTTAAAATCTTCCAAGTTCAATGGAGAGGAATATGGTGACAAAGTCAAAGCTTGGATGTAAGAGATGGAAATTTATTGTAATATGAAGAACTTTTCCACTGGCACTCGTATGTCCTACACCACTCTACATCTTCAAGGTGTTGGCTTGGATTGCTAGAAAAATTTCAGTGAAGGATTGGGTCTTGCACCAACAGTGGACTTGAGTTGGTAAGAGTTTGTAGAAGCCTTTAAAGATAGATTTCTCACAAAACACTTATATTCCTAGAATTTTGAAGAGTTCACTAAACTTCAGCATGGAACTAGGATAATGAAAAATTATTATCAAATATTTGTTAAGCTACTAAAATATGTGCTTGCATACAATGATAAAATGAAGATCCATAAGTTTGTACTAGGAGCAGATCCTAGAATAGGGTAAGAGGTAGATATGCGGGAACCTACTACTCTACATAAGGCCTATGATTTGGCCAAAAAAGTTGAAACCTATCTCAAATCTTATTTTGACTATGAAAGGTTGTACGAGTAAGGTAGAGAGGCACTAAGGAAAAGAAATAGTGCATGATTCGTAAAGTGGAAAGGAGAACAAGCAAATAAGAACTTCTCCATATAAGACAGAAGGAATGACAAAAATCAAGAAAATTTTAGGAAGAGGTTCCAAGGGAAGAACAGTAATCCTGATAATCACAATAGTGGTAACAAAAAACCATCACAGGGACATGATAAACCTCCATCACCAGTGAAAGAAGATGATGGGAAAAAATAGAAAATACATCTAGGACCCAAGATCGGATGCTTCAAATGTGGTGGACCACATTATGCCAACAACTATCCACATAGAGCAGGATTGATTCCAAAAGGAAAGAAACCAATGTATAAGGAACTGACAGGCAAGGAACTAGTGCATACAAGTTTTACAATGATAGGAAATCAAGATCTAGAAGGACAAGCCACTCCATTGCTAATAAGGGGTAAGATCTTTTAGTGGTGTTATAGCTAGTTTTGTTTCCACTAATTTAGTTAAATATATATCAGAAAGGCCTTGAATATTAGCACATGGGTGGAAGATTGAGTATGGTTTAGGATTAACCTACTTTGTAGGTCAGTGCTATCCTATGGAATAAATTGCCCTACCTAGTGGAATAACCATAGGATGTCTATATGTAGCACCATTGCATGCCTTTGATGTAGTCTTAGGAATGGATTGGCTACAAGCACATAAGGTTGTAATCAACTTTTAAGATAGATGGATTGAGTATATGGAAGATAGCAAGAAGGTACAAAGGGTGTACAACCTAAAGGGGAATATGATATGCATAGGATCGGGTATCTTTAAGTAGCCTTTGGATCTAGGAAGCTAAAATGACATGAGGTCAACTATGCAACCCACGATCTGGAATTAGCAGTAGTGGTGTTTGCTCTCAAGATTCAGTGACACTATTTGGTAGGAAGATCGCTTAAGCTGAGGACAAACCATAAATGTTTGTAGTACATATTTACTCAAACCTTACTCAATACTAGGGAAATAAGGTGGATGGAATTTCTTACGAAATATGATTTTGGTATTGATTACATTAAAGGAAAGGAGAATAAAGTTGCTAATGATTTGAGTAGGTGGAGAAACATAGCTATTTTATCTCACATCCATATTGACTTGATGAAACAAGTCAAGGAAATGCAACACCAATATGGTTACTACAATCAATTTTAGGAAAACATGGAAAAGAAACCAGATGAAAACAAATATTTTAGTTTCAAAGATAGTTTCTTATGCTTCAAGGATAGGGTGATAATCATTGAGGCTGGTGATCTAAGGAAAATTATCATTAATGAGGTACATAGATCTCCATATTCTGTTCACTTAAGAGAAGCAAAAATGAGAGAGAATATGAAGAAAACTTTCTATTGGTATAGGATGAAGATGGACATAACTAAATTTTTCGCTCAATTCCTCGCATGTCAGAAAGTAAAGGTAAAACATAGACATCCTACGGGACTGTTGTATCCACATGATGTACCTATGCAAAAATGAAAAGTAGTTGCAATGGACTTTATTGTAGGGCTACCTAATAACCAGTTCTAGTATGATGTAATCCTAGTCGTGGTTGATAGATTGACCAAGATTTACACTTTATACCCAAAAGTACTAAGGATGATGTCATGGTTGTGGCTAATAGATTTCCCAAAGAGATATTTTGACTTCATGGTTTCCCAAAAGTAATAATATCAGATAAAGACTCAAGATTTATATTTGAATTTTGGCAAGCATTGCATCACGCCATTGGTACTATACTAAACATAATATCTACTTATCACCTTGAAATCGATGGATAGATAGAAAGAGTTAATCATGTGTTAGAGGATATGCTTCACATGTATTGTATGGATCAAAATATATGATGGGAGGATTACTTACATCTGGTGTATTTTTCCTACAATAATGGTCACCATTCAACTCTAGGCATGGCTCATTTTGAAGCATTGTATGGCAAGAGATGCAGGACATCATTATCGTGGGATAATCCAAAAGACCGAATTGTGCTTAGTCCATACATGGTCAAGGAGATGGAGCAATAGTTAAGGATGATCATGGAATGGCTAAAAGAAGCCACATATCGACAAAGAGATGTCAATCTTAAGATATCACCATGTGAATTTATTATAGGTGACAAAGTGTTCTTAATGTTGAGACCGATGAAGAGTGCTATCAAGTCCATAAAACTAGACCCTCATTTTGTGGGACCCTTTAAAATATTATAGAAGATCAGTCTTATGGCATATATACTTGCCTTACCACCTAGTCTATCCAAGATTCATGATACCTTTCACATTTATTTTCTTAGAAAACATGTGGCTAATCCTGAACATGTGTGAAATTTCTCTAACTTGCAGATGGCGAATCCAAAGGCTATAGAGGTTTGACCAATAAATATCCTTGAGTTTCAATCCAAATCGATGAGAAAATGGACTCTAGAGCAATGTAAGGTCCAGTGGGACCTCTACTTCGAGAGAAATGCTACTTGGGAGAAAGTAGCAGACATGTAGAAATATTTTCCATTTATGTTTGAGGGTGCAAATTAATTATTGTTTTATGTTAAATTATGATGACACATAGAGGACTATGTTAAGCCTAAGGGGGAAGTATGACATGACCCTCCCCTAGAAGACCTTTTATTTGGATAGATTCTTTTTTTTTTGGTAGATAAAATACTATAGCATTAATACCGGGTTTTACAGGTTGACCCAAAACCTTTTACAAAAATCAGCCCAGGGTTGTTGATGAACATATCCTTACTATGGATCATATACATGTAAAATCTACATGTTGCCAAAGCCATTACATCCGGTAAGGCACATAGCCTGTTATAAAAAATAAACTTCCCATACAACATTTTGGGTATACCCCGAGAAAACACACATACATCATAATTACAAAAAAAAGCAGGACACGGATCCCTTCCTTGAGACAATGGAGAAACAAAAAGTTGCAGACACACATAGCAGAGTACTGAAAAAACTCCCACAAGCTTGTATTGATAGTTACTCTTAATAATTCTTTGGTTATTGCTTTCTTTCGTATATGACATGCTTTGGTACCACATACTATCTTGGCCAATCAACCTTGGAGAAGCGAACCTGCTAGCTAGATTTATGGCAATGGCTATTTGGATAGATTCATATTTAGCTAGTTGTTTTTGCTATTGATATGCTTGACTATTTAATGATTTATCATGCAAAACATGTATCTTGTACAAAACTGTGAAGTATATTTTAATGGAATGAATAACTATTTCTTAATGTATTGTTTATGGATCAATTGCGACAAGAAGAAAATATGATAGATTTTTGTGAATGATTGGTTAATCATGTTTACCTCTACAAAAACATATTTTTTATGAAAGGATAATATGTTGCTAATGGAATTGCACTTTTGCAGGAATAGGTTCTCTGAGGGTGACAGAAAGAAATGACCACCAAGTAAGGGATGTCTAAGGGAAATGATGTGATGGGTAAATTGTTAGAATATTCGAGGGATAACATTGATGATTGCTACTCTTATGAATATGCATAACATGAATTGTATAAAGGAAAATATATTGAGTTTTGAGTTGTTTGTGTATGTTGCTTGGTAACTCTTTATATGTTGGAATTATAGTTGTATGTAAACATTATTTCAATAGGTTAGGTTGATGCTTTTGTTTGATAAAATATTTTAGTGAAAATAATCGTAAGTATTTTGTTATTATCTCACTATGGTAAGGATTAGATTTTATTTTGAGAAGAGGTGTAGTTTCAGTTTGAACCCTGAGGATAGGTTGTGTTTACATTGTACCATAAAGAAACTACGGGTGTTTGTAGATGGGGATAGATCAGTGGGTGCTTCTTGACCCAAGAAAATATTGGCAAAGCTCCTTTATACAAGAGATGTTTCCTCTAGGATAGACTATCGTAGAAGTGAATTATGGCATACCGGTATAGATGATTAGAAACTCAGCTTCAGCTATCCTCGTCCTCTACTTTACGATTGTTGTTAATAGAACTAGTCGCTAGTAGCTTTGTAGGTCAAGAGGAGAGTTTGTTTTATTCTCAAAATGATAGTTATATTACTAACAAGTTTGGGAAGCTATGTCTTGTATAAGTCTTGTTGGTTACATGAAAATAGTGCTAAGAACTAATTGGTTGTATATGCATCATTGGTTTTGAGATACTACTATTTTGTTAAGATCTCAAGGAAGTTAGAGAGTAGAAACATTATTGAAATGGTTTCTCATAAAATTGAATGTAGATAAACTTACTTTTGGATTATTTTAAAAGTGAAAAGTAGTTTTTGTGTGCCTACGATGAGTTTATAGTTTGAAAAGAAAAGAACATGATTTATTTTAAATATATGGTTTCCAATTAATCATGTTTTAGCTCGATGAGGATTGGAGATTAAAGATTGTTATATTGTTTATGAAATCATGTTTCTAAGTATGGTTGAACGTCTTTGTTGTAATCATTGAAAGAAAGGAATAGAATAGAAACTATTGGTTGTCTTATTATTGTAGATAGTAAGCAACTCAGACGTTGATGTTTAAATATGGAAATTTTAACTTTTTGAAATGATGTATGTTGAATCTTTGAAATTGAAATGAAACTAAAAAATTATAGCTTTCTATTATTTATTTTCTTCCAAATATTGTTACCCAAAGGATTGGGATATGTTTTAAGAAAATTGAATGCAATGGTTACCTTACCTTAAGTTTTGAAGTCGTCTCTGATCCCTTATAGAACATAACCTTCTCGGTGGTTTATAAGTGAGCCAGAGGTGAAGACATCTTATGCAAGAAGGGGCAAAGGAGAGAATTGGAAATAAGTTGATACCCAACCAGTGTTTTCGAAGAGAAATCAAAGCATGAAGGATGGTCAATCATTAAGAAATTGTAACAGTAAAGTAATTTTAATTATGTGTAAAACTATATTTATTATTCTTTGGGGACCTCGAACATGATCACGAAGAGGAAACCACTGAATGGTGATTAGGTTGTAATTGCCATAAAGACTTTGTAATGTGCTCATTGGTATTAATATAATAGAAAATAATTTATTGTGATAATGTGTCTGAACACCTCAAGGAGGAATGTGAGTCCTTATGGCATGTAGATGTTAGTATTTATTTTGCTTTATTTTTTTGGGGGGCTCGATAATCGTTCAAACTTAGTGCTGAGTTTGGAAAGGAAGTTTTTGAAGTGAGTCTTATCTAGCAGGTCCAAAAAGGAACATTTAATGGTGACTTATTTTGCTTAAGTCCAAACATAAAATATTTTCATTATAGTAGTGGTGTAATATATTGGATTCGTTTCAGAAGTGTTCCTTGTTGCAAATGATATTCCTTGATAAATGAATTTATATGAAATATGTAGGCCTAGTTTGAAACGTAGATTAATATATTAGGCCTACATGGCATTTTTGTAAGGAAAAATGAGTTGTTAGTTTTAAATGTTTAAAGTTCCTGCTTAGTGTTCAAGAGTATATACTAAGGGTTATCAATCCTTTAACATTTCCTTTATGATATTGGACTAGAATTGAGTAATATTGGTAAGCTTAGTTCATGTTGATTGAACCTTTCTCTTAGGTAAGAAAATGATAGGTCCATGGGTTCCAATGGATCAGAAATAGACATGGAGACATGGATGTAAGGGAGACTTTCTCTCTAGTTGGTAGCAATGGAAAGCCATCACCCAAATATGCTAAGCACACTCACACATATGGACTTGTGTGGGGTGTGGAGATTAGCTTATTTATTTTTGAAGGATTGAAAAGAGAATAAGCTAACTCATTGATGAATGAGATTAATAGCTAGAAAGGGTGTGACACCTAGTACTTCTGCATAGAGATAATTATGTAGATAGTAGAGATGGGTGTGTCCATGAATAACTATTGCAATATGCAACCTAGTTAAATATGAGTATTGACCTAGCCAAATACTTATTGCATACCAAGATAGATTAAGAGGTGGATTTACTCCTTGTTAAGGAATTAGAATTTCAGGGTTAATGAAAAAAACTAGTTTTGGAATCTAAAATTTTAGGTTATGATATTTTGTATCATGGCATGGTTCGTAGTGGGATAGGTTCACTGTGTAAAACCAGTTATGGTGTGTGATAGAAAATATACCTAAGTAGGGTTTAAACTCTGCTAGATAGAATAACTAGGAATGCATTTGCTACGGTGAATTATCTCCTAATGACTCTTCTGTATGTGGCTAGATAAATTTCCATCGAAGAGAAGAAGAGGAAGTGCTACCCCATCAATGAGGTAAACATGGTAGACCAATATAGAGGTTAGAACCTCGAATGTAGGTTCAAATAATCCTAGCAATGAAATAAAGGATCTCAGAGCAACAGTGACCGAACTGCATGAACACATGGAGACACAAAAATAATTGTTGGATACTATATTTAACCGAGAAACACAGGCTAGAAAATCTAGAATGGGATAGACAAATGGACCCCTTAAAGAGGCATAATAGGCCAAGGTTTATCTAGAGGCCGAGTTGGGCAAGGATATAAAATATTTAAAATCTTCCAAGTTCAATGGAGAGGAATATGGTGACAAAGCCGAAGTTTGGCTAAAAGAGATAGAAACCCATTGTAATATGAGGAACTATTCCACTGGCACTTATACATCCTACATCACTCTACATCTTCAAGGTGTTGGTTTGGATTGGTAGGAAACTTTCAATGAAGTACTAGGTCTTGCGACAATAGTGGATTTTATTTGGGAAGCGTTTGTAGAAGCCTTTAAAGATAGATTCCTCATGAATCAAGTCTATTCCCATAATTTTGAAGAGTTCACTAAACTTCGACAAGGAACTAGGATAGTGGAAAATTATTATCAAAGATTTGTCAAGCTACTAAAATATGTGCCCACATACAATAAGAAAAATGAAGATCCATAAGTCTATACTAGGAGTAGATCCTAGAATAGAGCAAGAGGTAGATATGCGCAAACCTACTACTCTATAGAAGGCCTATGATTTATCCCAAAAATTTGAAACCTATCTCAAACCTTATTTCAACTATAAAATGTTGGACGAGCGGGGTAGAGAGGCACTAAAGAAAAGAAAAAATGTAGGATTTATAAATTGGAAAGGAGAACAAGCAAATAAGAACTTTTAGAGATAGGACAAAAGGAATGACAAGAAGCAAGGAAATTTTAGGAAGAGGTTCCAATGGAAGAACCGTAATCTTAATAATTTTAATAGTGGTAACAACAAACCATTACAGGGGCATGATAATCGTCCATCACCAATGAAAGCAGATGATGGAAACAAATTAAAAAATACATCTAGGACCCAATATTGGATACTTTGAATGTGGTGGACCACATTACACAAATATTTTTTTGTCCAGAGCAGGATTGAATCCAAAATGAAAGGAACCAATGTACAAGGAACCTACATGCAAGGAACCAATGCACAAGAGTTTTTTAGCAACTAGAAACCAAGATCTGGAAGGATGAGCCACTTTGTTTCTGATAAGGGGTAAGATCTTTCGTAGGAATGTTAAAATTTTGATTGATAGTGGTGCTATAAATAGTTTTATTTCCACTAATTTAGTTAAATATATATCAAAAAGATCTAGAATCTTAGCACATGGGTGGAAGATCGAGTATGATTTAGGATTAACCTACTCTGTAAGTCAGTGCTACCCTATGGCATAAATTGCACTACCAAGTGGAATAACCATAGGATATCTATATGTAGCACCATTGCATGCCTTTGATGTAGTATTAGGAATTTATTGGCTACAAACACATAAGGTTGTAATCAACTTTCAATACATATGGATTGAATATATGGAAGATAGCAAAAAGGTACAAAGGATGTACAACCTGTAAGGGGATTTTCAACCTTAAATTCTTTCAACAATGTAACTCAAGAAAGCCATTAAGAAAGGAGGAATCATTTTTGTAGTTAAGATAAACAAATTAGATAGTGAAAATAAGGGAAAGATGTTTGGGAAACACCCACTTCTGCAGGAGTTTAGGGATGTATTTCTAGAATATTTACTTGTATTAACACATAAACGATAATTTGACTGCACAATTGAGCTCCAACCGGAAACAGAACTTATACATAGAGCTCCTTACAGAATGAATCTCATAGAAATGCAAGAGCTAAAAGTGCAGCTACAAGGAATTTTGTAGAAAGGATTAATAAGACCAAGTGTGTCACCATGGGGTGCACCAGTACTATATGTAAAGAAGAAGGATGGTTATTTGAGATTATGTATAGACTATAGAATGTTAAACAAAGCAACTATCAAGAATAGATATCCTTTACTCATAATCAAAGACCTGTTCAATCAGCTTAAATATCCCTAAAACTTTTCAAAGCTTTATTTGAAATCAAGATACCATCAACTGAGGATCTGAGATGAGGATACTTACAAGACAACCTTTAAGACTCATTAAGGACATTATGAGTTTATTGTTTTGGATTTTTGTCTGTCAAATGCTCCAACTATATTTATAAATTTGATAAATATTATCTTTATGAAGCATTTGGATAAATATATTTTGGTATTCTTGGATGATATTTTAATTTATTTCCAAAATAATATGGAGCGTGATAGGCACCTTAGGATTGTGCTAGAACTATTGAGGAAAAATCATTTGTATAAAAATCTATCCAAGTGTGATTTCTATGTGCCAAAAGTGCAATATTTAGGGCACATTGTTTCGGTAGAAGGGACACGGTAGATCCTAAGAAAATAGAAGCTATTTTGAATTGGCCACTACCCACAAATATGATCGAGATCCAAAGTTTCATGGGGTTGATTACATACTACAGGCGATATGTAAAATACTACTACAAGATTACCTCCCCAATAAAAAACCTTTAGAGGAAAGGAAAAGAATTCAAGTGGGTAGATAAATGTGAAGTAGCACTTGAACTGCTTAAGCAAAAGCTTACAACACCTCCCATTTTAAAGATACCCAATCCTATTAGGCTATAGGCATAGTTTATTATTACATTATTAAATTATAATGTAGTGCATGCCTAGTTGGTAGCATCTATACCAACGTGTATATTTGATTTGTTAGTAATTTATTAGTAACAAAAAATATGTTGTTCGCTATTGTTAGCTTCAAGTAGGATTTAGCATCTTCTTGTTACATGCTAATCTAATCTTGTTCCATTGTATAAATCCACATTGTATTAATGAAAATAATTTTCAATTTTCTATCATTGGTATCAGAGCGAGTGAGTCTCGATCCTATGGGGATTTGGACCAACCTGATAGTTTTATTCAGTCATAAAGACTTCTTGTAATGGAATCTAAAGCATGTTGTAAAACTGTATATGACTTGAAAAATAAGGGTCAAAGTCCCTATTTGTTGTGCAAGAAATTTTGTTCATGGGCTCCTAAAATTCTCATTGTATAGATACAGTGGATGTAGCTACAAAGGGCTACAACCCCAGCTTAGTCATTGTCATAGGTCCAAGAGAAGTTACATAGCCACTACATAGTTATGGCTGGAGAGGTCGTGGTCATCAAAGTTAAATTAACCCCAGTATGGTCCTCACATAGCATCTATGACCATGTAGACTACAGTCGTAATCAGACACAGGCCCCACCGTTCTTAGAACCTCATATATGTGGCTAGGATGAGAGCATAGAGGATTACTCAATGCAACATTGCATGTCCCAATCCAGCAGATCTTGAATTACAACATCACAGTAGCACCAATCTACTACATTGGGTGGATCGAAGCAACCCAATCCAAATCAGTGATTGCAAGCGCATAGAATCAAATCACGCGATGCAAAAGAAATAA
This sequence comes from Wollemia nobilis, assembly GCA_028583015.1. Taxonomy (NCBI): domain Eukaryota; kingdom Viridiplantae; phylum Streptophyta; class Pinopsida; order Araucariales; family Araucariaceae; genus Wollemia; species Wollemia nobilis. Next base: position 5,110,942 of record JAQPPZ010016895.1, read on the forward strand.
ATCCCTCAAAAAAATTAACCTTTTTATAAGGTTTAATAAACACCTAATCACATATTTTGGATTCCCTCCAATACTATGATGACATGTGGTGGATCTGGTGTGGTGAGCGTGAAGGAATGGTAAGAGTGAGCAGTTAGTTCGAGTGGAAAAAGTACAATTGAAATACAATCTCTTATTTAATTCATCTTGACGAGCTACTCAGTCCAACCAGTTAGACTCTCGGAGATAAGGTATAGCTCTCCGATCGGTCGTAGGTTTAAATCCTAGTAGGTAGATTTTTTTTATTTAAAAAAGAAAGAATGTAGTGTTTTGTTTTTCTACAGTGGGTTTTATCCCACATGCGCCAGGAGAAGGCACTATGAGGAAGATATATGCATGAGCAAGCATGCCATTGTTCGATGAGTTGTTCACTGAGACCCCATACGAGGCCATTACCAAGAGAATCCAGCCACATCATCGTTGATCGTGCATGTGCGCTACGTTCGATGGCTTGTTGACTTCCTTGGAAATTGTACTCGCTATTGACTATGTCGGTTGGTGAAACTAAAGGAGACGGTACCCCTCCTAGTATGAAATTAAATTATTTTGTGAATTTTTTCTTAATTTTTTAAAATTATTTAAATAATTTTTTATTATTAATTAATTAATTAATTTTTAATTAGTTAATTAATTGGTTAATGTAATTAATTATTTGATTTTATTAATTTAGTTAATTCAAAATTTTATGCACATTGAGTAAGGTGGCACTCCAAATCAAAATCAAAAGTGCTACATCAAAACAAAAACAAAGGAGGTAGCATTTCATATTTTGCAAAACAAAAATCAAACAAAATTGAAATGATTTTTTGCAAACTCTAAAGCAAAACTCAAAAAGGCACTTCAAAACTTTGCACACAAAACCTTGTTATTTTGCAAAACAAAAACATAAAAGGGGGAGCAACAAACACATTGTTTATATAATTTTACAAATAAAACTCAAAAAATAAGGGCAAAGCAAAACTATGAATATCATTATGAAAATCAATATTTATTGCAAAAAAATTGTAAAAAAATGTGTATTTTTCGGTGGAATCTAAAACCTAATTGGCATTGTAAAAGGTGCATTTTTGTATGAATTCGCACCTTCCAAAAATATAAATTTGTGGGCATGATAAAAATTGTAAAATGCATTTGCATTAACATATATGTGTTGTGGCAGCAACAAGACCCCAAATTTATACCTTTTTTTGTGCAATTTATTGCACATGCAACGTTTGATATTTACGGTACCTCTGGCCTACACTTATAGGTGATGTTTTCATTATTTGGGATATTGTATCTAATGCCTAATATAGCTATAAAAATGAATTCTAGGCTAATATTCCTTATATACCATCGGGGAGAAATAAGGAAAGCCAATTTTTGATATTCACTCCATTATTACCCCATTCACTACTATTACTTGGCATAAATCCTCAAATTAAAAATTCTTCCAAGTATTTAAGGGACTTTGTGCCCTACATATGTGGAAGTATTTTTAATAAGGTGTCAAAGATAGAGTGAATCCCTTTCAATATTGCTTTAAGTGGTATAAAGAAAGGGGGACCATTTGGTGTTATAAGGAACCCTCACAATGGTCATTACAAAAGCATACTTGTGAGATTCACATCTACTCAAAGGTCCAAATTTTGCTACATAGAAAACAAAAATGAGAGCAATATTGTAGGTTGAAAATATGTGGGATGTTGTGACTAGAAAATTTAAATGCCCAACTACAATAGATGATAAACAAGAAGCATATGATGATGTTGATGCGAGAGCACTGCTGATCATAATTCTTGCCACTGTTGATGAAGTTCAAACACACATTTGTGAAAAGAAGTACGCAAAATATGCATGGGATAAATTGTCCACAATATATGAGGAAATAAATCAAGACACAATACTTAACCTTCAATCACCTTCAAACTCTTAACATGAAAAATGGAGAAAGTGTAGAAGTGTTTCTTTGTAGAGTTGTAGAACTGAGAGCTAAGATGAATGCAATGGGTGAGAAAGTAGAAGATAAACTCATAACCTCAATCATTTTGAGAATTTTACTTGATTCTTTTAGAATGTTGGTCACTTCCCTTCAAGTTTCTAATAGACAAGTCACTTTTGAAGAGTTAGTTAATTTGCTTCAACAACACAAAGCAGATAACAACCAAAGAGATGAAGTGTCCAACAATGCATTATTTTATAAGAAATTTGGAACTAAGCAAAAAGGCTACTTTTAGAAGGGATCTTCCTTAAAGGGTTCAAACACAAATTCCTCACAAAATATACCTCAAAAATAGAAGAGATACTGACATATTTTTGATATGGACAATCATAACACCAACAAGTGTTGGTTCAACAAAAATGACAAGAGCAAGCAACCATAATAGAAGAAGGTAAAAAACAAACCACGAAGAAGAAATAGACAACAAAATGGAAATGTTGCTATTGAAGAATCAAATTTAGATTCTGAGAAGGCCCACAAGGTGCTCATGACTCAAACAAATCCCAAACAGAAATATAATATTTGGTATATTGATTATGGTTCCAGCAAACACATGACTAGTGAAAAAAAGTGGTTTGACACATTTGAGGTAAAAGAAGGCAAACCAGTAACAATTACCAATGATAAGACCTATCAAGTCCAAGGAGAAGGCAACATTTTAGTCTCTTCCCGATGTAAAATGCCAAATTGAGAAGGTCCTATATGTGCTAGGATTGGCCAACAACTTGTTGTCCGTGCCTCAAATTTTGGATAAACATATGGTGGTTGACTTCAAATTTGTTAATGGAAAAAAATATTACTACATTACCAAGAAGAGTAAACATATCACAATGGCTTCCTACAAATATATTTTATTTTTATTAGATGTTATCTATACTTCTCATGTTGCCATGGTTGCCAACTCAAAAGAAGCTACTTCCTTATGGAACAAACGGTATGGGCATCTAATTTTAGGCTATCTACTTGAATTGAGTAAGCATGATATGGTGTTAGGTCTTCCAAACCTTTCTCATACTTTTCTTGTATGCCCAGATTGCTTAGCAGGGAAGCAACACCGAGTACCATTTGAATTGATCTCTTCAAGAGTCAAAATACCATTGGATTTGATACACACCGATCTATGCGAACCAATGCTAAACAATTATGGTGGAAAGAAGTACTTTCAGTAGTTTGTTGATGATTACTCATGAAAGATGTGGGTTTTCTTTCTACAACTAATGTCAGATGCATTCTTGTATTTTTAGTAGTTTTAGAAGCTTATTGATAAATAATCAAGATGTTCAATCAAGGCCCTCTGCTCAGATCAAGGGGGTAATTTACCTCTAATGAGTTTTCAAAATATCTCACTAAACATGGGATAAAAATGCAACTTACTACAGCCTATACTCCTCATCAAAATGGAGTTGTTGAAAGGAGGAATCGTTCCATCATGGAGATGGTTTGATGTATGCTCATAGGTGTACATATTGGGCAAAAATATTGGGTAGAAGTTATCACTACTGCAATGTATCTCTTGAATCAAGCACCAACAAAATCTCTTCAAGGAGTCACACCACAAGAAGCATGGAGTGGAAGAAAGCCCTCCATTTCTCATCTAAGGATATTTGGATGCAAAGATTTCATGCACATTCCAAAGAAGAAAATGTACAAGTTAGATGATAAAAATCTACAATGTATCTTTTTTTGTTATGATGAAGAATCCAAGGGGTATCGATTGATTAACCCTAAAACCAAGAATATTTATATAAGTCGAGATGTGGTATTCTATGAAGCTCCCAAGTTGGATACACTAGAAACTAGCAAAGATAGATCTCTTGCTATTTACTTGGATTTTGAGGAGCCTAATTCAAGGACTCTTCTTAAATAGAAGAAAACTCCAAAATGGTATACTAGCATTAGGAGATACGTAAAATTTCAAATTTTTATGGGGTTGATTGGATACTATAGGCAATATGTAAAAGACTACACCAAGATTACCTCCCCAATAACAAACCTTCACAGGAAAGGAAAAGAATTTAGGTGGATAGATAAATGTGAAGTAGCATTTGAACTGCTTAAGAAAAAGCTTACAAAACTTCCCATATTAAAGATACCCGATCTTGTTAGGCTATAGTTTATTATTATATTATTAAATTATAATGCAGTGCACGCCTAGTTGGTAGCATTTATCCCAACGTGCATATTTGATTTGTTAGTAATAGCAAATATAATGTTTGTTATTGTTAGCTTCAGGTAGGATTTAGCATCTTCTTGTTACATGCTAATATAAGCCTATCCCATTGTATAAATCCACATTGGATTAATGAAAATAATGTTCAATTTTCTATAAGATCCTCAGGGGATTTTTTTTTTTTTTACACATGCATCACTGGAAGGTTTGGGAGGAGTGCTCTTTCAAGAAGATGAAAGGACATGAGGTCAACTATGCAACCCATGATCTAAAATTAGCAGTGATGGTGTTTACTCTCAAGATTTAGCGATACTATTTGGTAGAAAGATTGTTTGAGTTGAGTATGAACCATCAGAGTTTGCAGTACATATTTACTCAACCTTTACTCAATGCTAGATAGATAATATGGATGAAATTTCTTATGAAATATGATTTTGGAATTGAGTACATTAAAGGAAAGGAGAATAAAGTCATTTATGCTTTGAGTAGGAGAAGACATAGCTATTTTTTCTCACATCCATGTCGACTACACCAGGATGGTTACTGTAATTAGAGTTAGAAAAATATGGAAAAGAAACTAGACGAAAACAAAGATTTTAGTTTCAAAGATGGTTTCTTATGCTTTAAGGATAGGGTGGTAATCCTTGAGGCTGGTGATCTAAGGAAAATGATCATGAATGAGGTACACATATCTCCATATTTTGCTCACATAGGAGGAGCAAAAATGAGATAGAATATGAAGAAAACTTTCTATTGGTCTAGGATGAAGAGGGACATAACTAAATTTATTGCTCAATACCTCAAATGTCAAAAATTAAAGGTAGAACATAGACATCCTGTAAGAGTGTTGTATTCACATGATGTACTTATTCAAATATGGCAAGTAGTTGCAATGGACTTTATTGTAGGGTTGCCTAAAAAATGGTTACAGCATGATGGAATCCTAGTGGTGGTTGACAGATTGACCAAGGTTACGTAATTTATACCCAAAAGTACTAAGGATGACATCATGGTTGTGGCTAAAATATTTTCCAAAGAGATATTTTGGCTTCATGGTTTCTCGAAAGTAATAATATCGGATAGAAACTCGAGATTTACATCCTAGTTTTGGCAAGTCTTGCATTGCGCCATTGGTACTAGACTAAACATAAGCTCTGCTTATCACCCTGAAACTGATGGATAGACATAAAGAGTGAATCAGGAGTTAGAGGACATGCTTCACATGTATTGTATAGATCAAAATACCTGATGGGAGTATTACTTACATCTAGTGGATTTTACCTACAATAATGGTCATCATTCAACTCAAGGCATGGATTCTTTTGAAGTATTGTATGGCAGGAGATGCAGGATACCATTCTCATGGGACAATCCAAAATATCATATTGTGCTTGGTCCATACATGGTCAAGGAGATGGAGTAACAATTGAGGAAAATTAGGGAATAGTTGAAAGAATTCGCAGATCGACAAAAGAGTTATGCCAATCTTAAGATATCACCATGTGAATTTGTTACAGGTGACAAAGTGTTCTTAAGTGTGAAACCGATGAAGAGTGCTATTAAGTCCACAAAACTAGATCCTCATTTTGTGGGACCCTTTGAAATATTAGAGAATATCAAACTTGTGGCATATCGACTTGCCTTACCACCCAGTTTGTCCAAAATTCATGACACCTTTTACATTTCTTTTCTTAGAAAATATGTGGCTAACCCTAAACATGTGTGGGATTTATCTAACTTACAAATGGTGAATGCAGAGGCTATAGAGGTTAAACCAATAAAAATCCTTGAGTTTCGATCCAAATTGATGAGGAAAGGGACTCTAGATCAATGTTGGGTCCAATGGGACCGCTTTTCTGAGAGAAATGCTACTTGGGAGAAAGTAGCAGATATGCATAAATATTTTCCATTCTTTTTTGAGGGTGCAAAGTAATTGTTGTTTTATGTTAAACTATGATGACACACAGAGGACTGTGTTAAGCCTAAGGGGAGGAGTATGTCATGACCCTCCTTTGGAATACTTTTTTTTTTGATAGATTCATGTTTAGCTAGTTGTTTTTTTTTTTAGATGCTTGACTATTTAATGATTTATCATGCAAAATATGTATCTTGTGGAAAATTGTGAAGTATATTTTAATGGAATGAATGACTATTTCTTGATGTATTATTTATGTATCAATTACGACTAGAAGAAAATATGATAGATTATTTTGAATGATTAGTTAATCATGTTTACCTCTACAAAAAAATATTTTTTTATGAAAGGATAATATGTTGCTAATGGAATTGCACTTTTGTAGGAATAGGTTCTCTGAGGGTGACCGAAATAAATGACCACCGAGTAAGGGATGTCTAATGGAAATGATATGATGGGTAAATTGTTAGAATATCTGAGGGGGCAACATGGATGAATGCTACTCTCATGAAGATGCATAACATGATTTGCATAAAGAAAAATATATTGGGTTTTAAGTTGTTTGTGTATGTTGCTTGGTAACTCTTTATATGTTGGAATTATACTTGTATGTAAACATTATTTCAATAGGTTGGGTTGATGCCTTTTTTTGACAAAATATTTTAGTAAAAATAATGGTAAGGATTTTGTTATTGTTTCACTATGTGTGTGTTTTACATTTTGTTTTTTTAGAAGGAAAAAAGGGGGAAATTCTTTGTATTCATTTTTTAATGTTAAGAGCTTTCTTTGTTTAAGTTAATAATCCTATGAGAGGATTATGAGCTGCAACTACCAAATAAGACCCTGGGTGGATGTGAGTTGAATACATCATGTGGAAAGGGTTGTTTGGTTGCTTGTTCATTAAGACGGTAGTGGGAAGACGAATGTCCTAGGTAGCTCACTACTAAACCAGGATAATGGAAAAATGTTGGACCTCTCTTGAAAGAAAGGAAGAAGAAATCAAAAAAATAAATGCAGGAAATGAGAGGGAAGACAATAGCACCGAAGAAAGAAAAGTACAGTAGCAAACGGTGTAGGTGAAACCAGGTAGTTCTAAAACTTGTATGGTTTATTGTTGGGTTTTATGTACAAATTATTTGATATAAACTATAGTGAGTTCACCTTTAAAGCTTTAGAATTGCATTGACGAAGGCTTTGGTTTGGGATTATGAGTACCATTGTTTAAATAATTTAATTTTTCTTAGATTCACTTCCCAAGAGCGATATGAGTTATGAAATTATTAGATTATATTTTTGTGTTGTTTATCAAAGGAAAAATAAACCATCTAGTTGTTGATGGGTTTTGATTTCCCAACCTAGAAGTTGTATTAGACTTTGTTTTGAGAAGAGGTGTAGTTTTTTTTGGAACCCCGAGGGTAGGTTGTGTTTACGTTGTACTATAAAGAAACTACAGGTGTTTGTAGATGCGTATAGATCAGTGGGTGCTTCTTTGTCCAAGAAAATATTGGAAAAGCTCCTTTACACAAGAGATGTTTCCTCTAGGATAGACTACCATAGAAGTGAATTATGGCATACCGGTATAGTTGGTTAGAAACTCAGCTTCAATTGTCCTTGTCCTCTACTTTGCCATTGTTGTTAAGTGAACCAGTTGCTAGTAGCTTTGTAGGTCAAGAGGAGAGTTTGTTTTAATCTTGAAATGAGAGTTAGATTGCTGACGAGTTTGGTAAGTTGTGTCTTGTATAACACTTGTTGATTACGTGAAAGAACTAATTGGTTGTATGTGCATATTTGGTTTTGATATACTACTGTTTTGTTAAGCTCTCAAGGAAGTTAGAGAGTAGCAACATTATTTAAATGGTTACTCGAAAAAGTAAATGTAGATAAATTTGTTTTTAGATTATTTTAAAAGTGAAAAGTAGTTTTTGTGTGCCTACAATGAGTTTATAGTTGTTTGAAAATAAAAGAACATGAATTCATTTATATCTATGGTTTCAATGAATCTTTTTTTATCTCGATGATGATTAGAGATTAAATATTGTTAAATTGTTTGTGGAATCATGTTTCTAAAGTATGGTTGAATTTCTTTATTGTAATTGCTGAAAGAAATGAATAGAATAGTAGCTATTGGTTGTCTTATTATTGTCAATAGTAAGCAACTTAGACATTGATGTTTAAATATGAAAATTTGAAATTTTTGGAATGATGCATACTAAATCTTTGAAATTGAAATGAAACTCAAAAATTATAGCTTTATATTGTTTTTTCTTCCAAATGTTGTTACCCAAAGGACTGGGATATGTTTTATGAAAATTGAATGCAATGGTTGCCTTACCTTAAGTTTGGAAGCCATCTCTAATCCTTTATAGAATATAACCCTTATCGATGGTTTAAAAGTGAGCCAGAGGTGAAGATATCTTATGCAAGGAGGGGTGGAGGAGAGAATTGGTGATCAATTAATACCCAACCAATGTTTTTGAAGTTAAATCGAAGAATGAAGACTGGTAAATCATTAAGAAATTATAGTTGTGAAGTAATTGTAACTATGTGTAAAAATATATCTATTATTCCTTGGGGATCTCAGATAGAGTCATGAAGAGGAAACCACTGAATGGTGATTGGGCTATAATTTCTAGAAAGGCTTTGTAATGTGCTCATTGATATTAATGTAATAGAAAATGATTTATTGTGATAATATTTTTGAACATATCAAGGAGGAACGTGAGTCCTTATAGCATGTAGATGTTAGTATTTATTTTGCTTTATTTATTTTGGGGTTCGATAATCATTCAAACTTAGTGTTAATTTTGGAAAGGAAATTTTTAAAGTGTGTCTTATCTTGCAGGTCTGAAAGGAAACATTTAATGGTGACAATGATTTTTCTTAAGTCCAAAACAAAAAATATAGTCATTATAGTATTTGTGTAATATATTGGATTCATTTTAGATGTGTTCCTTTTTGCAGATAGTATTCCCTTGATAAACGAATTTTATATGGAATACGTAGGCTTATTTTGAAATGTAGATTAATATATTAGGCCTACATGGCAATTTGGTAAGGAAAAAGGAGTTGTTAGTTTTAAATTTTTAAAGTTCCTGCTTAGTGTTCAAGAGTATAGACTAAGGGTTATCAATCCTTTAACATTTCCTTTATGAGATTGGACTAGAACTGAGTAATATTGGTAAGCTTAGTTTATGTTGATTGAACCTTTCTCTTAGGTAAGGAAATGATAGTTCCATGGGTTCCAATGGATCGAAAATAGACATGGATACATGGATGTAAGGAGACTTTCTCTCTAGTTGGTAGAGATGGAAATCCATCATCCTAAGATGCTAAGCACACTCACACAGATGGACTTGTGTGGGGTGTAGAGATTAGCTCGCTTCTTATTGAAGGATTGAAAAGAGAATAAGCTAACTCATTGATGAATGAGATTAATAGCTAAAAATGGTGTGACACCCAGTACTTATGCATTGAGGTAATTATGTAGATAGTAGATATGGGTGTGTCCATGAATAACTATTGTAATATGCAACCTAGTTAAAGATGAGTATTGACCTAGTCGAATACTTATTGAATCCCAAGATAAATTAAGAGGTGGATTCACTCCTTGTTAAGGAATTATACTTTCAAGGTTAAAAAAAAACTAGGTTTGGAATCTAAAATTTTGGGTTATGACACACTTCCTTAGATAGATGACTTACTAGACAAACTTCATAGTGCAAAGTTCTTCACGAAAATTGATCTCAAATTTGGTTATCATCAAATAACCATAGAGCTTATTTGCTATGAAATAATTTTGAGAATTATAGCAATAGCAATAGCAATCCAATAATGCACAAGTGGAGTTACCCAAATGATAATAAGAATTTAGATCTAATTGCCAAAACATAAAATATGCAATAATCAAATCAATAAAGATCCTTATCCACTTATAAAGAGTGAAGTCTCATAACCACTTAGAGAGGGCAAAGTCTCATATACGTAGTAGACAAGACTAAGATTTAAATATCAAAATATGATCTCAAATACCACCTAACTCTTCCTATTTATAGATTAAATAAATCATTAACCCCAATCTTAATGCTAAAGGGATCACTATTTAAACTTAGGTACTAAGCTAAAAAAAACAAATATATCCGACATGGCTATATTGGAGTCATTACATGGCTTCTACCCCTTAGAAGCTTTGTTATCAAAGGTAGAAAAGACTAGGAAATGCTCTCAGGTTCCCACATAGCATCTTCTTCTAGAAGATCCTACCACTTATTTAGAAACTCCTAAATTTGCCAATATCGGAGATGACAAACTCTAGACCTTAACATTGCTTCAATCTAGAGAGTGATTTGACCTTCTTAATTGAGTAATAGAAGTTTTTCTAGGACTACATATTTTATCTAATAAACTATTTCAAATAACCTATTTGAATCTCTAACTGATATGCCACTTCACCAATGTGATAAACTACCTTGTATGACCCATAATCAAGGAGCCAACTTATGACTAGACAGTCTTCAAGAACAATTTCTTTTTAGGGTTGTAAGAACAAAAAGACCATATATCCTATTGTATATTATCATTTACAATGGTGTGAATCTTTTTGTTGCTTCATTAGATTCTAGGCCTAGGTCAAATTATCTTTAAGAAGTTTAAGCACAACTTGTTGTTGCAGCAAATCATCTACCTGGGTAACCTTGGAGGATCTTGGAACATAGTCTAAAATTGATTGATGTTTTCCATACAATTATTCAAAGAGTAATATATTAAGGGATGAAATATAAGAAGTATTATACCACCATTCATCTAATGAGAGCCATTGAACCTAGTGATACTGCTTAGCTTGAGCAAAACAATGAAGAAAAATACCCAAACATTTATTAAAAATATTTGTTTGACCATCTGATTGAGTGTGATAAGAAGAGTACATACTCAACTTGGTACCACTAAGGTAAAATAATTCTTTCCAAAAGTGACTAGTGAATATAGGGTTATGGTCACTCACAATGGTTTTGGTCATACCATATAATTTAAAAATATAATTAAGAAATACCTTGGCCACCTTACTTGTTGAATAAGAATGTTGTAATGCATAGAAATGAGCATGCTTGTAAAGGCAGTCTACTACCACAAAGATCACCATTTTGACCTCAGATTTGGGAAGGCCCTTAATGAAATCCATGGATATGTGTTATCATTGGTGGTCAGGGCTAGGCAAGGGTTGTAATAATCCAATATATTTCATTTTTACCCCTATATTACACTAATACCCCTCAAACTCAACCAAAATCATCTTGACATATGATTTTAATCCTTTCCAAGAAATAGATTGTTTCACCTGCTAGTATGTTTTCAAAAATTGTGAATGTTTAGCCAAAGGAGATGTTTGCAATTCTTGGAGAATATTTGATTTAATAGTTGAATACTGAGGAAGATAGATACAATCCTTTTTGTGAAGCACTCCATCAATATATGAGAAATAAGAATGCAATGATGAGCCTACTTTCCTTTCCTGAATGATCCATGTAGTCTCTAGATTAGAAATTCAATCTTCTCAAAATTGAGAAAGCCATTATGGAAGATGACTAGAGATGAAATTGATTATAATCACATCCATTTATTTGTGATACAAGGCATAAACCACCACATTCTTCTTTCCTTTATTTTATTAAATAAAAATCATAACCCAAGTGCTTGGGCATCCATTTATTCTATTTAGGGCATAAGAGACAATGCTCTAATAGCTTAAGGTTGTTATGATCAATCTTGATGATGAAACAATGCCTCAACAAATAATATCTTCATTTATCTATGGTATGCAAAATAGCTAACATATCCTTTTCATAAGTGGTTTCTCCTAGATTCTTACTCGAATTTTTCTTACTTTCAAAGGCTAATGGATGACCATATTGCATCAAAGTACCTCCAATACATATGCTAGAAGCATTGCACTCAATGACAAAAGGTTTGCTAAAGTTAGGAGTTGAAAAAATAGAAGTGGTAATTATAGCTTATTTGAGGGATTGGAAGGATTGGGAAGCAACTTCATACCAAACAATGGGATCCTTTTTAGTGATAGTAGTGAGAGGAGTGGCAATATTTCCATAGTTACAAAAAATGTTTTTGTAGTATCCTTTGAGTCTTAAAAATCCATGGAGTTGTTTAAGAGATTTGGGCAAGGGCCAATCTTGCATAGCTTTATTTTTTTAGGACCAATTCTACTTCTTGGACCCTAAAGGAACATTTGGACCTTTTAACGAAAAAAAAAATTCCTTTATAATAGGTGAACTTTATCGATATGAACTAGATGATCCTCCCAAACTTACTATTAGGAAAGGCTTACAAAAAAAGGATGAAAGAAAGTTCATGAGACTTTGAAAATGGGAAGGATAATTAGTGATATTGAAAGGCATGACTAGGAACTCATAATGAACTTCATGTATATGAAAAGCAATTTGAGGGATATCCTCTTATCTAACCCTAATTTGATGAAACCTATAACACATGTCTATCTAGCATGATGTAATTCATCCAATAAATCATATATAATAGGGATAGGAAATTTATCATTGATACTGATCTTATTGAGAGGACAAAATAAGGACACATACACCATGAATTATCCTTGCATTGTACCATCACCATTAGAGAGGATTATAGAAGGATGTTTTGATGGATGATTCCTTGATCCAACATTTTCTAAACCAATTTCTTAATTTTTGACTTTTGGGGTTGGGAGTAGCTATAAGAAAGCACATTAGGAGGTTGAATTCTTAGAACAAGGTGGATGGCATGATCATGTTTGTGCTTATGAGGTAGATACATGGGATCACTAAATACCTCTTCAGAGCAATCCACAATATTTTATAAATTCAAAGGAGCTAGAAGAAGTGGCTCTAAAAATTTAACCTCCATGCAATTGACTTGGGAAAAGAATCCACAACCACATTTCTTTAATATATTTTCCATGCTATATGAACTAACCAAATTAGAGTGAGGGGTTGTATTCATTAGAGATAAATGATTCTTCCCTCCTCCATCCACTTGACATACTTTTTGTAGATTAATAGTAACATCATGTTGATATAGCCATTATGCTCTCAAGATTACATCTGATATTGTCCAACCAAGTATAATACCCCATTTGGATGTTAACTTTAGTCATTTGACCCACACACAAAGCGGTATCCCCATTTACAATTAAGACTTGAAATTTATCCTAATTTTAAGTACTAATATATAAGCTCGAGGACTTTGTTATCTTACTATCTATAAAGTTATGCGTGCTATGTAAATCAATCAACATATAGACATGCTATCATTTAATAAATCCTTGTGCATTTTTACTATGGTGAGCTTGGAGCTCCATAAGAGCATGAGTAGAGAAAGTTATGGTATCATCTACGTGTTCTGCTTCATCTACTTTGGCTAGTTTTTCTATATGTAATAAATCTTCATCTTCATATATTGTTGTGTCTTCACCTTCCACTTAAATGTTATGATGTTTTCATAGGTTTGACCTTGATGGTGGTGAGAATATCATTTGAAACAAAAAATCCTTGGGAATGCTCAATATTGCAATAAGAATAATGATATGTGAATTCACATCTATGTTTGGGACTAGAATCTTGCAACTTTTGTTCTATTTTCAAAGTTATATGTTGAGTATCACTGAGAGTATATGGATTGAGCATGTTGAATTCTCATCAAATTTTATCCTTAATACCATGGAAAAATGTTGAGATCAACATAATTGAATTCAATTGGTGGGTGTAGGTAACAAGACAGGTGCATTTGGAGCATTACTCCTCCACTGTTATTGTTTGCATAAGACAAACCATAGATGATGTGAAAGATCCTTTGTCAAATATTTGAAGAAATTATTCTTTAAAGATAGTCAAAAAATGAGAACCCTCATGTTATTCAATCTACCACAACAACCATTTATGATCTTGTTAATGTGACATGACCAACTTTAAGAACATGGTGCAACTAGGTAAGGTTATCCATCATGGCTAGCCACACTTGAGGATTGACAACTTCAAAGATGATAATATCAATGCGAGGAACAAGAACTTCACAAGGTTGGTCAAGGAAATTAAAACACCTTGTACTATGGAATCCAAATCAGACACAAATCCTAGGTCATAAGCATCCATAACTAGAGGACTATGACTAGGTGGTGATTGTGGAAGAACACTAGTATTTGATGCATGATGAATAATCAAAGGCTGATGTTTGACAAGTTTTTGTGACCCTTAGACAAGAGGAAGTATAGTATCAGATATTTTTAGGACTCTTTGTATGTTATCCAAGGATTTGGAAATATAAGTAATCATCTATTCTTGATTCAAAAGATATGCACATATATCAAGGCTAATAGTACTAGGAAGAGGATTACCAAATGGAGGGGTAGTGGGAGAAGTTATTTGGGGAGGGTTATTGGTAGAAGGAGAATAATAACTTGAGTTGTTGGGTGAAGGTGATGTCATGGTATTTAAAGAATAAAGAAGACATTGGTCAAAACTATGGATGTTTAGGAAAGTGTTATGATACTTACCATGATTTCTATGTTGGATATCCTTTCTACTCATACAGGCATCCTTTGGATTAATAGTATGGTGTAATTTACCATTGAATTTTGCCCAATCACTAGTGGTAGAAAGTTCATTCATAAACTAGGGGTAATTAAAAACTCAAAAAATACTTGGAATGCTACTAAAAAACTGTTATGAAAAATACCTTTTAGTTTGACCAGCTTGAAGAGATGATCACAAAGAGTTAGATCTCCTATAAGGTACCTAGGACACTCACCTTCCAAATAAGTGTTGTTTGAGATACCCCTTATTTTTACTATATTGAAGAGACGATCACAATAGTATAGGTCTCTCACAAGGGTCCAATAACACCAGTAATATTTTTTTTTAACAGGGTTAAATAAAAGGATGTAACAATAATTATAAAAATAGAAATAGCAATGAAATAGAAAAGGATGAACTCACAATATTCTAGAAGATGGACCAAAAATATTTATAAAAAATTACCAAGAAATAGGCAACACTAATGGCCAATAGAGGTTTTGGAATGGTTTGCATGCCCTTATGTTGAAATTTTTTACCCCAAAAGGAGATGAGATTGATGCTTTGATACCACTTATTGCAAAATATCTTTGAGAATTATATAAATAGAAATAGCAATCCAAAAATGCACAAGTGACATTACCCAAATGATAACAATAATTTAGATACAATTACCAAAAAATCATATATGCAATAATCAAATACTATATTCAAATCAATGTAAATCCTTAGCCATTTTCCACCCCCCACTCTTTTCCCCTTTGCCCGCTCCTTCTACCGCTTGTTTCGCCCGCCTCACCCTTTCCTGCCACTTTGGTCCTTCCCTCATGGGCCTTGTCATGATTGATTTTAATACCTACTGGTACCAATTATGTTGTCTCTATCGCTCTGGTCATTTGCTTCTGTCGCCCGTGCCACCACCCTATTAATATCTTTTATGTCCCTATGGTGAGTACCCTCTCAAGGCCACCCTATCAGTTTAACAGAATATTTTACATCAAATATGCTTACCCTAATTCCAGTGATACGATGGCCATGACCGAGCCTTCAAAAATCTTACTGGACTTGGCAACTAAAGCTATTCTCGACGCTAAGAGATTCATCCCTTTCTTCAAACTTTTATCGAGAGCAGAGGAGTAGGTGACCAATGACGTCATCAATTCCTAGAATGAAGATATTGTCCTTGTTTGTGGTCTGCACTTTGAGGTAAGCATCCACACCATTGCTAAAGTTTCTGGTTTACCACCTGTAGGTAGGGCTACTCGTAGAGACAGGCACAATTTTAAGGAGGAGACCGATCATTTCCCTAATAATGGGAATGATTTGGTATGGGAGAAAAAATGAGTGTTGTGATCGTTCTTACCCTACCCTTGGGACACAGTTGTCATCCCTGTCATCCAGTACATCGCTGTCGATGACCCCAATAGTCCCTTGCACGCTTACCACCTCATATTTATTAACCATCTTCGTGATGTCAAGCCAATGAATATACTTGATTTCCTCCTTCAATCCATCAAAATTACTATTACAAATTTTAGGAAGCGCAAGTCCTCGAAGACACCTTGCCACCAAGTTTTATTCGTTGTCTTGTACAAGCATGTCCTGGCTCACCAGATTTCTAGTGGGCTCCCTACCCACTCTCTCGGCCTTGATCCTTCATCGACGTCCACTCGTAAGACTAAGGTGAACCCCTCCCCTTCCCCTTCTTCTGTAGATACCCCCCATGGTCTAAAACTCCCACCAACCCTCCCCTGACCAAGCCCAACCCTGGTCAAGCCAACAGTAAGCAGGAAACCTCCCTATCTTTTGCTCCTAAGGACTCTCGCCCTCCCGATAAGCCTTTGAGAAGAAAGCATCAAGTCATATGCCCTCCTTATAAAAGTAGGAAATCTTGCAGGTTAAACTCTCAAAACGCAAGTGCTCAACGCCAGTCCCTAGAGGTCATCAGTGTTGAATATGAGGTAATGATCAGTAAGGCAGAAGAAATGTTGTGATCCACCTCTTTCTCACATTAATAAAGTGGTAGAGCACCTGAATTCTACCACCAACATTATCTAGGAGGTTGGGTCGTTCCTTTCAGGCACCATTTCTGAAATCCAGGAGCTCCCTACTGTGCTTAAGGTCCTATGGACTAACGATTAGAAAGACAATGATGAGAAAGAAGACAAGAAGGATTCCTAGTAATCTTGGGAAAGTGTTTTCACATAGGCAGACTGCCTCATTTCTCTCTATTTTTCTTTTTAGTTTATTTTGTAATATCGATGGTGATGGTTTGTATAGCCATCTAGGGGCTAGACTACTTTTTTGTTGTTGTCAAACTCTATCATTTTTGTACAACAGACTTTGCTCATGCCCACTATAATAGGGACAACCCCCTTTAACCTGATTTGTAAATAAAGTCTTTTACCTACCAAAAAAATGTAAATCCTTAGTCACTTAGAGGACTAAGTTTCATAACCAATTGGAGAGGAAAAATTCTCATATGCTTAGTGGATGTAACTAAGATTTGAATATCAAAATATAATCTCAACTACCACCTAACTCTTCTTATTTATAGATTAAATCAATTATTAACCCTAATCCTAATTATCAAGGTTCAACTATCTAGACCTAGGGCTTGAGATATTAAAAATAAATATAATCGACATGTCTATATTGGAGTTGTTACACCATTGATGTATAAAAGATTGAATTCAAATCTAAGAAAGTTTTATTTTAGTGGTTGGTTATGCCTTTTAGCTTGACCAATGCACCTCCACATTTATAAAAATGACATGATATTTTGTATCTCTACATTAGCTCATTTTTGGTAGTCTAATTAGATGACATTCTCATCTATAATAAGACATAGGAGGAACATTTGCAACATGTTTGATATGTACTGCATATTCTTCAAAAACAAAACCCATGTTCTAATATAGAAAAATTATCATTAGGCATGATGAAGATTTAGTACCTTGGGTATATTGTTGAGATAGAGGAATTCCATGTTGATTTTGAGAAGATTTAGGTAATTATAAATTGGCCTACCCCAAAGACTTTAATAGAGCTTCATAGCTTTTTGGATTTTTCTAATTTCTATAAAAAATTTGTATCGGGATTCTTATACAATGCTTGGACACTACACCAAGTAATCAAAGAAAGTTCTAAATCCAATTTCTATTGGGGAAATATATAACAAAGGCATTTAAGAGGTTGAAGGACCAATTTTTTTAATCTCCTGCACATTTTCTACTTGATTTGCATCAACCTTTTGAGATAATAACTAATTCATCATAGTACACATTAAGAGTTGTTCTCATACAACATTAGCATTCAATTTCCTATCATAATGGAACATTCAATGAAGTAGTTTGAAATATCCCACATGCAACAAAGACCTCTATGACATTGTTAAAGCATGTAAACAATGGAAATACTAGATATTGGTTAAGAAAACCATCATCCATATAGACCAAAAACCTCTATAATTCATTCAGACATAGATTAAGCTAAGGAATGAAAGATATCAAAAGTAGACCAAATATCTATAGTAGTTTTATTTATTCATCGAGCATCATAAAGGGAGTGTCAATTCAAAAGTAGATTATTTATTCCAATATTCAATCATAGCATTCACCACCATCCTTGATCTTGTGGGCATGATACTTTCAATTAGACCATATTGCATGAAGTAGATTTTGATTTTATAAATGCATTTTGAGCTCTTTGTGTGGGTAAGAATTTTTTATTTTTATTTGCAAGATTTCCTCGTCTTCCATATAGGACATATTTGTGTACTAGCTAGTGAGCACTCAAATATGATTTGCAAAGTGCACTTTAGCCAAGTATTAAGTCACTTTGGGGTGGAAAAAACATTGGCAAAACTTCAAAGGTACTTTTATTATCCCAAAATGAGGAAGGATTTCGAGAGATGCATCAAGATATATACCTCCTACACTATATTCTAAACCAACAAACAAGAAGTAGGGACTATATACACCATTACCAATGCTATCCAAGCCTTCAAAATTTATCTCCATGGATTTCCTATTAGGTTTACCCACATCTAAGCATAGTATTGATTGTGTTTTTGTAGTAGTTGATCATTTTAAAAATGACTAATGATTCCTTGTAAGAAATCTATTTTAGCTAAGGTGATTGCTAAGCTTTATTTTAGTTATATGTGGCTCAACTTTGGTTTTCTAAAGTCCATTGTATCTAATAGAGATAGCATAATTTTGAGCATTTTTGGTCCATCCTATAGAGCATGATGGCCACCAAGTTGACCATATCTATAGCCTTTCATCCTCAAACTAATAACAAGATAGAATTTGTGAATCAATTGATTGTACATCTTCTTTGAATGTATAATTCTAAGCATCCATGCACATAATATGAGAGCCTTCCCTACATTCAACATGGATATAATTGATCTCTATATTTCTCTACAAAATACAACCTATTTTATGTTAGTTTTGGGTTCTAAAACTTGGTACCCATCGATGTAACTCTCCCTATGCAACCCATGGAATACTCAACTCATGGACAAAAAGAAGTGGAAAATAAAGCATGGTTTGTGAATTAGATTCAACGTATTAACAATTTCATGACCTCTTGGAAAAAAGACAAATAAAAAATACAAGCAATGTCATGACTAGCATTAGGTCCCACATCAATTCAAGGTTGGAGATAAGGTATGGTTATGTCTTTAGAAATATGTTCTTAAAGGACCCCATATAAAGATCAAATCTCTTTGTTATAGATATTACACCATTTTAAGAAGGTTGAAAAAAATACCTTTGAATTGAATCTTCCATCTTATCTTGGTTTACATCCAATATTGGATGTTGACCTGCTTTGGCCCTATCATTCACCTCTATTAGATACTTTTGTAGTAGCAAAACAATCATACATTGAAGAACTTAATCTAGATAGTTTAGCACTAGTGGAGGAGAATTAGATTGTTGACACAAGGACTAGGACCACTAGAAGGCATTCCATTCAAATGTACAGAGTGGCTAAGGTAGGATAACTTCATCACCAAGGGGAATGGCTCACAATAAAAAATATATATAATTTTCCCACCTAATATCAACAATAATGAGGACCATTGCATTTCAATAAGGATGAATAATCTAGGAATGTGATAATTTTTAGGCATTGTTATGCTTAAAAATTCTCAAAAATCTATTTTTTGATCCTAACACCAATTTTAGGTGCATAATTTTGTGCTCAAGACTCTTTTTTGATCCATTCAAGAAGCATTGGAAATATTAGAGAGAGAACAAAAATTTCAATAGGTAATTATATTGTAGATTGAGTTATCGATTACTATGTAGAAAAATGCTCCAAATACCCTCCAAAATGCAAAATAAAATACTTACTAAAATTAGTAATTTTTTATTTTTAAATTTTCTTAGCCAAAATATATCTCTAACTATGTTGACACATCACTAGAAGACAAAACACAAAAGGATAAGTCATATGTATATAATTTTTATTTAATGTGCACTTTGTGGTAAATGAATCACCATGTCTTCATATGGGTGACCTTATAATTGATGGAAGGTGAACCACGACATTTACATATAGGTGACCTTCCACATTCAATACAATGGATTTCCAATACAAATTCTTGCATAAAGAGATTTGCACCCCTAACTTTAAAAGCATGAGTTATGGATGCAATGTTAGTGTTGAGACCCAAATTTATTTTAGATGTTTCTTGATTTTTGCATGTTTCGAAAGAAATATATGATGCTCACCTCTTAAAAAAAATATGCCATAATGAATAGTTTACATTTATTAAAGAAAAATATTTCTTATACATCCAAATAGTAATTTTAGTAATGTTTTTTTACAAAACTTTAGGATATTAATTCATTCCATCATAATTACAAGAATACCACCATCAAGGTATGTATATATCTATCTATCTATATATATATAGTTACTCCATAAAGCATTTCAATGTTTGTTTCATTTTCATATGAATAACCTTCAAAATATCAAAAATATGATAACAAATACTATTCTCAATAATCAAAAGAAGTATATAAAACTGTAATCATAAATATTTATGAGTAGCTTTTATTTTAAATGATGAAGTTGATTTATATGTGTATTAAGAATCTAACTATCTACAAAAGAAGATAGCGTCAATATTCTTATATTTTAATGCACCTTTCCATTTAAAGTGCCTTTTACATTTTTTAAAATATCTTAACAACTTGAGATATATTTATTATTTAATTATTTTGATATTCATTAGCATCCTCTGTTCCATTAGTGTATACTTGTATTATTATTTTCTAATTTTTTATTGCATTGTTTATTACATTGCCATATAGGACAAAGTACAACTAATGTAGCAAACATACAAAATACAAGACAAAGAATGACTATATGAAAGACAGGAAGAACCATCCAACCATTGTGTTATCCAAAAGTTACCTGTTAGGAAAAGAAAGAATAGATAATTAAGAGTATGGTTGTTGATAAGTTGGAATGAATTGGGGACTGGTCATCAAACATAGTGGCACAACCTAGACTCAAAGTAGAGGGATTATTTGGGTAGCTTTTGTTGTTTAAGGGTGTGTCTTAAATTTTTACTCTATTTATGCTCCCAACTCTATGTTTAATAGGTCACTACTTTGCGATTGAATGGGTAGTAATTTTCCTATAGAATAATAGGTTTGGCTAGTGACTTTAACATGATTGTCATTGATCCGAACAAGAGTTGGTAGCCTTCTATATTGTCATTATCTATTAGTGAACTTAAAAAATAGGTGCGACATCATAATAATCTAGGATGTTTTATGACTTAAGGAATCTTATTTAGGCATATTATGAGCATTGTTTCACTTGGAATAATAGGAGGAATGAGAAGACTCGAAGTTCAGTGGGATGGATAGGTTTTATGCTACGAAATATGATTTTTTACATAAAATTTTATTTCCAACAATAAGGTGGAATGGATTATAGTTTAGCCATCTCAAATCATTTTCCTATTGTGATTGTCTTAACTTTTATAAATTCTTCTAAGAAATTTGAAGGTCTTGCCTATAAACTTAATGTGTCTCTTTTGAAGGATTTGGATTGTATTGAGGGGTTGTGGGTTGCATGTTATGACGAATTTGGGCCCAAGGATTATGATAAATGGATAGATTGGTGGATGAGAACCAATAATAGGTGTTTGAACTTTCTTATAGTATGGCAAGCATAAGGGTAGGTCATTCAAAAGGGCTAAAAATATTGTTAGTTTTGCTTTGTCCAAGGCTTGGAAAGATCTTATTAAAGAACCTTCATCTATTTTTTGGTAGGAGGTAGTGGCTATGATTGAATCTCAATTGATTCATATTTAACAATAGAAGGTAGTTGGTGTTAGAATAAGGTCTACATTTTACTGAATAATTCAAGGGATAAAGAGTCAAATTTTTTCTTCTATTTTATCAACCATAAACACAAAAGAGAACATATTGCAAATATTAGAGATGGAAGTGGCAAAATTTAATGGTGGATGATGAGGGTATTGCATAGGTTATCTCGATCCACTTTTGAAACCTATTTAAGGAGGATGGTATTTCTCTTGACTCTAACAATAATGTTCATTTTACAAGTTGCATTCCATTTGGACTTTATTAGCAAAGGTTTTTATGGATAACCCTATTTCATTTAATAAAATCACTATCGCTCTTTTCTTAACGCATAAAGGGAAGGCATTGGGTCTTGATGATTTATCTACCAAGTTCTTTTATGAAATATAGAATTTGATTGATTGGGATTTGTTTACGATGTATGATGAAGCAAAAATATTTGATTCATTTGGATGCTTTCTTGATTAGGGGTTTGATCAAATTGATTACAAAGGGTAGTAAGAGGGATAGTGTCTCAAGTTGGGAGTGTATAACTATTTTAAATGTTAAATACAAGATTTGAGCTAAATCATTGGCTCATAAACTAATTTCTATTGCACAATTGTTAGGGATCAACAAATTGGCTTTTAAGGGGTAGGTATTTTCTAGATAACTTGTTTCTTACAAAGGAAACATTAGAATAAGCGGCTATGTTTGGGCAAGATGTTATTTTTTGTAAAATTGGATTCTAATAAAGCTTGTCATAATTAAGTGGTTTTAAAAATTTTGTAAATGCTATAAGCATTAATATTTGTTCTTTCTTTTAGACATAATATTGCATTATTATTTGTTAATGCCTCCTCTAGAGGTAGGATTGTACACCTCACTTTGGTAACTAGAGTATGGTTGGATAACCATATATTGGATAAACAACATCCCTCATGAGGGTTTTCTCATACAACCTATGGCCTTATGGACATTGAAAACTACTTTACCTTTTATCCCTAGGGTAGTTGTGAATGGAATGCTTTCTGATCCCATCCCTTTATTAAGGTCTATTAAACAAGGTTTTCCTATAGCCCTATTTTTATATATTATCATTGTGGGTGATGTAGGTTATTTTTTGAGTATGTGATGAAAGTGGATTTGATTAAGGGTATTGCTCTTCCTAGTTAAGGTTGTATTGTAAATCACATTTTATTGATGAATTTTCTTTGTTCTTGTGCAATGACAAGGATGAATAAGATAACTTTTCTCTTATGTCAATTTCTAAGTTATCTTCTAAAACAAAATTCATGTTAGTCTAAGATTAATATAGGAGTGATTGGATCCCTCAGTAGTGGAGGAAAATCAAACATAGGGAAGTTATCAGATATTTAGGTATCCCATTTGGTTTTAGTATGTTTTCTACAAACCTCTACAAGTGGTTTCTAGCTAGGTTTCAAAAAAAAATTGATAACTAGGTCAATGGTACTTATTCTTAGTCGGGAGGGTTCAAATTGTAGAGAGTCTTCCTTATTGGTTTCTCTGAAGGATCCATTATATGTAATTTACTAAAATGGTGCATAATTTTATATGGTGTAAGTGGGATGGTTATTCTTTAGGCTCTGTGTACTCAAACAAAGAATGAAGTGGGATTGGTTTAATCAACCCTTGGTTGTAGGGTGTTAGTTTGATGTCGTGTAGAAAAATACTTGAGTGAAAATGAGTAATGGAATCATTTGGTGTTGCATTGCATTCAAGGTGCTCATCATCAAGTAGTTTGGCAACATATGCATGTTTTTTATATTGTTCTTAGTGTTGATTTTTTTACAATAGAATTTTTTTTCATGTTAAAAGCCTTTGGGATGGATGGAAATTGCTTGGCTCCTTTCTTGGGATGGGTCTTTATTAACATAGGGGTTATTTTTTGCCACTTCCTCTATCTAACGGAACATATTAGTCCTCTGTAATGATTATCCTTTGGATTTGGCTCCTCATTTAAAGGGTGGAAGTTTGGCTAGGAAGGGCATTATTAGATTTATTGATTTGTGGGGTCCTATGTCTTCCTATCAAAACATTTAGCCTAACTTAAAGGCTCAATTTGGTTTGGCTAAAATACAAAGTTATTATCTTGCAATATCAGGGCTTGATTTTAGATGAATTGAAGGTCTGATTGTCTACCATGTTAGTTTATAATTACCTCAAGGATGGCCTAGTGGAAAAAATATTTTGAATCCTCGAGGTAGGTCTTTATACCAAACCTTTTTCCCTCCTATGGATTCTAAACTTAATGATATGTGGAATTTAAATCTCTTTGAGGATTATTAGAGCCTATCCAAGGTTAGAATTTGGAAATATGTTTCTACTAATAATAGATTGTCGGCCTAGAGAATTTTGCATTAAAAAATCCTCTTATATGTTGCTTTCCGAATCAGGTCTCACTAACAATAAATGCATTATGTCCAAGAGGCCTAAAATAGTCAAACATATATTTTTTCTTGTCATTCATCCAAATGAATCTAGGACAAATTTCGTGAGTGTCCAACAATCTTTAACAAGAAACTTAAATGGATGGAGACCGTCCTAGGTTCTTTTGCTCAGTCTAATAGAGGTGCTAAAAATTTTAAGCAAATTGTGTTGGTTTATATTTGGTTTGTTAGATGCTATATTATCTTTCTTGTAGATAATCTCGTAAGATAAATCCATATTCATCAGCTAGAATCTAACTATAGTTATCAGGTGGATGCTTTGACTACATGTGTTAAGGAGTAGGTACAACACAATGAGAAGGCCAGGAAGAGATACCAAATACCTATCTCTACTATTGATTCACAAATGACAATGAATAATTGTATTATGGAGGATGTGAAGCATAATATTGAGAAAAGGTTTGATAGTGATTATGTCCTTCAATTGGTTTTAATTTTTGGACATGATGCAAAATCTTGAAATAATGGTTCCTACCAAGCCAAAATAAGTTTGGTTAGTAACTTCTCTTTATGTCCTAGATGTTATTTTGTCTAGTTTGACAAGTCTTTCATTCGATTTTGTAATTTTGTATAGTGGTTGTTAATTTGTACTTGAAAGCTTAAATTGAAGCTAGCAAGGTTTGATGTCTTTTGTTTATATGACTAGAAGCAATCTTTAGATTTTGTACTGATACATTTAGATCTTTATAAGACATTTTACAATTAAAAAATAAATATATAAAAAAATTATTTTTTAAAAGTAATAAGGATACTTGGCCAATGGAGAATAAGAAAAGCACTTCATTTAATAGAAAAAAGGTCTAGAATTTACAATTTTTAGTTTAAAATTCAATTCTCAAACTTGCATGTGAATTTGAAATTCCTTAATAGATGCCATATAAGGTGTTTGTATTATTCTCTACCAAGGAAAAATGGTTCATATACATGAAAAATGTGATCAACTCTTCCCTTAAACTATGCATAATGGTGATAAAATCTAATTTTATAATGACCCACATGACCTATAGCTAATAACTTTATCTTAACCTTCAAGCAAAGGACTTTAAACCTACATGAATCTAGATTATCAATTTTGATGAGATTAGAATATTCTAAAATTGTTGCTCTTCTCTCCTTAAGGTCAATGAATGATGTTTCAACCTTTGCTTCCCTCGACTAGCTAAATATTTTATTAAAACACAAGACCCTGGCATCACTGATAGTTTGGAACATGAACTATGCTATTGAGAATTCAATTGTTTTTTGAAGGGGAATAAATCAAGCAAAATATGATGATCTACATCAAGGTTTTCAATCACATTTTGTGATCCACCACCATTGTGATGGGAAATGTTAATGTATATCATTGTGTTTTGCATGGTTGCTTTCCAAAATATTTATGTTATCATTGCATACAATGAAAGTCTAAATTTCTTTCTTATTTTTTAACGGTGTTTAGTATTTTTGGTAAGGCATTGAGAGAATCCTCTTTTTTCTATTTGAAAAACAAAAAATAAATAAATAAACCTTTAATTTGCATTAAAGTGTTACACTATTAATATTTTTCACATTTCTAGTTTGGTGGCAAATGTTGGTTCGAGCATGCAAGAAAGTATCTTCTCACATTAGACTTTGGATTTTGCAAAACATATAAGATACAATGGAATATTTCTTGATTGTCTCAAGAGACTCTTAGTGCTTCACATTCTCTTCAATTCTCCCATAAGCAAATAATGTAATATTTACCTAACATCCCCCCTTATTACATTATTTGTGAAGTTTCTTGGCTTTGGCTCTTGGATCTAAGGTGACGCTCTTGAAGTTTGAGCAACATTTGGGACTAATACCCCATCTACATACTATATAGTGATGTAGTTGTTGTCACTAGTCCAGGTTTGATATACTAAACACTGTGTGGTCCCTACATAGTATATCTAGGTGAGATAGGATAGCCACTTGCACTTTGTGTTACTTGTGCATGAGGATACATTGTTGTTGTTGGTCCAACATATACTTGTGAAAACTAAGGTGCTACATATGGATTATAAAATCCATGGGTAAAATTGAAGTATGGAGGATATATTGGATACCTTAAGACACACAATTGGAGAATAGGGATAGCCCCACTTATATGGATAAGGACTAGGTTGTGAAAATTTCAAACCACCATTATAAGTAGGTACTTACCTTGAGAACCCACAAAGTAGCCAGTTGATTTGAATCAATTTTCATGTTCAAGAGAAGAAAGTCGGGTGCAAGTGGCACCCAACAAAGCGAGATTTCAATTAGCTTGTCTATCATCGATCATTGATGTTGGTTCTAAATTTTATATCACTAAAGTCATAAAACCTAGATTTACTTCCTATCGTGTACTACTATGATTACATGGTCATGTGGAAGTGAGGTTAGGAGGTGCATCAAGTTTAGCATCTTTGATAGTACTAGTGAGTCATTTTGGATTCTTGTTGTGATGGAGCAATCGTTGCAAGTTCATCAACAACTTTTGGAACTTCATGAACTTCCTCATTTGAATCAACTTCTAGAAATCCTTTGTTAACTTCCTTATCTGACTCGATACCCACAACTGAAGATGTGGCATCTTAAGACTCCTTAGAATCCTCAGTTTTTGTCTTAGTTTCAAATTCTTCATCAAATACCACATCTCTACTTATATGCAATATCTTTATGACTGGATTTATCAATCAATAAGTTTTTGACGCATAATCATAGTCAAGAAATATGCATGATAGGGTCTTTGCATCCAACTTGGTCCTCTTTAGTTTTGGAACATTCATGTATGTCTTACTTCCAAAAACTCTAAGATGCACAATTGTAGGCTTCCTCTCAAACCAAACTTCTTCAGTTGTAACTCCTTGTAGTACCTTTGTGGACACTCTATTTAGAAGATACATTGTAATAGAGATCACTTTTTCCCAATACTACTACTCCATATTGGCTTTTGTGAGCATGCAATGAACTATTTCCATAATGGAATGGTTTATTCTCTTAGAAACCCTATTCTATTGTGGAGTGTATGCGGTAGTGAGTTGTCACTTAATCTCATTATGTACGAGAAACCTTAAAAAATAAATAGGAGGTATATTCCCCCCTCACTTTGAGCTAAGGACATGAACGGAACATCCAGTTTCCTTTTCTACTTGCTTCTTGAAGTACTAGAAATTCATGGGGTTGTCTGACTTCAGTTGTAAGATAAACACCCACCTATTTCATGAGTAGTCATCAACAAATAGTTGAAAGTAACTATGTCCACCAAAACTAGCTAGCATGGGTTCACACAAATTAGTGTATATCACATTCAATGGTTCTTTTGCTCTATGAGTGCTCAACTCAAAAGGTACTTGATGTTGTTTCCTTTCTAAACAACCTGAGCATATTATCAATGTGGATGAAAGGTTGGGTAGACCTAATACCATGTGATGCTTACTCAAGTAGAGTAAGTATCTATAAGTCATATAACCATATCTCCTATGCCAAAGGGAGGTTGTGTTTTTCATGGTTGTAGACAGTGCGACATTAGGATATGATATGACATTGAGTACAAACAAGTAATTCTTGTAAGAACCTATTACCACAAACTTGACATATTTTGTGATGAAATAATTTTTTTCAATCAACTTGAAATTCAACCACCATGTTGTGATCAAGAATTTGTGTTATGGACAACAAGATGTTTGTCAATCTCTATACATAGAGTACCTTTTCAATGGTACATTTACCTCTAGGAAGATTGAGAGGAACATCTCCCACTCCTTTTTATATGATACATTCTATCATCAAGAATAGTGACTGGTTTCTCATCTTTGGCTTGGAAGGAGTTGCCTAGTCATGTATTTGCTAGCACCTAAATCAATGTACCAAATGTCATCCTTCAATATTATCTTGGACACAGGTCCGAGGTGTAGACCAATTGGTTTGACCAAACCCCATAAGGGGGTGGAGGTCCAAGGTTCAAATCTCGGGCCTCGCCAAACTGAACGCTTGTCCCTTTCCTGGTGCTTTTAGTGGTGTAAAATATTTAAAATTATTGTGGCATTGTGGTTATAGGGACGGACTATGCGAAGATCTGTGCTACGACTTTTGGGGCGGATAGTGCAGAATATTGTGGCGACCATAAAAGCCAAACAACCTGCTCGGATTCGTGGCGGCTATCGATTCCCCATGTGAATTCAAAAAAAAACATTATCTTGGACACTAGTACCTTATGTGTTAGTTTGAAGTCTAATTCTAAATCTTCATGTGCAACATGCCCTTGTTGCTTCTATGGTTCAAACAATATCATTCTTCTAAGGAGGTTTACAGACTTTATCTCCTTGAGTCCTAGAGTTATACCAACAATACATTGTAACGTGTCCTCTTTTACAAATATGATAGTACCTCTTTTGTTTATGAGGTTGTTTTTATGATGATGATGATAGAGAATGGCCCTTATATGGCTTCTTTCTGTCAAAATTTGTGGAAATAAGTGTATTGTTTGTCAAGCAATCCCTCGCCTAGTTGGTTGCTTCTTCCTATTGAAGCAAATTCACCAACTCATCAAAGGACGCCTTCCTATCTAAGATAAGTGATCAACACTTGAAATAAATTTGGTAGAGCTCAAATTATGATGGCTACTACGAGTTTTTCTTCCACTATTTCACCCATGGCATTCAATCTGGCCGTCAACTTTGCAAGTCGACAAAGAAATACCTCAATGCTTTCTCCATTTTGAACTCTCAATGTGTGGAGTTGAGACTGAAGGTGAAGAATTGTGGATTCATTCTTCCCTTCGTAGATGGTAGAAAGTGTGTCCCATGCCTTCTTGGATGTTTGTGCTTCATAAATGTGTGGTTGAACATTTGTTATGGCAAGGGTGATGATCATCAATGCTTTGGCATATGCATCATCAAATTTCTATTGGGCATCTTCATCCTCTTCAGGTCAAGTGACTATGTCGATGACAATGTCCCAGAGTTTCTCAACTACTAAGATGGTTCTCATCTTAGTTTGCTAAGGTCCAGATTTTGAACCTTTGACTAGTTGTGATTTTGTAAGAAAACATTTGATTTTACCATGGTGAGGGTTTCATATAACTTCCAAATGGTCCCATTTTAATTTACCACTACTTCGATATACCAAACCTTTTTATATACCTACACTTCCTATATATTCACCAGTACATAGAAGAAGTTAATCCTCTCGATACATGTGAACGTACATGAGATACTTTAAGGTACGTGAAAGAGAATGATACAAGGTACTAAGGCAATACAAAAAAAAAAATTCTCTATCAAACACACCTACGTAAATGGAAATCCTAGTACACAAGCGTAACTTCCTTATATACTTAAAATTTCTCAATTTCAAGGTTTATGTCTAGCGATAGTGACAAATAAAGAAGAAAATGATGGAGCGAAAGTACTAAGAGATTGATAGCCTTATATCTCCCCAACGATTTAAAGGGTCGATGTTTAGACATTGTTATGGCAGCTTTGTTACGATATAGACACAATAGCTCAACGCAACAACTTTACTTATAAATGCAAGCCAAATGTGCTAATGATACCAAACACTGCAAGTGTGCTTAAGCACTTATTTAATTAATATACAAAGTATTAATTTTTTTAAAGTAAATAGCTTAAAATATTTTAGGTGTTAATCACCATCGAAAATGTACCTTTTACAAAAAAAAAATTACTTTCCCTTTAATTTTGTAAAATATTCATTATAGTCAATCTTGCATTCATTTGCCCACAAATACTATATAAACCATTACAATATTAAAACATCCTTTTCTAAAATAATAAAAAATATGATCTTGATAGATTTTGATCCTTTAACCTTTGTTTTAAAAATATATATACTTTGTTTTAAGTTGCAAACATCCCTCGAAAAAAAATGGATAAATGATGCTTTTAACTAAATCATGCAATTTTAAAGCAAATTTTAAATTTTAAAGTAAAAATTAAAAGCACAATAGCTTGAAAATATTCAACTTTGCTATGATCCCACTTAAGCTATCGTTCTATATTTTGGAAGCACTCTCAACTATACTCTATCTCCACAAAGCACTCGCCCAAACAAAAGGCCTACAGTTTTTTGCAATGCTATACTCTAATAATAATTTAAATTGGTAAGTTCAAGAAGAAACTTAGGTTTATATTTTTGAGGTATGTTTATTTACAAAAGTAATAGTCTGCTTTGAATCTTCTCAATGCGTACCATACGGATAGCAGGTGGCCCCCCTCAAACTAGGTTAACAACAACTAGGTGATATAGGTTTGTTGGGAGCAGCTCCTATAGTTTAAATTTTACCCACGTGTTGTAGGTGAGTTGGAGAGGGTAGGGCAATCCTCAAAGGGAGGTAGGGTTATGCATAGTGGCGAATATTCACCAATTGGACGAATATTAAGATTTTTAAAATTAAAAATTGGTGAATATGAGGACCCTCGACATCGGCCCATTCGCCTAAAATTTTCAAGATCAATTTTTTCTTAGGGTCAATTTGCCACAATATATATCCAAACATAGGCATATTTGTACTCGTTGGAAAGCTCTTTTTAATCCTGATCTAATGGTGGTATTTTTATGAAGTTATAAGATGATTTAATAGGTCAAAAGTGGCCCCAAATATGACCTTACATTTTAGGGCTTCAAATACCCCAAATTTTGGTGTGAAGATGCTCGATTTGATTTTCTTAGGATTCTCCATGATTCACCTTGATTTTGATTAGGATTTGCCATTTTTTTACAAGTACATTTTGAGTCTAACCCCTTATGCATAACCCTGAAGGGAGGTCCTTGGTTTGAATCTCAACCCTACCAAACCCACATTGGGTATCCAAAATCCAGTTGATTATGCTAGTGCGATCAGGGTTAGGTGTGACTCCCGAGTGATTTTGACGATGTAGAACCCCCTAGTCATGGTTTCTCAGACAGGTGCAAAATAATAATAATAATAATTGTAACCAACTCCCCATATACGAAAGGTATTACTTGGGTAACCGTTGTCGTCTACAGAAGAATAAGAGGTAATAAAGTGGAATAAAATTCTGACATAGCCCCTAAAATAATAATAATAATAATTGTAACCAACTCCCCATATACGAAAGGTATTACTTGGGTAACCGTTGTCGTCTACAGAAGAATAAGAGGTAATAAAGTGGAATAAAATTCTGACATAGCCCCTAAGTTTGAAGGAGCAATTAAAAAAATACGACAGGTAACTGCTTCCTTTCATGGAAGAACTACGGCTAAACCAATGTAACAACCCTGGTCCTGCCCACTTAATTGTCCAAACTAAACCTCTCTTACTAGAAACACAATAAGAAAAAATTTGACTGATCTTAAGGTTTAAAACAAATATTTGAGGATAATTTGTTGTTCACCCAATATTTAATTAGTACGAGGCATGTAATATCTTCCACTATGGGTATCTAGATTGCTACAGTCGATCGCCCATGTGGTCAAGACTAGCCAGGTCCCGTAGTATGGTGCCTTTAAGAGAACTTATCCTCTCATCCCGAGTTCTAAGTTCACGATAGGGGTTTCTCCTCTAGGGCCCATTTCACCTAGAGGTTAGATGCATAAATTTCTCATTCCTTAACATGTATATTTTATATTAGCCATGCAAGGATTAGCGTGTACATGCCATGTGCTAGATGGGTTTCCACCTTCCTTGGAAATCATCTAGGGTCCGCCAATGCCCTGGCTTTAGACGAGGTGTTATTCGATTTGGTATGATTGACGACGAGACGTCCCATTCCATCTCGTCACTGAGTAAACTCCCAATCGTTCAAGGATCAAGTGACCCCTCACTATACTAATCAGGAGACAGCCTAAGAGTGATGCCCATTTCATCCTCTTTTACCTCATGTCCTAACCTTACCCGCCAGGAATACAGTTGTCCCCGAACCTGATGACCATCCTTCCCACAATCATCGGTACTGGGTGAATATCAAGATCGTCTTACCCACAATCTCATAATATTTCCATCATCCTTCCCGATGATAAGTTTATGTTTCAATGGTTTATGTTTTGATGGAAGGATTCATAATTTTTAAGGAAATTGTCAAATTTTAACTACTCAGACTACTAACAAAGTATATTTCTTTTTTAACTAAAAAATATTTTAACCAACAAAATATGTTTACCCTACTAATAATTTATCTAATCTTAAATGATATGTTAGCTTAAACTTAAACTTTGATAAATCCGAACAAGTTTAATAAGAAAAATCTTCTATTAATAAACAATTTCCTAAAAGTACTATATAAAATACCTAAACTAAGATACACACCTTGCAAGTTACAAGAGAATCTTACAAAACAATATTACGTACGAGTGTCTACTTATTTTTAGTTCAACATTTGTTGAACAATTTATATTTCATATAGTTTATTGTTCATATATATATTGTGATTGTCCTACCCACAATCTTTTAGTGTGGTTATTACTTTCTTCCTTTACGAAGATAGGTTGTAGTAGAAGAAAGTGTTTATATCCAAATTTGCTCATAATGTGCATTTATAACTAATTTTTTGGAAGCTCAAAAATTATTCATTTAATATGGAGAAATCATTTTCCAACTTCTAATATGACTTTTGGCATAAAAATCCTTACTTCTCCATGCTTCAACAACTATATTTGTTCACATATTCTAATGTAAGCTCACTTTAGAACAACTTTTATAAAGTCAATGTATAAATAAAACTATTTTTTTTATTGTTATTATTATTTTTATTTTTATTTATTTTCGTTTTTATATATATACTTTTAAAAGTTTTAGCTAAGCTCTAACGCGAAATATATACTTTTATAAAATATAAACTATTGAACTTCTAAAGTTATTAGGTTAGACTATTGAACTTCTAAAGTTATTAGGTTAGCTCCAAACCCCTTTTTATTTTTAGACCTCTGTGAAGGGAACATTTGACAGGGCAGAAGGGCACACCTACTCAATTCAAGGAAAGTTCTACTAACATGTTTACAACGTGAAGATTATCTTCTAAAGTTATCATTTTACCCATTATGTCCTTCCATCTAACTTGTATTACTTTAAGGTGACAAGGAAGCAGTGTTTCATAAAACGCTCTTCTCATATCATTTCGCATTTATAAATTTTCAAATTTAGAGATAGAGATTGCTGCATTACATACCAATGGCTAAATGTTGCAGGTTGTTTATTTATTCATCTACCAACTTTTCAGCCTCAAAATTCATCATAGAAGTTACTGAAATAAGTTTAATTTTTTTTTTAAATTATATCTTAGACCAACCTTTAATAAGCTTACATTCGAATATATTATCATTAACCGAATAATTAAAAATTTATTTATTTTATTCTATTCTTGAACTAAGTTTAAACCGCTGAAGGACTAATTATTGGCATAGAATTATCATCTCCATTCAACTTTCTTCAACTGATTGATAGTGTCTGTCACACTTCTGTGCAAGCATATGGTAGTTTAAACCTGGCAATCTCCTCCTCATTTCCTTTTCAGGTAGCATACCTTTGAGGTGCATTACAATATTAATCTCAACATGTATGGCAACACTCCCAAGATCACATTACTGTGTGGAAATTATCCTATATAAAGCAACTCTGCATGAAATTCAAGCAACTGAGATAAATTATGTAGATCAATAGACTACTCTGATCTTACTACAATAACGGGATATGTGACTTCTTTTCAAAATCTCCTGCACCAGCTAGACGTCAAAACATAATCGTGTGGGATAGATCAATATGCTAGGCGCTCTACTCTATCCACTTCACAAAATTTTATTTGGTGTGTCCTGCACATGGCTCTTCTCGATGATGGTTATTGTGATGTTGTTATCTATCTATATAAATGCCCATTTCTCATTATTCTTGTTAGGAGCTCCATTATTATTGGAGAATGTTCTTTATGGCTGATGTTTAAACTGACTGTAATTCATAGGAGGTATAGATCTGAAGTTTTGAACATTTTAATACCAACATGTTAAAAACTTAAAAACTGTTGAATTTATTGTTCCACACATACACCAACAAACATATATAGATATAAATATAGCACAGACGCTATCATCACAGATTGCTCACATAAATCCTACTTAAAAAAATATTTAGTCTGTAGCGGCTAAGAAATTCTAAATATTTTATCAGCTAAACAGACATATAATACAAGAGATTGCAGGCTTTGCAGCTTATTCTACAGGAATTAGAAGACGCTATTTGTACACTTTACGCAGGCTAGTTCAAGATTGGCCCAGTCCTCTTTACACATAAAAGACTTGGCCTACATTCAAAAGGCTTTCATGAGGAATATTAAAAATGACACTGTTTTCCCTGCATATCCTTCTAAGAAAAGCGTATATATAATCCACTGCAACTTTCTTAATGAAACCAGATTCCCTTCTTGCTCTTACAATAGTGTTACCAAGGATATGAACCACCCCAGCATCCCTGCACTCATTCAAAAACTGCAACTCATCTCTGTGGATTGGAGGTTGAGAAACGCCAAAGCTAACATGATGTCCTGATTGTTGTTGTAGAGGTCTTTCAGAGATAATGGAGTCACTGGAGGAATTAGCAGAAACCATGCCTAAAGACAATGAATTGCCATTTTCCATGAGAAGGGCAGAGGCATGTTGAGGTGGTTGCTGCTCATATATGGAGCAATCCTCAGAATCTGAGAAACTATCCATCAGTGACTCGTTCCTGATGTATTGGGACAGAGCATCCAAGAGCATCTTCTCAAAGTTGTCATCTTTCTTATGCAGGTCTTTGTAACCATACCTTGCAACACATCGGAACATGTGGAATTCCTTGGGCCCAATCCGTTTGACAAGGAAACGTTCTTCTTGAGGAACCGTATTCACTGGCAGATATTTCACACAAACAAATACAACCACAGAGTGCAGTGCAGGAAGATGAGTAACAAAATGGGAGAATATATGGGGCACCCCAGTTGCAAGTTCTGTATATACAAGACCAATTCCTGGAACTCTAACCAAACCAAGGCTGGGGCCCAGACCCAGAATCCATGCCATGGAAACCTTGCTTTCCATTTCAAATTCATATCTTTTTAACGTACCATAATGCCAGACATACATGATAATGAGGAATACAGTAGCAATCACAAGTGGAGCCCAACCTCCTTGGTTCACTTTGAATAAAACTGACGAGAAGTATACAAGCTCTACAACCAAAAAGAACCCAGTAAATATGAACACGAGCAGCCAGTTACTGCGCCAGACAATTAGCATAATGAGTGCCATCAGAATTGTTGTTACCAGCATAACAGCTACAACTGCAGTACCTGTTTGTAAGCAAGCCAATTGCATATTAAAAATTGAAATATACTTCCAGCAGAAACTTTGAATTAGTTTGTCAGATACCAAATACAAAATACAAAAATAATTCCCAAGGACAGAGATTGCTGCGTACTCATTTGATACTGTGCAACCTGGGAGGAAACATCACTCTGAAATGTTCCTAATCTTATCATGTTTTGCATGGAGACTCCTTTGAAACAGACTCTCTTGGCTTCCAAAGTCACTAACTTTTTATTTTAGTAGGCTTGTACCTGTTGCCATTTTTCAAGGGGTGCATAATTTTATTTCTTTTCTGAAAAATCAGTTATCTCCCAGATTCGTCCCTAAATCGCAGCAGCTGGGCGGCAATCCGAAGTGAATCTTCCGGTTTAGGGCGCTTCAGAGTGAATCTGGGAGGGTTTGAAAATTGTTGTTTGTTGTTGGTTTGTCTAAGTGTGATCCGCCCCAAAGCGCTGCAGTTTGGAGCGCTTTGGGGCAATTTCGCCGGCCTTGGGCGCATTAGAGCGTTTTCGGACAGTTGGGAGAAAGGGGGTAAAAGGCCGCCATGATAAATTTTGCTAAGTATGATTTTGCCCCAAAGCGCTCTAGTTTTGAGCGCTCCAGGGCTAGTCTCCCTGTCCTGGGCGCTCTAGAGCACCTTTTCGGCCGAATTGAAAAGAGGTTTGAAAGATGTTTTTTTGGCTAAGTCTAGTTTTGTGCCCCAGAGCGCTGTAGGTTTAAGCGCTCTAGGGCATCTTCCTATTTTTGTCGCGCTTTGGAGCAATTTTGAGACTGCCCAGGAGGAAGCAAAGAGGCCCAAAAAAATCCTAAGTGTAAAATTCGCCCCAAAGCGCTCTAGTTTTGAGCGCTCCAGGGCAAAAATCCGAAGGTTGAGCGCTTTGGGGTTATTTTCGGCACTTAGTAAAAAAGATGAAGAGGGCCAGTTTTTGGTTAAGGACTAAAATGCGCTCTAAAGCGCTGTCGTCTGGCAGCGCTAGAGGGCAAATCACTCTCCCTGGAGCGCTTCAGGGCATCTTTTCCTTGTCCAGTTTTGGGGCAGCCAGCCAGCTCCAAGGTGGTTGCAGCAGTGTTTCGTTTTCAGCATTTTTGATGTGTTTCCCTGCCCGTTTTTGCCGGCTAAGCAGCTGACGTCTCCGGAGGTCAAAGTCAAGTTTTTCGGACAAGGGCTCATCCAAGTACAGCCAAGGCCATACTTCAGCAGCGAAGTGGGTGACCATTGAAGACGAACAGTAGCAGGCATTTGAGGCAAAGTACCGCTACACCCACCGCGTTGATGAGCCGTCTCCTCCCAGCTACCCAAACTGTCAGAGGCCATACCGGAATCAAGGAAAAGCATACTACGGATGCAGATACGGCCGACAAGGATCAAACCTGGCCGCTTTTTGCAGCTTTTGCAGACTTGGGTATCTGTGCCTACATTGTAATCTGGGGGGAAATTCTGCTATAAATAGCAGCTCATTCTATTGTAAAAGGGGGGGAACATATTGCTAAAGAAAGTTGTTGTAGCTAAGATCATTTGCTTCAATACAATCCATACTTTGGCTCCAATTGTGTCTCTTTCTTTTATGCTGCCTTATTCGTGTCATTTCTACATTTACTCGTTTATTTTTCTGATTGCTATCATTCTGAACTCTGGATCACAGCATTGGCAATTATCTGAGCCTGGAATGCATGTTTAAGGATACATAGGGAAGAATTTCATAGCTGGTTTCTGTTACATGTATTGTTTTGATTGTTGTTGGTTTAGTTGCTAGTTAGTGACTGTGCTGCTTGTTCTTTCCCAAACGCTGAATACCACCGTTTCTATCCCTTATCTCTTTTATTTCTTTCTAGTTCTCTTATCTTAAAACTGAAAAGTTACATAGGAAGCCGGCCTTCTCCGGAGATTGGCACGGAAGGCATTCCTTCCTTCCGGCCTTTCAAGCTGTTGGGCGAATCGAGGGCGCAACGACAACAAATCCTTTCCTCATGGCAGATTTGTAACCAACAGTACCTTCTTCATCTCTAATTTAAATTTGATCCACACTACAGAGTATAAGAGATCAGACAAACTCTAGATTCTAACGGCACATTCCTAGCGTGAAGTTTGATAAGAGCATGACAGGTGGAACTCCTTGCAACAAGAGAAAGTTACAAATAGAATGCATCATACAACAGTAAAGAGCAAATTGCCGCAAAATAATTCGTTGAACCCATGACAAGCCATTTCACATAACTTTCTAGCCCGTTGAATTTCATGGCCTCATCAGGGATGTCTCACCATGAACTGTCTTCATGATAAGGCTTAGTATGTACATGAGAGATAATATTTGATTAATTAATATTGGGACACTTCCATGTCTCTTCTTGAAGTTTCCTTTCTTCTAAAAAGCATCTTTATATTGGAAACTTCTATGTCTGAAGTTTCCTTTATTCTAAAACATCTTTGTAATCCTTTATAAGATTAGATATGAATAATATTGAGGGTGTGTATTTTGTTGGATATGAATAATATTGAGGGTGTGCATTTTGTTGGGAAAACCTCTCTCGGTGATTTTGTTCGTGCATGTTCATACCAATTCCTTGCTCATGTCAACTGGTATGATATCCCGTGCTATCATGGCCTAGATCTGGTCCTCTAAAATATTTTGACCAATCTTTACCAGATCCCTCATCTTGGGTTAGCAAAGATCTAGCCTCCTTAAGGGATTCCACAAATTACCCTTGCTAGATCTCTATTCACTTTTTCTCAGGTGTCGCACTACAAAAACTTTGGAGCTCATTTTCAAAGTCTTCTAAGGTTTTTTTCAAGGGTTTTAAAAAGTGCCCGTTTAATCTTTGAGGGGTTTTAACGTTCTTGTATTTGACAAGGATCTTTTCTCTTTTAATTTCTATTGCTAAGATGTAAATATTATCATTTCTTATTTGTATATCAATTGGCAAATACTTGCATTTCATGCAAGTTCAAGCTATTAGATTAGTCTGTCTAGTTTAATAGGATCATAGAGTTGAGACTCACATTTGTCTTGGACTCATTAGGTCAGTTATGGTGAAAAAACTAGCGAGACTTAGTAAATTAAAAGAAAATAAAGTGTAGAAAAATTCACAAAACTCAATTTATTTTTTAATAAATTCCACAAGAAATCAACATCTATAACATGCAAAAATAACCATATACATGCTTATATTTTGAGGATCCATCAAAACATGAGTAAATTCTGCAATTGTGCATGAAGCAAAGAAGGTTTAACCATGTATAAAAAAATTCAAA
Source organism: Wollemia nobilis (assembly GCA_028583015.1). Classification (NCBI taxonomy): domain Eukaryota; kingdom Viridiplantae; phylum Streptophyta; class Pinopsida; order Araucariales; family Araucariaceae; genus Wollemia; species Wollemia nobilis. The sequence goes on from JAQPPZ010016895.1 coordinate 5,149,976, forward strand.
GGAGGTTTAACCATGTATAAAAAAATTCAAAGGAGGTTTAACCATGTATAAAAAAATTCAAAAACTGGTTTAAAAGTACAAAGTTCATGGATTTGGACATCCATGACATAAAAAGACATAAGCATAATAAATTTTTTTTTTTTTTTTTTAATTTACATGGTGAAATCGGTAGCCGCCACGTTTCCAGACAGGCTGTCCGGCTTTTATGGCCGCCACAATATTTTGCGCTGTCCACCTCGGAAGCCGTCACACAGTTCTTCGCGTAGTCCACCCCTATCACCACCATGCCCCAATCATTTTAAAACCTTTTACGTCGCTGAAAGCACCTGAAAAGGGACAAGCGTTCAGTCCGGCAGGGCCCAAGATTTGAACCTTGGACCTCCGCTCCCTTACAGGGTTTGGTCGAACCAATTGGTTTACACCTCGGACCTAATAATAAACTAGGTATTAGAGCTAGTAAACTCGTTAATTCCAGAGAAGATACATATGGTCATCAATTCTAGGACTTTTACATACAAAGACATGTTAAAGTAGGTAGATGTGAAAAAAAAAATTATATAGAGGACTAACAGAGCAAGATAGATAGTAGCGGGGAAAAGCTACTCTAATCAGGAGTATCGTTCCACTCCAATTAGGTAGACAATCATTCTAAACAAGCTGATCTATTATTTAAGACTACTGACAGGGACCACCTTTTCCAAAACATGATGTTAATCTGTATTTAAAAAAAGATGCCATTCCAAATGACTTTCATTTCCCAAAAGTACCTGGGAGGGACAACAGAATTAAAAAAGAAATAGCAATGTTTTCCTTTTGACTAACCTTAACCTTAAAAAGCAAAAGCCCCATTCGTTGGCCGCAGTATTGTTAGTTGAGTCCTTTAGATTGCTCATTCTTAAATAGGTGTTCATTAACCTTGCTTATTTCATTAGGCCTTTGTTTTCCTGCCCTTGCCACCATAGCTATTTTAGTGTTCTCTACAATCATTTCTTCACTGTTGAATTTTGAACGATATGCCTTTCTAGGGCATATGGAATTTCGGGGCACCATTTATGATTTATCATATCTCAAAATCTCTAAACACCATTTCCTACCACTGACATTTTCTATCTAGGTTCCTATTTCTGATTTTTGGAAACATAAAACATTTTTAAAAGCAACCTATTCGTTTTTTTGGAGAAAATCTTAAGACTGCTTAACAACCTTAAATCAACACATAAAGTGCATACGAATCAAGAGATTTCCAAAGCAGACACAAAAAGTATTTTTGCAGGGGTGATAAGAGAGCTTGAAAGCTTACCATATGCATTTCCAATTTGAGTTTGGTTAGTGAATCCAGCAATAACTATGATGCAGAGAACCATAAGAATCCAATTGATTTCAGGAATATAAATCTGTCCAGAGAAATCTTTAGATGTATGAACCACTTTTACTCTTGGAAAACAACCAAGAGCAACTGCCTGCTTGATGATTGTAAAGGTTGCAGATATGGTTGCCTGACTAGCAATAATGGCAGCTAGTGTCGCAATGATAAACACAGGCCAATAGACGGATTCTACAGGACAGAATAACAACTATTAACTAGAACTGATTATTATTATTGTTACATGCTAGAATGAAAGACATTAATTTCTGTATAATTCAATAAAACCGACCTGGTATAGACTTGTAAAAGGCATCTCTGACATGATCTTGATGGTGTATAATATATGCAGCCTGTCCCATGTATTGCAACAAGAGGCAAGGGAATACAACCAATGTGAAAGCGATCTGCATAAAGAACAATGTAAGTTTTCACACAAGCAGTCCAAAATGAAATAGGAAAAAACTCCAACAAGCATGTCAAAAACCAAAAAGAGACGAGACTTCTTGTAATACTGTTGTTCAGCTGATCTAAGCTTCTTGTCCTCTGATGTAATACAAGATGCAATTTATTCGAGATGGAGAGAGAAAGACTTGAGAAGTTCCTAATACCAGCTAATACGATAATATTTTACCTGAACAGCTAAGGTTGAAAAATGTCCCAAATCAGCAAAAAGTGCTTCTGTACCTGAAATGAAGTTTATAGAAAGAAGAGTTTCCCTCCTTAAGCACATGAAATATCATACAAGACACAAACAAGAAATATAGTGTTTCACTTATTACAAAAATAATTTCCTACCTGTTATACTGAGCATGATCCCCCCTAAAGACACCCAGCTCTGCTTCTTTCCCCTTCTAAAATACCGCACTATATATAGAGGAGAAAAAGCCTTCAAGACTTGTCTATCATGCTTAAAAATATTATAAGCTCCAATACTCCCAATGGATAGCAACCAGAGGAGAACTGCCGGTGCAAATAACCATCCAACTTTATCTGTACCGTAATGCTGCAGACTAAATAGGGCAACCAAGATAACCACAGCAAAAACCACCACTACATCTGCAAGACAGAAATTGCTATAAATGGTATCAGAAATATCAAAATATCATAAGGACAATCTTAGTTTCCTCTGGTCTTTTCTACAAACATAACAGAAGTTGGAACATAAGCCATTCCCTCAAAAAATTGATGGCATTTAATTCCAATTAGATAGTCACTTGATGAAGCTTGTCCTCGGAAAAATTTTCCAACCATTTTACTCCAGTAGTTAACATGTAAAGACAGACTCACAAGCAAAGGATACGAGGTCAAAGAAGATAAAGTTACTATTTCAACCCAAGTCATAATCATTTTTATTAAATTTCCTTACGCCATTATCTATTCATTAATAAGCATAGTCTTGTTTCTGATTCTGTCAAGTATGTCAAAGCTTTGAAATGTGAAAGATATCTAACAATAGAAAGAGTGCCACAGTAAGTCGAAAACAATGCATGGTTAACCATTGATAAGAATTAAAAGCAGTGAGGAGGCAAAAATGTGGAAAGAAAAAGAATATCTATCACCTAGTAACATGGATAACAAGTAGCAAGCATTTCTACTTTGGTGGGATTAGCTTACCATCGCTCAATTTAGGATCAGCTACCTTGATACCACCAACAGAGGAAAGGACTGCAAAAGAAATAAAACATAAAAGTTCATGAATACACCCATTGCTTCGAAATATGTGTGTAATGCTCATAGTGATAAAGGAACAAGATAAACACATGAAACACATTTGGAAAATAATTCTCAGAGTCATTTGGAAAATTATGCAGCATGGAAACACATTTGAGAAGACTAGGTATCACCAAGGAAACCACCGACCATGCTACACACAAATACAGAACCATCTACAAAAAGAATTTCATCTATGTGAATGCAGTGATGTGAATGTCAGCAATGCGAATATGTCTAAGAGAGCCATTGAGGAACTACAATCTAAGTAGGAGATCTCATTTTCTAACACTATGCAAAAGTTGCTTAACATAAAGGACATAGCTCCAGCTGTTCAAGAGAAAAACATTGTTGTTTGGGAAGAAAACTAGGTTCTTTGGAGGAGACCAGAGAGATACAAAAGAGAGTCATTTAGATTCCTTGGACTGGCTCTATGTGAGTTTGAAGTGTGCAAAAAGCACATGCATTGAGGAGGCCAACAAAGTTAGCCAACAATGCCTTCACTCCCTATTACCAAGTTTAGTTCACCTTCCTTTTATCAGTAAATTCACAAAGTATTACCAAGTTTAGAACTATTTCATGGAGATATTAAGAATCTAAGTAATCAGAAAAAATGTAAATAATAATATAATTTCTGACCAAAATAATTTTTCATCCAATCAAGCAATTTCAACCTAATTCAATACAAAGACAACATAAAAATATGGATTATTAAGATCCATTTACCTGAAATTGCAGGAGTAAAGATCCCATCACCAACCACCATGGAGGTGCCAACAAGAACAAGCAAGAGTAGTGCATTTCGACGGTAGAGTTTGGCTTCCAGCCATTTCTTTGTTCTTGCAGCAAATGATTTATCTTTAATTTTTTGTATGCTGTAGGTTGTAAGCTCTTCATCTGTTCTATGTTTATTTGGAATAGTTTTTACATTGGCATGTCGGCAGAGTAATGAATACAGAGCAAATGTTCCACCTATAACGCAACAATATGACATTACAAAACACTAATAGAATTATACTTATACAATGCTAAGAAGTATGAGCAGGCATAAATTCTATAATTTTTGTAAACAGAATGGTGACAGGCAAGAATATGAAGCTGAAGTTTAACATAAATTTGTCAAAGATGTCAGAATGGATTGATTTAGATTAAAATCTGTATAGAAAGATGGGATTTTATTCAGATATTCATGGGTCATAGAGTGAGATACTAAGCAACTTATATCCAAAACAATTTTTCATTTTACGTAATGTGGTTTTCTATATCTAACCATGTTACATTACCTTCACCATTGTCATTAGCTCTCATGACCACAAAAACATATTTCAGCAAAGGAATTAGTGTCAAAGAATATATGATTAAAGACAAAGCTCCCATCACATCTTCAGGATCACTGACGCCTCCTGGAAATGTACTGTTGAAAACATATAGTGGGGATGTGCTCAGATCTCCATAAACAACTCCAAGACTTTGAAATGCAAGACGCAGAATCAATAAAGATGTTAGCTCCTGCACCCACCGTATAACAAATGAATATTTTGCTGGGAAAGAATTCCACACTCATGCTAACTATGTAATTGGATCAAATATATTCCATCGAAGTCATCTAAGATTGCAAACACTTTATAGGAATGCACTTGCATTTGTAGAACCATTTATTTTATCAGTTGTTTTTTAAAAGAGTTTATTTTAATCCATTTAGTGTAGACCATTTGATCTACCAGTTTGATTGACTGATATAAGCACACAAACAACAGACAAAAAGATTGCCGAAACTGTACATGCTGTTTCATCATGCTATGCATAAATAAAGAGTACCAAAAACACTTGTAAAAATAGAAGCTTTGAAAGATAATAGACGTGTACATGGAAGCGTCCTCGAGAATTTACATAAGGACCTGTGTAAGACATGTGCAAAGTAATACAATTATTAAATACAATAAAATAATAACCCATGCGACAGTCTCGTCATTGACTTTAGTCATTTCCTTCCTTTGCGTGTCAAAAATGACTGAATGTTATTCAGACTCTCTTCTCTGTTATTTTGCATTTTCCGAATATGGTTTGCAATATCTGTTTGGTCATAATGTGTTTTTTAATTTCTAGAGATTTAGTGTTTCCCATCACTCCAATTTTCAGTTTTTAGGATGTCATAGGTTCCCTAGACAACTGTGTTTAGCCAATCCACCAATTTTCCCACTAAAGCAATCCCACTCTAGACTGCTGGAAGATCTATCACTTCAAATCAAATTTCATACAGATGGAATAGAAAAGGAATTTATAACTTTACTAAAAGAGTAGCAAGAAGAGGAAAGGCAGATTTTCAGAGAAATATATCTCTATCAAGTCTACATGGTTGATACCTAATTCAAGGAAATGAAGGGAAAATTACACAAGGGATCACTGCCCACATTATGATGGAGTAATCAACCTTTCATATCATTGACTGTTACAATCCCAAAAATGACAGAACTACTAGAAATACAGCAGAAACAATCCAATTTCTCTCAGAAACAATTCACCAATCACTGCCCTTTCATTTGCTACCCTCCATTACTGCAGAAAACATTCAATATCTTATTCACTGCTCCTCCATTTAGTGTGCTTTTTATTCATATTTGATTACTGTATTTTTTAATTGCAATATTTTTATATTTAATAACACCTTAGATATTTTAATGAAGTAGCTGAAGTGACATGGAGAATTCACTGTACGGAATTTGGGAATGCACTGTACAGCATTAGACAACTCACTGTATGGCATTAATTATATGACATTCATTGTACTGCAATTCATTGTATAGAAACTTCGTTGTATGGCCTATACAACCCTGTGTAACAAAACTTGAAAGAGTTCAACCAACAGATCGATTCTAACTATTGCAACAACCATCAATGACAATAACAGATGATGAATGAATATGAGATCTTGCATTAACAATAGTCTGTACAGTGAATGATGTACGAAATTATCTTACATAGACAGTTTGTGATCCTGTTCAGGCATATACAATACAATGCCCGTGTGAATGTATCTACTCTCATGCCAACAACGCCAACCACACAAATGAATGAGGGATGGGTAACAAAACTTGCAATATTTCAGGCATATTTGATTACTGTATTTATTAATTGCAATATTTTTATATTTAATAACACCTTAAATATTTCAATGAAGTAGCTGAAGTGACATGGAGAATTGAATGTACGGCATTTGGCAATGCACTGTACGGCATTAGACAACTCACTGTATGGCATTAATTGTATGACATTCATTGTACTGCAATTCATTGTATAGAAACTTCGTTGTATGACCTATACAACCCTGTGTAACAAAACTTGAAAGAGTTCAACCAATAGATCGATTCTAACTATTGCAACAACCATCAATGACAATAAAGACAATGAACACATAATGACAATAACAGATGATGAATGAATATGAGATCATGCATTAACAATAGCCTGTACAGTGAATGGTGTACGACATTATCTTACATACACAGTTTGTGATCCTGTTCAGGCATATACAATACAATGCCCGTGTGAATGTATCTACTGTCATGACAACAACGCCAACCACACGAATGAATGAGGGATGGGTCTTATTAATAGAACTAAGGAGGTAGTTGCATCCTCCAACTAACTACCTACCTAACACCTCATCATTTTTTTAATTTACATTTGACATGTATGCGACTTACATTTACATTTCATTTCATGACTCATCCGTACATAACTAATACTTCACTTAAAGCTACACATTCTGATATAAAATATTACATCAACACTTTATTAATTGTACATACCCACATTTCGTCAAACACTTTGCGTACGAACTACAAAATAACAAAAAATGACAAAACGTATTCACTAATTACGCGATATGTTAATTCGTCTGCCTACATTAATCAGTAACTTGGTTCAGAGCTGAATGGAAATCAGATGTCCTAATTTCTTACCTATGAGGTGCAGCAGATTGCTATTGTCTCTAATCACCAGAGGTTATATCTATTTAGTGGTTTATCAACTACATCAACATCACAATCCCTTCAAATCAGATACGGAAGATGTAAATTCATAAAGAGATAGAATCCTTTCTTTACAAGCAAGGATAAGGACACATAGTTCTTGGGTCTTATCTCTCATGCACACCCAAAATTTTCAGTATAATTCCAACTTGTAACATATATTGATAAAATTTTAAATGCCTGATTGTTCAAGTTATGCAACTTCCATTTTTCAGACACTAAGATTGCTTCCACACAGAGAATATGGCCCCTGTTCTTAAGCAGGGCTAACCACCCAGAGGTATTGGGTTCTGTCACATGCACACACCAACACACCCAAACCTCTGTGGATTTAGAAAAATGCCTTTTAAGTAGTAAATATCAAAACGATTAATTATTCAGACATTATAGTGGCCAACAACTTAAAGTAAAAATTCTCAGGTGAGTATTTCACAAGTAAAATAACAATTCTCAGCTAGGGACTCTCCAAATCTATTATGCGATACAAATCCTATTGTAGCAATCACTGAAGTGATTTTCAATGCTGAATGGAAATTGGGCATTTTGCTTTCCAAAATCTTACATCTAAGATGCAAGAGCAATCAATTTCTCCCATTAGTGATCATTATATGTTTCACATTTTATTGATTCTACTATAGTTATGACCCCCATAAAGCAAACAGAACAGGTAACATAGATCTAAATATATGAAGGTATTAACGCCCTTCTTCCAAAATAGGGATGATAACTCAGAGTTCCTGGGTCTCAACTTTCACAAAGATGTAGGAATATCAGTGGGATTCCTACTGACGGGGCACCGGAAAACACCCTTCTACACAAACCCTGCCTTTTCATTAAAAACAACTAAAAAATATATATATATACATGCAGAAAAATTACAGCCCGCAGGCTTACAATCACCGGCCCTCGGCTCGGTTCTCCGCTTCCTCACTCCTAGGCTCTAAGGGTATTCTCGGGTCCACCGTCCCGATTAAAACAAAATAATGGGTTTTTATAGAGGTCCCGACCCTCTCAAACTTCAATTTCTCGCCTAAACGGGTTCAACCACCCGATTAATTAAAATTTTGAAAATGGGTTCACCAACCCGAAATTAATTCCCGCACGGTCTCTGTCACTGCAGAATCCGTCAGAAATCCCTGCGTGGCCCATCCTTCTCGTCTTCCGTGCTTCTTGGTCATCCCCCGCTTTAACTTCGCTTCTGCCACGTGTCAAATTTGAACAGTCCTCGAAATAACCGTTCCCGCCATCTTTTTCTCTTCCCGCGCCATTTTCTCTCTCCATCGCGATATCGCGACATGTCGCGATATCACGACGTTTCTGGCTCTCTGCACTTGCTTCTCATTTTGGTTGCGATATCGCGACATGTCGCGATATCGCGACCATTTTGCCTCCTGCCCCTCCGCTGAGAAACTCGTCGCAATTTCGCGACGTCGCGATATCGCGACGTTTCTGGCTCTCTGCACTTGCTTCTCATTTTGGTCGCGATATCGCGACCATTTTTCCTCCGCACCCGCTTGTCCAATTTGCGTCGCGATTTCGCGACGTCGCGATATCACGACGTCGCAATATCGCGACCGTTTTGTCGCTCTCTCCTCTGCTCCGAAACCTGTCGCGATTTCGCGACATGTAGCAAAATCGCGGGTCGCGATTTTGCGACATGTCGCGAAATCGCGCCCCCTTCTGCGCCTTCGTCCCTCTCCGCAAACTGTCGCGATTTCGCGACACATCGCGAAATCGCGGCCCCTTCTGCTGCACTTCCTCCTTGCCAATTTCTGTCGCGATTTCGCGACACGTCGCGAAATCGCGATGGTTTTCTGTCTTTGCCACTTTTTGTTCCTGTGCCGACTCTTCAGCACTATTTTTCCCGACACTTGACACCTCGGTTGCTGGTGCCGCCGGATGCTCCTGCATCAGACACCCGGGGTAAGTGAAGAAGTGATCTTCACTTCTGCTGGGTCCGGTTGCTGCCTCCCGCAACACTTCCGGACTCATCTCTGCCTTTACAGTCTGCTCTAACCCCGGCTCCGGGTCCACACTTCTATCTTCCACCGGACAGATTTCTCCACTGCTGCAAACTTCTTCTGCAGCCTGCTGTAATTCCTCTTCTTGCACAGAAAGATCTGTGCCTTCTTCCAGGCAGGTCCCGGTACTGCTGCATTTTTCCTCTACAGCCTCCTTCATTCTTTCTTCTCTCTTTCTTCGTCTCTCTTCCCGCCTTCTTTGCCGCTCTTCTTTCTCCCGCAATTTCATTGCGAGCCATTCCTTTTGCAAGGCTTTTAATTGTCGTTGCAAAGCCAAATATTCTTCTTCCGTAACCACATCTTCCTCCTTGTCCCGTCTCCTTCGAGAATGCATTCTTCTTGCTTGCTTTTCTCACAAACGTTAACTGATCCCGGTGTAGCTGCCTCACGTCCGGCGGTCTGCTAACACGCCCGGGAATCTCAACTCTCTCTCAAACCCTTCGCAGGTCCTGGCGCAAACTGCCTCACGGCCGGCGGTCTGTTTACGCACTCAGGAACTCCCGCTCTGATACCACTGACGGGGCACCGAAAAACACCCTTCTACACAAACCCTGCCTTTTCATTAAAAACAACTAAAAAATATATATATATACATGCAAAAAAATTACAGCCCGCAGGCTTACAATCACCGGCCCTCGGCTCGGTTCTCCGCTTCCTCACTCCTAGGCTCTAAGGGTATTCTCGGGTCCACCGTCCCGATTAAAACAAAATAATGGGTTTTTATAGAGGTCCCGACCCTCTCAAACTTCAATTTCCCGCCTAAACGGGTTCAACCACCCGATTAATTAAAATTTTGAAAATGGGTTCACCAACCCGAAATTAATTCCCGCACGGTCTCTGTCACTGCAGAATCCGTCAGAAATCCCTGCGTGGCCCATCCTTCTCGTCTTCTGTGCTTCTTGGTCATCCCCCGCTTTAACTTCTGCTTCTGCCACGTGTCAAATTTGAACAGTCCTCGAAATAATCGTTCCCGCCATCTTTTTCTCTTCCCGCGCCATTTTCTCTCTCCATCGCGATATCGCGACATGTCGCGATATCGCGACGTTTCTGGCTCTCTGCACTTGCTTCTCATTTTGGTCGCGATATCGCGACCATTTTGCCTCCTGCCCCTCCGCTGAGAAACTCGTCGCGATTTCGCGACGTCGCGATATCGCGACCGTTTTGTCGCTCTCTCCTCTGCTCCGAAACCTGTCGCGATTTCGCGACATGTAGCAAAATCGCAGGTCGCGATTTCGCGACATGTCGCGAAATCGCGCCCCCTTCTGCGCCTTCGTCCCTCTCCTGCAAACTGTCGCAATTTCGCAACACGTCGCGAAATCGCGGCCCCTTCTGCTGCACTTCCTCCTTGCCAATTTCTGTCGCGATTTCGCGACACGTCGCGAAATCGCGACGGTTTTCTGTCTTTGCCGCTTTTTCTTCCTGTGCCGACTCTTCAACACTATTTTTCTCGACACTTGACACCTCGGTTGCTGGTGCCGCCGGATGCTCCTGCATCACCTACTTGTAACTTACATTGGCAAACCTCAAAATGCAAGATCACTCAAGTATGCCGCTAAGCCACTTTGATTTTCATATATTAAGATTGCTTCAGTATAAAGATATTTAGGCTCCTCGTCTGAAGTGGGGCTGAACAACCATAGACATTGGACCCTCTCCTACACATCCCTCAAATACGCTCAAGTATTTAGAGCTTATCTTATAGTCTAAAGCTTAAGGGTTTCACAAGTTGAAGTGAGAATTTTTAGTTTGGCACTAACTGGAAACTTTTACGCAATATTCATCATATTGCACTACCCTTAAAAGTGGTTTTCATTATCAAATGGCACTAGCTCAACCGGTTAAATTCCTTGACTTTCAAGGAGGAGACCCAGGTTTGAATCTTGTCGAGCGATACATGCATAATAGCCAAGTTGTTGTAATACCACTATATGGTTATGGTTTAATATGAGTGGCGCCGGTTTCAATCCTATATCACCAATTCAAGAAGGAAAAAAAAAAAGTGGTTTTCATTGCTGAAGGGAGATTGGGCACCCTCTATCCTCTATTCACAACTTCGAAGTATAGAAGGGAATCAAGTTATCTTTAATCATTGAAAACATTAATGAATTTGAGTAAATATATGAATTTGCTAAGACCCTATTCCTAAGCATGAGCACCCCATCCACATTTCTTGGGGCTCTTTTCCCATGCACCCAAAAGTCCGAATGGCTTGTTCCTCCTAGAGACATACATTGGTGAAACCTTAAAATAGCTAATCACTCAAGTTATGCCAACTCTGATTTTCAAACACTGAGATTGATTCCACTATTCCACTAGACATGTAGATCCCTGTTCTAGAATAGGCATAGCTACCTATAGTTGCTGAGCATGGACTGCAATGGAATCCACCTGTATACAACTCTGTTGAAAAACCCTTTTCACGTAACGCTTGAATAAGATATAGAAGATAACCAGACAAATTGGTCTAAATTGAGACATTACAACGGGCTTTGATCCTGGACGTGCCCACCAGCCCATATAACAACATGCCATGTAGGACTCCTTACCAACCTACTTACACAGAAGAATTTATGGTCAAATTCCCGCTTACAGAGCAGTATATGCCCAGTGTTCCTTGCAGTTTAGTTCCATGATAAGTGTTGAAATGCAAAGACCAGTACTCACAAAAGTTTCGTCGCTTGGACAGTATCTATAATCATGCATACTTGGACAAGTATTCCCTTCAGCCTAGTTCCTCTGGATAACGTTGAAAAGCATGGAACAACCAGAACTAGAACTCAGGACCTCTTGATGAGGAAATCCGTAAGGACAGTATTCATTGCAGTTTAGTCCCTTTGGTGGTCTCTTTAACATAGACATTTTTGAAGCATATTCAGTGCAGTCTAGTCCATTTGGATAATGTTGAAAAGCATGGAACACCTAGGACGAGAACCTGGACTTCTTGATGAGAATCCATTGCAGTCTAGTCCCTAAGAAAATTCTTCATTGCACTTTAGTCCCTTGGACAGTGTCTATAATCATGGACGCTTGGAAAGATATTCAGTGCAGTCTAGTACCTTTGGATAATGTTGAAAAGCATGGAACAGCTAGAACTAGAAAACAGGACTTCTTGACGAGGATCCAGACTCACTACCACCATGCATGGATACACACTCAAATGTCTCTACGGATTCAGAACTCATGGGCCACAGCAGCATAATTTTAAAAGAACATTAGATCCCAGGTTACACTATGGTTCACATCTTGGACTAGAATTTCCCAGCACGGTGTTCACCAAGCACCACTTCTCCGCTACATGGTACCAAAATATTAAGGCTACATGTAACTTGGCTGTTCAAGTTCTCCAACACAAGATCATTACTTGGGACTTTGATCCAACTTCAGGCATCCCTATTAAATCCCAGCGTACAATAAGGTTCACATGTTAAACTAAAAATTGCCAGCTGGATATTCCACAAGCACCACTTCTCTTCTACATACCTAAATTTAAGGCTGCATTCAACTTGGGTGTTCAGAATTCCACGATACAACACCGTTTTGATTAAATTTCAGACACCCCCCACTAAAGCAAAACCATCAAAGACCCCAATTCTCCCTCCTCTACATTGAACACTCCATTTGGATGTTCAAAACTCCATAACAAAACATCATTAATTGCCTGTTGGATTCAATTTCAGGCACCCCCTCTAAAGCTAGACCATCAAGAGACCCCACTCACCCCTCCTCTACATTGAACATTCAATTTGGGAGTTGAAAACATCCACTTTGCTGTTCAAAACATCAACTTGGGTATTCAAAACTCACAACACAACACCATTACTTACCACTTTCATTAAATTTCAGGCACCCCCACTAAAGTTAAACCATCAAAGACCCCAGTCGCCCCTCCTATACATTGAACATTCAACTTGGGTGTTCAGAATATCAATTTGGGTGTTCAAAAGTCCAAAACACATCATCATTACTTACCACTTTGATTGCTAAACCATCAAAGTCCCCAATCCCCCGTCCTCTTCATTGAACATTCAATTTGGGCGTTCAGAACATCTACTTGGGTGTTCAAAATATTGACTTGGGTGCTCAAAACATCAAGCTGGGTGTTCAAAACATCAAGCTGGGTGTTCAAAACTCCTTAACAGAACATCATTATTTGCCACTTCGATTAAGTCTCAGGCACCCCCAAAAAAAGTTAAACCAGGACATCGACTTGGATATTCAAAACTCTACAACAGAACATCATTATTTGTCACTTAGGCACCCCCATTCAAGCTAAACCATCAACGATCCCAATAATACCATTGAACAAACAGAGACTTACCTTCTTCCTTTCCATGGCCCTGACATGCCTGGCCTCCAAATCATTGATGGGTTCATCCAGCCTCTGGTCCAGGGACCACATACGCCCCCTGCCGCCCGTTTCCTCCCCTGAATCAATCTCCATTGCTCAGTTTTCCTCTAAACTTCCATTCTACCAAACAAGTTTAATATAATGGAATTCAAACGTGAGCAGCCAGAGAGAATCCTGCACGCCTCCAAACACAATTTCGCACTCATTGACGTGACCGATCTCGGCCCCGCCCTCCGCTTGAGCTGTCAGCTTGGCTACCTGCCATCTGCGTGGCCCGCAGGATTCCATTCCGCCACCACCCTGTTGCCACGCTCTTTCCGACAACCAGACATGATAACCATGTTTATCTCTTGGGAGTCCACGTTGCACGGCGTGTGGAACGCCATTGGAGCTCCCGACGCTGACGTGGACAGCAGCGTCATTGGAACCTGCTGAGAAGGCTCAGACCTGCAAGTGGGGTTGACTCTATAGGCCATTAATGAGTAAATAATGGCCATAATTTCCAAATGCAAACTGTTTTTAAAAAAAAGGAACATAACTCATGGTCCTGGAGTGAAAGAGTAGAATCGACATAATGATTACATAGAATTCCACTACCACATAAAAAATTTGGAAAATAAAATTTAAAAATTCAACTGTCAAAAGAAGCTCGAATCTACACATAGAATTTTACACTTTATCAACCTTTTCTTATAATTAAAATGTTTGGATGAATTTTGATATTCCCTGGGTGATGTCTTATCCCTTGGAAAAAATTTGATTTTCCTTCTTCAGTGGATAATGACTTATGTCAAGGAATAAGAAAAGGTGGCTGGAAAATGTCTTTACTGAATGATGGAATCTCTTTTTAGACGTGGGTGACTCGAAGATTATTTTGGACCTTCTTTCACTGTGTATTTTATTTATTTTTTAATTATTTTTTTTTTCCTTTTCTTTGGTTATGGGTTTGTTTGAATGAGATGAGTTTTAATTTTCTAGATGTTATTTGTGTGGAATTTTTTACAATGTTAATATTTGTTTGTATCAAAGTTGAATAGTAAAAAAAACTTCAAAATGGTTAATAATATATATTGTTGAAAAATTGGTAATCAAATTTATATAATATATATTAATTTTATGTTGATAGTAATTAATTTTTAAATTTTTAAGTAAAGTTATAAGTTTAATAAATTAAATTAATTTAATTATTAATAGGGTTTTATATAATGTTTAAAAGTTTGATTGAAGTTATAAGATTTAATAGATTGAATTGATTTGATTTTTAGTGATATTTTAGATAAAAAGATAATTTGGGTTTAGTTGTTTTACTTGAAACTGGATGTTTTACCAATAATATCAAGTTGAACGTGTTTTAATAAAGAAAAAAAACGATTAATTATAAGTATATTTGAAAGTTGGATAATGAAGAATAGTCGAAAATGATTCAAGGAAAAGGAAAAAATAATTAATAATTTATATATGTTGAAAGTTGGACAATAAGTTGAAATGTTTTACGAATAATGTTACTTGAATGTTTTCCTATGGAGAAAAAAAATGATTAATGATATGTATATTTGAAATTTGCATAGTGAAGATGACGGAAAAAATAGTTAATGATGTTTCAAAGTTAAATAGCAAGGAAACTAAGACAAACAGGAAACTAAGACAAACAGGTATTAATGTGGAACGAAATTTTCAGTTTTGTTTTACATTGATCCTAAAAAACCTAGCAGGTTTGACAATCCTGTGAACACAACTCGTGCTATTCCAAAAAGGGCCAAAGAGAGCTGCAAGAGGTAGCAAAAAACCCAACAAATAATTATTCATCTTCCATTGATCCACAAGACTTAGCAGACTCTGGACCTATTCTCATCCTTAGCTAAGTCTTTGCTGGCCAATTTAAGAACCATTTCGTTCACCTCCTGCCATTCACAAGTGTCTCTATCCTGGTTAGAATTCAGCATGTAACTAATCGGACTTTCACTGCCATGTTTAGCCAAAAAGTCAATCGCTGCATTATTTTGTCTATCAACATAGACCGAGATGACATCTTCGAACTGTTGCCAAATAAACTTAATTTGGCTCACAATGTTTCTTATTCTCCAAGCCTTTGGTCTGAAATTTCTAATAGCATCCAAAAGCCCCACCATAATTTGTGAATCAGACTAAACTATGATCTTTCAACCTCATTCTCCCAAGCATTGAGAGAACCTTGTCTGATAGTCATGTCTTCAACTTTATTATTAGTAGCCCTTCCAAAACCCTCTAGCTCCCAATGGAGGATCTTTCCCTTGAAATCTCTTCTAAGAAAACCAATGCCTGCAACCCCCGGGTTATCCTTAGCTGCTCCATCAAAATTAATCTTTTCTCGACCTGGGGGAGGGAGCTGTCATGGTCCCAACTTCTATGACTTGAGAGTCCTCTCATTCACCTGAGTCTTCTTATCCCTAAAGTGAGTTTTGACAGTTTCAAAAATCTTGGTAACAATTTTATGCCAAACCAATTCCATTGGAATGAACTCTTTAAAAATTTTGAAATTCTTTCCAACTAAATGTGCCACTAGATGAAGCTCAGGCCTAAGGACCAGCCTAACTGAATGGAGGTATTCTTGAATTTTCTATGTTTCCAAATCTTCCATATATTAGAAAGAGTCACCTAAAAGTTTAGGTGAACCTTAAAGAGATCTAACCACCTTGTCCACAACTCTCTTGCAAATGCACACTGAAAAAATAGATGATCAAGTGTCTCCTCCTAGGAGTTACACATGATGCGGTTGGAAGGGCCATAAAAACCTCTCTTCATAAGATTATCATAGGTGAGACAGCTCCTATACATCACTTCTCAAGAAAAGAAATTAATTTTAGGCCAACCCTTAACCACCCAAACTCTATCTCATGGGACATCATGTAGGATCACCGAAGGAGGGAGCAAAACATTATATAAAATTAAAAATAAAATTAGAAGAAGTTGTAAACTGATTATAATGGTAAAGCTTAAGGTATCTATGAGAGATTCAAAGTTCAAGGTTCAAACCTGCTCAATATGAAAGGACCAAGGCCCTTCAAGTTTAAACTAATAAAAAATAAAATTAAAAAAATAATAATTTTTATTTAAATAAACCTATTTTGTATAAAATAAAGAAATATATATAATAATAAAAATATAAATAAAATATGTTTTAATATTATATAATCAATCTGCAAAATAAAATAAAAATTACTAAAAACGCTTTTTCTTAAAAAAGAAAAGAAAGCAGCCATTAAAAAAAACTCACAAACAACACCTTATATTATTATTTTTAAATTTAGCTTTTTAAAGAAGATAAATAAAACAATATATAGTCATATTTACTACCAAGACAAAACTCTGAAACTCATCAATCCACGTAAGTACACGCTAAGACAAAAACTATGACATTTAACATATTTGCACGTGTCTATGTCCTTTCGAGTGGGGGCACACGAAACAACATGGCTGTGGGGTCACCCTTGAGGCTAGGAAGAGATCTGTTTTTATTTGAATTTCTATTCTTGGTGGTGGACGTTAGTATTGGGTGTACTATTACATTCAGCTTGGCATTTTATTTGAATTTATTTAATATTTTCAAAGATAATAAGGTGCACAAATTATATTCTATGATAAGGAAAAGAAAAGCAATTATATTCTATGATAAGGAAAAGAAAAGCAAGAGAAGATGAAGTTTAAATTTATTGTTTTGTAGTGGTTAGGATTTTATTTTTTATTTTGTTTTTTTATTTTTATTTTGTTTGTTTGTTTGTTGCAAGGTTTAAGGTTTAAATTTGTTTATCTTAATAGATTGTTATGGACATTTTAAATTCTTTATATATTAAGATTAAATATGAATCATTAGAAAAATTAATAGAAGTTGAATTAGATTGAGTATATTCCACTCCAAAGAAAAAGTAAAAAAAGCTCATCTATAATATCATATGGAAAAGACTATCATAATTAATTTACTGAGATCAACCATTAGAAGAAATAAAGAAGGATACAACGGATGAGATAGTGCAATGTGTAAGTTTAAATTCAAAGGGAATTAAAGTTGTAAAGGAAGATGTGGAGAAAATTAATAAATTAATGATGATAGAAGAGGTCAAGTTTATTTCAGATAAATTTTCATTTTTGTAAGTAGTAAGGAATCCTCTTCTAGCAATATAAATGAAAGTAGTGTAGAGGTTATCCCTTGCACTTTAGGTTTTTTAAGAGTAATGTATTAAGGAAACGATGATGGAGGAAAATTATAACAATTTAGTGTTTTTAGGGCAACACAAGAAGGTAATTGTTATGGACGAGCAGCTTTGCATTTTAAAGTTTCTAGGGCACCATAAAAAAGAAAGTGCTTTTGAGGTTATTCCTTGCACTTTAAATCCTTCACCAAAACAAGCCTATAAATGATAAGTCTCAATAGGAATAGTGTGAAAAAATGAAAAGATGAGTAAAGATGAAAGTGATGATAAGAATATTAAAAAGAGAGGAAACCTATAAAATAAAAATAAAGAGGAAAACAAACTTAAAAGAATCTTGATATGAATACCTTTCCAATATGATGAGTTATCTATTTTATAATTTTAATATAAATATTTGAATTAAACTTTAACATTTTTATAAAGACATATTTTTTAATTAAAATAATTTTATTTAATAAAAAATTAAAAAACACTCTTTAACAAATCGAATCCATCTACCCTTGGAAATCAAATAATTACATAGAATTCCACTACCAATAACATTGGAAAATAAATGCGCACATATAATTTTACACTTTATCAAAGTATTCTTACAAATAAAATAAAATATTTGAATGAATTTTGATAATCCCTTCTTCAGTGGACGGTGACTTATTTCAAGGGAAAAAAACAAAGGTCAGGTGGAAAATGTCTTTAGTGAATGATGGAAGTCAAGGGAAAAAAACAAAGATTAGGTGAAAAATGTCTTTAGTGAATGTCTTTCTAGCCCATTGGTGGAGGTGAATGCTATAGGATTATCTTGTATCAAAGAAAAGTCTTCCACTTTTGTGTATATTTTTCAAGATTATTTTGTACCTTTTTAAACTAAATTCTTTTATATTTCTTTTTGATCTTGAATGGATGAGTACAAAGATAGCTTGGTCTAGTTGTTTATTTGAAGGACAATTCTTTATGAAAGGTAGATAATAAAAATAAAATTTGAATAGTGAGAAAGTACATGAATTTGAATTTATATTAATGTTTATGGGTGATTAAAATAGGTTAATAGGATTGTAAAATAAGATATATATTAAGTAACGGGAGTGTCTAATGCAGTTCCAGAGAAAATAAAGTTAAAAAAAATAGTAAACGGGATGACATATGATATACAAGATCTGTAGATCAAGGATTACTCCCAACATTCAAGGCTGAAGAGAAGTGAGTGATGTAAGAGTTCGATATCGTCGTAGATGTTCTTTGTTGGAGTCGACAACGAGTTGATCTTGTTGTATCTCTGTGACCACCCTGTGCTTCCTGGTCATGGCCTCTAGAGGCTGGAAGAATGAAGTGATAAGTCGGGATCCCGTTATCTTATGCAAATTGTTACTAAGTAATTCTTTCCTAAGATTGAATAATTTTTGGATGAATAGGGCAATGCATCTCTGATCTTCATAATTAATCCAAGATTTTACTGTATGTGTGACTCTGAATAAGCAATAATATCTACCTCGTATCTCGTAGTAGACAAGATAGATGAAAATGAAATACTCCTTGGATTTCACATTAAGACTACACAATCTGTAAATACACTGATTCTCTAGGGAGGTGATGATTTGTCTCAATACGCAGTTGGTGGGAGTAAACTTGTAGCTGAGATAGAGGAAACCTGAGGCTGTGTGACATCTGTATCAAGTTATATTTTGGAGTAGTGATCAATTCATTCTCTAGTTGGAGATAAAAGTGAGAGTAATGGAGCAGTTTTGGTGAAAGAGGTTTCTTTGGATCAATCCAAGTAGTTTTTATATATGCTAAGTAAATCTCATCTCGAATATCCTTATTGGAGTATGGTGCATTGATTGATGCTTTAGTAGGAGGTCTCATGATGTCTAGGCCAAGAGATTGAAGTAGAGTAGTAGTCTGAGCATACTAGCAATTCCTAACCCCTTGATTTGCCAACTGTATTGAGGATTGTAGTGCTAAATATGGATATCTTCTCATGTCCGGCATACAATGAAATCTACACAGTAAAGAGACAAGAAATATTGTTGTTGTAAGCAATGGATGAGCACCAAACTCAACTAGAATTATGGGATGTGGAACAGAATTTTGGAACGAATAAACTTGGACAACATTGAGATGAGGACCCTTTCAATACGAGACCAACCCAACTGTTTGAGGCTAGGGCCCCAAACTTCACAGCCATAGAGCAGTGTAGAGGTAACAAGAGTGTGGAAGAATCTGATCTTCGTACTAATGTCTTGAAACTGGAGATGAAAGCATTGCTTTTCCAGAGAGGCTAGGGCAGCATAACATTTGTTTAACCTTGCTTGAGATGCAGGGATCAAATTGAAGGTAGGTCCTATGAAAAATGGATAGTTATATGTATAATTTAAAAGTTGGGTAATGAATTTTTAAGAAAAATAATAAGTAATTTTTTTAAAAGTTTGATTAATGTTATAAGATTTTATAAATTGAATGATTTAATTTTTAATGTTGTTTTAGATAAGAATAGATTGGATTTAATTGTTTTACTTGAAAGAGAATGTTTTACTAATTATATTTGGTTGAATGTTTTCTTATAAAGATACAATATGGTGAACTACATGTATATTTGAAGTTGGATAGGGAAGAAGAATCTTATGGCTTAGTCATGGCTTCCATCCTTTGTGAAGTTCTTATAAAATTAAGAACAATTACCTATAATATATGGAATAACTAGAGATGACTATAACCTTACAATAAATGATATGAATTTACAATATATAAAATTTATAACAATTAATGTTAAATTTTTCTACAAAGCAGTAAATGGCCTAAAATTTGGCTGATAACTTAAAACACATAAATGGCCTAAAGTGACGAGCTCAATGTAACAGTACACTCATTAATAATGTCGAGCACGAAGAATATAAAGTCCAAATAAAAACACATCTCTTTCTAGTCTTTAGGGTACCCCCACAACCCATTAGTTTCGTGTACCCCCACTTGGAAGGACATGTACTCTTTGTGAATATGGTAAATGTCATAGTTGTTGTCTTGGTGTGTACTTGCGTGCATTTATTAGTTTCAAAGTTTTGTCTTGTTAGTCACTCTGACCAACGGCGACCTTCCATTTCTATAAACATAATGACCATAATAATATTTTAATTTTTTAATTGTTTATGTTTTTTAATATTTCACTATATTATTATTATTTATATACGGTAGTTGGTTGCATCACACTATTTTTAATAACTATTAAGTGAAAGGTTTAATCTAGAAGGACTACTTCAAACAATGATATTATTATTATTATTTATATATAGGAGAGTTGGTTGCATTACACTATTTTTAGTAATTATCAAATGTAAGGTTCAAACCACAGGAGCTACTCCTAATAAACCTACACCACCTCGTTGTTGATGACCTAGCATAAAGGAGACCATCAATCTGACGTACACTTAGAAGATTCAGGTCAAACTACTACCTTTACGACAAGCATGCGTCCAAAGGTTGAACCTAGGTCTCTTCTTGGTAAGTGCCTAACCAAACAGATAATTATCAATTAACCTAGCCCTTGGAAGCTCTAAGATATTATTTTCATAGTCCACTTTTTATTAGTAGGTTTAGCTCACTTCGTGTTAACATTTGTAATATTTACTTTTCTTTTCCCATATCAATATCCCTCTAAGTTTGAGGGAAGACAAGGGGAGGGTCCTGCTTCCTCTCCCTGCTCCCCCTCCCCTAGTTCTTGCCCAGTCCCTGGTTCATCTCGGTCATCCCGCTCTAGGAATGCTTTGTAGCAGATATTGTCCTTGGGGGAGATCATTTTCCACTTTCTACGCCTTTCCCAGTAGTTTTAGGGTTTCCCTGCTTAAGCCCTTGGCTTGGTGCATCCCAGAGTTCTTCAAGGGTTTCCTACATGTTTTTGGGATCCCTTCCCCGATCTCCCTTAGGCTTTCCCCTAGGGTTTTTTGCAATTTTTTCCTTGGATCCGGTTCCTAAGGCCTCCTCGGTCGATGGTGGTGGCAGGTTGGGTTTTCGACTACTTCTTGGTGCATCTTGTGAGGTCCTCACTACTTCGGGGTTGGTCTTGGGGGGCCAGTTTCCTCTTTTGCCAGTGACTCCTCTCTAGGATGCCTATGGTTGTTGTTGGTCTTGTCCCTGTGGGTAGGGCCCTTTTCGATTTCCTGTTAAGAGGCTTCTTGTTGTATCTACGTTTTGGTGGATACCCAGGGCATTTGTTAGCCTTTGGGGGTGGGCCTCTTCCTCTACCTGGGTTGTTCCTAGTCCCAATTCCCTGAAGCTTTTCCCGAGCAAGTATGGGGGGTTCTTGGTCCTTTCTTCTGGGTTTATTAGGGTTTTTGTTGCATATCTTGATCTTGGGGGGGACCCGTGATCAGTGTGTGCAGACCATGAATCCCCCAGGTTAGGCTCCCGAGGATCCCATCTTTGTGCTTGTTACCGCTTCTCGCCTAGGATCCTCAGGTTTTTCGTTTCAGTTCTTGTGCGAGGGCTTCTACCTTCTGGTCCTACTTCTTGGTGGACTCTCAAAGCATGTTCTTGGCCTTGGGGGTGGGCCTCCTCCTGTTCCTGAGTGGTTCCCAGTCCTAGTTCCAATTCCCTAGATCTGTTCGTGAGCGAGGATGGTGGTTCTTGGGCCTTCGCTGGAGTGGTGGGGGCTTTCTTCTGTATTATTTGTTATGGGGTTGGAGATCAGTGCGTTTGCAGTTGTGGTCTCTCTTTCCTCCTTAAATTTTGGCTTTCGGGGATCCTTTCTTTGCGCTTGTTGCTATTGTCCCTGGATCCTTCCGGCTTTCTTATATTTCACCTTGTTGTGCACGGGGATATCTTGGCCTGTAGATATCCCCAGTAGTGTTGTTCCACTTTACAGGCTCAAGCGGAGGCTTCCCATTGTTTTTCTTTGAGGATCTTGATGTCATTTCCCAGGTTGTCCCATTGTTGCGCCCTGGACTGTATCTCGTTGTTGCTGGTTGCTTAGCTCGCGCGATTGCTTGCTGCTCTGCTACACCCTTGGGTGCATCCCAAGCCATCCTTGGGTGGAGATCCTCTCCAAATTTCTAAAGTTAGATTTCCTACTTCTGGTTTTCGGGTAGGATATATGGTTTTAGGTCAAATCCTTTTTTGTTGGTTTTCCCGTTGGGCGAGATTTTCTAAACCTGTTGGTTTTCTCACTACGCGAGATTTTTCAAATTCATTTTTTGTTGGTTTTCCCGCTGGGCGGGTTTCTCCACACCTGCTGGTTTTCTCGCTGGACGAAATTTTCCAAACCTGTTGGTTTTCTCGCTGGGCAAGATTTACAATGTGGTGGTTTTCGGCTGCTTCCCGCTGGGGGGATTTACAATGTGGTGGTTTTCGGTTGCTTCCCGTTGGGCGGGATTTACAATGTGGTGGTTTTTCAACTGCTTCCCGCTGGGCGGGATTTACAATGTGGTGGTTTCCGACGGCTTCCTACTGGGCGGGATTTACAATGTGGTGGTTTTCGGCTGCTTCCCGCTGGGCGAGATTTTCAAATTTGTCTTCCTACATGTTTTCTAGCTAGGCGAGATTTTCAAAGTTGTCTTCCTACATGTTTTCCCGCTAGGCGAGATTTTTCAAAATTGGCGGTTTCCCGTTGGGCAGGTTTTTTCAAACTGTTTGTTTCCTGCTGGACGAGATTTTTCAAATTGATTGTTTTTGACCTTTGGCTTGGTCGGTTGACCTATTGTAAAAAGGTTTTGGGCCCTTTCAAAACCTACTTTCAATATAATTTTAACCTACAAAAAAAAAAATTCCCTCTAAGTTTTATTTTTCTCCTCTAAATGCTGTTTTACTCTTTATTTTTACTTTGTAGGACTTCCTCTCTTTTTTTATTCTCATCATCATTTTCGTTTTTATCCATCTCTGTATTTTTTTACACTATTCAACAAGACTTATCATTTATAGTTTTGTCTTGGTATGAAGGATTCAAAGTGCAAGGAATAACCTCAAAAGCACTTTCTATATTATGATGCCCTAGAAACCTTAAATCGCAAAGCCGCTCCTCCATAACAATTACCTTCTTGTATTGCCCTAGAAACACTAAGTGCTATAAATTTCGTCCATTCTCATTTCCTTAATACATTACTCTTGAAAACTTACACTGCAAGGGACAACCTTTACACCGTTTTCATTTCTATTACTAGGGGAGGATTCCATGCTACTTGACAAAAATGAAGACAATTTATCTCGAATAAACTTAACCTCTTCTATTATCTTTAATTTATAAATTTTCTCCACATCTTCCTTTGCAATTTTAATTTTTTTTTAATTTGAACTTGCCTTGTATTTCTTCTAATGGTTGATGTGAGTGAATTATGGTGGTCTTTTCCATATGATGTTATAGATAGATTTTTTTGACATTTTTGTTTGGAGTGGAATATACTTAATCTAATTCATTTTCTATTAATTCATATTTAATCTTAATACATTATGGTAAAAAAATTAAAATATCTCTATCAATACATTATGGGAAGATTTTGAACCTTGAACCTTTCAAAAAGAAGCCAAAGCCTTAACCACTAGACTTTTACAAAGTAATAAAGTGTCAAATAATTTAGCAATTTATTACAATCTGTCTTCTGGATGTGTTGTGGTTTGAACCTTAAACCTCTCCAAAAAGAGGCTAAAGCCTTAACCATTATATTATCCTTATCGAACTAAGGAATGTTAGGGCAGCTAACTGGCACAAACTTGGTCGTTACTATCCATCCTATCCCTTTTGGGTAAGTTATGGTTTGAACCTTTCCCTTTTGGGTAAGTTATGGTTTGAACCTTGGACCTCGTCAAAAAAAAAATCAAAGTCCTAACCATTGCATTGTCTTTATCGAACTAAGGAAATGTTAAGATAAAGCAAAGATTTTTATGAAAAACCCTCATCCTCTTATACGGAAATTTAAACTTAATCTATTAAATGAAAAAACAAAACTTACACACCGTATCTCCCCTTAAACAACGTAAAGTTTATAAATTTAAGTTTTTTAAAGGAAAAGATAAGCACTATAAATAAAACGATCTATATTGATAGTGACTAACAAGAAAATACTCTGAAACTAATCAATCCACGTAAGTACACACGAAGACAAAAACTATGATATTTAACATATTCGCACGTGTCCATGTCCTTCCAAGTGGGGGCACACCAAACAACTCCGTTGTAGGGTCGCCCTTGAGAGTTAGGAAGAGATTTGTTTTTATTTGAATTTCTATTCTTGGTGTTGGACATTATCATTGAGTGTACTATTACATTGATTTCTTTTAATTTTATTTTAATTTATTTAATATTTTCAAAGGTGTACAAATTATGTTTAAATTTTAATTTTTTCAAATTAAGATTATATTAATTTATAAATTGAAACATTATAATATTATGGTGTTAATAATATTTACCATTTACAAAAATAAATGAGGTGGATAAGGAGTAAAGTATCCATAATTGAATATATATAAGAATAGAAGCTTTTGGCAACAAAAAATATTAGCAGGCAGTTGCCCTAGTGACTAAGATGATGGTTGTTTCTCAAGTGGTCTTGTGTTCAAACCCTTTTAGGGTGGTTGTTGACTAAGATGATGGTTGTTTCTTAAGTGGTCTTGTGTTCAAACCCTTTTAGGGTGGTTGTTGATGTAATTTGTAAACGTTCTCATAAAAAAATTATTATATCTATATCTTGTTACAATACACCAAATATTAGCATTTATTTGTGGGAGAATTTGTTATATGGAAAAATTATGGGCATGTAAAAATACTCAAAAACTCTTCAAAAGTCTTCAAAGAAGAAACATGAACCTGCAAAAATCTATCTATAACATTATATGGAAAATACCACTATAATTCACTCACATCAACCATTAGAAGAAACACAAGGCAAGTTCAAATTAAAAAAAAAATTAAAATTGCAAAGGAAGATGAGGAAAAAATTTATAAATTAAAGATGATAGAAGAGGTTAAGTTTATTTAAGATAAATTGTCTTCATTTTTATCAAGTAGCATGGAATCCTCTCCTAGTAATAGAAATGAAAGCGGTGTAGAGGTTATCCCTTGCACTTTAAGTTTTCAAGAGTAGTGTATTAAGGAAATGAGAATGGATGAAATTTATAGCAATTAGTGTTTTTAAGGCAATACAAGAAAGTAACTTGTATGGAGGAGCGGCTTTGGGATTTAAGGTTTCTAGGGCATCATAATAAAGAAAGTGCTTTTGAGGTTATTCCTTGCACTTTGAATCTTTCGTACCAAGCCAAACCTATAAATGATAAGTCTTACTTAATAGTATAAAAAAATAAAGAAATGGATAAAAACGAAAATAATGATGGAAATAAAAAAAAGAGAGGAAATCCTAGAACAAAGAGAAATACAAAGCATAGAAGGATATTGATATGGAAAAGAAAAGTAAATATTACAAATGTTAACACAAAGTGCGCTAAACCTACATATAAAAAGTGGACTATGAAAATAATATCTTAGCGCTTCCAAGGGCTAGGTGGATTGATAATTGTCTGTTTGGTTTGGCACTTACCAAGAAGAGACCTAGGTTCAACCTTTGGAGGCATGTTTGTTGCAAAGGTAGTAGTTTGACCTAAATCTTCTAAGTCTACGTCAGATTGATGGTCCCTCTTATGCTAGGTCATCAACAACGACGTGGTGTAGGCTTGTTGAGAGTAGCCCCTATGGTTTGAACCTTACATTTGATAGTTACTAAAAAATAGTGTGATGTAACCAACTCCTCTATATATAAATAATAATAGAAATAATAATATCATCATTGTTGGTAGTAGTTCCTATAGTTTAAACCTTACAGTTGATAGTTACTAAAAAATAATGTGATGCAACCAACTCCCTTATATATAAATAATAATAATAATTTGATAAAATATAAAAAAATTAGATAATTAAAAATATAAAAAAATTGAAATATTATTATGGACATATGGAAGGTCGCCGTTGGTCGACTAACAAGACAAAACTATGAAACTAATAAATGCACGCAACTATACACCAAGACTTTACCATATTCACAAGAGTACTTGTCCTTCCAGTGGGGGCACACGAAACTACTGGGTTGTGGGGGTACCCTAAAGGCTAGAAAGAGACGTGTTTTTATTTGGACTTATATTCTTCGTGCTCGACATTATTATTGAGTGTACTATTACATTGAGCTCGGCACTTATTTGAATTTTATTTTAATTTATCTAATATTTTCAAAGATAATAAGGTGCACAAATGGAAAAAGGAAAAGTAAGATAACTTGTGTTTCCAATTATCAGCCAATTTTTAGACCTTTTATTGCTTTGTAAAAAAAATTAACATAATAGCTATATATTTTTGGGTGAAGTTATCCACATCAAGGATAATGTGGAATGTTGAGGAGATTTCAACCTTTAAACCTTTGATGACCAACATTTTATGATTTTTCGATTCCTAATGGTTTTTATGATAATTTGTTTTGTTATATATTTTTATAAGGATACTTCAAAAGTATATTATCTCATTTTATCTTAATAATATGAGTTCAAATCATATAAAGGAAGATCTGCTTCGAGGGAATGTGGCCCCAATTATGCTGTATATTGTGTTTTAAAAAAAATCTAATTATATGAATTTAATTAAATATATATTTTCAGTTTTTATTAAGAAATCTCACTTTACAATTAATATAGTTAAGACTTATGCAATCTGGTATGGGCTTAAAGTGAAGATTTTAGAATTCTAAATAGAAGGTGTATAGGGTTAAGATTATACAATATGCTATGATAATTGAAGTATGGTGGAATATATATATATTTTTTTTGGTAAGTTTAGAGAATATCATTAAAAGGGTTTTAACTGGGTCCCTTTCCCAGATTTACATCAAAAATGCGTACATAACTCCCACAGAGAAGGATAGTGATAAACCAACACAGGGAACAAAATTGTGACCACCCATTGCACATAACCAACAAAACCGAAAGACCCACAATACAATACTTAAACCATCAGACATTAACTGACCAAAAACCGGTGCACGGGGGCAGGATCCCACTAGACTCCCAAAAGGAAAGGTTAGCCCCAAGCTACGGGTCAACATCAACGATGGACCTCATCAGATATTCGCGCTTGAAAGACTCATGATAATCGGAGCTAGGAGACTTGTCATGATCCAGAGCCAATTATGGTATGTCTATCGTGGGATTTCGAGAGCGCCAACCGAAGGACATCTGGCGGAAAGGAGTGGTGCCACACCTCCAACGAACGTTTACCCAAGCCAATATTTGCCAACCTGTCAGCAATCCTATTCGCCTCCCTGAACACGTGATTGGTTTCCACTTGGCTGTGTCTGCAAAGGAGGGCCCGACATTCGTTGATCAGAGTTCTAATGTTCCACGGGGGGTCCTTGTTAGAAGTCAAGTAGCCAATGACGATGGCAGAATCACCTTCGATGTGGAGCCCAGAACGATGGTGCTTGGTTAGCTGGAGGCCACGCCACAGAGCCCAGGCCTCGGCCACATTGTTGGTCTTGTGGTGGAGGTTCTCTGCAAAAGCAAGAATAATGGAGCCATTATGATCCCTCACAACACCTCCCGCAGCAGCCAATCCAGGATTTCCCTTGGAAGCACCATCGAAATTGAGTTTGATCCAACCTGCCAGGGGGGATGCCAAAAGGCTGTGGAACGGGGATGGGGGGCAGGGGTGTCCCACTTGGGGATGGGGATGCCGAGGGAGGTGAGGATGGAGACTTCCACGGGGCTAAGGGGAGCACAGACCCAGGGGATGAGCTGGAAATTCTCGATGGCAAAGGTCAGGGATTTGATGGCGGTCGAAATAGGGTCAATGGAGGTCTCTGTAAAGACTCGACGATTGCGTTCGAGCCAAACTTGCCAAACAAAGTGATGGAGGCAAATCTTCCATAGAAAGGCAAGCTTGGGGTGACGGAAGGGGGTGGGCCACTGGGCGAAGAGTTGCAACAGGGAATTGGGACGGACCCACTGTATCTGGAAGGAGGAGTTCAAGAAGTCTAGGCCCTCTCTAGTGAACGAGCAATCCACGAACAGATGGTTAACCGATTCCCAAGCAGATAAACACAGGTGACATCTGTTGGGGACAGGGATCCCTCTTTTCATCAAATTGTCAGTGGTGAGCGCCTTATTCTGGATAGCAATCCACACAAAAAACCCAATCTTTGGGATGAGATGCTTGATCCAAACTGCAGCAGGGGGAAAGGACGTTCTGGGAGCATCCCTAATGAGAGAGAACGCGGACTTGACAGAAAACTCACCACTGTCGGTCTTGGCCCAAATCATACGGTCGCGTGAAGCAACAGTGGGAATAAGGACGGTTCTTAACAATTCGGATAACCGGATGCCGGCCCTGCCTGGGAAGCTCCTCCATTGATTTTGGTCGTCAATGTAATCTTTCACTCTTCGACCCCAAACTCTCTCAGAGTCTTGACGTAACACGAAAAAATAGGGGTAGTCATTGAGGGGTTTTTCTTTGATCCAAATGTCGTCCCAGAAGCTAATAGATGAACCATCCCCTAACAGCCATCTGATTCCTTTGGAGACGAGGGGTCTGGCGTGGAGAACTGCTTTCCAGAAGGCCGACCCATTGGAAGGGATGTTGCTATCTAGCAATGAGCTGTGCTGTAAGTACTTATCATGAATCATGGAAACCCACTCCACATTGAAGTTGGTGAGCACCTTCCACGTTTGTTTAGCCATCAAGGCAAGATTCATATCAGTCGACCTTCTCAATCCAAGGCCTCCAAGAGCCTTAGGTTGACACACCTTTTCCCACCTAACCAGATGAAACTTGCAAGAATTTTCAGGCCCACGCCACAGGAAGGATCTCTGAATTTGCTCGATCTTGGAGTGCACCGAAACAGGAGCTTTGAAAATTGACATAAAATAGACGGGGATGCTTTGGAGAACCGCCATAGTGAGCGTGGACTTAGCAGCTTGGGAGAGAAGGGAGCCTTTCCAAGCGGCTAATTTACGCCTGATTCTGTCAACAACCCCATCCCACATAGCAGCCTTGGGGCTTTTGGTGAAGAGTGGGAGGCCCAAATAGGTCGTGGGAAGATCTCCAATGGAACATTGAAGGGTGCGAGCAATCTTTCGTTGTCTGGGACCCGGAGTGTGGAGAAAATAACAGCTACTTTTCATGAAATTAATCTCCTGGCCCGCAGCAGAAGCAAAGGTGTCAAGGATCCGCTTGATGCGTTTGGCTTGAGGGACAGAAGCCAGAGTTGCAATGATAGTATCGTCCACGAACTGTTGGTGGGACAAGGGGGAGAGCGTGAAGACGATTGGAGCCCAGAAATACCCCGATCAGTGACAGCATTTTTGATAGCTCTTCCCAGGGATTCAGCTAGAATGATGAAGAGGAAAGGGGACAAGGGGTCACCCTGACGAATTCCCCTGGAGCTTGGAAAGTAGCCAGCCGCCGACCCATTTACTAACACAGAGAACCAAGGGGCTGAAATGCAGCTTTTGATGAGAGTAATCCAGTCCTTGTGAAACCCGAATTTGTCCATGACTTTTAGCAGAAAGTCCCTGTCAACCCTGTCGAAGGCTTTGCTGATGTCTAGTTTGATAAACATGGCAGCTTTCTTATTGCAGTGGGAGGAGTGAAGGGATTCATGGAGGGAGATGATACTGTCAGTAATGGACCGCCCTTGGACAGAACTCCCTTGGCATGGGTCAATGATGGATGGGAGGATTTGCTTGAGCCTTTGAGCCAGGGATTTGGTTAAGATTTTATAAATAATGTTGCAAAGGCTGATAGGTCGAAAGTCATTCATGGATTTGCAGTGGGGGCTCTTAGGAATCAAAGCAATGAAAGTGGAGTTGGTCCCTCGGGGAATGATTTTAGTGTGCTGCATCTCTCGAATGGCACAGACGACCTCGTCCCCGATCACCTCCCAAAAGGTTTGGAAGAAGCGGGGAGGAAACCCATCGGGCCCGGGGGCTTTGTCGCCCTTCATGGCGAAGAGGGCATCTCTGATTTCTTTGGCCTCCAAAGGTTGAGTCAAAAACTGGTTCATCTCCGGGGTGATGAGAGTGGGAATGTTGCTGAGGAGGGAGGCTTGGGCGGGCCCATCATGGGGAAGCTCAGAATTCAGCAAGTTGTTGAAGAAGGAGGAGGCTTCATGGCGAATCCTGACAATGTCCTGGGTGGCGGTGCCATCAGCGAGAAGGAGCTCCTTGATTTTGTTTGTACTTCTATTGCGGAGGGTGGATGCATGAAAAAAACTGGTGTTGGCATCCCCTTCCTTGAGCCACAGAGCCCGAGATTTCTGCCTCCAGAAGGTTTCTTCTTTGGCTAAGATGTTGTGGTGCTCGAAAAGTAGGTGTTTTTCCTCATCCCTCAACTCAGGGGTCCACTGCTCATGCTGACCCAGGTGATCCAGCTGCAAGAGGCGGGCAGAGATTTCCTTTTTGGCTTTGAAAATGTCCCCAAACACTTCCCTGTTC
The DNA here is from genome assembly GCA_028583015.1 of Wollemia nobilis. Lineage (NCBI taxonomy): Eukaryota > Viridiplantae > Streptophyta > Pinopsida > Araucariales > Araucariaceae > Wollemia > Wollemia nobilis. The sequence goes on from JAQPPZ010016895.1 coordinate 5,181,082, forward strand.
CAGATTTTGAGGCCTTCTTTGATGATTTTCAGTTTCTGAGACACACGGGAGATGGCTGACCCATGGACAGGGGTGGACCACCATTCTTGAATCTTCAGCTTTAGCTCCGGATGGAGAATCCACATGCTTTCGAACCGAAAGGGGGTCTTAAAGGAAGGGGCTTTATTGGACTCAAGAAGAAGAGGGGAGTGATCTGAGCCAATGCGCGAAAGGGGAATGAGGGAGGTGTCACCAAACAAGGGAATAGCTTGCTGGGATAGGAAGAAACGATCCAACTTGACTTGAATGTGGTCCACTCCAACTCTTCTGTTACTCCATGTGAATTGATGTCCTCGGAGTTGAATGTCCATGAGCTCATTATCACGAACAAAGTTTTGGAAGTCACTGATGCTTTTAGCCGACAAACTGGTTCCTCCTATATTTTTCGCCGCACAAAGGGGGGAATTGAAATCTCCGGCCACCATCCATGGGAGGTTAGAGACCGCGCTCTTCATGAGAGACAGGGAGGCCCACATGTTGTTTCTGTCCATAGGATTGTTGGGAGCATAGATGTTGGAGAGAACCCACGTGAATTTGTTTTCCTTGCAGTAGAACGCCATGTTTAGGGATCTGCTAGAGTAGGATATGATTCTTCCTTCAACAACTTCTGGGTTCCACATACACAGAAGGCCTCCTGCAGTTCCTTCAGCTGGAGATGCTGCCCATTGACCTTTTTTCCAGATCTTAGGGGCAATGCTAGTGGTTCTGTCATCATCAATCTTTGTTTCCTGTAGGAGAAGAATAGATGGATTGTGATCTTTCCTTATGGATCGAGCTAACCTTTGTTTGCTCCTGCTATTGAGGCCCCTAATGTTCCATGAAAGGATCTTCATCTAGACGATTTGGGGGGTTTTTTGCCTCCTTTGTTGAGGGTGGGAGGAGGTTTGGAACTTCTGCTATCATCTCTCTGTTGATTGAAAAGGGTTTCAGGCAAGGTTAGTTGCCTTCCATCAGCCACTTGGTCGTCAGCCTCTTTCCTGATTAGCTCGTTGTTAGGGGGTCTCCCTCTTTTTCTTTCAGCACCAGAGTCCACCAAGCCTTTTTTGCTTCTAGTGATGATGGGAGGGGGTTGGTCCGAGGAGTCCGAGTCCGAACCCGAGGGAGAAAGGGGATCCTCAACAGGCATGCCTGAAGAGGGGGAGGGGTTAGGAGTAAGCAAGGGTTCTACAGAGGGGGAAGGATCGGTAAAGGTTGAAGGGATAGGCCGAGGGGAACCTAATGCAGAAGGTAACGGGGATGACAGACCTAGGGACGAGGGGTTGGGTGCGGGGAGAGATTCAGGGAAGAGGATCTCATCCTCCGAAGATAGAAGAGGACCGAACTTATTAGGAAAGGCAAACATGGAGCATACCTGATCAGGGTGTGCAGAAGAAGAGGGAACGGAAGACTGCTACGGACCATTTTGAAACGCTTTCCCGCTGCTGATCGCCGATTTTGACGGACGATCACTGCGCCTTGGATGGAGGAGCTCCTTGCTCTGAGTTGGTCGTTGAGGCTTGAGGGAAGGACACTACGAGCGGAGGTGGCCCTGAGAATTGCATTCGATACAAAAGGGGGGTTTGTTTTCGTATTCGATAGCCTGGCACCAACTGAAATCGCCATAGATGAGATTGACACGAGTGGGGAGCTTGGACGCAAGATTGGCGTTGACACAAATGCGGGCACAAGCCATGCGAGATCGGGCTTTCGTTGCAGGGTCTAGGGCCACCGTTTTCCCAATGTAGTCGCCAATCCAACGGAGAATGTCTTCATGGTAGAAATGGATGGGAAGCTCCGAGAGACGAACCCATATAGGCACGAAATTGATGTCCTACGTGCTAGGGCAAAAATCTTCACCCCATTTCCTTAAAAACAAGCTTTTCCTGCCAAAGAACCAGGGGCCTCCGGTCAAGATGCGATCATGGTCCTCTTGGTTATTCAAACAGATCAAGAAAAAACCTCTGGTAAGGGCCACCAGCTGGAGATCTCCGAGCACACGCCATTTGAAGCCAGCCCATTTTCGGATGGACTCCATATCGGGACGCCCTCCAAGAAATTTGCCCACGAGGGAAAGAGATTCGAGGGAAAGCTTTTCCTTCCTTCGGGGGGGCCGGGAGGACCAAGTTCTCACCATCCACGACAGGTCGAACAGGATCAGAGGCGGGAAGGGGTCGGTGGAGGCCCACAACCTTTTGCAGGTACGACACTGCAGAAGTCCCTCCCGGGTCGGGCCCAAAGGGTGGGCCATCCGGGGAATCTCCCCAGGCTCCAACGCGACAGCGGAGGGAGCATCGGGCGAAGGCCCACCAGCAGCAGGCCGACAGGCAGGGGCGGGGGCGAAGGACGCAGGGCACGCAGAAGGAGCGGGAAGCATTTTTCAAGAGCTCTCAAAGTATGGTGGAATATTAGTTTTACGTTTATAAAAAATTGTTTTATATAACCTATGTCCCTTTAACACTAAAATTTAATTTATTTTTTTATTTTTAACCTTTTTATCAACATTAATCTATGTAGATCCAAACATTCTATGTGTTAGACTTCATCCTCACAACTAAGTTCAAATAAGTTGATAAGATTTTGATCCTTCTAAATATAGTTAATAAATAATTTGATTGTTTGTTTATTTCTACTAGAGAAGTTAACATTTTAGTCTAAGTCACAAGTTCAATCTATACTAGAGAAGTTGACATTTTAGTCTAAGTCACAAGTTCAATCTATACTAGAGAAGTTGATATTTTAGTCTAAGTCACAAGTTCAATCTATGCTATAGATTTCTCTTTCAAAAAGAGATCCTTATTATTTTAAGTGTTTGTTCATTGGAATTATACCTTGGATTATGATGTAGAATATTTTATTTTTAGTATCTTATTCCAAAGCTACAGGCAAATAAAATAAATAAAATCAAATATTAAAAATACACTAATAGAAATATAAAATAAGCAATTAAGGTATATAAATAATACTACTAATAAAAATCAAATAAAATTAATTTAATTAAATAAATATTGATCATGTATGCATAATATTTATGTTATTATAATATTATGATATGAACATATGAATAAAACCATTTCAATTCAATATAACTTATTAAAAAAAATTAAAAATTAAATTGTTTTAAAGTTTAACTTATCTAACTTTTAAAAAAGAAATAATGAACTTAATGTTGGACCCTAAATTATTTAAAATCATTTCATAGATATTTAAAAATTTAATTTAGAAGCATCGTACAAATTATGAAATGTCACACGACTTGTTTATTTAAAATAATATCTAATTTAAAGTGGTAGTGCTTGCCAGGAGTGATAGCGCGAGTTAAGAGAGGTATGTTAGGTGGTATGGAAGGAAAGTTAAATTAAAAAATCTTAATAGGAAGTCGCATGGTCGAGAGAAAATGCAAGTCAAATATGAGTTCCACTGGATAACATTAAAGGAAAGTCATATTTAAAAGCTTTAATAGAAAGTTAAGATGTTTTAATTGAAGATAAGAGGAAGAGTGAATATATTACAAATTTGATTGAAACAACAAATGTTACACCATAAGTGATTTATTAAGGATGAAATGATCGAGCATGATAGGATAGTTCTTAAAAGTAGAAGGTTAATATATAAGTCCATAAATATTGGCCACAGTTTTTTAAGATTCAAAATTGGATCAAGTGGAAGTGCAAATTGAATTCAAAAATCACGGATAAAATAATGGGTATTGGTCCATGGTTTAGGGGAGAGATATCTTTTATTTAAGACCATGGAGTGAAAAAATTTCAATTGAAACAAAAACTTTTAAATTGCTTTTGACATGGGTTAGATTTTTTGAACTTCTATATTAGCTCATCAATAAATATGTTTTAAAGAATATTAAAAATATCCTAGAGGAATTTATTAAAAAGGTATCAACTACTTAGGAGCAAAAGCATGCTTTTGGAAGGATCGGTGGGTGACAGCTGAGGAGTTATCCTAGAATCCTCGTTTGGCTAGGATTCAAGAGCACATGGAGCAGCATATTGGGAAGAAGGTTGCAAATTATATGTGGCAGGATATAAATATCAACAGGTGGAAACACATCAGAGTACAAGGTTTTGAAGCGGAGTCTGAAGAGCTTTATAACATTTTAACTCAACAAATTGTTCCCTCTGGAGAGGATGAAGAACACATTGTTTGGGATGAGACTGAAAGTGGTGACTTCACAGTTAAGTCTGCCTATAATTTGCTTCTCAATGTGGAAGGTCAACAATTTCAACCGAATTTGGTTTGGATCAAAGGCTTAATTCCTAAAATATCCTTTTTTTCATGGCTGGTGATTTAAGGAAAAATCCTCACTATGGACAATATGTTATCCAAAGGTATGGTTATTGCTAACCGTTGCTACATGTGCAGGGCAGGATGGGAGACAACCCAACACTTGTTTCTGGAGTGTCCGGTAGCGGAGTCCATCCTAGATGAACTTTTCCAAGCCTTTAGGATCTCGTGGGTTAAGCCTGCTCTTATATCCGAAGTGTTCCATCAATGGCCTCAACCCTTTGTTAGCCTAAAACTTAAGTACCTATGGAAAATCTGTTGGCATCATTTTCTCTAGCAGATTTGGCTAGAAAGGAACCATAGAGCCTTTAAGGATACCATTCACAACCCAAAAACCATCCTCAACAGGATTATTGTCTTTGCAAAAGAAAACCTTAGCACCTTAGTGGATGAGAACCACTCAATTCTTCCCTAAGAAAAATAATTACCTCGGGCCTTAGGTATTGAGGACAAACCTTCCATTCCTTTGCCCAATCCTAGAAATGAGATTTCTTGGGAGCCACCCCCCCAGGGTTGGTTTAAACTAAATTTTGATGGTGTAGCCAAGGAGAACTCGGGAAGAGCTGGAGTTGGGGGAATAATCAGGGATCATCAAGGGAATCTGGTCAAGGCCTTCGCTGAACCATTGGGAATCATAACTAATAACAAAGCATAAGCTAGAGCCCTTTGGAGAGGGTTGCAAGTAGCCTAAGCAACTCAAGGTAACTTGATGATTGAAGGTGATTCTATGAACATCATCAACCTGTTAACCAATGGCAAAAAACCTCCATGGAGAATCGAGGGAGTCATCCATGAAGTGAGGATCCTTTTGCGACAAGACAAAACAGGAGGGCTTGTCACGTGTACCGTGAGGCCAACAAGTCAGCTGACAAATTAGCCAACATAGGTGTTGATGTTGGTAGTTTGGTGACATGGACACAAGGTGTGCCACGTGAAGTGGAAAACATTATTAGTCATGAAAAGAAACCTACCCGTTAAGGAGAAATATGAATGGGTGTTCTTTCCCCATGGAGCTGGTAATAACTATGGGGTTTCCCTCTAAATCATACCAAATTGGAAATGAAGGTAACAGGGTGTAAGCCTTGGAAGATTTCGACAGAGAATAGGAAATGGGCAAGCAACAGGTTTCACAAGTGTAAAGTTCCAAACTTCAATTCCTGTCAATGTAAGTAATGTTTACAGTTATGTTTAGGTATGGGTGTGCCTTGTTAGTAAGGTGTTGTAAGGGTTTCAACACAAGTTCTGGTAAGAAAGTTTCAAGGATGACTAGGATCTACAATCTCAGTAGAAGGCTAGATATTGTAATAGGTTTTGGGTTAACCTGCAAAACCCGGTAATTAATGAAGACTTTTATTTACCAAAAAAAAACATGCTATTAATACTTGGATATGTGTTACTATGGACATTTCAAATTCTTTGCCACAATATATTAATGATCAAATATGAATCAATAGAAAAATTAATAGAAGCTAGATTAGATTAAGTATATTCCACTCCAAAAGAAGAGGGGAAAACAGCGTATCTATAACATCATATGAAAAAGACCACCATAATTCACTAAGATTAACCATTATATTTTTTTTTTTGGTTACGTAGAGGAGTTGGATTAACCATTAGATGAAACAAAGAAGAAGGATATATGGATGAGAAAGTTCAAATTCAAAGAAAATTAAAGTTGCGAAGGAAGATGAGAAGAAAATTTCTTAATTAAAGATGATAAAAGAAATCAAGTTTATTCCAAATAAATTGTCTTCATTTTTTTCAAGTAGTATAGAATTCTCTCCTAGCAATAGAAATGAAAGCAGTGTAAAGGTTATCCCTTGCACTTTAGGTTTTCAAGAGTAGTGTATTAAGGAAATGAGAACGAAGGAAATTTATTGTAATTTATAGTAATTCAATGTTTTTAGAGCAACACAAAAAGGTAATTATTATGGGAAGTGACCTTGCACTTTAAGGTTTCTAGGGCATCATAAAGAAGAAAGTGATTTTGAAGTTATTCCATCATCATAAAGAAAAAAATGTTTTTAAGGTTATTCTTGCGCTTTTAAGATGAATAAAAATAAAAGTGATGATGAGAATAAAAAAAAAAAAGGACACCCTACAAAATAAAAACAAAGAGAAAAACAAACTTAAAGGAATATTGATATAGATGCCCTTTGAGCGGGTTATATTTTTCATGATTTAAATATAGATATTTGAATAAAAATTTAACATTTCCACAGGAACAAAAGATTATGCATGTTTTTTAATCAAAATATTTTTTAAGTAATTTTTTTTTCTAAACCTTATCTTTTTAGATAAAGACGACTAACGACTCTTTAACAAATCGAATCCACCCATCCCTTGAGAATTGAAATATTGAATCCACTTATCCCTTGAGAATTGAAATAATGATTACATAAAATGTTACTATCAAATACAATTGAAAAATAAAATAAGCATAGCTTTCTACTTTACAAGGGATTATGGTTGGGAAGAAAGACTGCCACAAAGGTTTCTTACACTAATTTAACAAAAAAAAAAATAATAATCTTAAAAAAAACTCGAATTTACACATAATTTTACACTTTATCACAATATTCTTATAAATAAAATAAAATATTTGGATCAATTTTGATATTCCCTTCTTCAATGGATGGTGACTTACGTCAAGGAAAAAAACAAAAGTCAGTTGGAAAATGTCGTTAGTGTTAGTGTTAGTGAATGATAGAAGAAGATGGAATGTCTTTTTAGCCCATTGGTGAAGGTGAACGCTATGAAGATTATTTTGTACCTTTCAAAGAAAATCTTCCATTTTCGTGTATGTTTCTCATGATTATTTTGTACCTTCTTAAACTTAAGTTCTCTTAAAGTTCTTTTTGATCTTCAATGGATGAGTTTTAGTGTTTTCTTAGATGCACAAAGATAGTTTGGTAGAAGGAAAATTTCTTATATAGCTCTATAGTTGAAAGGTAGATGATGAAAAAGGAAAGATAATTTTTTTTTTATAAAAGAGGGTAAAAATTTATTAACTCAGCAAAACATTCATGATACAAAGAAAAAGCAGAAGCTATTCAGACATATCAGCTCTCAATAAAGAAGAGAGAGATTGAGAGCAATCAGAAGAAAGTTGAGACCAATTTTGAACATCCCAACCATCTTGAAACTTAGAAGCCCATTTAGCTAACAAATCCGCTACCCTATTCCACTCCCGAGGAATATGCACAAAAGAAATGAATTCCAAGTGAGCAGAGATATTAAGAATTTTCCGAGCAACCCAACTCAACCGCCAACAACCATGAAGACTATCTCCATAATTTAACAAATTTATAACAATCTGAGAATCAGATTCACAAACAATCCGACGCCAACCCAAAGCATACCCTTGCTCCAAAGCATATAAAATTGCGAGTGCTTCCATGAAGTTATTAGAATGATGTCCCTTAAAGCAAGAGAAAAAAATTGGATAGTACCACTACTATCCCGCCCCACACCACCAATACCAAAATTACCCGGATTACCCCGGAAGATCCATCCGTATTAATCTTCAGCACTCCTGGAGGAGGCGGATTCCATTTTCCAGCCCTCCGCACCCGATTACTCTGACCCATCCGTCTCGCAAGAGACATTAGGACCAGGACCATTAACCATCAAGCCTAATCTTTCCATGATCTGACGTTCCGCATGGTCCACGGGAGAAATAATCTGACATTTTGCGTATACGCTTTCTGGATCATTCGCAAAATCCTCTCGCTGCACTCGGGAAGTAGTTAACTCCTTACCTTGGAAAATCCGACGGTTCCGTTCAAGCCAAATCTGCCAAAAAATGCATGAAGGACCAATACTCCATCCAACTTGTAAAAAGAAAGCCGCTGCAGGCCGCCCCATACTCCTCCAAAAATCAACTATTGATGAAGCATGCGAACAAGGGTGATTCCATACTCCCCACCAATAATGCCAGACTTGTCGAGCAAAGTCACATTGGAGAAGTAAATGCCCAACAGATTCTTCACCTTCCCACGCTTATAGCATAAAGAGGGGCCAAGCAAACCCACGCTTTTGAAAATTATCCCAAGTGAGACAACGATTATGAGTAGCCTGCCACCCATAAAAACTACACTTCGGCCAAATAAACTTATTCCAAACTTGCTTCCACCACGGAACCTCCTCCTCACCAAACCGCTGCCGATCCAAAACACAATAACCAGCAAAGCAACCGAAAAAATCCCTCTATTATCTCTTCCCCATGCTAGCACATCATCCCCGGGTAGAGAAGAGCAGGGACGGCTAGCGAGAATACGGGCCAGCTCTGCCCTCGCATCCATAGTGCCACCAGTAGGCCATTCTCGAGGATCCTTCCACCGGAGACTAACCATCTGACCAAAGGACTTAACAGTTTTGAAATCTGCCACCTTCAACCATCCAACATCCCAAAAGCATTGAGCAAGATCTTGAAGATGTGGAAACTCGCTAAGAAGAGGAGCAAAGCCATCCCAAGAATCCCGCCAAAAAAGAGCCCGAGACCCAAGATAACAAATCCAGTAATAACCCCCGCTAACCAACTCTGCTCCCTTTTTCAAAGTATTCCAAACAAATGATCCTCGACCAGTCAAGCTGTATCGAGGAATCTCTGAACCTTCCACTCCCCTAAGATACTTGTGGGAGATAATCTTGGCCCAAGTTTGCTTCTGATTACTACACCAATGCCAATACAGCTTAGCAGCCAAAGCAGTCCCAGAAAGAGAGCTTAGACGAAGACCCAACCCCCCAGCTTGCTTTGGTCGACAAATAGTCTCCCATTTAACAAGACTCCATTTTGAGGAACCAAGATTGCCAGCCCATAGGAATTGTCTAGAAAGAGAATCCAGGTCATGAAGAAAACTTGCTGGAGCAATCTGAATAAGGCATATATACACCGGTAAAGCCTCGCACAACCGACTTCAAAAGTAATACCCGACCAAAGAAAAGTTAACCATCTATGAGTCCAATGACTAACTCGACTACGAAATTTGTCAAGTATGTTAGTCCAAACCGCCCTAGGTAGAGGACCAACAAAAATGGGAATCCCCAAGTATGTAAGAGGAAGAGTTCCAACCTGAAACCTGAGAATCTGAACAATTCTAGCTTGAACCCTGGGATCTGTATTGAAAAATAAAATAATAGACTTGTGCTCATTAATCTCCTGACCAGAGACAACCAAATACAAGTCCAAAGCATGTCTAAAGTTGGTTGCTTCACAAATAGAGGCTACACCCAAGAGAGCAGTGTCATCAACAAACTGAAGATGGGAAATGGCTGGCCTACTATTCTCCCATTTCCATCCATGAATAAGACCCTGGTGAACCTGATCTTTAAGCCAGCGACCCAGACCTTCAGCCATAATTATAAACAAGTACGGAGATAAAGGATCCCCCTGCCGAAGACCCCGGGAAGCATGAAACAAAGGAGAGGGCTTTCCATTAATTAGGACAGAATATGAGGGAGTTGTAATACAACTCATAATCCACTCAATCCAAGAAGGATCAAATCCAAAGGCCAAGAGGATTTTGTGAAGAAAAGACCATTTCACCCTGTCATAAGCTTTCGCCATATCCAACTTCATAAACATAAACTTATTCTTAGAAGTGCTCATAGAATGGATCGCCTCGGTAGCAATAGCCACTCCATCCAAAATCTATCGACCAGCCACATAGCCACCCTGCTCATCAGAAACAACTCTATCCAGCCAAGGCTTGAGACGCTCCGCAATCAGCTTAGTAATAATTTTATACACCACATTGCAGAGAGCAATAGGCCGAAACTGATCAAAAGAGCTAGCACCCTCCTTTTTAGGAATTAGCATCAAAAAAGTGGAATTCAAAGCTTTCAACAACTGATGGTTGTGAAAGGACTCAAGAACAACCCTCAAAAGATCAGATTTAATAATTTCCCAAAAGTGTTGAAAGAACTCAACAGGGAAGCCGTCAGGCCCTGGAGCTTTCCCAGTCTTCATAAGGAAAACTACCCTTTCTAGTTCATCAATGGAAATAGGTTGAAGAAGGCATGCATTGATCTCTTCTGAAATAATAGAAGGAATACAACGCAAAATAGTATGATCATCAACATGACCCCCACAAAAATCCTCGTAATATAAGGAAGAAAAAAATCGAACAGCTTCCCGAGAGATATCCTGAGAAGCAGACAACTGAATACCTTGAGAAGAAATAATCGAAGAAATACCATTACCGTGTCTTCGAGCCTTAACAGTGTTAAAGAAAAAAGCTGTATTTCGATCTCCTTCTTGTAACCATTCCACCCTGGCCTTTTGCTTCCAGAAAATCTCTTCCCGAAGCTCCCACTCTTGAAGTTCATGCAAAGCTTCAGACTCCTCCTGCAAATTCTCGCTCTGTTAACCCATGATCTCTGATATGTCTGGTGATAACATCAAGCCTTCTTTGGGCCAAAGTTTTAGCCTGAAATAGATTCCCGAAACACTGCCTGTTCCACTTTTTGAGTTGATATTTCACAAATTGGAGTCTTTTAACAAAAGAGTACATAGCAGTACCGTGGGAAGGACAGCCCTGACTCCACCAGACTTTCATCAACTCGTACAAAGAGGGATCCCTAAGCCACATTAACTGGAATTTAAAACTTGGATGATGATCCATTTCTTGCCGAGAGATAACAAGTTTAATAGGCCAGTGGTCTGATCCCCTCCAATCAAGAATCGTTGAGTTAGTAACCCAAGAATTGCTAATCCAAAATGAAGAAGTAAGAAACCTGTCCAACCTCTCAGAGATCGAGTTAGAACCACACCGCTTATTCGTCCAAGTGAACACACCATTCTTTGGCTTAATATCCACCAGATTAAGAAGCTGAATATTATCATTAAGGAGTCTAGAGGCAGGCCCCAAAGTACCCACACCACCCCTCTTCTCATCAATACTAGATACAACATTAAAATCTCCAACCATAATCCAAGGATAGAATGGAACCAAGGCTCGAACACTTTGAATATGATTCCACAGCAGCACCTTCCCAGCAAGATCCGAGGGGGCATAAATGTTAGTGAACAAAACCACTTCTCCGCACTCATGGCAAGAAGCTATCATAGAAAGAGATGACTTATTCGATACCCACCAAAGAGGAGTAAGCTTCTACGGATTCCAAAGGCTGACAAGCCCCCCAACACTACCCACAGCCCCAACACACTGACAAAGACCTCGAGGCCGTAGTTTAGAAGCAATACTAAATAGACCCTCCACCGATAATTTAGATTCTTGAAGAAAAACAACATCCGGCTTATGTGCCTGAACCAAATCCCGAATAGCTTTTTGACGAGGTAAGCTATTCAAACCTCTCACATTCCAAGAAAGAACAATCATTTAGAGAGAGAAGAAAAGTGAGACTCCAGGGGTTTAACCACCCCACTCTCAACCAATGTTTCTCCCTCCATATGCAGTTTATGTGCATCTTTCTTTCTACCCACCTTAATCAGCTTCGCAGGGGCCTCTTTTTTAAAGTTCTGTTGGAGTAACCCTAGAGAAGGACTAGGCCAAGAACCCTTTCCTCTACTAGAAGTCAGCAAATCAGCCAAAAAAGGGTCATCCCCTTTCACACCGTCCTGTTGCCCCTCCGAAACAGGAACAATTGCCAGGGCTGTGTTCAAAGAAGAATCTGTCACTTCCTGTTGCCCATTAGGATTCAACACCTCAATTACATTTTGAGTATCCATATTCAAATTACCATTCATTCCTTCATCCGGAGATACCAACTCATCTAAAGCATCAAACTTATTATACAGGCCATCCATTTGTCTAGCAGTAAAGGTCCGCTTCAACCCTTTTCCCTTATTACGATTCTTAACTGGAATAAAGCCTTCTTTGTCTACCCCACTAACATCCATGGGAAAAGCCTTTTCGATCCAAAGACAATTATTTGTATGGTTGAAAGTTAAATAGTGAGTAAGGACATGGAAAAAGAGGATAGTAATATGTAATATTTATTATTTAAAATAATATTAGTATTTTTTTTAAAGTTTGATTAATATTATAAGATTTTATAAATTGAATTGATTTGATTTTTAATATTGTTTTAAATAAGGATAGATTGGATTTAGTTGTTTCACTTGAAAGCAATGTTTTATCAATAATATTTGTTTGAATGTTTTTTATAAAGAGATAACATGTTTAATTATATGTATTTTTGAAGTTGGATATTGAAGAATGAGAGAATTAATGATATGTATCTTTCAAAGTTAAATAGTAAAGAAGGAAGTGGTAAAATAATTAATAGTATGTACTTCTTGAAAGTTGGACAATGAAAGGGAAATGCTTTACCAACAATGTGCTTTTTTTTTTCTTTTGGGTGATGCGTGATGCATAGGGCAATTTGTAACACCTTTGTCATATAGGATATTAATAATGTTTTGTTGAATGTTTTTTTTATGAAAAGGAAAAATGGTTAATGATACATATATTTGAAAGTTGGATAGTGAGAAATGAGGCGAAAAATAATTAATGATATGCAGGTTTCTCACGCTAACCAAATATTTAGTTTGGGGGACAGCGCAATATAACGGTTGTGTGTTTGAATCTATTGATAAGTTCACCTCGTTGTTGTTGACCCAATATGAGGGACTGGTCGCTTGGGATTCAGACCATCAACGTCGATCTGGCGCAGAATCGGAGGATTCAAAATAAACTCCTACCTTTGCAAACAAGTTGGCCCCAAAGTTTGAACCTTGGTGTCTTCTTGGTAAGTTTTTGGCGAAACAAACAACTACCAATCCACCTAGCCCTTGGGGGTCTATCAATAGGTAATTAACACAAAGCCATCCAAACTTGCCCACCCCCTCACACACAACCCAAACCATTGCATTGTCCCCCTAGACAAAACACCTTATATTAATATTATTATTATTATTTTAATACATAAGGAAATTGGTAACACCATTAGGTTTTGTCACTCTAAACCTTAGAACCTCGACCCTCTAGAGCATCGAATTGAGGCATCTAATCGGTAAAGACTCAATCACTACTATCCAACCTATCCCCTTTTGAGTACGTTGTGGTTTGAACCTTGGACCTCTCCAAAAAGAGGCCAAAGTCTTAACCACTGCATTATCCTTATTGAACTAAAAAATATTAGGGCAACTAACTCACAAAGACTTGCTCGCTACTATGCATCCTACCCCTTTTGGTATGTTGTGGCTTGAACCTTAGACCTCCCTAAAAAAAGGTCAAAGCCCTAACCAATGTACTATCCTTATCAAACTAAAATTGTTAAAGCAAAGGTTTTTATGAAGAGTCTTGATCCTCGAAGTTTAAATTTGAATCTATAAACTAGAAGCCAAAAATTTACCACTACAATATTTTTGTTTAATGTTATTATTTTTAAATTTAGATTTTTTTTTGAAAAAGAAATAATCACTACAAATAAAACAATTTATAGTAATTGAAACTAATCAATCCACATAAGCACACACGAAGACAAAATTTATACATTTTTCATATTCGCACGTGTCCATGTCCTTCCAAGTGAGGGCACACGAAACAACTTTTCCATTGAGTTTTATAAAAATAATTTTAATTGGGTGTGTGAGGATCTCCTGGAGGTTTATGTTGAGGCCTTCCGTTTGGAATCTTTGGGTCAGCCAATTAATACAGGTTTTATTAGACTTTTGCCTAAAGGGGGAGATAAATCTCTTTTTAAAAATTGGCGTCCTATTACTTTATTAAATATTTCTTATAAAATTATTGCTAAAGTGTTGGCTTTGCGGCTTACTACTGTCTTGCAAGAATTTATTAGCTCTACTCAGACTGGCTTTATTAAGGGCAGATTAATACTTGAAAATCTCATAACTTGCTGGGAGGCTATGAGCTGGGCCAGGAGTTTTGGGCAGAATGTTGGGCTATTGCTACTTGATTTTGAAAAAACCTATGAAAAAATTGAATGAGATTTTATTTTGATGGCTCTTGAAGCTTTTGGCTTTTCTCCAAACTTTTGTAAGATGGTTAGGGTCCTTTTATCCAATGTTGTCACTTATATAGATGTTAATGGCTCCTTTTCTGATCCTATTTATCTTCAGAGGTCTATTCGTCAAGGTTGTCCTTTAGCGCTAGATCTCTTTGTTATTGCCAGTGATGCCCTTTACTATTTGCTCAGACATTCTTTATATTATCCTAAGGTGCAAGGCATTACTCTTCCGAATGGTGATGACCTTTTTAATGTGCAATTTGCTGATGATACTAACATTTTTGTTTCCTTAGATGAGGAAAATATGAATAATTTGTTTCATGTTCTATCCATTTTTCAAAGTGCTTATGGTGCTAATATTTCTTTTCCCAAATCAATTTTGCTCGGCTCGGATTGGAATTCTCCTTTTTGGTTTTTTAGATTTCTTATTCAATGGGGAGGACCTACGAAGCAGGTTCGTTATCTTGGTATTCCCTTTGCAGTGGATCCTTGCCTCAAAGATATGTGGGACTGGGTTAAAAACAAAATAATTGAAAAATTATGCAAATGGAACATATTTCCATTGTCTTTTGCTGATCGGTTTCAGGTCTGCCAAAAAACTTTGTCCTCATATTCCAGTTATTTTGCTTCTACTTGGCTTTTTTCTGCCTATCAAGTGGATGTGATTCAGAAATATATTCGCAGATTTTTATGGTCATGTGGTCAAGGTGAGACTAAAAGGCACTTAGTTAATTAGAGGTGGTGTACTTCTGAAAAGTTGAAAGGTAGTTTAGGACTGAAAAAACTTAAATTTCAAGGCATTGCATTATCCGTTAAGTGGATTGTGAAATGTTTAGATGGCAGTGAACCTTGGAAGGTTCTGGTCAGATATAATCTTTCCAATGTTGTCCCTCATAAAGCTAAATTCTGGAAAAAATTGCACATTACGGATATTCTCTTTGGAAAGTTTCATGTTGTACCTGTTGGCTCAATAGTTTTTCGTAGTATCTAGAGGGCCTGGGAAATGGTTCGTGATAAAATTGTTATTGAGAATTTTGTTTGGCACAATGTTGGTTTTTATTTTAAATTTGGTTCTATTTGGTGAAATCTTTGGTACAATAATAAGCCTCTTGCTCTTATCAGCGGCTGTTCTGCTAAAAAATGGGTAGCCAAAGGTATTAATACTTTAATGATATATTGGTCAACGGTAATATCATGCCTTGGGAATGTCTTAGTTTCGCGTATGATCTTCCACAATCTCAGTGGAGGACATATTCTTTACTAAGGCTTTCCTTTTTTTCAGCATGGACGACATGTTTTTATTGATGATCTTCAGCAGTTTTATGATTCTTGTAAGTGGTCCGATGGTACCAGACTCAAGTGCACTAAGGCTAAGTTGTTGTATATTCTCTTACATGATGCTTATGGTATTGTTTGTCATGTCAATGGTAGTTGGCAACTGGCTCTCACTGTTAATCAGATTCAAAGCATTTTCCAGCACTTATGGTTCAGTCCATTAGAACCTAAAAAGGCTTGTTTTAGATGGATGCTTTTGTTACAGAGGTTGCCAATCAGTAGAGAGCCTCATAATTATTCTATATGTTCTCTATGTCGGGTTCCAAATACATTTTATCATATATTTTTTGATTGTTTATATGCTCGTGAAATTTGGAGTTTGTTTTTTCTACTATGACTGGTTGGAACATTAGTAATGTGCCTTTTAGACAATAGATCTTATTTGACTTCATTCCTCAAATGCATCACTGTTTTAATATGTTTTGGTTAATATTATCTACTGAGATTTTATGGCATATTTGGTCTGCTAGAAATGATGAGTTATTTCGACAAGTTATGAGAATCCTTACTAAGTCTTTGAGGAGACTCACAAGGCTGAAAATTTTGCTACAAGTTGCTCGTGTGATGATAACTTTCAAGTCCAAATTCAGATCAAAGAATTCTCTTTTCTTTCCTCATCTTCAAAAGCTTCATTTTCAGATTGACGGCTATTCTTAGGTGCTTTTGATTCAACATTATCTTCAGATGTTTGTTTCATATTACAATGCCAAAAATGATCGCAGCTTATAGTTTCTTTTATGCAGATCCAAGGTTCCTTCCTGTTGCTGCCTTGGTTTTGGGATGATAAAAATATTTTGTAATGGGTTTTGCTGGGTAGTTGTTCGTAGTTCTAGTTTTTATAATTTTTGTTTGTATAATTGATATATATATTCTATAGTCTTTAGCCTTCGGGCGGATGCTTTGTACATTTTTGTTTTGATATTAATGAAGTAAACAATCTTTCATTTCAAAAACAAAACTTCGTTGTGGGGTCACCCTTCAAGGCAGGAAGAGATTTGATTTTATTTGAATTTCTATTCTTGCTGGTGGACATTATTATTGAGTGTACTAATACATTGAACTCGAAAGTTTATTTGAATTTTCTTTTAATTTATTTAATATTTTAAAAGATAATAAGGTGTACAAATTATATTCATATAAGGAAAAGGAAAAACAAGATAACATGAAGTTTAAATTTTAACTTTTCCTTTTAATTATTGGGTTATTTATTGTTTTGTAAAAATATAGTGAAAAATTAATAGAAGTTGAATTAGATTAAGTATATGTCATGGTAAAAAAATATTATATAGAAAGATCATCTTAATTTATTTACATAAACTATTAGAAGGAACAAAGACAAATACAATGAGAAAAATATGGAGGCAAGAGGAGGAGAATAGGCGATTTTTGAGCTCTGGCGATTTGGCAGGAAACCTTCTGAATTTTCGACGGTCGAGCCTCTAGGGTTTCAGATCGAAAACCTCGTCCAGGGTCTTTGGGGGCTTGCTGCTGGTTTCTGTTCTAGGCTCTTTCGGTGCCTCGGGAGGGCCCAATGGGGTCTCCTCCAGGTTCTCTCGAGGGGAAGAAGACCTCTTATGCGGAGATATTACGAGAAAATCCTGCGTCTTCCTCTGATGATGCTCAACGGAGTGCTTTCCATCTGCTATCCAGGAATGCGGGCAAGGGTTCTCCTGTGCATAGAGTCAATGGATGTCTCCCGCAATCTGCGTCAAGACCAAAAATAGTCATCGAACCAGAGCTGGTTGAAGACACGATAAACTATTGGTCTACTCATGATCTGATCTGCAAGTTCATGGGCATTCGACCCACCCTGCACTTTTTGCATTCCTGGGTGAGACAAAACTGGGAGCCTATCGGTGAGTACTCCTTATGGCCCATAAGCAATGGGTATTTTATTATTAGTTTTTCTTCCCTAATGGATAGAAACAGAGCATTTGAATCAGAGAAGAGGAGCCATGGCCCGGCAGGGTTATTTGTCCAACCGTGGAGAGCGGGTTTCGACCCTCGCATTGAGCCCACGGCTGTCCCGGTTTGGATCCGACTGTATGCTCTCCCGATGGAGTTTTGGGGTGAGCAGATTCTTGAATTGATAGGCAACTCTCTAGGTAGATATTTGGGAGTTTCCAAGGATACCATTGAAGGAAATACTGTTGTTTATGCGAGAATTTGTGTAGAACTGGATATTAGTCAACCGCTACCAGCTGAGATGGAACTGGAGTTAGCAGGACATTCCTGGATACAGCAGTTAGACTATGAAGCCCTACCTTTCCGATGTAGAGTCTGTCATTTGCATGGCCATTTGGCAAGGTTCTGCCCAAATATCTTGAGCACCAAAGCGGATGCTCCACAGGGAATGTCAAATCGCCCCCGAGAAGGTAAGTCCACTTCGGTCAAGGAACCACCTGTCATTCCCCCTGGTTCTGAGGGCCAGAAAGATGGCTTTGAACAGCAGAAGAGAAGAAGAAACAAAAAGAGAAATGGCAAGGAGCAAGCTCTTCCCAAGCCAACCAACCGGTATGAAATCTTCAAATCTCTTGTGGATCAAGAATACCAAATTATGGAAGGAGCAGATGGGAACCTTGAGGATAATATCATCCTTACTCATGCTCCTCCCTCATCAACCCCTGTACTTGAATAGGTGATTGACTCCTCTGAGACTTTGCAGCAAGAAAACCCAGGGACTTTGGTAATCCACTCCCCAGTTCAGCCAGCTATTAAATATGTTACCATGGGAATTGCAGAAAAGCTCAAAGAAAGACCAGCTCTTGGAATTTCCCAGGTGGAGAAGAGGTCGAAAAACAGTAATTCCCAAGGGGTGGGCAGGAAATCAAATAAGGATCTAATTGCAGTGCAAGGAGATAAGCTAATCAATGGAGGATTGGCGAGAACAATTGATTCGTATTGCTCCCAAGGTTTCCAATGATTATTCAATCTTGGAATGTGAGGGGTTTAAACAATAGAACCCATCAATCTGTTGTTCAAAGACTTTTAGAGAGAAGTAAAACAGACTTTTTGCTCATTCAGGAGACAAAAATGTCATTAGACCTTATGAGTAAAACTGTCAGCCCGAATGCGGAGGGGTGCCGCCATATGGCGGTGGTCGCTCTAGGTGCCTCGGGAGGGATTGCTACTCTTTGGAATCCTCTGGCGTGGATAGCAATAGAACATATAGCCTAGAGAGGGGTCCTCACATCTCTTTTTAAGAATATTGTTACAGCTGAACAAGTCTTAATTACAAATTTCTATGGGGCTCAGAACACCGATGGTCAACGGTTTCAATGGAAAGCTGTTCAAAACATGAGGTCCTCCCGGGAAGATTTTGATTGGATTATTGCTGGGGACTTCAATGCTAAATTATCCGCTAGGGATCAGGAAGGTGGCATCCCTGTTTTGGATACAGGGGACCGACTGTTTATTGCCCAAGTCCAGGCCTTTAACCTTGTTGATATCAAAGGCCCTGGTACAAACTTTACCTGGACTAACAAGAGAAGAGAGCCATACAATAGGAGGGTTAAGCTTGACCGGTTTCTGGTCTCGGAGGAAGCTTATGTTAGATGGAATATCAAATTCCAAATTTTGGAGGGCCCAGTCTCAGATCACTCTCCCATTTTGCTGGAGGGAGGGACTATGTCAGGGAAGTATTACAAACCTTTTAAATTTGAAAATTTTTGGTTGCAAAAAGAGGACCTACGAAGGAAAATTCCACAGTGGTGGGAAGAAGGTCGTCTCCCTTTTGGAACAACTATGTTCAAATTTCATAAACGACTTCTTTTTGTTAAGAGTAAACTAAAACAATGGGAAGCAAACTAACAAATCCGATTTCCAGCTCCAACGGGCTCCCTTGTTGGCCGGATGGAATGAGGTGCAAAACAATTCGGAGAAGGAATTATTTCCGAGCATCTTAAATTCGAGGATGACGCTTTACGCAAAGCGGTTGAGGACATTGATAATCAAGAAGAGATCTACTGGAGACAGAGAGCAAGAAATACTTGGCTATTAGAAGGAGACAGAAATACTAAATTTTTCCATCTCTCTGCCTGTGCTAGAAGGCAATTTAATAACATGGAATTCCTTCAAGATGAGAATGGAAACTCTTTTGACACTCTCCCTGATATGCACTCCCTCTCTATGGAGTACTTCTCAAACCTCTTCAAGGAAAGTATGCAGCATGATGTGGAAGCCCAAAATGAATTCATTGAGGGCATTCCCTCTATTATCTCTCTTGAAGAGAATCAGGCCCTTCTTAAGCCCATTGATCGTGATGAACTCAAGAAGGTGGTCTTTGGGATGTGCACAGGAAAATTGCCTGGTCCTGATGGTTTCCCTATTGAGTTTTTTCAGGCCTTCTGGGATATCCTGGAGGAGGATGTGTTGGCTGTCATTGAGGAGTCCCGAACTAACAAAAGAATTCTCAAGGCTCTAAATCACACCTTTATCACCTTAATTCCAAAAGGAGAGGGGGGGGGCTCACATTTCTTATTTCAGACCTATTGCCTTATGTAACGTGATTTACAAAATTATCACTAAAATTATGGCTGAAAGACTAAAACCCCTTCTTCAGAATATAATCTCCCCTGAGCAAGGGGGTTTTGTTGAAGGGAGACAGATCTTGGATGGAGTGATCTTGGCTCAGGAGGCTATCCATTCTATGCACAATTCAGGTAACAAAGGAATGTTCATCAAACTGGATATGTCTAAGGCTTATGACAGAGTAGAGTGGGGCTTCTTGGTCAAGATGTTGGCAGCCTTTGGTTTTTTTTAGGACTGGATTGCCTGGGTCATGAGCTGTATCTCTACGCCTTCCTACTCTGTTTTAATTAAGGGGCTTCCCTCGCCACATTTTGGAGCCTCTCGGGGTCTCCGCCAAGGAGACCCTTGCTCTCCTTATCTCTTTCTCATCTTGGTTGAAGGATTAGGCAGACTCCTCCTGAGAAGAAGACTTCAAGGACAGATAATAGGAATTAAAATCGAGGTGAAGTTTTGACTCATTTACGGTTTGTGGATGATACTTGGTTTGGTGGGAGTAGCTGACCTCAGGGAAGCAAGAGGAATCAGAGATTCTCTTAACGTCTACCTCCGGGCTTCTAATCAAGTCATCAATGAAACAAAATCCAAAGTGGTCTTCTTTAATCTTGATCAAAGGTCACAAGACAGAGTTATGGAGATCCTAGGATTCACTAGGACCTCTCTTCCTGTTGTTTATTTGGGGGTTCCTCTGCATTTCAAAAAACTGAAAACTGATTTCTGGAAGGACCTTTTGGATGGCATCAAAGAGAGAATGAATCACTAGTCTCATAGATGGTTAAGCTATGGGGGCCGACTGACTTTCCTGCAGTCTGTTATTCAGGCCATGCCAATTTATAAATTCTCTATTCTGGCTGCCCCTCCATCAATTTGGAAAGAGCTGGACAAAGTGGCTAGAAGTTTTCTCTGGGAAGGTGCCAAAGGAGAGAGGAAATGGGCCTTGGTTGGTTGGGATAAGGTCACCCAGCCCAAGGAAAAATGTGGGCTGGGATTAAGAAGCTCCAAGTTTAACAATCGGGCCCTGGCTAGTAAATTGTATTGGAGGTGGATTTCCCAGCCTACGTCCCTCTTTAGCAGAATCCTCTCTAGTAAATACTTGGGTCTTGTTCACCCCAATGACTTGGGCCACTTTCCTTTGGATGGTAATGGATCTTTAGTGTGGCAGGCGCTCAAGCTCGGATCTCGCATTATCAAATATCAATTGTTCTGGAAAGTTGGGAGAGGGGAGAAGGCCCGGTTTTGGACTGATTCATGGGATCATAATCCTCCTATCCTTGCTGTGTTTCCTAAATTGCATCCGTTAAAATCAGCTCTTGAAGATAAGGGATGGATTTATATTGAGAGCTACTTCAATACCAGCCAATTGGGGGAGTATAAGGTTCAAAAGTTTAAGCGGCTGGGTGAATGGCCTATTCCAATCCCTCCGGAGCAGGCTCCAACTCTGGAAAAACTCTTGTCAGAACGGTTTCTTACTGGGAGAGATGAGGAGGATGAGCTTGCCTGGGGCTTTGGGAACCTTGGGGTTTATTCTGTGAAGGAGGGCTATGATTCGATCCTTCCTGAGCCCCCCCACACTCTTTTCCAGTTCAAGAATGGAGGAAGATATGGCATCCCAAGGGCTGGCCGAAAGTGAACTTCTTTGCCTGGCAGCTGATGCATAATGGCATCCTGACCTTTGACAATCTCAGAATCAGAGGCATCATTGGTCCTTCCCAGTGTGTTTTATGCTATAGGAATGAGGAAACTGTGGATCATCTTCTGTTTGATTGTCCTTTCACACAACAGATTTGGCATCGTTGGTTCTCCCACTTTAAACTTCAGGCTATTGGAGACTTGTCTCGGACCAATTTATGGGAAATCTGGAAGAGAGGTAGATTTATATCTAAAGCTCTTCGTACTGGTTGGGAGCTCGGTTTCCTTTTTATTTGGTGGCAGGTGTGGCTGGAAAGAAATGCTCGTATTTTTCGTGAAACCTTCTCTTCGGTGGATGGGATATGGCAGGTCATCTGGAGCAAAGTTGTGGAAACCGTTGCCATCTATGCTGAGGAGGAAAATTAGCCAGCTTCTAAGCCTTTGAAAGGGAGAGTTGCTGATCTTGAGAGACAGGTAAGAAGTTGTTGGAAACCTCCCCGGAAGGTCGGGTCAAAATCAATACCGATGGAGCTGCAAAAGGTAATCCGGGCAATGCTGGTAGTGGAGTTATCTCGCCGTGATCATGCTGGGACTGTGCTCTATTGGGAATTGCAAGGTCTGGGATATGCCACAAACAATGAAGCTGAGGCCTTTGCTATTAAATCTGCCTCCATCTGGGCCGTCAAGCATGGTCATAGAAAGATAATCATTGAGTCTGATTCCCAAATCCTGGTTGGTGCTCTTGATTGCATGAGGAACTTTGCCTTATAAGCTTGGAGGTCGCGGATTTTGGTTTCCCAAATTATAGAGCTTTGGAAGGAAGTTGAGGATGTGATACCTGTTTATGCTAGTAGATCTCTCAATAAAGCGGCTGATTTCCTTGCTAAGATGGGTGCTGAGAGAGAGGTTGGGATGCATCTGCATAGCAATATGTCTGTGGAGGATGCAGAGATCAAACAAGGCCTTGAACAATTTTTGAAATAATGTGCAAAGTTTTTTTTGCTAAGGCTCTTTTTTGTCGCGATATCGCGACATGTAGTGCTGTCGCGGCCTCTGGCTGGTTGTTGTCGCGATATCGCGACAGGTTGAGCCACCGCGGCCTCCGATGGGTTTCTGTCGCGACATCGCGACATGTCGCGATATCGCGACAGGTCCCGCTTTCGTGGTCCATGTGGAGTTCTTGCCGCGCTTTCGTTCCCTTCATGAAGTTGAAAAGCAAAGTTAATATTTCGTCGCGTTTTCGTGACAAGTTTGAGAATTGGAAGCTGCAAGGTATTCCTGTCGCGATTTCGCGACTCGTTTGGCACTTAGGCGGCTGGGTGGAAAATTGTCGCGATATCGCGACCTGTTGCGCTGTCGCGGCAACGAGTTGGTTTTTGTCGCGATTTCGCGACAGGTTGTGCCTTCCTGGCCTCTGGCGTATTTCTTGCGCGATATCGCGACATGTAGCGCTGTCGTGGCTCTTGTTGGGCTTTGCTAGCTATATTGTGCCTCTCTTGAAGATGTTGTTCATAGGTGGTATTATGTCGTGTTTTCGCAACAGGTTGGTTAATTGGATGCAGCTTGGTTTTTTTGTCGCGATTTCGCGGCATGTTTGGCTCTTAAGCGACTGGTTGGTTTTTTGTCGCGATATCGCGACCCTTTTGCGGCATGACTGTCGTTTAGTTTTTTCGTCGCGTTTTCGCGACGCCTTCTGCGGGTGGCTGTCGAGGGCCCTTCCTATCGCGATTTCGCGACATGTCGCGTTATCGCGACTGTTGGCGCCGATGCGGCCGTGACGGGTTTGCCTGTCGCGATTTCGTGACATGTCGCGTTTTCGCGACATGTCGCCTTTTCGCGCCGTTTGTTCTCTTTGCCCTGTGGTCGCTAGTGTTGCCTTTGTGCGCTGCCTTTGTTGTGCTGCTCTTGGCTCTGGGTCGGGATGTGTTCTCTCCCGCTTGTATCTGGTCTTTGTATTAATACAAGTTTTCATTTTTTTCAAAAAAAAACAAAGACAAATACAATGAATAAAAAAGTACAATGTTCAAAAGGAATTAAAGTTGCAAAGGAAGATGCGGAGGAAATGTATAAATTAAAGATAATAGAAAAGGTTAAGTTTATTCCACATAAATTATCTTCATTTTTATCAAGTAGTATGGAATCCTTCCCTAACAATAGAAATGAAAGTAGGATAGAGGTTATCCATTGTACTTTAGATTTTTATAGCAATTTAGGATTTTTAGAACACTACAAGAAGGTAATTGTTATGGAGGAGCAATTTTGCACTTTACGGTTTTTAAGATATGATAAAGAAGAAAGTGCTTTTGAGGTTATTCTTTGTACTTTGAATCCTTTGTATCAAGACAAACCTATAAATGATAAGTCTCACTAGGAATAGTTTGAAAAGATGGATAAAATTGAAAGTGATAATAAAAATAAAAACATAGAGAAAACCCTAAAAATAAAAACAAAGAAAAAAACAAACTTAAAAAAATATTAATATAAACACGTTTCCAAAATTACTTTTTTATAATTTAAATATAAATATTTGGATAAGGAAAATTTGAATAATAATTATATAAAATTTGAGTGCCAAATAAAATTAAAAATTTTACCGTAAAAAAAAAACTTGAATCTACACATATAATTCTACACTTTATCAAAGTATTCTTATACATAAAATAAAATGTTTAAATATTCCCTTCTCCAATGGATGGTTACTTATATGGCAAGGAAAAAAAACAAAAGTTGGCTGGAAAATGTCTTTAGTGAATGATAGAAGAAGATGGAATGTCTTTTTAACCCATTGGTGGAGCTGGACAGTGAGTAACGAGGGATAAATGACAAATGACAAATGATATGTACCTTTTGGAAGTTAAATAGTAAAATAATTAAAATAATTAATAATATGTATTTTTTTTAAATGAAAAGAAAATGTTTTATCAACAGGGTAATGTTACCGGATTTGATTCTTTTGAGAGGTTCAAGGTTCAAACTGCAGTGTGGGCAAGTGTGTGAGAGGGTGGGTGTGTGGTGGCTCTGTGTTAAATTCTCTATTATAAGTATAGCTTTACAAAGGATCATGGTTGGGAGGAGACTACTTGGTCCTGTGTATCGGTCATAAATGTTTAACCAAATCAAAAATATATATATTTTGTTGAATATTTAAAAAAATAGTTTATAATATATTTAAAAATTAAATAATATACAAAAATAAATAAATAATAAAAAATAATAATAATTAATAATTTGTAGTTCGACAATAAAATATTGGAAAATATAAGCACTGTAAATAAAATAATCTATAGTCATAGTGACTAATAAGACAACTTTGAAACTAATGAATGCACGCAACACGAAGACAGAAATTATGACATTTAACATATTCACACGTGTACATAGGGCACACGAAACTACTGGGTTGTGAGGGTACCTAAAGGTTAGAAAGACGTGTTTTTATTTGACTTTATATTCTTGGTTGCTCCGTGTATTATTACATTGAATTTGGAATTTATTTATTTTTTTATATTTTTAGGAAATGGAATGGTGTAATTGATTATTTGATAAGATGAGTTTTTCATAAGAAAAAGAAAAAGTAAGATAAGAAAAAGTTTTAATTTGAACGTGTTATTTTATTATTTTTTAAAAAGTACAGTGGTTAGGATTTTGGCTTCTTTAAAAGTTTTAAGGTTCAAATTCTTTAAAATAATATATTGTTATAGATATTTTAAATTTTTTTTTATAATATATTAAGATTAAATATGAATCAATAGGAAAATTAATAAAAGTTGAATTAGACTAAGTATATTCCACTCCAAAAAGAATAGGCAATTTTTTTTTATCTAAACATTATATGAAAAAGACCATCATAATTCACTCACATCAACCATTAGAAGAAACGAACACAAATATAATCAATCATTAGAAGAAATGAATACAAATATAATAGATGAGAATGTGCAATGTGCAAGTTCAAATTCAAAAGGAATTAAAGTTGCAAAGGAATATGAGAAAAATTTTAAATTAAAGATGATAGAAGAGGTTATTTTTTTTCAACATAAATTATCTTTATTTTTGTCAAGTAGTATAGAATCTTTTCCTAGCAATAGAAATCAAAGTAGTATAGAGGTTATCCCTTGCACTTTAAGTTTTCAAGAGTAGTGTATTAAGGGAACGAGGACGAAAGAAATTTATAGCAATTTAGTGTTTTTAGAGCAACACAAGAAAATAATTGTTATGTGGGAGTTGCCTTACACTTTAAGGTTTTTAGGGCACCATAAAGGAGAAAGTGCTTTTGAGGTTATTCCTTCCACTTTGAATCTTTCAAACCAAAACAACTTTATAAATGATTAGTCTCACTGTGAATAGTATGAAAAAATAAAAAGATGAATAAAGATAAAAGTGATGATAAGAATAAAGAAAATAAAAAAAGTCATATAAAAACAAAAAAAAGCTTAAAAGAATATTAATATAGGAAAAGAAAAAATAAATGTTACAAATGTTAACAAGAAATGTATTAAACCTACCAATAAAAAATAAAAATGGTGAAAATAATATTTTAAAATATTAAGAACATAAATAATACCATTATAGAAACATTAAAATTTTGATATTATTTTGGAAAATATATTTATAGAAAAGGAAGGTCACCGTTAATCTAACAAGACAACTTTGAAACTAATCAATCTACGCAACAACACACGAAGACAAAAACTTTGAAATTTAATATATTTAAATGTGTGCATGTCTTACAAGACTTTGAAACTAATCAATCTACGCAACTACACACGAAGACAAAAACTATGAAATTTAACATATTCACACGTGTGCATGTCCTTACAAGTGGGGGCACACGAAACTACTGGGTTGTGGGGTACCCTAAAGGAAAGAGAGGTGTTTCTATTTGACTTTATATTCTTGGTGCTAGATATTATTATTGAGTGTACAATTACATTGAACTTGGCAGTTATTTGAATTTTATTTAAATTTATTTAATATTTTCAAAGATAATAAGGTGACAAATTATATTCCATGATAAGGAAAAGTTATTTGAATTTTATTTAAATTTATTTAATATTTTCAAAGATAATAAGGTGACAAATTATATTCCATGATAAGGAAAAAGGAAAAGTAAAATAACTTAAAGTTTAAAAATTAACTTGTCAGCCAAATTTTAAGACCTTTATAAAAAAATTAACATAGTTTTGGGTGAAGTTATCCACCTAAGACTAGAAGGAAAAATGCATTCTACGAATTTTCAATTCTTATTTTTTTTATGACAATTATTTCACTTATCATTTTCTTATATATGTCCTTACAAGGATATTTTAACCGTATATTCTTCACATTTTATTTCAATTTTAATTATAGAAAAGAGGCACCTTATCATCAGGAAGTAACGTTATAAAAAAAAATCTAGTTATATGAATATATCTTGATGTATTTTTCAAATTTTATTAAAAAAAACCCACTTCACAATTAATATATCTAAGACTTGATGCAATCTCATACGAATCTAATGGTAAAATTTTTAGAATTTTAAATAGGAGGTGTATGAGGTTAAGATTATTTAATATGATAATTGAAGTATGGTTGAAAATATATATTTTGGATATACACGGGAGCTGGTTATATTCACGCTTTTTTTTTATAATTGTTAAGTACATGATTCAAACCATAAGCGCTGCCCCCAACAAGTTTATACCACCTTATTATTTTATATAATGTTTAAGTACATGGTTCAAACCACAAGGGTTGCCCCCAACAAGCTTATACCACCTCTTTATTTTATAACCTAGCATGAAGATGATTACTTTGGATATATAAGGTAGTTGGTTACATCCACACTATTTTTAGTAATTGCCAAGTGCAGGGTTCAAACCACAAAGTTGCCCCAACAAACTTATACCACCTCGTTATTTTATAACTTAGCTTTAAGAGGATCACCACCTCGTTATTTTATAACTTAGCTTGAAGAGGATCACCAATCACTCGGTATTCGCACCGTCATCATCTTTTCTAGTTCAAAAATTAGGGATAAACTAAGGAGTGTTGGTCCATGGTTAGTACCGTCGTCGTCATCTTTTCTAGTTCAAAAATTAGGGACAAACCAATGAGTGTTGGTCCATGGTTTAGGAGATACATGTCTTTTATTTAAGGCCATGATCGAGACAAAAACTTTTAAAACGTTAATGGCATGGGTTAAAATCCCATATTAGCTCATTAATAAGAATATTGGAAATATTCTAAAGGAATTCATCAAGAATGTGTCAACTACAAACAAAAACATGTTATATATACTTGAATATGAGTTGTTACTAATATAAATATGTTGTCATGATGTAGTCACATTAAATATGAATCAATAGATGAGATCAACAAGTAACAAGTGGATTATAAATTGTTTTCATTTTTGTCTAATATGAAATCCTTTTCTAACAATAGAAATGATAGTGTAGAGGTTATCCCTTGCACTTTAGGTTTTCAAGAGCAGCATAATAAGGCAATAAGGATGGAGAAAAACCATCACAATTTAAGGTTTTTAGGGCAGATGGAGGAGCAATCTTGCACTTTTAGGGTTTCTAGGACATCATAAAGAAGAAAGTGTTTTTGAAGTTATTCTTGCACTTTGAATCCTTCAAAGCAACACATACCTATAAATGATAAGTCTTAATATAGACAATGCCAAAAAAATTTCAGAAATAAATAAAAATAAAAATAAAAATGTTGATAAGAATGAAAAAAGAAATACATCCCCTATAACAAAATTGATATATTGTTATAAAAAATATATCCATAAAAATGAAAATAAAATAACAAATATTTTAACTATTAACACTGATCATTTTTACGTCGATAAAATTCAAATTTTAAAACATCTTCTTGGGTATTCAAGACTCCACAACGGAACATAAGGCAACCCCACTCAAGCTAAATCATGAAAGATCCCAATTCTACCATTGAACATCCATGGCCCTCACATGAATGGCCTCCAAATCATTGATGGGTTCATCCAGAGGGACAACATACGCCCTCTTCTGCCCGTTCCTTCCCCTGAATCAATCTCCATTGCTAAGGTTTCCTCTAAACTTCCATCCTACAAATCATTTTTAATATAATGGAATTCCAACGTGGGCAGCCCCGCCCTCCACTTGAGCTGTCAGCTTCGCCACCGACCATCTGGGTGGCCCGCACGACTCGATCCCGCGACCACCCTTTTTGCCAAGCTCTTCCCACCACCAGACATCATAACCATGTTTATCACTTGGGAGTCCACGTGGCACGACGTGGGGAATGCCATTGGAGCTCCTGATGCTGACGTGGGCAGCAGCGTCATAGGATCCTGCTGAGTAGGCTCAGACCTTGAATGTGGGGTGGCCAATTAATAATTAAATGATAATTTTTTGATATAGGGAATCCGTTACATTTTTACATTCTTTTTCTACTATCAAGTAGGTTTCAAATCTTGGGGCTGTAACTCTTATTTGTTTCTTTGTTGTTGAGATGGAGACCATTGGTAATGGAGACCTGGTGCTCATTCGAATTCAAATCAAACTATTACCTTTACTAAATGACACCCCAAAGTTTAAACCAGGTCTCTTCTTGATATAATTAAATAATTATTGGTCAAGATAGTAATGGTGATGGATCTCTAGTTGTCCTAAAAGACCATTTTTTTTTGGTTGAAAAAGACATCCTTCCACTGGTTATCTTCTTCAAAGGTGGTGGATTCCTAGTTGTCTTAAAATACCCTATTTTTTTTGGGTTGAAGAAGACATCCTTCCAATGGTTATCTTCTTCATGATTTGAATAGAGATATAAGGATAACCTTAAAAGTTTATATTTATTTTTTTTCATTGAAATAATTTTTTTTAGTAAAAAAACTTTTATAAACTTTAATTTCTTAGATAAAGATGAAGTCAACAATTATTTAAGGAATAGAATTCACCTAGTCCAATATGAAAATGGACCTATTCCAAATAATGATTATATAGAATTCCACTACCAAATATAATTGAAAAATAAAATTTAAAAGTTTATTGGGTATAGATAATGAAAATCAAAGATAACCATTTGTATAGTTGAAAGTTGAATAGTGAGAAAGGATGGGAAGAAAAGTGTCAATAATATGTATTATTGGTTAATGAAGTTTTAAGAAAAATAATATCAACAAGTTTGATTAATGTTACAATATTTTATAAATTGGATTGATTTGATTTTTAGCGTTGTTTTAGATAAGAATATTTTATATTTAGTCATTTTATTTGAAAGGGAATGTTTTATCAATAATGTTTTGTTTTGGATGTTTTTTTATAAAGAGACAAAATGGTTAATATATAGAGTTGGATAGTGAGGAATGAGGGGAAAATGATTAATGATATATATATATATATATATATATATAAAAGTTGGACAATAAAAAGAGAATGTTTTACCAATAATGTTTGGTTCAATGTGTTTTTTATTAAACACGAAAAATGATTGATGATATGCACGGCTGAAAGTTAAGTAGCAAGGAAGGAAATGGAAAATGAATAATTAATAACATGTACTTCTTGAAAGTTGGACAATAAGATATTAAGAATAACTATAAAAATCATAATGTTATAGCAATAATTTTAAAAAACATATAAAAATTATTAAGGTAATAGAAAGAAAAAGAAAATGCTAATTAATTAATGATATAAAAAGATAAATAAATTTTATAAATAATAAGAAAAGTTATAACATTTGGAGTAATTAATATAAGTAAAAAAGACTTCACAAAGAGTAAGAAAGACTACATAAAGGTTTGTTAAAAAGATTGTTAATTAAGTAGCATAAATATGTATAATGTAATTGGAAAATTTTTATAAAATTAAAAATAAAATTGTAAAAATATCATAATATTAAAAATAAAAATTGGAAAAAAGATTTTAATTATTTATTTAAAAAATATATTTTTATAAGGTAGAAGCATATTTAAGCTTCATAAGGCCCTCAAATAGGTTCAGGATAAAGTTAACAAAGTAAAACATCAATGTGAGAAGTTTCTAACCATGTGAATAATAAAATTTTATAAAAAATCTATAATCAATATTAAAAAGTTAGGATAATTAAGAAACAAAAAAATAAAATAAAAAATATATATTACAATTAAAGAGGATTCTTAAATTAGTATTAATACTATCAAGGATCTAAAATATTAAATGTCATAAACTCAAAATATCAAAAGGCATTAATTTAACTGGTTCAGATTTTTCAATATTTAAAGAAGTAACTCAAAGTATTAAATAATATTAGCTTAACCGGTTAGATTCTTTGATATTAAAAAAAATTTATCCATATCTTAATGGTTGAAACTAAAAAATAAAATAGTTCACACCTATATAGCTTAACTAAATTAACTTAAAAAATATATAAAAAAACTCTTTCAAAACCTTATAAAAAAACCATATTCAAATCTTACCAAATAATATATAAATAACATAATATAATAATAATAATATAATGGTTGTGACCAACTCTATTGTAACCAAACTAATAATAATATAATCTAATATAAAATAAAAACATTTTAATATTACATAATCAATTAAATAAATATAAAAAAAAAAAATTTAAAAATTATATTATTATATGCTCATCAACAATTAGTTAAAAGCAGCCATTAAAAACTCACAAACAACTATTATATTATTATTTTTAAATTTAAAGGTTTTTTTAAAGGAAAAGATAAGCACTATAAATAAAACAACCTATGGTCATAGTGACTAACAAGACAAAACTCTGAAACTAATAAATGCACGCAACTACGCACCAAGACAACAATCATTGAACATATTCACAAGAGTGCATGTCCTTCCAAGTGGGGGTACACGAAACTACTGGGTTGTGGGGTACCCTAAAGGCTAGAATGAGAGGTGTTTTTATTTGACCTTATATTCTTGGTGCTCCACATTATTATTGAGTGTACTATTACATTGAACTTGGCATTTATTTGAATTTTATTTTTATTTATTTAATATTTTTAAAGATACTAAGATGCACAAATTATATTCCATGTTAAGTAAAAAGGAAAAGTAAGATAACATAAAGTTTGAAATTTAAATTGTTTTTTCAATTATCAGCCAAATTTTAGGATCTTTATTGCTTTGTTAAAAAATTTAACATAATAGTTATATAGTTTTGGGTGAAGTTATCTACTTGAGACCATAAGGGATAATGTGGAATGTTGAGCAGATTTCAACCATTAAACTTTTGATGATAAGCATTTTAAAATGTTTTAAATTTTAATTTTTTATGGTAAGTATATTATTCATTATTTTTTCAAGATTTTTTTATATGTTTTTATAAGGATATTTTAACGATATGTTATTGGCATTTCATTTTTGAAATTAAATTATATGAAAGAGTCTCCCTATTGCTATGCCTATAAATGATAAGTTTTAATATGAATAATGTAAACAAATTGAAGAGATGGATAAAGATGAAAGTATCAAAGTATCCATGAGAATGAAAAAAGAGAGATATGTTTTATGACAAAATTGACATGTTGTTATAAAAAAATGTTTATAAAGATGAAAATCTGATAACAAATATTCTAATCATAATACTAGTAATTTTTACCTAAATAAGATTCAAATTTTAAAAAGACTCAACAACAGAACATTATTTTTTTTCAAATTTTAAAAAGACTCAACAACAGAACATTAATTTTTTTTGGTGTGTGAAAAACACCCAAATAGATACCACTTTCGAATAAGTCCCAAAAAGACAAAAATATCTACCACAACAGAACATTATTTACCACTTCGATTAAATTTGAGACAACCCCACTCAAGTTAAACCATCAAAGATCCAAATTCTACCATTGAACAAACACAGACTTACCTTCTTCCCATCCATGGCCCTCACATGCCTGGCCTCCAAATCATTGACGGGTTCATCCAGCCTCTGGTCTAGGGACAACATACGCCCTCTTCTGCCCGTTCCCTCCCCTGAATCAATCTCCATTGGTAAGGTTTCCTCTAAACTTCCATCCTACAAAACATTATTAATATAGTGGAATTCCAACGTCGGCAGCGAGGGAGAATCCCGCACGCCTCTGAACCCAATTTCGCACTCATTGACGTGAGCGATCTCAGGCCCGCCCTCCACTTGAGCTGTCAGCTTCGCCACCGACTATCTGGGTGGCCCGCAGGACTCGATCCCGCGACCACCCTTTTGCCACGCTCTTCCTCCCACCAGACATCATAACCATGTTTATCAGTTGGGAGCCCACGTGGCACGAGGTGGGGAATGCTGATGCTGACGTGGGCAGCAGCGTCATAGGATCCTGCTGAGTAGGCTCAGACCTTGAATGTGGGGTGGCCAATTAATAATTAAATAATAATTTTTTGATATTAGGAATTCGTTACATTTTTACATTTTTTTTCTACTATCAAGTAGGTTTCAAATATTGGGGCTAGTCCAATATGAAAATGGACCTATTCGAAATAATGATTATATAGAATTCCATTGTCAAATATAATTGTAAAATAAAATTTAAAAGTTTATTGGATGATTTAAAAATAGCTATTGAAAAGCAAAGATGACCATTTTTATAGTTGAAAGTTGAATAGTGAGAAAGGATATGAAGAAAAGTGTCAATAATACATATTATTGGTCAATGAAATTTTAAGAAAAATAATATCAACAAGTTTGATTAATGTTAAATATTTTATAAATTGGATTGATGTGATTTTTAGTGTTGTTTTAGATAAGAATGTTTTATATTTAGTTATTTCATTTGAAAGGGAATGTTTAATCAATAATGTTTAGTTTTGGATTTTTTTTATAAAGAGACAAAATGGTTAATCATATATATAGAGTTGGATAGTGAGGAATGAGGGAAAAATGATTAATGATATGCACGTTTCAAAGTTGAATAGTAAGGAAGGATTAGGAAAATATAATTAATAATATGTACTTTTGAAAAGTTTTACAATGAAAAGGGAATGTTTCACCAAATGTTTGGTTGAATATTTTCTCATGAATGATATGTATATTTGAAAGTTGAATAGTGAGGAACAAGGGAAAAATGATCGATGATATAAACGGTTGAAAGTTAACTAGCAAGAAAGGAAATGGAAAAAAAATTAATTAATAACATATGCTTTTTGAAACTTGGACAATAAAATGTAGTGGTGCAGCTCTTTTCATTTTCTCTTGTTATAAGGGGAAGCAAACTAATAATTATATGGAGGCCCTTGTTATTCATTTTACTTTGGAAAAAGGTTATCCTCTGGGAAAGCAAACTAATAATTATATGGAGGCCTTTGTTATTCATTTTACTTTGGAAAAAGGTTATGCTCTGGGATGGCAAAATATAATTTGTGAGTCGAACTTTCATATTATTATTAATTTGTTGAAGACTCATAATCTTTCTAATGTTCATTGACAGCTGGCGTTAGTGGTTCGTCGACATGTGAAGTTTATTTCTTTTGTTCATATTCCCATGAAATGGAATGAGGTGGTTGATTGCTTGGCAAACTGGGCTTCTAAGTTCAGGAAGACTGAAATGTTAGGGATTGGGATCAACTATTAGATTGTTCTCGTCATCTTGTTAATTTTCTTGCTACGGATATGCCTGGTTGAGGTTGTTGTTTGTTGGGTGTCTTTTGGTCGGGTGCTCAGTGGTTTTGGGGGTCTCTTTCTTCTAGCCTTTGTAAGGGTTATTGTTTTGGGATTCTCTGTTTCTTGTATGGTTTTATTGATTCAATAAAATTTTACCAACATTTAAAAAAAAAGTTGGACAATAAAATATTAAGAATAACTATAAAAATCATAATGTTATATTAATAATTAAAAAAAACATATAAAATTATAAAGTTAATGAAAGGAAAATATAATGTTAATTAATTAATTAAAGATATAAAAAGATAAATAAAATGTTTTAACATTTGCAGTAATTAATATAAGTAAAAAAGACTTCACAAAAAGTAAGAAAGATTGCATAAAGGTTTGTTAAGAAGATGATTAATTAAGTAGCATAAATATGTATTATATAATAGAAAAAAACTTGTAAAGTAAAAAATAAAAATTAGAGAAAATATTGTAATTATTTATTTAAAAAATATATTTTTTTTATAAAGTAAAGGCATATTTAAGCTTCATAATGCCCTCAAATAGGTTCATAATGAAGTTAACAAAATAAAACAACAATGTGAAGAAGTTTACAACTATGTGAATTATAAAATTTAATAAAAAATCTAAAATTAATATTAAAAAGTTAAGATAGGTATTAAGAAAAACAAATAAAAACTAAAATGAAAAATATATTACAATGAAAGAGAATTCTTAAATTAGTATTAATACTATCCATAAAATGGATCTAAAATATTAAATGTCACTAGCTTAAAATATCAAAAGGCATTAATTTAAATGATCGGACTTTTCAATATTCAAAAGAAGTAACTCAAAATATTAAATGATATTAGTTTAATTGTTAGACTCCTTAATATTAAAAAAAAAATCCATATTTTAATGGTTGAAACATAAAAATAACTTAGCTCACATCAAGATTTATCACACCCAATAAACTATTTGACGAAATTAAAGTAAAAATAAAACTCTTTTAAAACCTTATTTAAATCTTACCAAATAATACATAGATAATATAATAATATAAAAATAAAAAAGATCTCAATAAAATAAAAATTAAATTAAAAAACATTATATTATTATTCTCAACTATTTTAGCAATATACTCACTCAACGATTAGTAAAAGCAGCGGTTAAAAACAACACCTTCTATTATTATTTTAAAATTTAAAAGTTTTTTTAAAGGAAAAGATAAGCACTATAAAGAAAAGAACCTATAGTCAACAAAACTCTGAAACTAATAAATGCACGCAACTACACACTAAGACAACAACTATGACATTTAACATATTCACAAGAGTACATGTTCTTTCAAGTGGAGCACTCGAAATTAAAGATTGGAGAGTTGGTTATAATTTTATTATGTTTTTTTTTTTTTTGAAAATTTTGAAAAAACTTGTATTAAAACAAAGATCATTTACAAGTTGGGAAGAGACTTTTCCCAGCCTTAGTCAGATAGAACACATGCTTACAACAGTAAAAGAAGATTTGCAATGGAGCCAAATCTCTTAAACCATTAACTAGCTAACAGGGGGATCGGTTTGGTCTGTTGATGCAACTTGTCGCGATATCGCGACACTTTTTCCTTCTTCTCCTTTGGCCGCGAAAATGCAACATGTCGCGATATCGCGACACTTTTCTCCTTTGGCCGTGAAAATGCAACATGTCGCGATATCGCGACACTTTTTCCTTTCTGGCCGCGACGTTGCAACATGTCGCGATATCGCGACACTTTTTCCTCCTTTGGCCGTGACGAAGCAACATGTCGCGATATCGCGACACTTTTTCTCCTTGGGCCACGGCGTTGCAACATGTCACGATATCGCGACACCTTTTCCTCCTTTGGCCGTGACGAAGCAACATGTCGCGATATCGCGACACTTTTTCTCTCTTGGCCGTGATGTTGCAACATGTCGCGAAATCGTGACACTTTTTCTCTCTCGGCCGCGACGAAGCAACATGTCGCGATATCGCGACACTTTTTCTCTTTTGGCCATGACGAAGCAACATGTCACGATATCGTGACACTTTTTCTCTCTTGGCCGTGATGTTGCAACATGTCGCGAAATCGTGACACTTTTTCTCTTTCGGCCGCGATGATGCAACATGTCGCGATATCGCGACAATTTTCTCCTTTGGCCGCGATGAAGCAACATGTCGTGATATCGTGACACTTTTTCTCCTTTGGCCGTGATGAAGCAACATGTCACGATATCGTGACACTTTTCTCTCTTGGCCGCGACGATGAAACATGTCGCGATATCGTGACACTTTTTCTCTCTTGGCCGCGACGATGCAACATGTCGCGATATCGCGACACTTTTTCTCCTTTGGCCGTGACGATGCAACATGTCGCGATATCGCGACACCTTTTCTCCTTTGGCCGCGACGAAGCAACATGTCGCGAAATCGTGACACCTTTCCTCCCTTGGCCGCGATGAAGCAACATGTCACAAAATCGTGACACCTTTCCTCCCTTGGCCATGACGAAGCAACATGTCACGAAATCGTGACACCTTTCCTCCCTTGGCCACGACGAAGCAACATGTCACGAAATCATGACACCTTTCCTCCCTTGGCCGCGACGAAGCAACATGTCGCGATATCATGACACCTTTCCTCCCTTGGCCGTGACGGTGCAACATGTCACGATATCGTGACACCTTTCCTCCCTTGGCCGTGATGGTGCAACATGTCACGATATCGTGACACCTTTCCTCCCTTGGCCGCGATGGTGCAACATGTCGCGATATCGTGACACCTTTCCTCCTATGGCCGCGACGGTGCAACATGTCGCGATATCATGACACCTTTCCTCCCTTGGCCGCGATGAAGCAACATGTCGCGATATCGCGACACCTTTCCTCCCTTTGCTTTTTCTTTGATCATTAGCTCAGGGACCTTTCAAGACCCTGCCTAATCACCTCATCCTCAATGGCCATGTCATTGTGCAATTGAACCCCTACCTCCTTCTCAGCACCCATCTTAGCCAGGAAGTCAGCCACTTTGTTTAAATCTCTACTCACATAAACTGGAATCACATCATCTAATTCCCTCCATAATTCCTTAATTTGAGTGACAAGAATCCTCAACCTCCATGCTTTCAAAGCAAAGTTCCTCATGCAATCTAGAGCTCCAACCATTATTTGAGAATCTGATTCAAGTATTATCCTCCTGTGGCCCTGTTTAACTGCCCAAATAGAAGCATATTTGATAGCTATGGCTTCTGCTTCATTGTTTGTGGCTCTTCCCAAGCCTTGCAGTTCCCAATAGAGCACTGTTCCAACATGATTTCGGCAAACCACTCCAATTTCGGCTCTACCCGGATTGCCTTTTGCAGCTCCATCAGTATTAATTTTAATCCAACCTTCTGGGGGTGGTTTCCAACTAGCTCTGTCCTGTCCCTCTTGCACTTCAACCTCCTCTTCCATTGCCCCAATAACAACTTGAGTTTCCTCTTTAGCATAGACGGCCACGGTTTCTGTGACTTTGCTCCAAATGACCTGCCAAACTCCATCTAAAGAAGAAAAAGTTTCTCTAAAAATTCTAGCATTTCTCTCCAACCACACTTGCCACCAAATAAAGTTTAATCCAAGCTCCCAACCAATACAAAGAGCTTTAGATTTAAATCTACCCCTCTTCCATATTTCCCAGATATTAATCCGATTCAAGTCACCATTAACTTGAATTTTATAATATAAAAACCATCTCTCCCAAATCGGCGCGTGAATGGGCACTCAAACATCAAGTGATCAGTTGTTTCCTCGCTCTTGTAGCATAAGACACATTGAGATGGACCGATGATTCCTTTACATCTGAGATTAAAAGTTTACTTTCGGCCAACCCTTGGACTGCCAAATCTTTCTCCAATCCTCAACCTGATATGTATGAGGGGGAGGCTCTGGAAGGATCTTATCATATCCGTCCTTCACTGTGTAGACACCAAGGCTCCCATAGCCCCAAGCTAATTCATCCTCCTCGTCTCTACCTGTGAGAAATATTTCTGTCAAGATTTTAGTCATGATGGGTGCCAAATCCGGAGGGATTGAAATTGGCCACTCATCCAACTTCTTAAACTGCTTAAACTTATAATCCCCCAGCTGACTAGTGGTGAAATAACTTTCAATTTGGACCCATCCCTTGGTTTCTATGGCTATTTTTATTGGTTGCAATTCAGGAAATTCAACAATGATAGGTGGGTATTGATCCCATGAATCTGTCCAAAATCGTGCCTTCTCCCCTCTCCCCACTTTCCAAAATAATCGATCTTTTACTACCTGAGAGCCTAACTTGAGAGCCTGCCACACTAAGGATCCAGTACCATCCAAAGGGAAATGACCCACCTCATTTGGGTTTACATGTCCCAAATATTTACTGGTTAGGATTCTACTGAATAAGGAAGTTGGTTGGGAAATCCACCTCCAGTAAAGCTTTCCAGCCAAAGCTTTATTATTTAACTTGGATCTTCTCAGGCCCAAACCTCCTTTTACCTTGGGTTGGGTTACTTTGTCCCAACCTACTAAGGCCCATTTCCTCTCTCCTTTCACTCCTTCCCATAAAAATTTTCTAGCCATCTTGTCCAACTCTTTCCATATAGTATGTGGGGCAGCCAGGATAGAGAATTTATAAATTGGCATGGCCTGAATGACTGACTGTAAAAAAGTTAATCTACCCCCATAGCTTAACCATTTGTGAGACCAATGATTAATTCTATCCTTGATACAATCCAAAATATTCCTCCAGATATCTATTTTTAGTTTTTTAAAATGCAAAGGGACCCCCAAGTAAACCACTGGGAGAGAAGTCCTTGTGAATCCCAAGATCTCTAAAACTCTGTCCTGAAGCCTTTGATCAAGATTGAAAAAGACCACTTTGGATTTTTTATCATTGATGACTTGGTTTGTAGCCCTAAGGTAGACATTAAGAGTATCTCTGATCATTCTTGCTTCCCTGAAGCTGGCCACTCCCACCAATCCTGTGTCATCCACAAACTGTAGGTGAGTCAAAACTTCCTCACCCACCTTGATACCTGTTAGCAAACCTTGTTGTCTTCTCCTCAAGAAAAGTCTACCTAATCCTTCAGCCAATATGAGAAAAAGATAGGGAGAGCAAGGATCTCCTTGACGAAGGCCTCGAGTGGCTCCAAACGGTTGCGAGGGAAGACCCTTGATTAACACTGAGTATGTCGGAGTAGAAACACAACTCATGACCCATTCTATCCAATCCTGAGAGAAACCAAAGGCTGCCATCATCTTTGACAAGAAGCTCCACTCCACCCTATCATAAGCCTTTGACATATCTAATTTTATGAACATTCCTCTATTACCAGAAGTTTGCATTGAATGGATTGCCTCCTGAGCTAGAACCACACCATCCAAGATCTGCCTACCCTCTACAAAACCCCCTTGTTCTGAGGAGATAATGTTATGTAAAAGAGGTTTTAGCCGCTCAACCATTACCTTTGTGATTATTTTATATATAACATTGCATAAGGCAATAGGTCTATAATCTGAAATATGTACCCCCTCCTCCCCTTTTGGAATTAAGGTAATGAAAGTATGATTTAATGCTTTAAGCATTCTTTTATTACCTCTGGACTCCTCTATAACAACCATTACATCCTCCTCCAAGTTATCCCAAAAGGCCTGAAAAAACTCAATTGGAAAGCCATCTGGACCTGGAGTTTTTTCGGTGCTCATTCCAAAGACCACATTCTTCAGTTCCTCTCTATCAATGGGTTTAAGAAGGGTCTGATTTTCTTCTTCAGAGATAACGGAAGGTATGACAACAATAACGTCATTTTGAGCCTCTTCATCTTGCACCATACTTTCCTTAAATAGGTTAGAAAAATAATCCATTGAATGGGAATGCATACCTGGAAGTGTATCAAAGGAGTGTCCGTTCTCATCTTGAAGAGCTTCCATGTTGTTCATCTGTCTCCTAGCACAGGCAGTCCGATGGAAAAATTTGGTATTTCTATCACCTTCTAATAACCAAGTGGTTCTTGCTCTCTGTTTCCAGTAGGTTTCCTCTTGATTGTCAATGTCCTCAACCGCTTTACGCAAGGCATCATCCTCGTCTTTGAGCTGGTCTGTAATTGTTCCTTCCCTAAAGTGTTTTTGAACCTCATCCCATCTGGCCACCAAAGGAGCTCTTTGGACCTGGAAGTCTGTCTTGTTAGCTCGCCTCCATTGTTTCAGTTGATCTTTGACATAATGAAGTTGTTTGTGGAATCTAAACATTGTTGTCCCATATGCTGGGCGACCTTCTTCCCACCACTGTGGAATTTTCTTTCGAAGTTCCTCTTTTTGTAACCAAAAATTTTCAAATTTAAATGGTTTGTGATGTTGCCCTGTCTTAAACCCTCCTTCCAACAAAATGGGAAAGTGATCTGACACTGGACCCTCCAAAATCTAAAATTTTGTATTCCATTTTACAAATGCCTCCTCTGAAACCAAAAAATGGTCTAACTTTACCTTCCTGCTATGTGGCTCCCTCCTCTTATTAGTCCAAGTATAGTTGGTTCCAGGGCATTTAATATCCACCAAG
Organism: Wollemia nobilis; assembly: GCA_028583015.1. NCBI lineage: Eukaryota > Viridiplantae > Streptophyta > Pinopsida > Araucariales > Araucariaceae > Wollemia > Wollemia nobilis. Next base: position 5,221,978 of record JAQPPZ010016895.1, read on the forward strand.
TGTAAAGCCTGGACTTGGGCAATCATAAGTCGATCCCCTGGGTCCAAAATTGGGGTTCCCCCTTCCTGATCTCTAGAGGATAATTTAGCATTAAAATCCCCAACAATAATCCAGTCTAAATCTTCCCTTGAGACTCTCATGTTATGCACAACTTTCCATTGAAGCCTCTGACCATCTAGGTTTTGAGCCCCATAAAAATTTGTGATTAAAACATGTTCAGTTGTGACATTATTTCTAAAATGTGATGTGAGAACACCCCTCCAAGCTATATGTTCTATTGCAGTCCATTCAAGAGAGTTCCAAAGAGTAACTATCCCCCCTGAGGCACCTTGGGCAGCCACTTCCATATGACCAGCACCCCTCCAAATTCTGTTAACTGTTTTACACATAAGATCTAACGACATTTTTGTCTCCTGGATAAGCAAAAAATTTGTTTTACATTTTTCTAAGAGTCTTCGAACAACAGATTGATGGGTTCTACTGTTTAAACCCCTAACATTCCATGATTGTATAATCATTGGTTACCTTGAGAGCAGTAAGAATCTATTGGCCTCACCGATCCTCCAGTGATCAGTTTGTCTCCTTGAACTGCTAGCAATTCCTTATTTGATTTTCTACCCACTCCTTGAGAGTTGCTATTTTTTTGATCTCTTTTCCACCTGAGTTATCCCTAAAGTTGGCCTTTCTCTATTCTTTTTTGCTATTCCCATGCTGACATCCTTAATTATTGGCTGCTCTTGGTTATGCACTATCAATGCCCCTGCACTCTCTGACTGCGGTAACTCACTGTGCTCAATAACCTGCTCTATGACGGGGGGAGATGAAAGAGGAGCTTGAACGTGGATGTTATTATTTTCACTATTCCCATCCACTCCTTCCATGAATTGTTCTTCTTGGTCCATTAGTGTCTTAAATATCTCATACCTATTGGCGGGCTTGAGTTGGGTTTGCTCTTTACCATCTTTTTTCTTTTGCCTTCTCCTTCTTTTGGGCTGTTCAAAACCATCTCTCTGTGCTTCTTTACCCTGAGAAATATTGGTTGGTTCTTTGTTTATTGTTGACTTACCCTCCTTAGGAAGATTTGACATTCCTAGAGGAGCCTCCATTTTTGTGTTCATATTATTTGGGCAAGATCGGGCCAAATGCCCATATTTGTGGCAAACTCTGCATCTGAAGGGCAGAGCCTCATAATCCAGCTGTTGAATCCAAGATAGTCCTGCAAGTTCAAGTTCCACCTCTGTCGGTAGAGGCTGGCTAAGATCCATTTCCACACATACTCTTGCATAAACAGTTGTGTTTCCTTCTATTGTGTCTTTGGAGACACCCAAATGTCTTCCAAGGGAATTACCGATAATTTCCAAAACCTGCTCACTCCAAAACTCCATTGGAAGTGCATACAAACGGATCCAAACCGGAACAACAGTGGGTTCAATTCGAGGATCAAATCCCACTCTCCAGGGTTGAACAAATAATCCTGTCGGACCATGATTCCTCTTTTTTGATTCGAAAGCCCTATTTCTATCGGCCAGTGAAGAAAAACTAACAATAAAATACCCATTGCTAATAAACCATAAAGAGTACTCACCAAGAGGCTCCCAGTTTTGTCGGACCCAGGAATGCAAAAAATTTAGGGTAGGGCGAATACCCATGAATTTGTAGATCAAATCGTGATTGGCTCTATATAAGACTATTTCTTCGACCATCCTTGGCTCAATGACAATCTTTGGCCTTGAATCAGACTGTGGCAAGCATCCATTAACTCGTTGCGATGTTGATCTATTTCCAGCAGTCGTGAAGAGCATTTTAAATGCAGTTCTTTGTGCTTCATCAGTCTTGGATGGAGATTTATCTTTTAAAAAATCTGCATAAGAGCTATTTCTCTCTAGAAGAGGATCCGGAGGTGTCCCCATTGGACCCTCCTGGGGCAGCAATCTTGTCGTCAAATCCACAGTAACCAGAAATCTCTTCGGCAACCCAACTGATGCCCTAGTTTTTCCCTAGCTCCAGAAACCCTAGATCATGCGCTCATTTTTAATTTTTTTATTACATATTATTTAATTTAATTTACATTATTATAAATTATTTTTCATTATTTTTTATAATTATTAATAATTAAATTTTATATAAAATTCTCAATATTTATATTAATATATTTACAATTATTATTAATATATATTATTTAAACTTAAATTTATTTGATTATATTTTAATTTTTTATATATATATTTTTTATTTGTGGAAAACATCCCAAAAGGGATGCCACTTTCGGGTAAGACCCAAGGAGGCAGGGGTATCCATTCCGCCAAAAATGCCCAGGACTCGGACCTGGCCTACCACCTTTGACATACTCAAGGAGCAAACAAACACACAAAACCAATTTAAAAATAAGTAAATAACAACAAAAATAATAAAATAAAATAAAAAACATGCTCCTTGAGTGTGTCAAAAACAAAAGCACAACCAAACACGCACAATAAGATAAAAGAAACCACAACACAAACCACATAGAAAAACACAAGAACCACATAACAAAACACAAACAAGACAAAAACAACAGAACACTACAAAGACATAACCCAAAAAAAACATGAAAAATAAACACAACCAAAACCTAAAAAATTAAAAAAAAAATAAAAATAAAAATAAAAAACAACCAACAACAGACAATAAACAAAAACAAAAAACATAGAAAACACTCACACATAAAAACACGAAATAACACAAACAAAGAGAAACCCAAGAACAAGAACGAAAAAAAACACAAGAACAATAACAAAAAACATAAAAAAAAAAAACAACAAAAACACAAGAACAACAAAAAACAACACAAAGAACACAAAAACAAAACAAAACAAAAGAACCCACCCACCTTAAAAAACTAAACAAAAAAAACAAAAAAAAAAAAGAAAAAAAATGAACAAAACAATGACCTATCTAGACCAGAAGACTATTAAGGCAAGAATCAACAGAGGAAACAAAATAAAGAATAGAATGAGCTAGGGAACTAAAAAAAAACTGAATGAACCAAAGAGAAGCAAAAAAAAAAAAAACAAGAAGAAACTAGGTACCTTCAAGACTGGAGCCATCCAAAGAAATGATAGAAAGAAGAGCTTCCCTAATTTGAGAAGCCCACCATATAGGAGGGTGGCCATAACAAGTAAGATCACCTTTGTCCAAAGCCCAATTAGCTAAAGCATCAACACTCTTGTTTTGATCTCTAACCACATGATTGTAATCAACTTTCAAAAATCCCATCTGGATTAACTGAATCTTCTCAATAATTCTTTTTATTCTCCAATCCACCTTATGATTCTTAGAAGGAGTCTTCAAGAGATTAATCATAAGTTGAGAGTCGGACTCAACTAACACCTTTTCCCATCCAACCTTAGTAGCCTCCTGAAGGCCTCTGAGGATACCATACCCCTCAGCAAGGTTATTGGAAAGAATACCCAAATTCTCAGCAAAAGTAAAAACCAGGGAGCCATCCGAAAGTCTACCAATTCCTCCCACATTGGCTTTTCCGGGGTTCCCTCTAGAGGCTCCATCGGTATTGACTTTTCCAAAATCCTTAGGAGGAGGTTGCCAATTTCTAGTCCTATCCATCTTACTAATACTCACATTCCCTTTAAGTTGGTTGCCCTTAGAAGGTTTAATCTTCAATCTTTGCATCACTTGATCCCATCTTTGGTGGGAGTTTTGGGGGTGATTAAGGAGTTGATGGACTGATTCAACTAAGTTGGCTATGGTCTTTTGCCAAATATAGTGAATATCCTTCCTATCTTGATTAAAAATTTGGTTGTTCCTTTCATTCCAAATATTCCAAAGAAGAATGGTAGAACCCATCCAAACTAAGCGCCTAATAAAATGATCAACACCCTCTTGATTAGGCCAATCCCTCCAAAGTTGTTCAAAAGTAAAAAAATTGGACCATTGTAAGCCAAGTAAAGTGGCCATTCTCCTCCATAGCTCAGAGGCTAAAGTACACTCAATAAAAATATGGTTGATATTTTCTACATTCTCTTCACACATTTCACATCTAAAAGGGCCATGAAAACCACGCTTCATAAGTTGCTCACCAGTAAGCACCCTACGATGCAATAAAAGCCAATTAAAGAACCTCACCTTAGGCCAGAGCTTTTGAGCCCACAATCGAGAAAATATGTCAGAAGAATGGTTGGGATTATTATGGCATAAGGTCAAATAACCTTGAGCAACTGAATACTCACCCTTAGTAGTGTTGTTCCATCCAAAACAATATTTTTCATGGGACCAAGAGAGGGATCTCATATGAAGGATGCCTTGGATATCTTGTCTTTGCCTTTCTGGGATTTGAATAGGCCAGTCCTCAATAGGGATCCAATATCTACCAACCTTTGAATTACCGAGTATGGTACCGACGATAATTAGCCACCTTTATCCAATTAGCTCGGTGAAGCTCCTCCATCCAAGGCCTCCAATCGGGAAACTGAGTTATCAAAGGCTTGTGACCATCCCAAGAATCTATCCAAAAATTTGCATGTTGACCATTATGAATGATCCAAAATAATTTTTTCTTTATCAAATCCTCACCGAGTCTTAAGAAGCTGCTAAAATGGGAGAACCTTTGGTAGGAAGTTGATAGCGAACAAGGTCTTCAGGACTTTTGTTCTCAGCATATTTAGCACGGAGATTATTGGCCCAAAGAGCATTGGGGTTATGCAACATCCTCCAATATAATTTAGCAGCTAAAGCTTTGTTGTTATTAATTGAAGACCGAAATCCTAACCCCCCTTCACTCTTAGGAAGACATAAAGTATCCCATTTCACCAAGGCCCATTTTCTTTTCTCCTTAGTACCACTCCAAAGGAAACGATGACTGATTTGATCCAATTCTCGAAGAACAGCCTTTGGGATATTCAAAACGGAAGAAACATAAATAGGAATAGCTTGAAGGACTGATTTTACCAAGGTGATTCTACCCCCAGAAGAAAGCCACTTGTTGGTCCACTTTCCAATTTTCTTCTTGACTTTGTCCAACAACCAATTCCAATATTTATTTTTCTGCCTTTGAATATTTATGGGAATACCTAAATAAGTGATTGGAAGAGAGGTCTTCTTATATCTTAATTTATCCAAGACCATGGATTCCTGTCTAGCGAGAGCGGTGAAAGAAAATAACTTTAGATTTGTCTTCATTGATCAACTGCCCAGTAGCCTTAGAAAAATAGCTAATGATTTGCTTAATATTAGAAGCTTCCTTAACTGTAGCTTTACCTAAAAGAGTAGAGTCATCCACAAATTGAAGATGAGAGATAGGTCTAGCTCCATGAGCAATGGTAACTCCCTCAAGGGTTTTGTTTTCCCTCTTTTTGGTTATAGTCCTACCCAAGCATTCAACAAGAATGATGAATAAATAAGGGGATAGCGGGTCACCTTGCCTAATACCTCTAGAAGCTGGGAAAGACTGAGAAGGCCTGCCATTGATAAGAACTAAGTAGGAAACCGAAGAGATACATCCCATAATCCAATCCATCCAATCCTTAGAGAAACCAAATTGCCTCAAAACTTTGATAAGGAAGTGCCAATCCACTCTGTCATAAGCTTTGGATAAGTCTAACCGAATGAACATGGAAGGAGAATTTTGCATATCCATGGAATGGATGGCTTCTCGAGCAAGAACTATCTCATCTACTATTTGACGTCCTTCCACATAACCCCCTTGCTCTCGGGAAATAATCTTATGCAAAAGAGGCTTCAACCTTTCTGCCATGATTTTAGTAATGATTTTGAGAAGAACATTACATAAAGCAATAGGTCTAAAAGCTGAGATATGATCAACCTCTTGAGCTTTTGGAACAAGAGTAATATAAGTTTTATTGATAACCTTCAAAATTTCTTTGGCTTTCCTGGCTTCTTCCACCACCTCTAATAAATCAACATGAAGGATATCCCAGAACTCTTGGTAGAACTCAATAGGAAAACCATCGGGACACTGGGGTTTTCCCTTTTTGCATTTTAAAAACTACTTGTTGAAGCTCATTGATAGTAACGAGGAGCAGTCAAAATAGAGTTCTCCTCGAAAGTGATAAGAGTAGGGATTGCTTGAAGAACATTATGTTGTGAAGTCGAGTCAAGAGGAGTAGCAACAAAAATATTGGAAAAGTAATCAACAACAATAGAGTTCATGCCATCCCAAGTATAAACAACATCTCCAGAATCTGATTTTAAGGAAGAAATAAAGTTGTGAGATCTTCGAGCTAGAAGAGATTTGTGGAAGAAATTTGTGTTTCGATCTCCTTCTTTGAGCCATTGAATTCTAGATTTTTGCTTCCATAAGATTTCTTCTCTTTTTTCCCATTCCTCTAAGCTGAGTTGTGAGTTTAATTTCATCTGCACTTCTCTTCTCTGTGAGGCCATCTAAACGGATTTTCTTATTCAAATTTTCAAGATGAGCAATAACTTCATGTTTTTTTTTATGAACATCCCCAAACTCTTTCCAGTTCCAAGTCTTGATTTTGGATTTAATGTATTGCAGTCTTTTGGAAAAACAGAACATCTTAGTCCCATGCCTAGGTTTACCTTCCTTCCACCATTGTTGCACATGAGGTCTGAAGGAAATGTCTCTAAGCCACATTAATTGAAAACGAAAAGGAGAGAAACTCACATTGGTTTTCCACATTTCCACCATGAGTGGCCAATGATCCGAACCAACATTATTAAGAGTCTTCACTTTAGGAATGTGACCATGGATTAAGAAATTTTTAGAGAGCAAAAACCTATCCAATCTCTCCATTATACAAGCTAAGCCTTGCCTTCTGTTAGACCAAGTCATAAGGCCATTATCCGGTTGGATATCCACAAGATGGAGGTTTGCAATATATTCGCTCATGAGGTCGGTGCTTTTGTCCAAATTTCTATTTCCCCCCCTTTTCTCATCCAGAGAGAGGATGGTATTGAAATCTCCTCCGATCAAGATCCAAGCTTTAGGAAAATGAGAGATAATATGAGTAATATCCTTCCACTGTCTTCTTTTTTCCTCCAAAGAAGTCGGAGCATAAACAGTAATGCAGAGCATAATCTGGTTGGAATGTCTACTTTGAATAGCTATAGCCAACAAACCCCAACTGCCAACCATATGGTGAATAACTACCTCTTTTGGGTCCCAAAGACAAGCAATGCCACCCGAAGTCCCTTGGGAACCGAGGGAAACCACTTTTCCAGTGGCCAAATTTTACTGGCAATTAAGTCCATATCCTCCATTGACATCTTTGTTTCTTGAAGGAAAACAAGATGTGGATGATTTATCTGAATCATTCTTCTAATTTCATTTTGTTTTGAAAGACTCCCTTTGAGTCCTCTAATATTCCAAGTGATGATCTTCATTAATACCAGGGCTAAAAAATTTGGGAAGGGCATTAATCTTACCTTCCTCTACAAGCTTTTCACCTTCTTTTACCATATGATATTGATTGGTCTTGCGACCTACTTTTTGATTAGAATCCATCTTCAATTTTTTTTCCCTGTTTCTTGACTTATTCCAATTGAATCTGAGATGGCTTCTAACCTTGAAGAATGCTCGTACACAGCCAAAATTTTACTAGATGGTTCAACGGAGTCTATATTGGGACCTGCATTATTTGAAGTTTTGACATTTGAAATATTGTTTTTCTTGTGTAAATTTTCTCCTTTTTTTTCTGTTGAAAACCTTTGATTTGTTGGTTTGTCTCTCGAGTTCTTCCCTTCATATTTAAATTGTGTTTCTAAGATTTTAGTTTCCATTATTTCCTCTTCCTCACTTGGGACATCATTTGTGGAAAGGATTTCAAACATATTAGCGAGATGACTTTGATTGATCCTTCATAACTGGTTTTTTTTAGTGTTCTTCTTCTTAGGTATTTGGAAACCTGCTGAGTTTATATCTTCTTTCTTTTGATCGGGAATTTTATTTGGGCAAGCACTGGCCAAATGACCATATTCATGGCAAATTCTACAACGAAAAGGAATGTTCTCATAGTCCACTACTTGCTCCCAAGTGTCTTCCCCAAATTGTAATGTGATCTTTTTAGGTAGGGGTTTGTCAAAATCCATTAAAACACAAATCCGAGCATAAATAATATGTTCAAAATTTTGAGTACAATCAGCGGTCATCATAAAAGTTCCTAAAGAGTTTCCAATTGAAGAAAAAATAGTAGGATTCCAAAATTCAATAGGGAGGCCAAAGAGTCTAACCCACACGGGAGCTATAGAAGGCATCTCTTCTTCGGCTTTAAATTTAGTATGCCGGGGCTTCATGAAAAGCCCTGCCCTTCCAAAAAACCAAGGACCCCCTTGAAAAGTTTTCTCTCTATCTTCATTATTAGCAAATAAAACAAGAAAATAACCATTTGGATAAATAGAGATTTGTAACTCACCTTTAGTTTTCCAGATTTTTGCAGCCCAGACTTTGAAAGCAGATAGACTCGGACGAAAACCCACGAACCGACAAATTAGTCCTCTTTTTTCCAAATCTTCAATGCCAGTCTGAATGTTACCCATATCAAGCTTAACAATAGGAGTTCCATCAGTTGCTTTAAGACATCCTGACTCTGTTTTCCTGGGATCAATCTTAGGCATTCTTAGAGGTTTATGGGAAGCCCTAATATTGATATTAGCATTGGGCTGAGGCTGTCCACCACGAAGGGCATCCCTAAAATTCATTTTTGGGACTGAGTCTTCAAAATTCTTACCCTTGACAGGGGTTTTCACAGTAGAATTATTTTGTGGGTGCACCTTAGCACCAGATTCACTTGAGATATGAGCCATTTTTTGATCAACTTCTTGAAACTTGTTTCGTGATCTCTTTAATCCTTGCCCTAGACGTCGTGGAAAGGTATGGTTTTCACTTTTCTTTTGTGCAACAAATTGGAAGTCGTTGTCACTCAAGTTCACAGTATGATCTGTTGAAAGACAAATTTCTAACCCATCTTGTATCCCCTGCAACATTTCTTGCTAAAATATTGAGCATAAACCACAAAAATATTGGCCGCTAGGGCCCGAAGGCCCTAAAAACCAACCTCTGGAGCTGCTTGCACTCAACCCGGATGAAACCCTCGCATAGCCGCTTGCCAAATATATCGTTCACACATAGGGATGCGCTAGGATCTGTGTTGCTCCAAATGATATGAAAATTGGTGGAGACGTTCTAGGGTTTTTTAGGCATCTACCCTCAAAATTTTAGCTCAATCCGAGCCGAAACGAGTTCGGCAGTCCTGTGAAAAACGTCTCTTATTTATAATGCATTTTTACCACTACTACCACTATCAACCAACCAAAAAAACTAATTTATATTGGAAAACACCCCTTTCGAGGTTCCACTTTCAATAGGTTGGGCATAGGAGGAATGAAGCCTTGTCGACCTCTACCAGAACATAGGACATTTCTAACTATACCATATATTTGCAGGATGGAGACAAGGGGAATGGAACCTGGGTCAGCCTCTACCAGCACCGAGGGCATTTACAACAAGCAGATAATTTCTTTAATATTTTTAAAGATAATAAGGTGCACACATTATATTCCATGAAAAAAAAAGGAAAGTAAAGATAACATGAAGTCTAAAATTTAACTTGTCTTTCCAATTATGAGCCAATTTTTAGGCCCTTTATTGCTTTGTAAATTTTTTTAACATAATAGCTATATATTTTTGGGTGAAGTTATCCAAGTGAGATCATAAGGGATAATGTGGAATGTTGATCAGATTGTAACCTTTAAACCTTTCATGGCAAGTATGAAAGGTTCAAACTTTAGAGGCATGTCTGTTGAAAAAGTAGTAGTTTGATCTAAATCCTCTGAGTGTGTTTTAGTCGATAAAAGTATGAATTACGAACAACCAATAGTCCCCTCACATCGGGTCAACAACAACGAGGTGGTATAGGTTTGTTGAGAGCAGCTCTTGTGGTTTGAACCATGCACTTGGTAGTTACTAAAGATAGTGTAGATGTAACCAACTCCCCTATGAACCCAAAATAAATAATTATATATATATATAGTAAAACAACATCCTCTATGAAAATTGTCCTATATGACCTATGACCCTATAACACTAAAATTTATTTTATTTTTTTACCTCTTATCAATTAAAAATTATGAACATTAAACTTTACAGATCCAAGCATTCTACATGTTAAACATTATAAACAAAGTTAATAATTTTTTTAATTGTTTGTTTATTTATACTAAAGAAGTCTAAGTCATAAGTTCAATCTATACCATAGATTTTTCTTTCAAGATGAGATCCTTATTATTCTAAGTGTTTTCTCATTGGATTTTTTTTTTTTAAGCGAAAAACCCTTTGCGGGGCCGCCTTGGTCTAAGAGACCACGAACAGGGGGTTCTACACTGTCAAAATCATCCAAGGAACGCACCCAGCCTTGCCCGCACCAACATTATCAATTGTATTTTGGGTACCCAATTCAGCTTTTTGGTAAGGTGGAGATTCGAACCTGGGACCTCCCTTAGAGTATTGCCCTCTCCTCTCCAACTCACCTACAACACCTGGGTGTTTTCTCATTGGAATTAAACCTTCTATTATAATGTAGAATATTTTATTTTTAGACATTTATTTCAAAAATATATAGGCAAATAAAATCAAATATTGAAACATATATTCCTAAAATAAAAAATAAAAAATTAAGGTATATAAATAATACTATTAACAAAAATTCAAATGCAATTAGTTTAATTGGGTAAATATCTTCACTTTAAAGAGAGATGATGTATGCATAATATCTATGTTCTATTTTTTAATTACATAGGAAAGTTGGTCACAACCACATTATTTTAGTAACTAACAAGCGCTCAGGCTTCAAACCACAAGGGTTGCTCCCACCACACCCATTCCATCTTGAATATTGTTGACCTAACGTGAATATTTTTTATATAATTAAATAATTATTCATCACTTATATATTAAAGTTAGTAATGGTGGTGGATTCCTAATTGTCCTAAAAGACCATTTTTTTTTTGGTTGAAGAAGACATCCTTCCACTGATTATCTTCTTCAAAGGGTGGATTCCTAGTTGTCCTAAAAGTTGAAGAAGACATCCTTCCACTAGTTATTTTATTCATGATTTGAATAGAGATATAAAGGGTAAACGTTTAATGTTTCTACAGGCTAAAAGTTTATATTTGTTTTTTTAATTGAAATAATTTTTTTTAAGTAAAAAAACTTTTATAAATTTTAATTTATTAGATAAAAATGAAGTCAACAATTAACCTTTTCAAAATAATGATTACATAGAATTCCACTACCAAATATAATTGAAAAATAAAATTTAAAAATTTTATTGGATAATTAAAAATAGATAATGAAAAGCAAAGATGACCATTTGTACAGTTGAGTGTTGAATAGTGAGAAAGGATATGAAAAAAATGTCAATAATTAATGAAATTTTAAGGAAAATAATATCAACAAGTTTGATTAATGTTACAAAATTTTATAAATTGAATTGATTTGATTTTTAGTGTTGTTTTAGATAAGAATGTTTTATATTTAGTCATTTCATTTGAATGGGAATGTTTTATCAATGATGGCTGTGTTGGATGTTCTTTTTTTTTATAAAGAGACAAAATGGTTAATCATATATAGAGAGATGGATACTGAGGAATGAGGAGAAAATGATTAATGATATGCATGTTTCAAAGTTGAATAATAAGGAAGGACAGGGAAAGATAATTAATAATATGTACTTTTGAAAAGTTTGACAATGAAAAGGGCATGTTTTACCAAATGTTTGGTTGAATCATTTTTTATAAAAAGAAAATGGCCAATGATACGTATATTTGAAAGTTGTTTCAAAGTTGAATAATAAGGAAGGACAGGGAAAGATAATTAATAATATGTACTTTTGAAAAGTTTGACAATGAAAAGGGCATGTTTTACCAAATGTTTGATTGAATCATTTTTTATAAAAAGAAAAATGGAAAGTTGAATAGTGACGAATAAGGGAAAACAATGATCAGTTGAAAGTTAATAATAATTAATAACATGTACTTTTTGGACTATAAAATATTGAGAATAATTATAAAAATCATAATGTTATATTAATAATTTAAAAAATATATAAAATTATAAAATTAATAGAATGAAAAAAAAAATGTTAATTAATTAATGATATAAAAAGCTAAATAAATTTTATAAATAATAAGAAAAGTTATAACATTTACAGTAATTAATATAAGTAAAAAAGACTTCACAGAGAGTAAGAAGAGAGATTGCATAAAGGTTTGTTAAGAATATGGTTAATTAAGTAGCATAAATATGTATTATTTAATTGAAAAAAATTATAAAGTTAAAAATAAAATTGTAAAAATGAAGAAGGGAACTTCTCTTATCAAACATGGTTGTTTTGGATTTGTCATAAAGGCTTTATGGTTCTTTTCTGGCACGATTTTTGGGATGGTTTTTCTACTATTTTAACTGAGTATCCTCATTTTCTTGATCTTGCTCAACGTTTTCTAGTTGTTGGTTGGTCTAGAGTGATGGATTTTAAAGTTAAGAGAATTGGTCAAATGGAAATGTTCCAATGGAGGGATCCTAGTGAATGGCTTGTTGGAGGCTCTATGGAGGATAGAGAGGAGTTGGCGCGCATTTTGGCTTCTAAATAATGCTCTTCTTTGCAAGATGATGATGTGTTGGCTTAGGGTCAGGACTGTAGAGGGATTTTCTCGATTGCCTTCAGATATCGTGAATTGGATCGCCAATGTTATGGTACTGAGGATGTTCACTGGTGGAAGCAAGTGTGGAATAAATTTGCGTGGCCTAAGTGTAATTTTTACTTGTGGGTTGCCACTCGTAATCGATGTCTCACTTGGGATAACCTTCAGAAGAGAGGTATTCATGGTCCTTCCTTTTGTTTCCTATGTGAGAATAGTGAGGAATTTGTTGGTCATTTGCTTCTTCAATGTGGTTTTGCGCGTTAGCTTTGGCATTTATGGTGGGGTGTGTGGAAATAGTCTTGTGTTAATTCTTCTTTTTTTTGGATTTCTGGCGGAGTTTGAGAAGGCCTCGAGCTAAGGTCTTCTTTTTACAGGTTTCTTGGCATATTGGTCCCTCATGCATTTTCTTCTAAATCTGGCTTGAAAGGAATCAAACTTTTTTTCAAGGGAGACAGTTATCTGCTTATCAAGTATTGTAGAGAATTTTGAAAATGCTCCAGGAAACTGTGTCTACCAAATATCTGATTATTATTCTTGTGGACACAGTGGAGGTCCATATTATGCATGGTTTGCGTTTGACGGTGTCTGGTCCAAGTGCTACTATTTCTTTTAGCATGAGGGAATTCAATAACAGAGTGCAAAGAGAGGGTAGATGGCACCCGCCTCCTAGGGGGGTTCTTAAGATTAATATTGATGGGTCTTCAAGAGGTAATCTTGGAAATACTGGTATTGGTGGAGTGGGACGTGATTGCAGTGGTGCGATATTTATTTTTCTCATGTTTTAAAGGAAGACATACCAATAATTATATGGAAGCCCTTTCTATTCTGTATGCACTGGAACAAGGATATCGTTTGGGTTGGCGCAAGATAATTTGTGAATCATATTCTAAAATTCTCATTAATTTGTTGAATACCTATAATCTTACCAATGTTAATTGGAGGTTGGCTGGGGTGGTTAGGCAGATTCTCCGTTTTCGTTGTCATATGAAATTCATCGTTTTTACTCATATTCCAAGGGAGTGGAATGGTGTTGTTGATTGTTTGGCTAAATGGGCCTTTGAATTTCAAGAAGGTTGGGATGTTAGGGAGTGGCATCAGCTTCCTTCAATGTGCTCTCAATCTCTTACTAGTTTGCTGAAAGACGATATGCCTGGATGAGACAATTTTATTGTAATCTGATTCTTGGGTCTTGTATGCCTTTCTGATTTCAATAAAAAATTTACCCCTTTTTATAATATATATATATATATATATAATTTAATTTAATTTAATATTAGAAAGCATATAAATATTATAAATTTAATAGAAAAGAAGAAGAGAATGCTAATTAATTAATTATATAAAAAGATAAATAAATTATATTAAAAAATAAAAATAATAAAAAAAAATCAGTTTTTTTTATTTGGTTAGTGTAATAAACCCTTACGACCAACAACGCACAGGTTTGAGCAGTCTCCTCCCAACCATGACCTCTTGTAAATCCAAGAGCTATGCTTATCAATAATTTAACCCACAACCACCAGACATCCATCCCCTCACACACTCGCCCACACCACGGTTTGAACCTTGGACCTCTTGAAAAAGAGCCAAAGCCTGAACCATTGCACTGATCCCATGGAACAAAATAAAAAATTATTAAAGAGAGTACAAGTTATAACATTTGCAATAATGTTATTGTTCTTGTATTTTTTCGTTCTTGTTCTTGGGTTTCTCTTTGTTTGTGTTATTTCATTTTTTTTATGTGTGATTGTTTTCTATGTTTTTTGTTTTTGTTTATTGTCTGTTGTTGGTTGTTTTTATTTTTATTTTTATTTTTATTTTATTTTTTAGGTTTTGCTTGTGTTCATTTTTCATGTTTTTTTGGGTTATGTCTTTGTAGTTTTCTGTTGTTTTTGTCTTGTTTGTGTTTTGTTATGTGGTTCTTGTGTTTTTCTATGTGGTTTGTGTTGTGGTTTCTTTTATTTTATTGTGCGTGTTTGGTTGTGCTTTTGGTTTTGACACACTCAAGGAGCATGTTTTTTATTTTATTTTATTATTTTTGTTGTTATTTACTTTTTTTAAATTGGTTTTGTGTGTTTGTTTGCTCCTTGAGTATGTCAAAGGTGGTAGGCCAGGTCCGAGTCTTGGGCGTTTTTGGCGGAATGGATACCCCTGCCTCCTTGGGTCTTACTCGAAAGTGGCATCCCTTTTGGGATGTTTTCCAAAAAAAAAAACATTTGCAATAATTAATATATAAATAATCAAGTGGTATTATTTCAACCGGTTAGATCCCTCAATATTTTAAATAGGAGTCCAAGGTTCAAATCTTGACAAGCGATACATATCCAAGCTTCATTGTAATACCACTATGTTATGATAATATAATAGGACTGAGACTCGTTTCAATTCCATATAACCAATTGAAAAAAATAATTAATATATAAATAAAAAAGACTTACAAAAATTAAGAAATATTACATAAAGGTTTGTTAATTAAGTAGCATGAATATATATAATTTAATTGGAAAAAATATAAAATTAAAAATAAAATTGAAGAAACATTATAAGATAAAAAATGATATAATAGGAATGAGACCACTATGTAATGATGATATAATAGGAATGAGACCACTATGTAATGATGATATAATAGAAATGAGACCCATTTCAATTCCATATAACCAATTTAAAAAAATAATTAATATATAAATAAAAAAGACTTTCAAAAATTAAGAAATATTGCATAAAGGTTTGTTAAGAAGTTTGTTAATTAAGTAGCATGAATATATATAGTTTAATTAGAAAAAAAACTATAAAATTAAAAATAAAATTGAAAAAACATGATAAGATCAAAAATGAAAATTATTATTTTTTTCAAATTTTTATTTAAATAAAGTATTTTCTATAAGATAGAGAGATATTTAAGCTTCATACTGCCCTCAAATGGGTTTAAAATGACGTTAACAAAATAAAACATAAATTTGAGGAAGTTTTCAACCTTGTTAATTATAGAATTTAATAAAAAATCTGAAATAAATATTAAAAAGTTATGGGTGTTGCTAAGAAAAATAAAATGAAACGAAAAAATACACATACATTTTAATTCAAAAGAATTCTTTAATTATTATTATATTATCAATAAAAATGGATCTAAAATATTAAATAACACTAACTTAAAATATTAAATGGTTTTAGTTTAATTGGTTAGATTCCTTAATATTTTTCAAATAATAATAGATAAATAATATTCAAATTATTATAATACTATAATGTAAAGATGGTTTGCAAATAGGTCATACAAAGGTTTTATAACTTTATAGTTGTTTGTATCTTGGGGTGTATGGTTACCTAAGGAAGTTTGAATTTTTCAGGGTTAAGATAGGCCTACTTAGCATGTCTCCTCCCAAATCATGGAAAGTTTTAATAATTGTAAGGTTTCAACAACAACAAACGCAAACAAAAAAAAACTTTTCTCCAAAGATCACAAATGAGATCCTCGGACTTTTTTGATGGAACTAGACAGGTGTCCATAGAGTTTGTGGAGTAGGAAGATTATTATATATTTTAGTCTCTTATTATTTTAAATTCAAGGTTGGATTAAAAGAAGGTTATAATAACCATGTTGAAATTATGACACTAGAATTATTGGTTCAGTTGGTAAAATCAAAAGAAATACAAAAAATCAAAATTTACTTTTTGAGATATTCATATAGAACTAAATAAGGAAGTAGATGAAGTCTGCGTTCAGACTATGACATTCAAATTGTTGGTTTGGTTGGTAAAATAAAAAAAAATACAAAAAATCAAAATTTACTTTTTAAGATATTTATAGAGAACTAAATAAGAAAGTAGATGAACTCTAAAAAAAAAAGCACTATGACATTCAAATTGTTGGTTTGGTTGGTAAAATAAAAAAAAATACAAAAAATCAAAATTTACTTTTTAAAATATTTATAGAGAACTAAATAAGGAAGTAGATGAACTCTAAAAAAAAAAGCGTTTTAGATTGAACCAAGTACGTGCCTAATAGAGATGACTAGTTATGATGTTGACTTGATTTTTAGGCCATTATTGAAACTTTAAAAAATGTCAAAGAGGCATATGAAGAATGTTATTTCATATTTGCTTAATATAAAATTACGACATTTTTTAGAAGAAAAAAAAAACAATGTTGTAATATAAATAAAACCCATTTTAGTATATAATCAATTGTAAAAATAAAACAAAAATAATATTATTTTTTTTAATATATAAGAGAGTTGGTAACACCATTAAGTGACCATTAAGTGTTGCCACTATAGACTCTAACTCACTGGTTTAGATGAATTCAATGAGACCTTGATCCTTGGGGCATTGAATTAAGGCAACCAATAGACAAACATTCCACTGCTACCATTTAACCTATCTTTAACTAGGTAAATTGTGATTTGAACCTTAAACCTCCCCAAAGAAAACCTCGAGGAAGTCAATAGGAAAATACTCGACCACTACCATCCAACCTATCTCTATCTAAATACACAATAACTTGAACCTTAAACCTTCCTAAAGAAAAACCAAAACACTAACCATATAATATTATTAATGATATTGTTCAACTATTCTAGAAATATACTCGTTAACCATTATTAAAAGCAACAATTAAAAGGCCTCACAAACAACACCTTATATTTTTTATCAAATTTTTGTTTTCTTTTTTTAAAGAAAAGGATAAGCACTTTAAATGAAACAATCTACAGTGATGGCCAACGAGACAAAACTCTGAAACTAATAAATGAAACTAATAAATGCACGCAACTACAGACGAAGGCAAAGAAACTATGACACTCAACATATTCTCACGTGTGCATGTCCTTTCAAGTGGGGGCACACGGAACAAGTGGGTTGTGGGGTACCCTAGAGACTAAGAAGAGATCTGTTTTTATTTGAATTGGATATTGGGTAAAACATCCTCTATGACTATTGTTCATATAACTTAAGGTTGGAAATTAAAATCTACTATTTATAAATATTAAAATTAAAATATGTTGATTAATATTAGATTACTCTGATTTTTTATTGGGGAGATGGTGAGGGAAGAAAGTAGAGAGGGGAGGGCTCTGGTCCCTCCCTTGCTCCTCCTCCCAGGGCTCCTGGTTCCTGCCCAGTTTCTGGCTCAACCCAGGTCATCCCTCCCAAGGAGTGGTTGTTTGCAGATGATCTCCTGGGGGGAGATCCTTCTCTACTATCTGCGCCCCTCCCAGCCGGCTAGGGTTTCCTTGGTTGTTTTTTCGGACTGGTGCTTCCCAGGGATCCCTGTTTGGTTGGGGATCCCTTCCCTTTTCCCTCAGGCTTCCCCCTGGGGTTTTTTGCAGGTTTTTCGCGTGGATCTGGTCCCCTGCGTTTCTCGGTGCGGTGGAGGTGACGGTTTAGGGTTTGGACAGCTTCCCCCTTTTTCTTGTGAATCCTCGGCGGACTCTGTGCTTGGACGAGATTATTGGTCCCTGCTGCTGGGATCCTCTTTTGTTTTCCCGGGGCAGGTTCCTTGTGGTGCAACTCTCTGGTCACTTCCTGATGGGTTGGATCCTCTCTGTGCTGGCTGTCGGCTTCCTGCAGGATGGCTCTCGCTGAATAGAATGTTTTCCCGGTGGGCGGCTGGTTTCTCCACAGGGCGGGATCCGCCAAATCCGTCGGTTTTCCCGCGAGGCGGGATCCTTTCTTTCTCGCTGGTTTCCCGAATGGTGGGATTTCCCTGTTGCTTCCCGCTAGGCGGGACTATTTGTGGTGGTTTTGACTGCTTCCCACGAGGCGGGATTTTATTGTACGAGCTTTTCTTTGCTTCTTGTCGGGCGGGATCTTCTCGATGGTGGTTTTTGGCTACTCCCGGCTGGGCGGGATCTCCAAAACTACTTTATTTCTTATTTGTTTGTTTCCCGCTGAGAGGGATTGTTTCATGCTTACTGTTACTGCTAGGCGGGATTTACATTTTGGTGTTCAGTTTCAAGGGATTGATGCCCTAGGCCCATTGCTTATGTAATCAGGTTTTGGGATCCTTGTTAAAACCCGCTCTAAATACAAACACTACTTACCAAAAAAAAAAATTGAAATATGTTTATAAATTTTTATTTCATCAATTAAAATTAACTACTTAAAATTAAATTAAGTTGATAAAATTTGTTCTTTATTTAATAATTTTTTTTGATAATTTGTTTATTTATATTAGAGAAGTTGACATTATAGATTAAGTTAAAAGTTTAATTAGTGTCTAAAGATTTTTCTTTTAAAATAAATTTTTTATACATATATTTTTTGTTTTTGATACATAGGGGAGTTGTTACAATTGTCAAGTGTAGTGCATGGTTCAAACCACATGGGGCTGCTCCCAACAAGCCTATACCACCTTGTTATTATTGATCTGATGTGAGGAGGACCATCAATCGTTTGGGATTCATACCATCATCGACCATACTACTATCTTTGCAAGAGACATGCCCCTAAGGTTTGAACCTAGGTCTCTTCTTGGTGATCAGAGAGACAATTACCAATCCATCTAACCCTTGGGTGCAAAATAAGATTCTTATTATTATTATAAATGTTGGTTCATTATAATCGAACCTTAGATTATGATGTAGAATATTTTATTTTTAATCACTTATTCTAAACCTATAAATAAATATAAAAAATAAATAAAATTAAATATTGAAACATGTCTTGTTAGAAATATAAAAATACTACTAATAAAAAATCAAATTAAAAAGGTTTAATTGGGTAAATCTCCCACTTTAGAGAGACCATGCATACATAATATCTATATTATTATAATAGTATTATGTGATCATGTGAATGGTAAACCATTTCAATTCCATATAACTATTTTAAAAAGAAAAAATTAATAAAAAGTAAGTTACTTTTAAACTTCAAATTATCTAAAAATTTAAAAGAAACAATGACCTAATTGACCCATTATCTATTTAAAATAATTTGATAGGTAATAAAAATTTTAATTTAGTAGCATCGTATAAATTGTGGAATGTCACACAACTTGTTTATCTAAAATAATATTTATTTTAAAGTGGTAGTGTAAGCCACAAGCAAGAGTGCAAGTTAGGAGTGGGTCCCACTAGAGGAAGGTCATATTTAAAAGTTTTAAAAGGAAGTTAGGCGGCCACAAGCTAGAATGTGAGTCAAGTATGAGTCATATTTAAAAGCCTTAATGGGAATTCAAGATGCTCTAGTTGGAGGTAAGAGGAAGAGTGAATATAGGACAAGTTCAATCCAAGGAATAAATGTTACACTAGAATTGATTATTAAGGATGAGATGATCGAGCATGATATAATGATTCTTAAAAGTAAAGGGTTAATATGTAAGTCCATAGGGTGGGATGGCTCTAGTGCTAGGTTCCTTAGGACTGTCCAGTCCCACTTTTCCATTTCCCTACCCCCTTCTTGGATTGTTCTCCGACCTAGTTTTCGGGATCCCTGGGTTTCTCAGGTTTCCTGTTTTTATTGGTTTGTTGTTTTGCAAGGAGGGTGTTGTGGTTTCTGGCCCTAAGTACCCTGGTTTGGCAGGTGGTTTGGCGGGTTTACGGCTAGCTTGGGGTGGCTTCTGGAAGAGGGTTGACTTTGGTTTCTTGTTTGTTGCTCGAGGTCCTCATCTGCGCTCTTGTTGGCTTAGGGGGACTTGTTCCCTCAGATGATGTTCTTTCCCAGTCATTCCAGGAACTCTTTGCCTTCGGGATCTCCTTGTAGATCCAGTGGCTGCTTGTTTTTTTGGATGGATCCTCAATTTCCTCTTGCAGTTTACCCTTTTGGTCCTAGGAGGACCTCAAGCGTGCAGTTGCGGCTTTCCCTAGATCCATCCTCCGGTAGGCAAGGGTGGGGATGGAAGATTTCTTGTTGGTTGTTTCAATGGTTTATTTCTTTGCAGGTTTATAGATCTTGGGATGGGGGCTCATGATCATCTAATGCAAAGGTAGTACCGCGGTTTTCAACTTGATCATGAAATCCTCTCCAATCACGGGCGCTCATGGGACAATTTCCCTGTCTCTCCTTTGTAGTTTGCATCCCAGGTCTGGTTATAGGGGAGATTCGGTGGTCTTGGGGATCTCCCATTCCTATTATTCCATCTCTAGACCTTGCTCTAGCTTGGTTACCTCGTACTCTTATTGGTGGGATACCAATGCTGCGGTTCTTCAAACCATTTTTCTGTTGGGTTTCCTGTTGCGCGAGATCCTCCAAGCCTGTTGGTCTTCCTGCTGGGTGGGTTTCTCAAATAGTGTTTTCTGTTGGTTTTCCTGCTGGGCAGGTTTTGTTCATCTGTTGGTTTTTCTTGTTGGGCAGGATTGTCCAAATCTGATTTTCTGACGGTTTTCTCGTGAGGCGGTGTTTAGTATTTGTTGTTTTTCTCGTTGGGTGGGATTTTTAGAATTTGCTAGTTTTTCCCGTTGGGTGGGATTTCCATTTTGGTGGTTTTTGACTTCTTCCCACTGGACGAGACTTTTCAAATTTGTTGTTTTTCCCACTGGACGGGATTGTTTAGATCTGGTTTTTGCTGGTTGTCTTGTAGGACGATTTCTTGTTTTCTATTGGGTTTCTCACTGGGCGAGATTTTCCAAATCTGCTGGTTTTTCCCGTTGGGCAGGATTTCCATTTTGGTGGTTTTCGACTGCTTCTCGCTGGGTAGGATTTTCAACTTCATCATCCTATTGGTTTTCCCACTAGGTGGGATTTGCCAAATTGGTTGTTTTGACCCTTGGTTTGGTCGGTTGACCTGTTGTAAAAAGGTTTTGGGATCCTTTCAAAACCCGCTTGTAATATAATTTTAACTTACCAAAAAAAATATGTAAGTCCATAGATATTGACCATGGTTTTCAAAGATTCAAAATGGATCAAGTGGAAGTGGGAATTGAATTCAAATTATTCTATGACTTTTCTTCCTAAAAGTTTTTTTCTTATCATATTTTCTAGTTAAAAAATCAAAGATAAAATAATAGATGGTGGCCCATGGTTTAGGGGAGAGATACCCTTTATTTAAGACCATGGGGTGATAATTTTTCTATTGCAACAAAAAAAAAAAAATCCAATGTGACTTAGACTTTTTGGACTTCCATATTAGCTCAAGATGTTTTGAAGAATATTGGAAATACCCTAGAGAAATTCATTGAGAAGGTACCAAGTACTAAAGAGAAAAAACATGCTATATATACACAAATATATGTTGCTATGAAATATGAAACAATAGAATGAGACCAACAACTGGATTCTGTTTAATGTTACAATTGTTTTGAGACTACACACATGACAAGAGATTGCAAAGTAAAAATTACGAGGAAAGAAAACATTGGTCATGAGACAAACTTCAAGATGAAGCAAAGAAATCATACATAATAGAAGTTGGATTAGATCAAGGATATTCCACCCCAAACAAAGAGGTAAGAAAAACCTATCTATAACATCATATGGAAAAGACCACCATAGTTCACTTGATCAAACGTTAGAAGAAACAAAGAATGATACAATGGATGAGAAAGTGTAATGTGCAAGTTCAAATTCAAAAGAAATTAAAGTTGCAAAGGAAGATGTGGAGGAAATTTTTAAATTAAATATGACATAAGAGGTCAAGTTTATTCAAGTTTTTTGTCAAGTAGTATGGAATCTCCTAGCAATATAAATAAAAGTAGTGTAAAGGTTATCCCTTGCACTTTAGGATTTCAAGAGTAGCATAATAAGGAAATGGAGGAAATCCATAGCAATTTAAGGTTTTTAGGGAAACACAAGAAGGTAATTGTTATGGAGGAGCCACCTTGCACTTTAGGGTTTCTAGGGCATCATAAAGAAGAAAGTCCTTTTGAGATTATTCTGTGCACTTTGAATCCTACAAATCAAGACAACCCGATAAAGGATAGCTCGCTACGAACATTGTGAAAAAATTGAAGAGATGGATAAAGATGAAAGTGTTAGTGGGAATGACAAAAAAGAAAGGAATACCCAAGAAACAAAAACAAAGAGGGATATTTATATAGGAAAACAAAAACAAATATTGCAAATGTCAACAAGAAGTAAGGCTAAACCCACAAATAAAAAGTAGTGATGAAAATGATATCTTGAAATATTAGTGGAATGAATAAGACCCTTACAAAAGAGGCATTAGGGAATTGATAGTTATAGATATGAAAACTGAGTATAAAATATTTGAGCCATTCACGATGTTTTTCTTTTCTTTTAAATTAAAATTTTAAAAAACAATAGGATAAGTAAGATTTTATCTCTTGATAAAAATATTATTAAGGATTTGATTGTGAAAACTTATCTATTTGAGAAGGATGTCGAATGTTTGGTAGAAAGCTAAATAAAAAATATCTTTCATAAAAGGCAAGTTAAATATTGTTTAACTAACATGATAGCAATGCAATGTATGCAATGTTTTGTTATTTTAATGACAGTCGCGTTAGCAAAAATATGAATATGTTTAGTAGAAAGATAAATAAAGAATATCTTTCCTAAAAGATAAGTTAAATATTGTTTAATTTACATGATAGTAATGTAATGTTTTGTTATTTTAATGGGTGTAACTTCAGCAAAAACTAAAAATAGTTTACTAAAAAAATATTATTTAATTTATTAAAATAATTTTTTAAATAAATTATTATATTTAAAGCAAATAAATAAACGAAAACATTTTTTTTTTGAAATGGTATTTAAATATTAAAACTAAAACTAAAAAAAAAAAAAAGTTTAAAAATTTTCATGTTTTGGTTTAAATTTTGATACATAGAATTACTTGTTATGTATCAACACTTTTTTTTTAATTCTTCTTATTACACATCCACCATGGGAATCGAACCCTGGGGTCACATTATCCATAATGCAAGTGGCTTCTTTGCTGGTACACTCACACGGGATATATATCAACATTATTATTAAAAACAATGCAAGTGGTGTCCTTGCCAGTACACGGAAATATATATCAACATTATTATTAAAAACAAATCCCTACTACTATCTCTTTCGATAATTATTTTTAATATATAATAAATTTAAACATTGTCCATAATAAATTGAAATTCCAGGCACCTCCAACAAGGCTTAACCAGAACATCGACTTGGGTATTCAAAACTCCACAGAAAGATCCCAATTTTAGCATTGAAGAAACAGAGACTTACCTTCTTCCCGTCCATAGCCCTGACATGCCTGGCCTCCAAATCATTGATGGGTTCATCCAGGCTCTGCTCCAGCGACAACATATGCCTCCTGCTGCTCGTTCCCTCCTCTGAATCAATCGCCATTGCTAAGATTGCCTCTAAACTTCCATCCTACAAAACATGGTTAATATAATGGAATTCGAACGCGGTCTTCGAAGACAATTTCGCACTCATTGACGTGACCGATCTCTGCCCCCGCCCTCCACTTGAGCTGTCAGCTTTGCCACCGACCATCTGGGTGGCCCCCAGGATTCGATCCCGCGACCACGTCATTAGCACGCTCTTCCGACAACCAGACGTGATCACCGTTTTTATCTATTGGGAGTCCACGTGGAATAACGTGGGAACGCCATTGGAGATCCTGATGCTGTCGTGGGTAGCAGCGTCGTGGTAACCTGCCGAGAAGGCTCTGACACTGTATTTGGGGTTGACTTTATTATGGCAATTAATAATTATTGGTCATTATTTGGGTTGTCCTGAAGGGCCAATTTATTTTAAAGAGGACTAAGTACAACTGGGGCATCATTCTGAACCATGATTCGAATATATCTATTTACAATGAAAGTTCAACTGTCATACCCATGTAATGTCTAGACACAAACAAAAGACCATATTTTTTAAATTCTAGCGGTTGTTTCTTTAAATGCATGTACTTGCAGTTGAGTTTGTTTTTTTTTTTTTTTTTTTTTTTTTTGAATGAAAAGGCCTTTATATTAAGTGAAAAGCTTTTCATACAAAAAAAAAGGTTGGGTGGAATTAGTCACACCCCATGGTAAAACCACTACGCAAAAACACTTAGCCAAAAAAACATGATAACAGTCACACTAACCCCTGGTTAGGAAAAAACCAGTAATAGTCCGGAGAAACAAAAATTATCAATCTAATGACATCAACACAGAATAATCATTGAGGGGGTCAAAAATTATCCACTGACTGCATATGCTCCCATCCGCCATGTTCATTAAAAGAAGCACCCCAACCATCATTAACATTATCACCACTGCCTGTGGCATGATTATCCACCTGCCCAAGAGAAGACGCAGGCACATCTCCCCATCCAACAACTGGTTCAGGAGAAGAAGGGCGAGCATCCCACCCACTCTGAGCATGAGAGGAAGAAGGATTTCCAACACAGTGCCACTTAGGATTCGACGAAGGCTGAGACCAGTGCCTCTGAGGAGAGGGGGCCGAAGAACGGCGTCGTGAGAAACGTTGTGTACGAGAGAAGTGACCCCTCGACCGGGACCACGAGCGAGCACCAACATCCGGAGGCAGGCGACTAACCGAACATGGTGCATTTCCCTAGTGATCCAATAAGTTACGTAAATGTTGCACCTCAACATTTACTTTTTCAACTTGCACAATTATCTGCAACCAACAGTCATAAAAAATCTCATATTTATCAGCCAACGAGAAAGAAATAGAAGGCTCTTGCCGGCCAAAAACAATATTGTTCCTGGTCTTCCATAGATGATACAAAATGCTGAGGCGAAATATGTGCCAAATCTCTTGTAATTGCTCTGAAAATATCAAAGGATCCCCTAAAATAGCATGCTCCCATGAACATTGCGATTTGAGGAAGGGGTTAAAAAAGGAGAGAATCCATTCCCATGTCGCTCGAGCTTTTAGACAGTCCCAAAAAACATGAATAAAGCCATCAGGATTGTTACAGAAAGCACACGTAGGACTAGGAACCCCCAGATGAACAAGATGAGGCCCAATAGGTAACCCTTGATGAATTAGGCTCCAGGAAAAGAAACTATGTTTAGGTTCAAGATAGGAGGACCAAAGAACTGAGAAACGCAGACTCCACCGAGATTGAGCAGAAAGAAGACCCCATCGGTGATTAAGAATGTCAATCATTGGAACATTGGGGGATAGCCAAGCATAGCCCAAGCATGGCCGATACTTAGCCAAGTGTCTATGATGAGGCCAGAACCAATCAACCCACCATGGCTTCTGAAAGTGCTTGTGAAGCTTGAGCCAAATTGAAAAAGGGGTCCGATCAATCACAATATCATAAGTGGCTTTGTCATCCTCCTTAAGCCCAAACCTCCACTTAAATTGATCCCAGGTTAGCCAGCTCCTGGTATGATGATCAAAAAAATCATGAAGGGAAACAATGCCTTTCCTGTAAAAGCGAAGGGCACGAACCCATTGAACTTGAGCTAGCATCCTACCTTCAGAGTGAGTAACAGGGGACCACCAAGGGCTAAGAGAACCAAGAGAAGCCCCCGCTGACTTGCCTTTTCCTTGCCACTGAAGCCATGGTTTAAGAGATTCCCAGGCCTTCCAAATACTTTTGATAACAAAAGAACCACCAATATTAAAGGGGATTGGAGCAGTCAAAATAGTCTGCAAGGATAATCCTTTCCAACATTTCCTAGCAAAAGGTAAGCCTTGTGAAATAAAATGGCGAATAAGAATTTTCTAGGCTTCTGCTCCTTCCAAAGCTCGAACAATCCATTTGGCACCAAGTGAAAGACCTTGATTATGGCAATTAAAGAGTCCCATACCTCCAGCTGAGCGAGGAAGACAACAAGTGTCCCAGGCTACTCGATGAAAACCTCTCTTATTCACATCTGACGACCAGAGAAAGTCCCTTAAGAGCTTATCCAAAGTTTGATAACAGGATTTGGAAGGGACCCAACAAGAGGAGTAATAAACATGTGTAGAAGCTAAAACCTTAGAACATATTTGAAATTTCCCTACCAGAGAGAGTTTCTTAGTGGACCAGTATGACAATTTTTGCTCAACTTTCTTAACAACATAGGACCAAAGTTGGGCGGGTGAGCCCTGAAAAGCAAAAGGGATTCCCAGAAATTTGAAGATTTCCCCATTTTGGATCCATTTCCAGGGATAGCGAGCCAACCAATCAGGGATGGGCTTAGGAGATTGCCTATAACAAGAAGATTTGTGCCATTGGATAGAAGATCCAGAAGCAAGACAAAAAGTATCCAGACACTGAAGAGCATGAGCCACAAAATATTCATCTTCTTGTAAAGTAAGAAAAGAATCATCTACAAAATGGTCGTTTAAAAGTTGTTCAGAGGATCCAGGAAGAGAAATGCCCTTAATAAGGCCTTGAGAAGCCTTGTGTGCCAAAAGATAACTAAAGGCCTCTACAGCAAGAATAAACAAAGAAGGAGCCAAGGGGCACCCCTGTCTGATAGAGCGAGCAAGAATGATAGGTTCAGAGTGAATACCATTCATAGTAAGGACTGTAGAGGCATCTCTGAATAACATCCGAATAGAATGAATAAAAAAAGGGCCAAACCCCAATGCTTGTAACATAGCAAAGATAAACTGCCATTCAATCCTATCATATGCTTTGGAAAAATCCAACTTAAGAAAAAGAGCATCTTGATTAGAGGTTCTAGCCCATTCCATGCCTTCCCAAACAACAATAACATTATCAAGAATATATCTACCCTATACAAATCCAGTTTGTTCAGGTCGTATGATGAGTGGAAGAAGAGGCCTTAATTTAAGAGCTAATGCCTTAGCAATAATCTTGTAACTGACATTCAACAAGGTAATGGGGCGCCAATTGGTGATGATTTTAGGGTCACCCGACTTAGGAATAAATTTGATATTGCCCTTATTTATCAAGGGTCCCAAGGAGCCTGAAGAGATAGCTTCCTGATAAACATGAAGTAAATCATTGCCAACCATGTCCCAAAATTCTTTGTAGAATTCACAAGGAAATCCATCAATACCAGGTGCTTTATTATTGGCCATCTGAGTAAGGGCTGATTTCAAATCTTCCAGAGATAATGGCATGTCGCATGATTCTCTCTGAGCTTGGGAGAGTTTCAGAGGTATGACAGAACAACACTCCTGGAGTGCTTGTTGCCTTTCTGGTGTAAAAGGTTGGGACATGAAAACTTGTTGATAGTGAGAAACAAAGACCCTGATGATATCAGGAAGGGAAGTAAACCGGTCCCCATCAGATTGAATAGCCTGAAATTGAGTTGCATGCACAGGGGGTCGAAGGCGTTTGAAAAATTCCTTGGTGACCTTATCTCCAACTTTGAGCCAATTTAATCTAGCACGGAGTTGAGCACCTTTAGCTTCATACAATTTTGCCTTACGGATTTCATGATGCAGGGCTACCACAAAAGCCTGGGTGGGTTGGTGAAAAGGGTTGGCTTCCAACTGGCGGTTAGCTCGAGCAAGTTCAGAATGGAGAATGGCATTTGATTTCCTCCTGCTCTTAGCAACTTCCCTACCAAGAATACGAAGGACTCGAGTGGTGCGAATGATAGCCTCATTCCACCATTGAATCCATCTAGTACAACCAGCAGGGCGAGGTACAACATTCCAAATCCTACAAATATGAGCTTTCATGGAAGGATGTTGTAGGAAGGAGACATTCAGGTAAAACTGGGAAGAAAAGACCCGAGGTGGTGAATGAGACTGAGAAATGTCAAACAAAATAGGAGCATGGTCGGACAGGGTAGTGTCAAGCACAACCATAACAGGGGGCTGAGAAAAAGAAACCCTCTCAAACCTGAAAGAATCACTCTCAGAAAGCATAGCTCGATCTAATATTTTAAGAACTCTATTATCATTAGCTTGGAAATTAGACCACGTATACCATTGAGCTTCAGGGAATTGATCAGGGCAAAAACCTTGATTAGGATCAAATAAACTAAGCTTGTTTTTCATAAAGAACCACGCCTCTCGCTCACCAACACTCCAACGCATAGGTGAGCGACTCTTCTTGTCAGAGGGTTTCTCCACCATGTTAAAATCCCTACACAGAACCCAGGTGGCAAAAGGGAGTGATAGAGCAAGCCATATCCATAAAGCACACCTGTCTGGGGTATCATTGGAAGCATATATATTAATGATGCCAAAAGGCTTTCCCGAGAACTCGAAAAGCACCCAGACAACTTGGCCAGAAGGGTCAGCCCCCCAAGTAACAAGATGAGCATGCCATCTAGAAGAAATGAGAGTGACAACTCCCCCTTTCCCAAGAGAATGATTGGTATGAAAAAAAGGGCCCCTTGGCCAGAGAAAAGAGCAAGTACTTTGCAGAATGAAATCAACAATCTTAACCTCTTGCAAATAGATAAAATCAATATTGCCATGCAGACAAATAATATCATCTAATTCACTATGGACCGTATACTTTTGGGTTGGGTCCATCAACCCTCTAATATTCCAAGAGAAAAAAATCATGCGGACTTATCAGGGGGGTCCTGAAAGTCCATGTCATCCTCGGGGCCATCTAACCCTTGGAGGGCCCCAAACGAGTTGCTATCACCATGAAATTGGTCAGACTGTCGGCGAGCAACATCGGTTTGTCGTATTTTCTCTACAGGGCTGCCACCCCGCAATGGGCTCCACGAGCGACGAGTTTTGAGATTGACTATGTCTCCCTGGGCTTGCATGGGTGCAGATCCAGCAGCTATAGAGGCAAACGATGGGCCAGACCATATAGAGTGAACAAAGGAGTCAGTAGGAGCATCAGAAGTTTGGGTGTTGCTTGAAGGGGGTCTAATGATAGGGTCAACCCTAGAAGATTGACCAACAGAAGCGGTGGGAACAATAGCCATCTTTGTTCCAGGTTGTTGGCGAGTACGTCGAGAGACAACAATAGTCCATGCACCGTCCCCTTCCTTGTTAGAGTCATTTGAGGTTGTAGCTACAGGAGGGGAAGTAGCAGCCTTGTCCTTGAACTTGCCATCCATAAGAGGGCAATCATGAATCTTGTGTGCAGAGGACTGACAATGATAGCAGGTATTTGGGAGGTTAATATACACCACCCATTGCTGGAAAGACTCATCTCCAATGTTAATATCAATAAACTCTTGGAGGTCCTTGGTGAGATCCACTTTGACATAGACTCTCCGAGAAGGCCGAGCCAAGAAAAATCATTCAGATTCAAAGCAGACAAAGGTGCCTAAGCATTCGGCTAGGGTTTGAAGGAAACGCCATAAGGGAAGCGAAAGGTTCGGGAACTCTACCCAAATTGGGACCTCAGTGGCAACTTCATTGTCAACAAAAAAACCTTGGGTATACTTTTGCAAAATTAACAAGGAATTACGGACCGACCATGGTCCTTTGCTTAGCACCTTCTATGCATGTGTAGGCTCAGCAAAGCGAAACAGGAAATACCCCTTAGTGAGGTTTTGCACATTCTCCACTTTAATCCCATAAGGAGTCCAGACCTGGCTAACCCAAGTATGCAAAAGGGTATCATGGGGAATTCTACCCAAAAAGTATCCTACTAAAGTATGTGATTCAAACCATTCATAGGCACTCTTAAACTCAGAGACAGGAATATAAGCCTGAGGGATGGGACCTTTACCTCGTGTTCCACTTTCGAAAGGAATTTGCGAGGATGCTTGTCGGGCGCCATTGTTCAAACCTGCAACTTCACCATATGAAGTGTGATCACTATGGGCATCCATAATAAAGGGGTGGGACACCGCCCAAGGCGGTGGAACAATAGATCATGTCAGAACAATAATTATCCCACAATAATTCCACACAGGGAATAATGCAGTGTGACATGCAATGCAAGGAACCCTAGGGACTCTTTTTTTTAAGAAATAGTAATTTGTAACTTCCATTCATTATTTTTTATTATATTTTAGTTTAAATTCTTAAAGGTTTGTTTTCTTTTTTATATTAAAATTGTTTCGTCTTGACATGAGGGAGATCACCGATGATCCGAAATTGAAATCGAAGGAGATCACACGAAGGAGATTGTCGATTTCTCGGGATTGGAACTGAGGAAGATTACTGGTTTTCTGGGATGGAATCGTGAGCTAGCGCACACTCAGCAAAGTTAGGACAGTCTATGACCTTTATCCCAAAGGTTTGAATGTAGATCTTCTTTTTGATAAGCCCCTTTACTTACCAATCCACCCAACTTTTGAAACTACATGAACTTGAAAAAAAAATAAAAAAATATCAAACTCAGATCAGGTATCCAAAATCCAGTTGATAATGGTGCGATCAAGGACAAACGTGAATCCCGAGTGATTTTGACGGTGTAGAACCCCCTGGTCATGGTTTCTCAGAGGCCCCACAAAGAGTTTTTCGCTAAATTCAAACAAAAAATCAAAAATGAAAATTATAGAGAAGGTTATATATATATAATTTTTTTTCCATAAGGTAGATACATATTTAAGTTTTTTTTTTACACAACAACGATCCCCGGGTCACTGGTTCAAATTCAAAAAGTTATCACTATAATGCCTGCTTCACGTCAGTAAACTTTTACTCCAAGTGAGAGGGGCTCTGAAGGGGTTCGAGATTGGGACCACCAACCTCAAGCTAGTAAACACTCAACAGAGTCATATTTAAGCTTTTTAATGTTTGTTACAAAAATTAAACATCAATTGGGGAAGTTTTCACCTTTTTAATTATTAAATTTAATAAAAAATCTAAAATCAGTATGGTATAGTCGAGAAACAAAATTAAAAGTAAAAAATTATATATATCAGTATGGTTTTGTCCAAACAAAATTAAACTTAAATAATTATATATATATAATTTACAATCATATACACCCACTCTTAACATACTCATCCACTAGGTATGGAGTGGTTATAAATTATCATTCATACTATCAATAAAAATGATCTAAAATATTAAATGGTATTAATTCAATTCATTAGATTTTTTAACATTCAAATTGAAGATCAAATTCAAGTCTTACCAGAGGAATAATATCTAAAATACCACTATTTAACGGTAATATAGATAAATTTATAGCAATCCCATCTAATTAATTAAAAAACATTATTATTGATATTAGTCAACTGTAAAAATACAGTTATCAAACAACTTATATTATTATTTTAAAATTTTTATTGCAATTTTATTTAAATTTAGGTAATGTAAATATCTGCTTATCTACTACAACTTATATTATTTTTTTAAATTTAGGTATTGTAAGAATATGCTTATCAAACAACTTATATTATTATTTTTAAATTTAGGTTTTTAAAAGGCAAATATAAACACTATAAATAAAACAATGTATAGTCCAATTCTGTCCAGAACTCGTGGCTTCTCTCGCACAGGCTCACCTTTAGCTCGTTCTCGCAGTGGTCGCAGAGATCATTTATCTGCTCCAACTTCTTAGTATCATTGGTCTCCACTGTAGTCCAATTTCGCACCTCTAGTGGATGGGATGTTCGCTTGATTTCAATTGATCCAGTAACTGCATACACTTGTCTCTGTTTTGTCTTCTTTTCTTTACTCAGTTCTGCTGTAATATTGGCTTTTTGAGTTGATTCATGTGATCCTGTAATTTTTTTGGGTGTGTGCCACGGGTGTGTTAATTCCACCCAACATTTTTGTATTAAAGTGATTATTTCCAATTAATATAAGGTCCTTTCATTAAAAAAAAAAAAAAAACAATGTATAGTGATAGTGTGTAGTAAGACAAAAACTTTGAGAGTAATCAAACTGGGTAACCAATCATCACTGGACAACTACCATCCAAGCCACAATCACTTGGCTGCTATCCAACCTATCCCTTTCTATTTATTATTATTTTTTTGAAAAAATTGAAAAAAACTTGTATTAAAACATTGATCAGTTACAATTGGGATAAGATACATCCCAGCCGAAAACAATGAAAGCACATGATTACAAGAGAAGAGGAAGATTTGCCATGGATCCAAATCTCTTGAACCAATACCAAGCTAGCTGAGAGAGCTGATAGGTCAGTTACAACAACTTATCGCGAAAACACGCAACAAACACCAACTTCACCTCTGTCCGCGAAAAAGCTACAAGTCGCGAAATCGCGACACAAGACACCTCTGACCGCAAAAAAGTCAACCTGGCGCGAAATCGCGACATGTCGCGAAATCGCGACAAAAATCCAGCAGCAGCCACAACGACGCAACACGTCGCGAAATCGCGACAACTTTCCTCCAGCGGCCGCGACGGCGTAACATGTCGCGAAATCGTGACAACTTTCCTCCCTTGGCCGTGACGGCGCAACATGTCGCGAAATCGCGACAATTTTCCTCCCTTGGCCGCGCCGGTGCAACATGTCGCGATATCGCGACAACTTTCCCTCGGCGGCAGCGACGGCGCAACATGTCGCGAAATCGCGACAACTTTCCATCCTTGGCCGCGACGGCGCAACATGTCGCGAAATCGCGACAACTTCCCCTCGGCGACGGCGCAACATGTCGCGATATCGCGACAGTTTTCCTCCAATGGCCGCGATGGCGCAACAGGTCGCGAAATCGTGACAAAAATCATACTTAGCTTTTTCAATGATCATTTGTCTTAAGGATCTTTCAACGACAACTTCCCCTCGGCGGCGACGGCGGGCAACATGTCGCGATATCGCGACAACTTTCCCACATCGGCCGCAAACGCAACATGTCGCGATATCGCGACAACTTTCCCTCGGCGCCGACGGTGCAACATGTCGCGATATCGCGACCACTTTCCTCCCTGCGCGACGGCGCAACATGTCGCGATATCGCGATTTTCCTCCAATGGCCGCGATGGCGCAACAGGTCGCGAAATCGCGACAAAAATTATACTTAGCTTTTTCATTGATCATTTGTCTTAAGGATCTTTCAACGACAACTTCCCCTCGACGGCGCAACATGTCGCGATATCGTGACAACTTTCCTCCCTCGGCCGCAACGGCAACATGTCGCGATATCGTGACAACTTTCCCTCCCGGCGGCAAGGTGCAACATGTCGTGATATCGTGACAACTTTCCTCCCTTGGCGACGACACAACATGTCGCGATATCGCGACGTTTTCCTCCAATGGCCACGATGGCGCAACAAGTCGCGAAATCGTGACAAAAATCATACTTAGCTTTTTCATTGATCATTTGTCTTAAGGATCTTTCAACAACAACAGTGCAACATGTCGCGATATCGCGACAACTTTCCCACATCGGCCGCAACGCGCAACATGTCGCGATATCGCGACAACTTTCCCTCGACGGCATCGACGGTGCAACATGTCGCGATATCGCGACAACTTTCCTCCCTTGGCCGCGACGCAACATGTCGCAATATCGAACAACTTTCTCACATCGGTCGCAACAGCGCAACATGTCGCGATATCGCGACAACTTTCCCTCGACGACAGCGACGGTGCAACATGTCGCGATATCGCGACAACATTTCTCCAGCAGCCGCGACGACACAACATGTCGCGATATCGCGACAGCTTTCCGCCAATGGCCGCGATGGCGCAACAGGTCACGAAATCGTGACAAAAACCATACTTAGCTTTTTCAATGATCATTGTCTCAAGGATCTTTCAAGGCCCTGCCTAATCACCTCATCTGCAATAGGCATGTCACTGTGCAGCTGCACCCCTACCTCTTTCGCAGCACCCATCTTAGCCAAGAAATCGATCGCTTTGTTGAAATCTCTGCTCACATATACGAGAATCACATCATCTAATTCCCTCCATAATTTCTTGATTTGAGAGACCAGAATCCTCAACCTCCAAGCGTTCAACGAAAAGTTCCTCATGCAGTCTAGAGCTCCAACCAGAATTTGAGAATCAGATTCAAGAATTATCCTCCTGTGACCCTGAGTAACTGCCCAAATAGAGGCAGATTTGATAGCAATGGCTTCTGCTTCATTATTTGTGGCTCTACCCAAACCCTGCAATTCCCAATAAAGCACTGATCCCTCATGATTTCGACAGACCACGCCAATACCGGCTCTACCCGGATTGCCCTTTGCGGCTCCATCGGTATTGATTTTAATCCGGCCTTCCGGGGTGATTTCCAAGCGGTTCTATTCTGTCCCTCTCTCTGGTCAACTCCCTCTTCCATTGGCCCAGGAACAACCCGAGTTTCCTCTTTAGCGTAGACGGCAACAGTTTCGGTGACTTTGCTCCAGATGACCTGCCAAACTCCATCTAGCGAGGAAAAGGTTTCTCGAAAAATTCTAGCGTTTCTCTCCAACCACACTTGCCACCAAATGAAGTTTAAACCAAGCTCCCACCCAATTTGAAGAGCTTTGGATGTAAATCTACCCCGCTTCCATCTTTCCCAAATATTAGTCCGATTCATGTCACCATTAACCTGGATTTTATAATGAGAGAACCAGCGCTTCCAAATCTGACGCGTGAAAGGGCACTCAAACATCAGGTGATCAGTTGTTTCTTCGTTCTTATGGCATAAAACACATTGAGAAGGGCCGATGATTCCTCTACATCTGAGATTGTCAAAAGTGAGAATACCATTGTGCATAAAGTGCCAAGCAAAAAAGTTTACTTTCGGCCGACCCTTAGAGTGCCAAATCTTTCGCCAATCCTCAACCGAAAAAGAATGGGGGGGAGGGTCTGGGAGGATCTTGTCATACCCGTCCTTCACTGTATAAACACCAAGGCTCCCATAGCCCCAAGCTAATTCATCCTCCTCGTCTCTCCCTGTGAGAAACCTTTCTGTCAAGATTTTGGATAAGATGGGTGCCAACTCCGGGGGATAGGAATTGGCCACTCCTCCAACCTCTTAAACTTCTTAAACCTATACTCCCCCAGCTGAGAAGTGTTGAAATAACTTTCAATTTGGACCCAACCCATGATTTCTATGGCAGATTTTATTGGAAGTAACTCGGGGAACTCAACAATGATGGGTGGATACTGATCCCAAGAATCAGTCCAGAAACGGGCCTTCTCCCCTCTCCCCACTTTCCAAAATAGCTGATCTTTAATAACCTGAGATCCTAGCTTGAGAGCCTGCCACACTAAGGATCCAGTACCACCCAGAGGGAAACGGCCCACCTCATTGGGGTTAACTTGACCCAAATATTTACTCGTGAGAATTCTACTGAATAAGGAAGTTGGTTGGGAAATCCACCTCCAGTACAACTTTCCAGCCAAGGCTTGATTATTTAACTTGGATCCTCTCAGTCCCAGTCCACCTTTTACCTTAGGTTGAGTGACTTTATCCCAACCCACTAAGGCCCACTTTCTTTTTCCGTTAGCTCCTTCCCACAAAAACTTCCTAGCCATCCTGTCCAACTCTTTCCATATTGTAAGCGGGGCAGCCAGGATAGAAAATTTGTAGATTGGCATGGCTTGAATGACTGACTGTAAGAACGTTAATCTGCCACCATAACTTAACCACTTGTGAGACCAGTGATTAATTTTGTCCTTGATACACTCCAACATATTCCTCCAAGTGTCTAATTTCAGCCTCTTGAAGTGCAAGGGGATACCCAAGTAAACCACAGGGAGAGAAGTCCTAGTGAATCCCAAGATTTCTAAAATTCTGTTATGAAGCCTGTGCTCCAGATTAAAAAAGACCACTTTGGATTTCTTGTCATTAATGACCTGTTGAGTAGCCCTGAGATAGACATTAAGAGTATCTCTAATCGTTCTAGCTTCCCTGATGCTGGCTACTCCCATCAAACCAGTGTCATCCACAAACTGCAGGTGCGATACAACTTCATCCCCCACCCTAATACCCATTAATCTGCCTTGTTGTCTTCTCCTCGTTAAAAGTCTGCCAAGACCTTCTACCAGAATGAGAAAAAGATAAGGGGAACAGGGGATCCCCACAGCGCGGACCCGAGAAGCTCCAAAAGGTTGCGAAGGAAGGCCCTTGATAAGCACAGAGTAAGTCGGGGAAGAGACACAGCTCATAATCCACTCAATCCAGCCACGAGAGAAGCCGAAGGCTGCCATCATTTTAGCCAGGAGGCTCCATTCAACCCTATCATAAGCCTTTGACATATCCAATTTAATGAACATCCCTTTATTACCGAAAGTGTGCATTGAATGGATTGCTTCCTGGGCCACAACCACCCCATCCAGAATCTGTCGTCCCTCAACAAAGCCTCCTTGCTCAGAGGAGATAATGTTGTGAAGAAGAGGTTTTAGGCGCTCGGCCATTACCTTTGTGAGTATTTTGTATACCACATTACATAAGGCAATAGACCTATAATCTGAAATATGAACCCCCTCCTCCCCTTTTGGAATCAAGGTAATGAACGTGTGGTTTATAGCTTTAAGCATTCTCTTATTTTCTCTGGATTCTTCAACAACAACCCTTACATCTTCCCCTAAGGAGTCCCAAAAAGCTTGAAAGAACTCAATTGGGAAGCCATCTGGACCAGGAGTTTTTCCAGTGCTCATTCCAAAGACCATGGTTTTCAATTCATCCCTATCAATGGGTTTAAGGAGGGCCTGATTTTCATCCTCCGAAATAATAACAAGTATGACAGAAATAACTTCATTTTGGGCCTCTACATCTTGAACCACACTTTCCTTAAAAAGCTTT
The DNA here is from genome assembly GCA_028583015.1 of Wollemia nobilis. NCBI lineage: Eukaryota > Viridiplantae > Streptophyta > Pinopsida > Araucariales > Araucariaceae > Wollemia > Wollemia nobilis. The sequence continues at coordinate 5,259,063 of JAQPPZ010016895.1, forward strand.
GAAAAATAATCCATAGCATGGGAGTGAATACCGGAAGAGTATCAAAGGAATGACCGTTCTCATCTTGAAGGGCCTCCATCTTATTCATCTGTCTTCGAGCACAAGCGATCCGATGAAAGAATTTTGTATTTCTATCCCCTTCTAATAACCGGGAAGTTCTTGCTCTCTGTTTCCAATAGATCTCCTCCTGGTTGTCAATGTCCTCAACCGCAGAACGCAAGGCATCATCCTCAACTTTGAGCTGATCAGTTATTACTCCTTCTCTAAACTATTTTTGGACCTCATCCCAGCGGGCCACCAACGGAGCTCTTTGGGTCTGGAAGTCAGATTTATTAGAACGCCTCCAATACTTCAACTGAGATTTGACATATTGAAGTTGTTTGTGGATTCTAAACATAGCTCTCCCATAAGCTGGGCGACCCTCTTCCCACCACTGTGGAATTTTCTCCCGAAGTTCTTCTTTTGAAGCCAAAAATTCTCAAATCTGAACGGTTTGTGATGGATCCCCATCCTAGTCCCGCTTTCCAACAGAATAGGACAGTGATCAGAAACAGGGCCTGCCAAAATCTGAAAATTGATATTCCATTTTACAAACACCTCCTCTGAAAGCAAAAAGCGATCTAGCTTCACCTTCCTACTATGGGGCTCCCGCCTTTTATTAGTCCAAGTGAAGTTATTGCCAGGACATTTAATGTCCACTAAGTGCAAAGCCTGGACTTGAGCAATCATGAACCGGTCCCCTGGATCCAAAAGAGGTGATCCCCCTTCCTGGTCTCTAGAAGATAATTTAGCGTTAAAGTCCCCCGCTATAATCCAGTCTATATCTTCCCTTGATGCTCGCATGTCATGCACAGCCTTCCACTGCCGTCGCTGACCCTCTAGAGTTTGAGAACCATAAAAGTTAGTGACAAGAATGAATTCTACAGAGACATTATTCCTAAACAGGGAAGTGAGAACACCCCTCCAGGCAAGGTGTTCTATTGCGGACCATTCCCAGAGAGTTCCACAGAGTAACAATCCCCCTGAGGCACCTTGGGCAGCCACATCCATATGACCAGCACCCCTCCAAATTCTGTTGACTGTTTTAGACATAAGATCCAAAGACATCTTGGTCTCTTGTAAAAGCAAAAAATCGGTATTGCTATGCTCTAATAATCTTTGAACAGCAGATTGATGGGTTATGTTGTTTAAACCCCTCACATTCCAAGATTGTATAATCATGGGTTACCCTGGGAGCAGTAAGAGTCAATTGTCCTCACCAATCCTCCCATGATCAATTTGTCTCCCTGGGCTGCTAGCAGCTCCTTATTGGATCTTCTACCAGCTCCCTGAGAATTACTATTTTTGGATCTTTTTTCTATCTGGGTTATCCCCAAAGATGGCCTTTCCCTATTTTTCTCTGCCATCCCCATGCGAACATCCTGAGAAACTGTCTGCTCCTGGTTATGGACTACTAAGGCACCAGAACACACTGGCTGTGATACCTCAGAGGGATCAACTATCTGCTGAATGACAGGAGAAGATGAGAGGGGGAGTTGCCCGGGGAACAACAGAGGATTCTCTGAAACCCTCCAAGCCCTCCATAGAGTGATCCTCATCATCAACCAATGACTTAAAAATCTCATACCTATTAGCAGGCCTGAGATGAGATTGCTCCTTTCCCTTCTCTTTCTTTGTCCGTCTTTTTCTTCTAGGTTGTTCAAAACCCTCTCTCTGAACTTCTTGGCCCTGACTGGTGCTAATAGGATCTTTATTGGGTGCAGCCTTATCCTCTTTAGGCGAGTTTGGCACTCCTGAGGAGGCCTCCATATTGGCATTCATATTAAGAGGACAGAAACGGGCCAAATGTCCATGCTTGTGGCAAACCCGACATCTAAAGGGTAGGGCCTCATAGTCCAACTGTTGAATCCAGGAAAGACCTGCCAGTTCAATTTCCAACTCTATCGGCAAAGGCTGGCTCAGATTCATCTCCACACATATGCGAGCATACACCGCCATGCTCCCTTCAATAGTGTCTCTGGCAACACCCAGATGTCTACCAATCGAATTGCCAATCATTGCCAGTACCTGCTCACCCCAGAATTCCATTGGAAGAGCATATAATCGAATCCACACTGGGACAGCGATAGGTTCAACACGAGGATCGAAACCTACCCTCCAGGGTTGAACAAAAAGCCCTGTCGGGCCATGGTTTTTCCTCTCCGACTCAAAAGCCTTATTTCTATCGGCCAGAGCCGAGAAGCTAACAATAAAATAACCATTACTAATAAACCACAATGAAAACTCACCGTGGGGCTCCCAGTTCTGGCGGATCCAAGAATACAAAAGCTCGGGGAAGGGCGAATACCCATGAACTTGCAGATTAAATCATGTCTAGCTCTATAGAGGACAGACTCCTCCACCATGCTTGGGATCAATGACGATTTTTGGCCTGGAATCGGCCTGCGGTAAACAACCATTCACACGCCGTGCTGAAGACCTATTCCCAGCAGTCGTGAAGAGCTTTCTATATGCCATATTTTGGGCTTCGGCATTCTTCGGAGGAGAATCTTCTTTAAACAAATCAGCATAAGAGCTAGTACTTCCTGGAGGAGTCCCCATTGGACCCTCCTGGGGCACCGATCGAACCTTCAGAACCACCGTACCCCAAAGACACCTCTGCAAGCCAGCAGAAGCCAGAAATTTTTCGAAAAACCAGAAACCCTAGTTCAGATTCAGGTTTCTATTTATTATTAACATTGATCTAAAATATTAAATGGTATTAGTTCTATTCATTAGATTTTTTAATATTTAAATAGAAGATCAAATTCAAATCTTGACAAATAATATACAATAATATCTAAGTTATTATGATACCATTAATTTAACGATAATATAAAATGGATAAATTTATATAATCTCTGAAGGGGCTCGAGATTGGAACCGCCAACCTCAAGCTAGTAAACACTCAACACAGTCATATTTAAGCTTTTTAATGTTTGTTACTAAAATAAAACATCAATTGAGGAAGTTTTCACATTTTTAATTATAAAATTTAATAAAAAATCTAAAATCAGTATGGTATAGTCGAGAAACAAAATTAAAAGTAAAAAATTATATATATCAGTATGGTTTTGTCCAAACAAAATTAAACTTAAATAAATAAATAAATAAATAAATAAATAAATAAATAAATATATATATATATAATTTACAATCATATACACCCACTCTTAACACACTCATCCACTGGGTGTGGAGTGGTTATAAATTATCATTAATACTATCAATAAAAATGATCTAAAATATTAAATGGTATTAATTCAATTCATTAGATTTTTTAACATTCAAATTGAAGATCAAATTCAAGTCTTACCAAAGAATAATATCTAAAATACCACTATTTAATGATAATATAGAAAAATTTATATCAATCCCATCTAATCAATTAAAAAACATTATTATTCATATTAGTCAACTGTAAAAAATACAGTTATCAAACAACAACTTATATTATTATTTTAATTTTTTTATTGCAATTTTATTTAAATTTAGGTAATGTAAATATCTGCTTATCTACTACAACTTATATTATTTTTTTAAATTTAAGTATTGTAAGAATATGCTTATCAAACAACTTATATTATTATTTTTAAATTTAGGTTTTTAAAAGGCCAATATAAACACTATAAATAAAACAATGTATAGTGATAGTGTGTAGTAAGACAAAATTTTTGAGAGTAATCAAACTGGGTAACCAATCATCACTGGACAACTACCATCCAAGCCACAGTCACTTGGCTGCTATCCAACCTATCCCTTTCTACAACGGTTATAATTTATTATTAACATTGATCTAAAATATTAAATGGTGTTAGTTCTATTCATTAGATTTTTTAATATTTAAATAGAAGATCAAATTCAAATCTTGACAAATAATATAGAATAATATCTAAGTTATTATGATACCATTAATTTAATGATATAATATGGATAAATTTATATAATCTCATTTAATCAATTAAAAAACATTATTTTTTTTAGGAGAACGTTTACAAATTACATCAACAACCACCCTCAAGGGTTTGAACACAAGACCACTTAAGAAACAACCATCATCTTAGCCACTAGGGCAACTGCCTCTCCGCAAAAAACATTATTATTGATATTAGTCAACTGTAAAACTATACTTATCAAACAACAACTTATTTATTATTTTAATTTTTTTATTGCAATTATATTTAAATTTAAGTAATGTAAATATGCACTTATTTACTACAATTTTATTATTATTTTAAAATTTAGGTATTGTAAGAATATGCTTATCAAACGACTTATATTATTTTTAAATTTAGGTTTTTAAAAGGCAAAGATAACCACTATAAATAAAACAATGTATAGTGCCTCGCAAGACAAAAACTCTGAGAGAAATCAATGTAGGCAACTAGACGCTATGATACTCAATACAAGCATATTCGCACGTGTGCATGTCCTTCCAAGTGGGGGCACACGAAACAAGTGGGTTGTGGGGTACCCTATAGGCTAGAAAGAGATATGTTATTATTTGACTTTCTATTGTCGGTGCTCGACATTATTATTGATTGTACGATTAACAAAAAGTTAAGTTACTTAGTCTAGATTATCTAGAAATTTAATGAACTTAATGTTGGCCCATTATCTATTTAAAATCATTTGATAGTTATTTTAAAATTTAATTTAGTAGCATCAAATAAATTTTGGAATGTTATACAATTTATTTATTTAAAATAATATTTAATTTAAATTGATAGTGTGAGCTAAGTTTCATTAGGTAGTATGGAAAGAAAGACATCCTTAAAAAGCTTTAATGTGAAGTCCCACTAGGTAGTGTGGAAGAAAAGTCATATTTAAAAGTTCTGATGAGAAGTTAGGATGATGCTTTAGCTTGAGATAAGAGAAGTGAGTATATGATAAGTTTGATCCGAAAAGCAAATTTTACAGTATAAGTTATTATTAAGGATGAGATGATCAATCATGATAATGGTTCTTAAAAGTAGAGGGTTAGAATATGTGTCTTTGATGAAAAATTAAACTTGTAGTTTTTTCATAGGTTTAATGATAAGACTATGGTTGGTTGTGAACTTGGGTCTTCACTACCAAATACACTATAGAAGGTCATATTGAGAAGAATGAGACATGTTAGGGTAAAATAGGTATTATATTGCATTATACTACATAGATTATTACATTTACTTTTTACTGCATACCATGAGATATTTACTGTTTTAAATATCTATTGGTTAACCTAGAGTAAATACTTAAATATTCTAAGTCATATATTTAGGTTAGTTGTTTAGTTAGAACTCTCTACTTAGGTTAATAGTTAGCTACACGTTTCTCCTAACGTGTATTGTTAGCGTATTATATGCTAAAGCAGTTGTTATGTAATCTATATAACTAGCTTAATTTTTCTAAGCTAAGTTAGTTGATATTAATCAAAGCTTATTTCCTTTGCATTATTCAGAGAGTTCTGCTAACTACATTGGCATCAGAGCCAGAGGGAGTAGGAGAGAGGAAGAGTGAGCATCGAGAAACCTTCGTTCCGTTGGAGAAGGCGAAGGCAACTGGTGACTTTAATTTTTTTTTCTCCTAAGGTTTGATACATTGTTTTGATTAAATTACTCGGAGGTAGAGGAGGTGGGATATTTCCAAATTTTTTGGGCCACCTCTGTCTCGGGAGGACTATCCTCGTAGAGGCTAGAGCCCGCAACATCGAGCATGGATCCCAAGGTAGGGGATATTAATTCCCCCGACCGTGATCGCGAACATTGGAGGGCTCCAATACCCTCATCGACGATCCCAACAACGGATCCACCAACAGCCCATGGGAGCACCTCGAGGGCAGGAGCACCCTCACACTTCCTGCGATACGGGGATAGTCTTTGACGACGACTGACCAACCGTTTCAAGAGGGCAAGCGTGCCCTCGAACGACTGACCATCGGAGACATTCTTCGATGACGACGACAGCCCATCACCACGAGAGGGCAAGAGTGCCCTCTATGGTAGGAAACTGGACGACATAGAAATCGAAGGTGGACAACACAGAAATCGAGGCAACACATGGATGGCTTGATTTTTGAGACCCTATTGACTAGACCTATTTACGTGGCATAGCCACCTAGACGTTGAGTTGGTAGTTGACTAGGATCTAAAAGGACACATGGCAGGATGACGTGGTGCGTCGAGGGCAAGACATGTAGCAGGCTAAAGGTTCTCTCCATCGGGTGGCAAAACAGTGGTTTTTTGACTGCCCGAAGGTAGTTGCCAGAAAGGGGGAGTATTGGGTTTCTTAAACCCTACATCTTGCGCCCGTAGGATAAATGTGGGACAAAAGTCCCCATTTTAAAACAATTTCATGGAGCCTGCATTGAAACATAATGCGGGCCCTCCTTCTCCCTTCCCGTCCGCACCTCGGAGCGCAGTGGCAAGAGTTCTTTGTTGCGGCAAGCGTGATCGGGGGATCGAACCCCACGCGCACCACTTTGAAGAGATTTGTTAATTTTTTTTTGACACTCCGTTCGAAAGGATTATTCAAATATGAGGTAATACCTCCTAGGTTTCAAAGTCGTTGTGCAGCCTACTGGTTTGTTCGATCATTCGAGCCCACGAGGTCCTCTGTTCGAAGCCAGGGGCAACATTTTTTTTCGAATGCGAAAATATTCTCCAACAAAAAGGTGCAACTTTTATTATTCTAAGGTTTATTCAATATATATATATATTATTTAGTGTGTTTGGATAAATTAAATCATTTTTTTTCAAAAATAATTAGATGATTTTATTTTCCCCAAATACCTTTATTATATAAAGTTTTAATCATTAAAATATTTTTTTTAATATTCAAACCTAGAAATTTGCCATCTCAAAATCAAGCAAAACCATTTCTTTAGTTTTCTTCACAAATTGGAGATAAAGAGACAAACAGATTAAGACTTTGGTTGCATCACATAGAGGTTTTTCTTCCAACCTTTTTGCAATAAATTACTCAAAATTCCTATAGTTTTCTCTCAATTTTTTTTTTGGAGATAAAGAGACATAGGAACTTTATATTCTATAGCAAAACCAAAACACTTCAAAATTGGGCAACGACAAAGGTCATTTTTTTTGCAACAAAACCAAATATTTGCTTTTGTTTTCTCCTTCAAAAAGGAGATATAAGACATAAAATTGCAAATTTTTGTTGTAAAATTGAGAAGAATTTTTGAACATATTCTTTGCTCCTCATGCTTGAGTGTTGAAGACAAAAACCAAAGTCATGTGTAGACTGGTCTGGAAGCCTTTCAAACGCGGGTCGTGTGTCGACTTGTCTTGAAAGGAGTGCTCGAATTTTCAATTTTGTAAAAATTAAGGGGGGATAGAAGTCATATTTTTGTTGTACTTAGTATGGCACTGAGAGGGGGGGTGAATCAGTGTGGCATTCCAAAACATGAATTAATAGCTCTAAAAACCACAATAATTAAAACTTATAAACAAATATAATAAGTACATCAAGAGAACATCATACAACATAGATTTTTAACGAGGTTCACCAAAATGGCTACTCCTCAAAAAGAACAGCTGCTTGGACTACCATCCAAATCCAGCCTCTTGCAAAGCACCAAATTTACAATTTGTTTACCGAAGACCAACTTGGAAGGAGCACCAACCCCTTATTTACCCGCACCAACGAAAGGAGCACCAACCCCTAATTTTCCAAGACCAACTTGGACTTCAATTTTGAATGAAAATGTTTGACAAATACCTTTGTTATTGCAAGACTCTAACTGATCTACTTCACCTTTGCAATCTCTGCACACTCTGCTCTTTTTTACGCAATCTCTTCACACAATCTGCTGCACTGCTATAGCCAAAATTTGTAATCAACTTTGCCCTTTGTGCTCTCTGCACATTCTGCTTTCTCTGCTCACACGCTTCGCACACTCTGTGTCGTTCCACACTCTGCTCTTTGTGCGCATTCATAATCGCACTTCGAACAACTTGACACAACTAGCTCACATTATGCACTTCGCTATCATCTCGCCAATTCTACGCTATCTGCGCTTTTACGACCGCATCTCGCACTTCAACATTCACCCGATGGATACCTAAATCTCCAAATAGCCCCGCTTATATACTTGAGATTTTGAGATGAAAACCCTAATAGTAGTCGATCGATTATGCAAATGCAAACCCTAATCTTGGTCAGCTGCAAACCCTAAACATGGTCAACTGCAAACCCTAAATGTGGTCAATTGCAAACCCTAAAATCTATCAGCCTGCATTGAATGACTTTTGAACTACCTGTCCACTACATTATTAGATCTAACTGCCTGAGTTGACAACAATGACAAAACTCTTGCAACACCTTGCTCAACAATCTCCCCCTTTGGAATTGTTGGCAACACCTGTGTACATTCCTGTAACTCTTCTCCCCCTTTGTCAATAATACCAAAGGGCTACTGTAGACTCCCCTTGAGTCCATACACACCATTCTCAGAACCACATTGAAATAGTTAGCAAAAATCATGGATATGATCAATAAGATGAACAAATGCACAAATGCCCCCCCCTGAGAATTTGATCCCAATGGCTAGTCAAATTTTAGACTATTCTTGGGAATATGTGGCCACTTCAATTCACGTTGTCTTCTGAGCCTCAACCCTCTCGTTGCTCTACAATCTCAAACTTGTCCACCGATTTTAGTGAAAGCATACATTGATCGTTTAACTATCCAACTTTTTGCTCCGTAATGCAAACAACATCTCGCATATACATCTTGAATATTCTCAACGGACTTGAACCTATCGACAATTGTTTGTCTTTCTCTCGAGTGAGAATCCAGCAGACTACCTCAATTCTTTATAAAAGCACATCAAACATTCATCACCAGGCTGGAAATCATCTGGCTGCGCATTATAAAAATTTTCTTCAATCTTCCCATTCAACATGCTGATTTCACTTCTATCAACGAATTGACAAGTGACTCACATCTCGTACCAATTTTTGTCCAAAGATCGCAATTTTATCGCCAAATCTTACTTTCAATTGTGCATGTCGAAAGAAGACATTTTGTCAAACACTTTATGGCCAACCGTAGTGCACCTTACTCAACCTCAAACTTCTTATCCTTGAATTGGCATTATATTAAAAGTTAAAACAAAACTGTCTGTGAATTAAATATATTCACCAAGGTGTAATGAAAGATCTGACAATCTTCACATCAAGCGTCGAACAAAAACACGTTGCTATTATCGAAACACAAATACGCAGCTGGGGCAAGCATTCTTTCAATAAACAAAAACAATCTAAACTGTTATAATCCATAGCTATAATCAGTAAGCGTAAGAACCATCAACAAAACAACAATGACATAAGCAATACCACCAATGGTGAAGATTCTCAATGCAAACACTACCCTTCATGACACTTCCACACACAACTAAATGAACAGCCAACACACTTGACAATTATACCACAAAAGCCCAACTGCTGGTATTTCATCCTCAGATACCCTAACAAATATACAGAAGCATTAAAATAAAACCTTTTTCAAAATGCTCCCCCTGAGGATGTGTTACCTGGAGTTGCTTAGTGCAATAGAAGAGCAGTCTCCTTTAGTTCAAGGAGACACGATTTCCTCTCTTCTTTCTTTCTCCAGACTTTCTTGACCTCGGGCTTGGATTTTTCACCTACGTCCCTATTTTGCATCATTGCATGAACTTGAATATCTCTCTGGTGTGGTTGTCTCTTATGCATCCATGATGAATGATTATTTTCCTTTCTTCTATGAACCTGATTTATTTCCTGTCTGTGTTGTGTTCTTTGCGTCTTATGAAATCTACTGTTTTGCCTTAGATTTGATACATAAGCGCTTGGACAAAACCTTGCTATGTGCCCATGACCATTGCATTGAAAACATTGTACAAAGTGTTCACTCAGATATGCAGATGTATTTCGACCAAAATAACTCTTTGATTTATTATTTAATCCATAATAAGTTGCCTTGTGACCATACTCGGTTACATCTCGAAACAATAGCCATTAAAAGTGTTAGTATGAAAAAAGTGAGAGTGGTAGAACCTCTTTTGTTGTGGTTGCTTTGCTGTAAATCTCCTTTGATATTTTCTTTCTTTTGAAGATACAGCTTTAACCTTTTCTTGCTCGGACCCTTCAACAGTGAACTTCTTCTTCTCTGTAGAATTGGAAGATACAGAGTTGTTCACCTTCATATCCAAGACCATGCTTAATCGTGGAGCTTCTCTGATGACTTATCATTTTATCTAGCAATTCTCGTGCTCTTCTCAAATTTAAGATTTGTATTGGCCTCTTCTAGTTGTTTCTTCAATGAAACAATATCTTCTTCTTGTTTGCGGCAAATAATCTCTTTCTCATTGATCTACGACCTGAGAGTTTCCTCAATCCTTTTAGACTCTTCTACTTGCAGCTTTAGATTACTAACTACTTTGTTAGAATCCTCTTCATGTTTGTTACACACATTGACTTTATCATTCAACTGTGACTTCAAGTCTTCTTCTATTTTCTTGGCCTGTTGGAATTGTAAGAACAAATTTTCAATCTCATCCCCATATTCTTCCAATTTTTTGGACAGTCTTTTGTTCTTTTTCTTTTCTATACTCAACTCTTCAAGAGCAGAGATCAACTCACCTTCCCAGTCTACTTCAGCATTGAGGTTTTTATTATCTCGCTCGATGTTCACCCCTTCTGCCTTTCCTGGTTCAATTTCCTCTACCACAAAAACTGAAATTGGCTGAGATCTCCTTTTGAAGGAGGTTCTATTCTTCTTACTTGGAGCTGTAATTTGATATTCATTCCAATTTGCTTCTGCATTTATTTCTTCTTTATTACATTCTTGTTCTGATTCTATTTCTTCTTCATCTTCACTGCTACTAAACCCATAACACTGACGTTCATTATGCCAGAGTTGATCAAAACATTATGAACCTTGAGAACCTGCATTATGACTGGGTTGACTCTTAGCCTTTTCTTCATTGTTTGATTCATCTCTTGAATCTACAACAATAATGAATTTATCTTTATTTTCTTTTATGACCCTGTGTGATCTTTTCTTCTTGTGTCTCATGGTTCCATTCTTGCCTTTCTTTGCCATTAGAGTATTAATCCAAGATCAACCCTAGCTGATTTAGCCTTTAAAGGGAACTTGGCTTTGATACCAATTTTTGTACTTAGTATGGCACTAAGAGGGGGGGTGAATCAGTGTGGCATTCCAAAACATGAATTAACAGCTCTAAAAACCACATCAATTAAAACTTATAAACAAATATAATAAGTACAACAAGAGAACATCACACAACATAGATTTTTAACGAGGTTCACCAAAATGGCTACTCCTCAAAAAGAACGATCGCTTGGACTACCATCCAAATCCGACCCTCTTGCAAAGCACCAAATTTACAATTTGTTTACCAGCACCAACTAGAAGGAGCACCAACCCCTTATTTATTTGCACCAACAGAAATGAGCACCAACCCCTAATTTGCCAGCACCAACTGGACTTCAATTTTGAATGAAAATGTTTGACAAATACCTTTGTTATTGTAAGACTCTAACTGATCTACTTCACCTTTGCAATCTCTCGCACACTCTGCTCTTTCTTGCACAATCTCTTCACACAATCTGTCTGACTGCTACATGCCCAAACTTTGCAATCAACTTTGCCCTTTGTGCTCTCTCGCACATTCTCGCTTTCTCGCTCACACGCTTCGCACACTCTGTGTCGTTCCACACTCTGCTCTCTGTGCGCATTCACAATCGCACTTCGAACAACTCGACACAACTAGCTCACATTATGCACTTCGCTATCATCTCGTCGATTCTATGCTATCTGTGCTTTTACGACCGCATATCGCACTTCAACATTCACCCGATGGATACCTAAATCTCCAAACAGCCCCGCTTATATACTTGAGATTTTGATATGAAAACCCTAATAGTAGTCGACTGATTATGCAAATGCAAACCCTAATCTTGGTCAACTGCAAACCCTAAACATGGTCATATTTTGTGATTCTATTGTTTGCAAAATTGTAAAGAGAAAAGGGGAGATATTTCAAAGCAAGAAAGCTACATTCTCGATTGTACTCGACACCTTTTCTTAAAAAAATTGACTATACTAGGTGCATTTTCGGTTGCATCCGACACCTAAAGTGATAATAATTTGGGTTGCTCTCTTGTTTTTATTGTTGCACTAACAATCATGCTTTTTGTGTGCAATTAAACAATCAGATAGAACATTGAAGAAGCATTTCACAAAACCCAAACTTCACTAAAAATCATGCTACACCTTGCATAGGTTAAAACAAAGTCAATTTTTTTTACTCCCCATCAAAGGTCAAAATCTAAACACCTTGATTAACTCTCTTTGTTTGGCTTAATTTCCTCAAACTTTCCATCCTTCTTGAAGGGTGTTAAGGCAAGTGCCATTAAATATCCTAGAGAGCACAATTAGAAGTCTTTCAAAACCTACCCCTTTAATTTGCTCTATTTTGTTTGGCTTAATTTCCTCAAACTTTTCATCCCTTGTTAAGGGTGTTAAGGCAAGTGCCATTAAATATATTAAAGAGCAAATTAAAATCTTCCATATAATCTTTTGAGGGTATACTACAAGATAAAGTCATCTTAGTCATATCAATTTGAAACCTTCACCATGGCCATGATCAACAAGTATCTCAATGAGAGCCAACTGCTCAAAGGTTCAAATTATTCTGCCTGGAAAACTAAGATGAAAGCCATTTTAACTGTAGAGGAGATGTGGGGAATAGTGGATGGCACTGATTCTAGACCCACATCAGTAGGAGCAGATTAGACATCTTATGATAAAAGGATAAAAAACTTTCCTTTTTGATCTTGCTAGCTATTACTGATGACATACAACCCCATATAAGTGAAGCTAAAAATGGTAAGGAGGCATGGAATGCCTTAGCTACCATTTTGGAAGGAAAGAATCAATCAACAATTTTTAATCTTCAAACACAGCTTCATACTCTTCATATGAAATCTGGAGAGACAGTAGAGCTATTCCTCTACAGAGTCGCAGATATAAAAACAAAACTGCAAGCCTTAGGAGAAAAAGTGGAAGACAATGTCCTGACCTCAATCATTTTAAGGGCTCTTCCAGACTCCTATAGAATTTTGATCACTTCACTACAAGTCTCTGGAAGGACAGTGAATTTTGTAGAGTTAGTAAATTTGCTTCAAACTGAAGAAGCTAATCAACTCCAAAGAGATGAGGCATCCAACAATGCACTTTTCTCAAACAAGCAAAGTGGAAAGAAAAAGTGGAATCAACAGAAAGGATCTTCTTATAACAAAGACAAGGGTAAAGGCAAAGAGATTCAGAAGTAGTATTGTAAAATTTGTGATAAGGACACTCATGAAACCAAAAGATGTTGGTTTAAGAACAAACCGCCCAATGAACAAGGATAAAATAAGGGCAAAGGCAAACCAAATAACAAGAACAAACAACAACAAGGACATGTTGTTGTCGCTGAAGATTCTAGTTCAAACTCTGAACAAGCACACAAAGTGCTCATGACACATACAAATTCCCCTCAAAAGGATATTGTTTGGTACATAGATTCAGGCGCTAGTAAACATATGACTGGCGATAAGTCCTGGTTTGAAACATTTGAGGCTCGAGAAGGTAGACCGGTAACCATTGCTGATGATCAGACCTATCGAGTTCAAGGAGAAGGAAATGTTTCTGTCTCCCTTCCAGATGGAGAATGTAAGATTCAAAAAGTTCTTTATGTACCAGGATTGAAAAATAATCTCTTGTCAGTTCCACAAATCCTGGACAATAACATGAATGTCAATTTCAAAGTGGACAAAGAAAAGAAACATTGCTTTATCACTCAGAAAGGAAAACAGATAGCAACATGTTCATACAAACATGGTTTGTTTGTCTTAGATGCAATTACCTCCACACATACTACAATGGCAGTAACCACAAAAGAGGCCACTTCTCTATGGCATAAGAGATTTGGGCATCTAAGTTCAGGGTATTTACTAGAACTCAGTAAATATCAAATGGTGAAAGGACTGCCTACTCTTTCATCTACTTTGCCAGTGTGCTCAGATTGCTTGTCAGGAAAGCAAAATAGAGTACCTTTTGAACCTAGCTCCTTTTGAGCTAAAGTACCTTTGGAGTTAGTTCACACAGATTTGTGTGGTCCTATGTCTACTAGTTATGGAGGAAAAATGTATTTTCAATTGTTTGTAGACGATCACTCACAAAAAATGTGGGTCTTCTTCTTACAGTTGAAATCTGAAGCATTTGACTATTTTTAGCAGTTCAAGAAGCTTGTTGAGAAAGAATCAGGATGTTTCATAAAGACCCTCCGTTCAGATCGAGGGGGGAATACACATCAAAATAATTTTCCTCATTTTTATAGAAACATGGGATAAAAAGATAGTTAACAACAACCTATTCTCCTTAGTCAAATGGAGTTGTTGAGAGAAGAAATCGTTCCATTATGGAAATGGTTCAATGTATGCTTAAGGGAGCCAATCTTGAGCACATTTATTGGGCTGAAGTTGTAACAACTACAATATATCTTCTAAATAGGGCACCCACATGGGCTCTTGAAGGTATGACTCCTCAGGAAGCATGGAGTGGAAGGAAACCCTCCATATCTCATCTATGAGTATTTGGGTGTAAGGCTTTTATGCATATACCTAAGGAGAAAAGAAAGAAGTTAGATGAGAAGACCCTACAATGTGTTTTTCTTGGATATGATGAATTCTCAAAAGGCTATTGATTGATAGATCCATTCACCAAGAAAATACATGTTAGTAGAGATGTAGTGTTTGATGAAGCTTTCACACCTAACACTACATCAGTATACTTGGATGATGAGGAGCAACAACCACTTCCTCCACAATAGAAAAAGCCTCCTAAATGGTATACAAGTACTATGAGAGATTCCAAACTCACTTTACCACAAGGTTATGCATAAGGGGTGGGATTAAAAATTAATTTTAAAAAATTGTAAAATAAAAAAAAAAACAAGAAAACTAAAAAAAAAAAAAAACCATCTCCTTACAAAAAAAATGGGGTATTGGCCGCAAAAAAAAAAAAAAATTTTTTCCCCCCCACTTTTAAAAAAATAAATAATTTAATAAAAAAAAAAAAAAACAAAAATAAAACCCAAAAAAACATCCCCACCACAAAAAAAAAAATCTTTTTTTATAAAAAAAAAATAAAAAAAAAAAAAAAAAAAAAACCCCCCACAAAAATATTTGGGGAGGGGCCCGCCAGCGCCCCCCATTTTCCCCATTAAAAAATTAAAAAAAACCAAAATTTTTCCCAAACCCACAAATACCCTCACTTCACCACCAGATCTCACTCTCAATCGTCCAAAGACACGAAGCATGTCTCGACAGAGAATGACAGAAGCATCTACTTCAGTTGATGATCTTTGTGCATATTTTCAAGAGCTTTCTGTTGATAGAGATTTAGAAAGTGGAAATGATATGGAAATTGATGAGGAGAGGGTTTACATGTCTTCATATGATGAAAATGAACCTTCTACAGTTGATGAAGCACTTAGTCGGCCTCAGTGGAAGGCAACTATGGATGTTGAACATAAATCCCTCATTAAAAACAAAACATGGAAGCTGGTCGATTTGCCTAAAGGAAAGAAGCCCATAGGCTGCAAATGGGTTTACAAAGTCAAATATAAGGCAGATGGTACCATAGACAAGCATAAGGCCCATCTTGTGGCAAAGGGCTATGCTCAAAAGGAAGGCCTTGATTATGAGGAAACCTTTGCACCCATTGCAAGGATGACCACCATTCGAGTTCTTTGTGCTATGGCAGCACAATTCGGATGGAAATTACATCAGATGGATGTAAAAAGTGCCTTTCTAAATGGTGACTTATAATAAGAGGTATAAATGACTCAACCTCCAGGATTTTTTGAGGAAGGCCATGAGCAACAGGTTTGCAAATTGGTCAAATCATTATACGGGCTAAAACAAGCCCCAAGAGCATGGTACATCAAAATGGATAGTCACCTACTACAACACGGATTTAAGAGAAGTCCATCAGATGCAAATATCTATATCAAGAACACAGGTTCTGAAATAGTGATTCTTGTACTGTATGTAGATGATCTAATCATCACTGGCAATTCAGAGAAATTGATTAACGTCGTGAAAGATGACTTGAAAGAGTCATTTGATATGACAAATCTTGGAATTCTCCACTACTGTCTTGGCCTTGAGATAGAACAGAAGAAGAATCATCTTAGGGTGACTCAGAAAAAGTATGCCAAGACTTTAGTAGAAAAATATCGTATGACTGATTGTAAGCCCAAAGCAACACCGATGGAATCAGGGCTTTAGTTATCACGGTATGATGACTCACCATAGGTAGATGGCATGCTATATCGATAGATGATTGGAAGCCTCATCTATCTGACCAATACTAGACCAGACATTACTTATGTTGTAAACTATATTTCTCGGTTCATGCAGGAACCAAAGGTCTCTCACTGGAAAGCAGCTAAAAAATTCTTCACTACATTCAGGGTAGTGTAGATTATGGTCTAGAGTATAAGAAGAATAACTCATTCTTCTTACAGAGTTACACTGACTCTGACTATGTTGGATCCCTAGATGACATAAAATCAACATCAGGATATGTATTTCATCTTGGATCTGGTCCTGTCTCATGGCATAGTAAAAAGCAATAGGTGGTTGCTTTATATTCAACTGAGGCAGAATATCGCGTTGCACGTGGAGCTATGTGTGAAGCGATATGGTTAAGTCGCATCTTGGCTACCATGGGCCTACCAAAGAAACTTCCTATTCACATGTTTTGCGACAACTCAGGTGTTTTGAACTTGGTCAAGAATCTAGTCCATCATGAATGCACAAAGCATATTGACACAGATTGTCATTTCATTCATGATGAAGTTCCTAAACACAGGATCAAGCTCCAATACATTCCCATCGACGAACAAGTTGCTGACATCTTCACAAAGGCACTTGGACGTGTCAAATTTGAGCTATTCCGAAGTAGACTTTGTATATCAAAGTAATGTAATAAAGGGGGGATGTTAGGGTAAAATAGGTAGTATATTGCATTATACTACATAGATTATTACATTTACTTTTTACTGCATACCATGAGATATTTACTGTTCTAAATATCTATTGGTTAACCTAGAGTAAATACCTAAATATCCTAAGTTAGATATTTAGGTTAATTGTTTAGTTAGAACTCTCTACTTAGGTTAATAGTTAGCTACACGTTTCTCCTAACATGTATTGTTAGCGTATTATATGCTAAAGCAGTTGTTATGTAATCTATATAACTAGCTTAATTTTTCTAAGCTAAGTTAGTTGATATTAATCAAAGCTTATTTTCTTTGCATTATTTGGAGAATTTTGCTAACTACAAGACATGCCTTTTTCCTAAGGTTTCTCTTAGAAGAAGAAATTGAGTACTCAAAGACCTTTAACCCTATAACCTGGATGGGTTCTATGTAGATGATTTTCTTTTTGTTGCTTCCTATAGATGGGAGGTTCATAAAATGGATGTGTAGGATGGTTTTTTTTCATAATATGCTCTAGGAGGAGATTATCTTAAGAAGTTTGTATATGGACTTAAGTGGGCATATCATGCTTGATATGGGAGGCTTAATTATTTTTTCAGTTGTGGTTTTTGATGGTGTAAGGCAACGAATGATCTTTACATCAAACATAATAATGGATTAGATTATTTTTATTGTATTGTATATTGATGAATTTCTCATTACAATAAGCTCAACATCCTTGTTCTAAGATATGAAACTACATCTTCACAATATTTTTGAGATTGCCGATTTGGAAATTCTTCATTAAATTTTAGAGATTAGTATTTATCAATTACCTTCTAGAATCACTATCTCTTAGCCAAAGTATCTATTAGACCTTTTACAATGATCTAGGATGGAGAAATGTAATCCTACCTAGACTTTATTTACCTCAAGCTTGAAGATTCAAGCATACTATAACACTTCTTTGGTATATATCACTTTATAATGGTCTCTTATTATGGTTTTTTCTTACCCCACAAAAGGCTAGATATTTCCTTTGTTATAAGCTTTGCTCTAAATATATAGAGACACCTCGTGAAAGTTATTAGACAACATCTAAGTGGATCTTACGAAAAATCAAGGTTACCCATTAGATGGACATTCATTATTATATTTGGGCCCCTCATATCTTTTTTTTTTTTTTTTGTGGAAAACATCCCAAAAGGGATGCCACTTTTGGGTAAGACCCAAGGAGGTAGGGGTATCCATTCTACCAAAAATGCCCAGGACTCGGACCTGGCCTACCACCTTTGACATACTCAAGGAGCAAACAAACACACAAAACCAATTTAAAAATAATTAAATAACAACAAAAATAATAAAATAAAATAAAAAACATGCTCCTTGAGTGTGTCAAAAACAAAAGCACAACCAAACACGCACAATAAGATAAAAGAAACCACAACACAAACCACATAGAAAAACACAAGAACCACATAACAAAACACAAACAAGACAAAAACAACAGAACACTACAAAGACATAACCCAAAAAAAACATGAAAAATAAACACAACCAAAACCTAAAAAATTAAAAAATAAAATAAAAATAAAAATAAAAAACAACCAACAACAGACAATAAACAAAAACAAAAAACATAGAAAACACTCACACATAAAAACACAAAATAACACAAACAAAGAGAAACCCAAGAACAAGAACGAAAAAAACACAAGAACAATAACAAAAAACATAAAAAAAAAAACAAAACAACAAAAACACAAGAACAACAAAAAACAACACAAAGAACACAAAAACAAAACAAAACAAAAAAACCCACCCACCTTAAAAAACTAAACAAAAAAAAAAAAAGAAAAAAGAAATAAAAAATGAACAAAACAATGACCTATCTAGACCAGAAGACTATTAAGGCAAGAATCAACAGAGGAAACAAAATAAAGAATAGAATGAGCTAGGGAACTAAAAAAAACCGAATGAACCAAAGAGAAGCAAAAAAAAAAACAAGAAGAAACTAGGTACCTTCAGAACTGGAGCCATCCAAAGAAATGATAGAAAGAAGAGCTTCCCTAATTTGAGAAGCCCACCATATAGGAGGGTGGCCATAACAAGTAAGATCACCTTTGTCCAAAGCCCAATTAGCTAAAGCATCAACACTCTTGTTTTGATCTCTGACCACATGATTGTAATCAACTTTCAAAAATCCCATCTGGATTAACTGAATCTTCTCAATAATTCTTTTTATTCTCCAATCCACCTTATGATTCTTAGAAGGATTCTTCAAGAGATTAATCATAAGTTGAGAGTCGGACTCAACTAACACCTTTTCCCATCCAACCTTAGTAGCCTCCTCGAAGGCCTCTCGAGGATACCATACCCCTCAAGCAAGGTTATTGGAAAGAATACCCAAATTCTCAGCAAAAGTAAAAACCAGGGAGCCATCTGAAAGTCTACCAATTCCTCCCACATCGGCTTTTCCAGGGTTCCCTCTAGAGGCTCCATCAGTATTGACTTTTCCAAAATCCTTAGGAGGAGGTTGCCAATTTCTATTCCTATCCATCTTACTAATACTCACATTCCCTTTAAGTTGGTTGCCCTTAGAAGGTTTAATCTTCAATATTTGCATCACTTGATCCCATCTTTGGTGGGAGTTTTGGGGGTGATTAAGGAGTATGATGGACTGATTCAACTAAGTTGGCTATGGTCTTTTGCCAAATATAGTGAATATCCTTCCTATCTTGATTAAAAATTTGGTTGTTCCTTTCATTCCAAATATTCCAAAGAAGAATGGTAGAACCCATCCAAACTAACTCGCCTAATAAAATGATCAACACCCTCTTGATTAGGCCAATCCCTCCAAAGTTGTTCAAAAGTAAAAAAATTGGACCATTGTAAGCCAAGTAAAGTGGCCATTCTCCTCCATAGCTCGGAGGCTAAAGTACACTCAATAAAAATATGGTTGATATTTTCTACATTCTCTTCACACATTTCACATCTAAAAGGGCCATGAAAACCACGCTTCATAAGTTGCTCACCAATAAGCACCCTACGATGCAATAAAAGCCAATTAAAGAACCTCACCTTAGGCTAGAGCTTTTGAGCCCACAATCGAGAAAATATGTCAGAAGAATGGTTGGGATTATTATGGCATAAGGTCAAATAACCTTGAGCAACCGAATACTCACCCTTAGTAGTGTTGTTCCATCCAAAACAATCTTTTTCATGGGACCAAGAGAGGGATCTCATATGAAGGATGCCTTGGATATCTTGTCTTTGCCTTTCTGGGATTTGAATAGGCCAGTCCTCAATAGGGATCCAATATCTACCAACCTTTGAATTACAAGTATGGTACCGACAGTAATTAGCCACCTTTATCCAATTAGCTCGGTGAAGCTCCTCCATCCAAGGCCTCCAATCGGGAAACTGAGTTATCAAAGGCTTGTGACCATCCCAAGAATCTGTCCAAAAATTTGCATGTTGACCATTATGAATGATCCAAAATAATTTTTTCTTTATCAAATCCTCACCAATCTTAAGAACTGCTAAAATGGGAGAACCTTTGGTAGGAAGTTGATAGCGAACAAGGTCTTCAAGACTTTTGTTCTCAACATATTTAGCACGGAGATTATTGGCCCAAAGAGCATTGGGGTTATGCAACATCCTCCAATATAATTTAGCAACTAAAGCTTTGTTGTTATTAATTGAAGACCATAATCCTAACCCCCCTTCACTCTTAGGAAGACATAAAGTATCCCATTTCACCAAGGCCCATTTTCTTTTCTCCTTAGTACCACTCCAAAGGAAACGATGACTGATTTGATCCAATTCTCGAAGAACAACCTTTGGGATATTCAAAACGAAAGAAACATAAATAGGAATAGCTTGAAGGACTGATTTTACCAAGGTGATTCTACCCCCGTAAGAAAGCCACTTGTTGGTCCACTTTCCAATTTTCTTCTTGACTTTGTCCAACAACCAATTCCAATATTTATTTTTCTGCCTTTGAATATTTATGGGAATACCTAAATAAGTGATTGGAAGAGAGGTCTTCTTATATCTTAGTTTATCCAAGACCATGGATTCCTGTCTAGCAGAGCAGTGAAAGAAAATAACTTTAGATTTGTCTTCATTGATCAACTGCCCAGTAGCCTTAGAAAAATAGCTAATGATTTGCTTAATATTAGAAGCTTCCTTAACTGTAGCTTTACCTAAAAGAGTAGAGTCATCCACAAATTGAAGATGAGAGATAGGTCTAGCTCCATGAGAAATGGTAACTCCCTCAAGGGTTTTGTTTTCCCTCTTTTTGGTTATAGTCCTACCCAAGCATTCAACAAGAATGATGAATAAATAAGGGGATAGCGGGTCACCTTGCCTAATACCTCTGGAAGCTGGGAAATACTGAGAAGGCCTGCCATTGATAAGAACTAAGTAGGAAACTGAAGAGATACATCCCATAATCCAATCCATCCAATCCTTAGAGAAACCAAATTGCCTCAAAACTTTGATAAGGAAGTGCCAATCCACTCTGTCATAAGATTTGGATAAGTCTAACCGAATGAACATGGAAGGAGAATTTTGCATATCCATGGAATGGATGGCTTCTTGAGCAAGAACTATCTCATCTACTATTTGACGTCCTTCCACATAACCCCCTTGCTCTGGGGAAATAATCTTATGCAAAAGAGGCTTCAACCTTTCTGCCATGATTTTAGTAATGATTTTGAGAAGAACATTACATAAAGCAATAGGTCTAAAAGATGAGATATGATCAACCTCTTGAGCTTTTGGAACAAGAGTAATATAAGTTTTATTGATAACCTTCAAAATTTCTTTGGCTTTCCTGGCTTCTTCCACCACCTCTAATAAATCAACATGAAGGATATCCCAGAACTCTTGGTAGAACTCAATAGGAAAACCATCAGGACTTGGGGTTTTCCCTTTTTGCATTTTAAAAACTACTTGTTGAAGCTCATTGATAGTAACAGGAGCAATCAAAATAGAGTTCTCCTCGAAGTGATAAGAGAAGGGATTGCTTGAAGAACATTATGTTGTGAAGTCGAGTCAAGGGGAGTAGCAACAAAAATATTGGAAAAGTAATCAACAACAATAGAGTTCATGCCATCCCAAGTATAAACAACATCTCCATAATCTGATTTTAAGGAAGAAATAAAGTTGTGAGATCTTTGAGCTAGAAGATATTTGTGGAAGAAATTTGTGTTTCGATCTCCTTCTTTGAGCCATTGAATTCTAGATTTTTGCTTCCATAAGATTTCTTCTCTTTTTTCCCATTCCTCTAACTGAGTTGTGAGTTTAATTTCATCTGCACTTCTCTTCTCTATGAGGCCATCTAAACGGATTTTCTTATTCAAATTTTCAAGATGAGCAATAACTTCATGTTTTTTTTTATGAACATCCCCAAACTCTTTCCAGTTCCAAGTCTTGATTTTGGATTTAATGTATTGCAGTCTTTTGGCAAAATAGAACATCTTAGTCTCATGCCTAGGTTTACCTTCCTTCCACCATTGTTGCACATGAGGTCTGAAGGAAATGTCTCTAAGCCACATTAATTGAAAACGAAAAGGAGAGAAACTCACATTGGTTTTCCACATTTCCACCATGACTGGCCAATGATCCGAACCAACATTATTAAGAGTCTTCACTTTAGGAATGTGACCATGGATTAAGAAATTTTCAGAGAGCAAAAACCTATCCAATCTCTCCATTATACAAGCTAAGCCTTGCCTTCTGTTAGACCAAGTCATAAGGCCATTATCTCGGTTGGATATCCACAAGATGGAGGTTTGCAATATATTCGCTCATGAGGTCGGTGCTTTTGTCCAAATTTCTATTTCCCCCCTTTTCTCATCCAGAGAGAGGATGGTATTGAAATCTCCTCCGATCAAGATCCAAGCTTTAGGAAAATGAGAGATAATATGAGTAATATCCTTCCACTGTCTTCTTTTTTCCTCCAAAGAAGTCGGAGCATAAACAAGTAATGCAGAGCATAATCTGGTTGGAATGTCTACTTTGAATAGCTATAGCCAACAAACCCCAACTCGCCAACAATTTGGTGAATAACTACCTCTTTTGGATCCCAAAGACAAGAAATGCCACCCGAAGTCCCTTGGGAACCGAGGGAAACCACTTTTCCAATTGGCCAAATTTTACTGGCAATTAAGTCCATATCCTCCATTGACATCTTTGTTTCTTGAAGGAAAACAAGATGTGGATGATTTATCTGAATCATTCTTCTAATTTCATTTTGTTTTGAAAGACTCCCTTTGAGTCCTCTAATATTCCAAGTGATGATCTTCATTAATACCAGGGCTAAAAAATTTGGGAAGGGCATTAATCTTACCTTCCTCTACAAGCTTTTCACCTTCTTTTACCATATGATATTGATTGGTCTTGCGACCTACTTTTTGATTAGAATCCATCTTCAATTTTTTTTCCCCTGTTTCTTGACTTATTCCAATTGAATCTGAGATGGCTTCTAACCTTGAAGAATGCTTGTACACAACCAAAATTTTACTAGATGGTTCAACGGAGTCTATATTGGGACCTGCATTATTTGAAGTTTTGACATTTGAAATATTGTTTTTCTTGTGTAAATTTTCTCCTTTTTTTTCTGTTGAAAACCTTTGATTTGTTGGTTTGTCTCTGAGTTCTTCCCTTCATATTTAAATTGTGTTTCTAAGATTTCAGTTTCCATTATTTCCTCTTCCTCACTTGGGACATCATTTGTGGAAATGATTTCAAACATATTAGCAGATGACTTTGATTGATCCTTCATAACTGGTTTTTTTTGAGTGTTCTTCTTCTTAGGTATTTGGAAACCCGTTGAGTTTATATCTTCTTTCTTTTGATCAGAGAATTTTATTTGGGCAAGCACTGGCCAAATGACCATATTCATGGCAAATTCTACAACGAAAAGGAATGTTCTCATAGTCCACTACTTGCTCCCAAGTGTCTTCCCCAAATTGTAATGTGATATTTTTAGGTAGGGGTTTGTCAAAATCCATTAAAACACAAATCCGAGCATAAATAATATGTTCAAAATTTTGAGTACAATCAACAATCATCATAAAAGTTCCTAAAGAGTTTCCAATTGAAGAAAAAATAGTAGGATTCCAAAATTCAATAGGGAGGCCAAAGAGTCTAACCCACACGGGAGCTATAGAAGGCATCTCTTCTTCGGCTTTAAATTTAGTATGCCAGGGCTTCATGAAAAGCCCCGCCCTTCCAAAAAACCAAGGACCCCCTTGAAAAGTTTTCTCTCTATCTTCATTATTAGCAAATAAAACAAGAAAATAACCATTTGGATAAATAGAGATTTGTAACTCACCTTTAGTTTTCTAGCTTTTTGCAGCCTAGACTTTGAAAGTAGATAGACTCGGACGAAAACCCATGAACCGAAAAATTAGTCCTCTTTTTTCCAAATCTTCAATGCCAGTCTGAATGTTACCCATATCAAGCTTAACAATAGGAGTTCCATCACTCGCTTTAAGACACCCTGACTCCGTTTTCTTGGGATCAATCTTAGGCATTCTTAGAGGTTTATGGGAAGCCCTAATATTGATATTAGCATTGGGCTGAGGCTGTCCACCACGAAGGGCATCCCTAAAATTTATTTTTGGGACCGAGTCTTCGAAATTCTTACCCTTGATAGGGGTTTTCACAGTAGAATTATTTTGTGGGTGCACCTTAGCACCAGATTCACTTGAGATATGAGCCATTTTTTGATCAACTGCTTGAAACTTGTTTCATGATCTCTTTAATCCTTGCCCTAGATGTCGTGGAAAGGTATGGTTTTCACTTTTCTTTTGTGCAACAAATTGGAAGCCGTTGTCACTCAAGTTCATAGTATGATCTGTTGAAAGACAAATTTCTAACCCATATTGTATCCCCTACAACATTTCCTACTAAAATATTGAGCATAAACCACAAAAATATTGGCCGCTAGGGCCCGAAGGCCCTAAAAACCAACCTCTGGAGCTGCTTGCACTCAACCCAGATGAAACCCTCGCATAGTCGCTTGCCAAATATGTCGTTCACACATAGGGATGCGCTAGGATCTGTGTTGCTCCAAATGATATGAAAATTGGTGGAGATGTTCTAGGGGTTTTCAGGCATCTACCCTCAAAATTTTAGCTCAATCCGAGTCCGGATGAGTGAGATATGGCCGAAACAAGTTTGACAGTTTGGGCAGTCCTGCGAAAAACGTCTAATCAATTTCGCATCTCCCCGGGTCCCCCACCCTTGACAAATCACAACTTTCTCCTTTATATCTTGCGCATCATTTATTCTCGGGCCTCTCATATCTTTATAGGCTATTTTAATGTAGATTGAGTAGGTGATCTTGACCAACAATGTTCTACCACAAGATTTGTGTTCTCTTTGATTCTTGACTAGTCTCTTCGTACTATTATCAATATTTTAACATATCTCAATATTCTATGAAGGTAAAGTATTCTACTACTAATGAAGTTGCCAAACATATTTGATGGATGATAATGATTACTGAGCAATTGGGTTTTCCTCAATAGTTTCTCATCACTCTTTATTGTGGTAATCAGAGTTCTATCAAGCTTGTTTACTTAGTGTATGAAATGCATTGAGGAATGGATGCACTTTATTTATTGGCTTCATATTTGTAAGCTGCTTAATTCTATCTATGTGCCTCTAGTGGAGTATATTGCATAAATCCTGATCAAGGTCATATTAAAGATGACCTTTACATGGTTGTGAGAGTGTCTTAGTGTAAGAGAGCATCCCTTAAGGAGGATGATCGATAATGGTATGTCTCGATGTCCCCTATTCAACTTGAAGGGGGGTGTTGAAATAAATTGTGTTAATCTTCACTTGAGGCCATAATTAATTTTATATTGTAATCATTTGTACATTGATCGATGGACCCATGAACATATTTATAGGTGACTTTATTGTAATTTTAGGTTATTATTCTTTAGGTTGGTTCTTTAACTTTGAATTAAGATGATATGTAATTTTGGTATTTATACCCCATCTTGTTAACCATTCTTCCATAAGTGGAGAACAATTCTTTAGAGTCCAAAGACACCTTTCATGGTTGTGTTTTGCTTTTTATGTGATTTAATTTTCCTTTGTAAATAAATGTTTTGATTGTATTCACTCTTGAATATATTGTTAAATCTGACTTCAACAACTATAATAATTATTATAAGTCTTAACTAGCACGTTTAGTTAGTGCATAAGTTGATTTTCACTTATAATTTATTTTGTGGTTATTTTATCTTACTATGATGACGAGATGAATATCATAATTTTTTAGCATTTTTCGGATTGTATATAAAGAGGCCAAGTTTAATATTTTTTATTTGGTATTAATAGATTTGTAAATTGTTTCATAAAGATCATTAATAAGTTAGTTTTCAATGATATTTATTAATTTAGATATTATTAATTTAATCTCAATGTCACCTATAATATTAGATGTTGATAACTATTTTAACGAATTAATAAAATATTTCATACATAATGGAAAATATGTGTTTTAAATTATATACAATAAAATTTTCATGGTTATTATTTTTTTATGTTGGTAAAATTTTATTGAATCAATAAAACCATATAAGAAACAGTGAATCCCAAAACAATAACCCTTACAAGGTCCAGAAGAAAGAGACCCCCAAAACCACCGAGCACCCGACCAAAAGACACCCAACTAAGGTTTTGCTTAGTGGCGAATTTTGCAATTTAGCGCGAATTTTCGTATTTCCAAAATATCAATTTTACGATTTTTGGGACCATAGAGGTAGGCCCGTTCGCCCGAAAATTTCAGGATCTAATTTTTTTAGGGTAAATTCGCCCCGTTGTCATAAGGTTTCCCGCTCAATTTTTGTCATAAATTTATTTAAAATAAGAAATATCCCGTCCAAATCGCCTCTTGCACCCCATTATATAGCTAACCCTAAAAACGACTCCCATACAATTACAATATTTTTTTCGGATAGCAAGCGATACAAAGCAGAGTACTGACAAAACCAAAGTCCACGATTGGCAGAAGGCGACTGGCAGAAGACGACTGACAGAAGGCGACTGGCAAAAGGCAATTGGCAGAAGGTGACTGGCAGAAGGTGACTGATTGAAGGCGACTGACAGAAGGCGATTGGTAAAAGATGACTGACAGAAGGTGACTGACAGAAGGTGACTGACAGAAGATGACTGACAAAAGGCGACTGACAGTAGGTGATTGGCAGAAGGTGACTGGTAGAAGGCGACCAAAAGAAGGCAACTAGCAGAAGGCGACTTGCAGAAGGTGACTCAATTTATCCGTATGTTTCTTTTACCATTAAATTTCATTTTTCATTTTATTAATGGAAACTCAATAAGGAGGTTTATTCTGCCTGCGAACAATATTCATGGGACATTCACAAATTTTGTTCTCTAGCAGTAGTTCTCTTTTATACCTATTATTTTCATATTTAAAAATGATGTTCTTTGTTCATGTTATTCTTCTATTCATACATGTAAAAATGTCAACTACAGGCAGTGGAAAGAAGGGAGGAGAGTCATCCAATAAAAGAAGTATCCTCAAATACTTTCCTAATATTTCAAAACCCAGTCTGCCATCAACATCTGTGCAAACTGAAGGTATGAACACCTTTACTCACCAGTAAATTTTTTTACTTTGTTAATTTTAAATATAATGTCCTCAATTCATAAAGAAGTGTGTTTTTTGGTTGATGGCTTTGTTCACTTTTATTTGTAGAAAATACTAGTATGCTTTTAAATGCCATAGTGATAATGAATATACTATTGACACTAGAATTATCTCTACAGAAAACACTGTTAACCCTAATATTCCTCCACTTCCAAATATCCACGATAATCAATAGTCCACACATGAAGATAATCTCAATCAAATAGAACAACAACATGAAGAGATTCCTGAATCTAACACGCCACGTGGAAAAGAAACTAATAGTTCTTATGCAGTCCCTACTTCCGAAGAATCTTCATCTAAAAAAAATAAACGTGCAAGGTTATCTAGGTGGACAATTAACAGATCATTTCAGCCTGATTGGATATCAGAATTTCCATTTATTGAGCCAATGCTGCCAGAGAATAGTAGTGATGATATAACAGATTTAAGATGCATAATTTACAGTTGGAAACACGGAAAGGAGCATAGATTGCAACTTAAGAAAGATACAGTAGAAATTACATTGTGGAAAGGTTTATATCAAAACAAAAGAAGGTGATCGAGCAACAAAAAAAACTTATAGGTGGAAGGATGCATCAGAGTGCGCACATATGAGATATGCGAAAGAATATGATAAAGAAATAAAACAAAAACAAACATTGGTTGAGAAAGGTGCAACGATTCAAGCCCGATTTCAAAAAATGAATAAGTTAACTTTGGCTTCAAAAAATTTGCAGTTTTCTATTGTATTTTCTATTATTAAGAAGGGTGGACCTATGTCTGATTTCGTCGATTATAAATCTCTATTTCGAATAGCTAATGTCCAGAACTTACCCAACTCTCATTGGTCAGATCTAAGTGGTTGGGAAATGGCAAAATAACTATCATTGGTTGAGCAAAATGACCTCAAAGAGAAAGTAAAAAAGACAAAATTTATTTCACTTTCAATTGATGAGGTGACTGTAGTTGACAATACATCTTAGATTTGCATGTATGTTTACACATTGGAAAATAATTCAAGACAACCTCATTTACTAGGAATATGCAAAATGGTGGAAAATTGTAATGCAAAAAACATTTACAATGTTGTTGTAACTAGTTTAAAAGAAGCAGGAATGAATGAAATTGAAATAGCCACTAAGTTAATATGTGTAGGAGCTGATGGTGTTGCTACAATGCAAGGACACAAGAATGGTATTTGTGTTAGACTACAAACATCGGTTGCCCCATATTTGATCCCTATTCATTGCATGGCTCATAGAATAAATCTTGCATACAAAATTGTGGATACATTTACAAATGTTGCCAGAGTGGAAGAGCTTGTCCGTGAAATTCATGAATATTTTTCATGTAGTCCAAAAATATTTTTAGAGTTTCAACAGTTTGCACTAGGAGTTACCGAAGGTAAAAAATTGTTGAAATATGTGGATACTAGGTGGATTTCGATGTATCTACCGATATTAAGAGTTTTCAAAGAATATCAATCATTGATAGGGTTTATGTATGCAAATCATAGGGCGGTTGATAAGGCTAAAGATTTACTTTTTCAAATGAGTGACTTTGAAACCTTTCTCACATTGTGTGGAATTCTTCCAATGTTGGAAAAAATGAATACTTTGATCAAAATTGCACAAGAAAGATCGATTTATATTGTGGATTTCATTAGGGTAAGAATACAAATTTGCATGCATATTGATATGATGTATGCACCTAGTCAAAATTTTATGGATCCCTTGTTTGAGACTTGGAGAGCATTAACAAGTGTGAATAGTCCTCGGAGCTTTTTGAAGTTCAATATTAACGATCATCTATGTATTCTGCCAATCGCATTCTACCAGTCGCCTTCTGCTAGTCGCCTTGTGTCAGTTGTCTTTTGCTAGTCACCTTCTGCCAGTCGTCTTGTGTCAGTTCCCTTGTGTCAGATGCCTTCTGCTAGTCACCTTTTTTCCAGTCGCCTTGTATCAGTCACCTCTGACCAGTCACCTTCTATCAATCACCTTCTGTCAGTCACCTTCTAATAGTCGCCTTCTACCAATTGCATTCTGTTAGTCGCCTTGTATTAGTTGCCTTATGCTAGTCGCCTTCTGCCAGTCGCCTTATGTTAGTCGTCTTCTGCCAGTCGCCTTGTGTCAGTCGTCTTCTACTAGTCATCTTGTGTCAGTCGCCTTCTATCAGTCGCCTTCTGTCAGTGACTTTCTATCAGTTGCCTTTTGCTAGTCGCCTTATGATAATTTTGTTGATACTTGTAGTTGAAAAAAAAAATTGCCATGTTTTGAAAAATTTTCTTCAAAAATTTGAAAAATTCGCCCCACAGTTTATATAGTTTTCACGTTGATTCACCCCGATTTGATAAATACTTTTTTGGTACTACCCCTTATGCATAACCATACACCCAATAAACAACAATCTCAACCAGGCATATCCGCAACAAGCAAATTAGCAAGATGACAAGAACAATCCAATGGGAGTTGATCCCATTCTCTAACATTCCAATATTCTTGTAACTCATAAGCCTATTTTGCCAAGCAATCAGCCACACCATTCCATTCCCTAGGAATATGAACAAAGGAAATAAACTTTAGATGTCGATAAATTTGAATGATCTACCAAGCCACTAACGCCAGCTGCCAATGAACATTAGAAATATTATGAGTCTTCAACAAATTAATAATAACTAAGAGTTTGACTCACATATTATCTTTCGCCATCCCAAAGCATAACCTTTTTTCAAAGCAAAATAAATAGCAAGGGCCTCCATATAATTATTAGTTTGCTGCCCCTTATAACATGAGAAAATGAAAAAAGCTGCACAACTACTATCTCTCCCAACACCACCAATACTTGCATACCCATAATTCCCTCTAGAAGAGCCATCAGTATTAATCTTAAACACCCCCGAGGTGGAGGATACCATCTACCATCTCTCTACACTTTTTGATTGAGGCCTCTCCTCCCGATCGATAAAGAAGGATGAGGGCCATTCTCCACTAAATCTAAGTCCTACATCATCAAAATATCAAACTGATCCAAAGGAAGACTGATCTGACATTTAGAAGAAATAATTTCTTGGATCATACCAATAATCCTCTGCCAAATATGATAAATAGTTAACTTTCTACCTTGAAAAATTCTTCAATTTATTTCAAGCCAAATCTGCCATATAATACATGAGGGCCCAATACTCCATGCAACTTGAAGAAAGAAAGCCTTAGTAGGAGGTCTTCCTAAACTCCTCCATAAATCAACAAGAGAAGAGGCATGAGAACAATACTGTTTCTACACCCTCTACCAAAGATGCCAAATTTCCCACGCAAACGAACACTATAAGAGCAAATGCCCTAAAGATTCGTCACTTTTATCACAAAGTAAAAAAAATGAAGGGCCCTAAAAACCTCTCTTTTGGATATTATCCCAGTAAGACATTTGTTCCTAGTAGCCAACCAAAATGGAAATTGTGTTTGGACCAGGAAAACTTATTCCAAACCTGTTTCCACCAAGGAACCTCCTCATCTCCAAAATGCTACCTATCTAAAACACGGTAACTACAAACCATCGAGAAAACCCCTCTAGGATCTGGATTCCAAGCTAAAACATCATCATCCTATAAATAAGAGCACTCCCTAGTAGCCAAAATACGAGCCAAGTCTTATCTATCCTGAACAAAACCACCTGTCAGCCAATCTCTAGGATCTTTCCACTGAACTACCTCCACCTGCCCAACTCTTTTGGTAACTTTATAATCCATCACCCTGTACCAAAAAACAATAAAAAAATAATTACATAGCTCCTAAATATGAGGAAACATAGATAAAATTGTAGGGAAACCATCCCAAGAATCATGCCAGAAAAGAGCCTTCGAGCCTTTGAGATAAATCCAGAACAATTCTTGCATAACAAGAGTCACCCCATTTTTAAGGATGTTTCAGATCAAAGAGCCTTTATCAGATAAACTATATCTAGGTATCTCAGAGCCCTCAAACCCATTAATATACTTAAAGGAAATAATTTTAGCCTAAGCATGGTCTTGAGAAATTCACCATCTCCAATAAAGCTTGGTCGTCAATGCCTGACCATAAAGAGAAGTCAAACGAAGACCCAAACCATCTTCTTGTTTTGGTCTACAAATAGTCTCACACTTAATCAGACTCCATTTTAAAGACTCCAAATTTCTAGCCCATAAAATTTTTCTAGATAGAGATTTAAGCTCATAAATAAAACTAGTAGGAGCGACCTGAATCATGGATTGATAAATACATAAATCGTGAACCACCGACTTAAGAAGAACCACTCTGCCAGCAAAAGAAAGCCACTTAATAGTCCAATGAGATACTTTAGGCCAGAATTTATCCAAAATATTATTCCAGATACCTCGAGGTAAAGGACCCACAAAAATAGGAATTACCAAATAAGTGAAAGGAAGAGCTCCAATTTGAAATCGAAGGATCTGAGCAATTTTGACCTGTATTAGAGGATTAGTATTGAAAAATAAGACTGAGGATTTCCCCTCGTTTATCTTCTACCCCGAAGAAACCAAATGAATATTTAGAGATATTCTAAAAGTAGTTGCTTTCCTAATATTGACAAGACCAATCAGAGCAATATCATCTACAAATTGAAGATGAGAATACACAGACAAACTATTACTCCACCTCCAACCATGAATCAACCCTTGAATGATATGGGATTTGAGAAGTCCACCCAAACCCTCAACCATAATAATAAAAAAATAAGGAGATAAAGGATCCCCCTGACGGAGACCTCTCGAAGCCTGAAATAAAGTAGAAGGCTTACCATTGATAAGGACAAAATATGATGGTGACATAATACAACTCATCACCCAACTAACCCAGTTGAAGTCGAAATCAAAAGCAAGGAGAATTTTACTTAAGAAAGACCATTTAACCCTATCATAAGCATTAGGCATATCCAATTTTATAAACATAGCTTTTTCTTTAGAAATTCCCATAGAATGAATGACCTCAATAGTAATAGCCACACCATCAAGGATTTGTCTGCCCGCCACATAACCTCCATGTTCATAAAAAATAACCTTATTGAGTCAAGGCTTAAGTCTCTCAGTAATCAACTTGGAGATAATTTTATACACCACATTACATAGTGCAATAGGTCTGAAAAGATCCAGAGAATTGGCTCATTCCCGCTTAGGAATAAGCACCAAGAAGGTAGAATTCATAGCTCTCAACATCTATTTAGTTTTGAAATACTACTGCACAATCGATAGAAGATCTAGTTTGACAATCATCTATAATTCTTGGAAAAATTCCATAGGAAAGCCATCAGGTCCCGGGGCTTTCCCTTTCCTCATCTAGAAAACAATACCCTCCAACTCTTCGATTGAAATAGGTCTCATGAGCAACTCATTCATCTCAGTAGTGACAACTAAAGGAATACAATCCAAAATACTATTTTCTTTAGCAACCGCCAAGGGAGAATCCTCATAATACAAAGAGGAAAAAAACCTTACAACCTCCCTTGAAATATCCTGAGCAACAATCAACTGGACCCCAAGAGAAGAAATAAGAGAAGAAATCACATTACCATACCTTCTAGCTTTAATCGAATTGAAAAAGAAAGCAGTATTTCAGTCTCCTTCCTGCAATCAATCAATCAATCCGAACCTTCTATTTCCAATAAATTTATATGATTACTATCATTATTATTATTTAAAATTTGTAAGATTATTTAACCATTGATTTTTACCTTATAAAATTTATAATTTAAAAAATAAATAACTATATCCTTGAGAAATTGAAAAACTTTAAAATAAAATTTAATATGCATAAAATTATAACATAGACAAACATATGCATTATCATGAATATTACAAATAACATATCAAACAGTATTAATGTAATTGATTAAATTTTTAGATGTTTAAAAAATTATGGTTTAAATCTATTAAATGATACAAGCATAATAACTAAAGTATTATAATGTTATTATACAACTTAATATAAATGAGACCATTTTAATCCCATGTATTCCATAAAAAATATGATGAATGACATCCTAAAATCATTAACTTAAAATAAAATATATTATCTTCTGCTATAGTTTATGGTGTGAAACTTTATCCTATATATAGGAGAATGAATAGTTAGTTCATTTTAAGAATATTTATCACCACTTTTTTATACTACCATTAAAATTCTTGGACTTCTAAGGTGGCAAAAGTTCTACCTTTTTTTGGACTTCAAGGTGGCAAAAGTTCTATTTTTTTTTTAATACATATATTATTATATGTTTATGTGGTTTTGATATATTGTGGAACTATTTTAATCCCATATATTCCATCCAAATTATCATGAATAATATTTTAAAACCATCAACCTAAAATGAAATATATTTTAATATATTATAGTTTTTGTTTTGAAATATATATATATTGGATTGTTTTCGTCATTTTGCTAATTTGCTTGCTACAAATATCTCTGGTTGAGGCTTTGCTGAGTGTTTTTTGTTCGAATGCTTGATGATTTTGGAGATCTTACCCTTGTAAGGGTTATTATTTTGGAATTCTATGTTTCTTATATAATTTTATTAATTCAATAAATTTTTACCAACATAAAAAATATACTTATAAATTATATATTTGAAAAAAAACATTAATAATAAACAACTCCACTTCATTTAATCATTTTGATAGCAAACTTTACCTTTTTCTATTTAACATAAAAATTAAGTGAAATAGTAAAATACATCATTAAATATTGAAGCAACTTTAACCTTTAACCTCTTCTAAATAAATATCCCCAACTCGCCACTATATCAAAAACCTTTTGACCTTTCACCAAAACCTCATGATCTTATTCGTTATTCGCGTAGGTATTATGTTAGGTCAAGTGTGGGAATATAATTCATCTCACGTGATGTCATCAAAATTTCAATGAGTACATGGTTAATCCTTAGAAATCAAATTTGAATTTATTTATAATTAATATTTCAATGTTTTTTTTATTTAATTTTAATAAATATTTTATTTATTTTTATTTTTAAAAATTATAATTTAAAAATTAAATATAAATAAATTTTTGTTGAAAGTAACTTTATATTATTTGTAAGAATAATAAGAGTACACTATTAAAAAAAAGTGTGGTATGATAGCACACTTCAAAAAGTATATGCCACAAGTTTTATCTCAAAAACTTATAGAATCCTCAGAGCTATTATCTAAAAAAACTACTAGATAACCAAGCAAAAAGTGAAAATCCACTAGAGCTATTATCTAAAAAAACTACTAGATAACCAAGCAAAAAGTGAAAATCCACTAGAGCTCAAGAAGTTGTGGGGATGGCACAAATAGAAGGGGGGTCTTTATCCATGGGTTTACCCTACCCAACTTGTGAGTCCAACTTTGTAGGAATGAGATCCCGATTAGATTAGTCACCTCCTTGATACTTAGCTTGTGTTAGAAACCTGCCTGTAGCATGAAATGCAGCCACATGAATTGCAAGAATAATAATAATTAAATTAAAATTATAGTATTGCAATGAACTAGAACAAAAGATTGTCTTGAAATAACATGATTACAGTCCTAAATCGTGGGCCTCTTTGAGGGGGCAACCTCCTTAGAAGTAGAGCTCCAATACAATGATATTTCCAAGATGCCATCCTTTGTTACCTTGATATTTTTATAGATTTGAACTAACCCTAACCCTAATGCTCAAGGGTCCCACCCATCCACATGCAAGTGGGGGTTCCCATTTAGGAAAATCAACTAACCCTAACCCTAATGCTCAAGGGGTCCCATCCACATGCAAGTGGGGGTTCCCATTTAGGAAAATCAACTAACCCTAACCCTAATGCTCAAGGGGTCCCATCCACATGCAAGTGGGGGTTCCCATTTAGGAAAGAAGGGGTTTATTACATAGTAACATTAGGATAGGTTCCTAACATGTCCTTCCCCTTCAAAAAGCTTTATCCTCAAAGCTATAGATGAAGAAACTGGTAGAGAGACTCCCATGTAACATCTTTCGATTGGAGACCATGCCCCTGAATAAGGACCTCAGTAATGGCTCAGTTGTGAAGCATGCGCGTCTTACAATTCAACAATTATATTGGTTCAAGCAGGATAGAACCTTCTTCATCCAATTATGGAAGGACAAATTGAACTTGTACCTGATTTCCCATAACCTTCTTAAGAAATGATACATGAAAAATAGGGTGGAGCTTAAATGTCAATGGTAGGACCAATTTGTAGGCCATGACTCCAATATGCTATAAAACCTGGTAGGGTCTATAGTACTTGGTCGCAAGTTTATAGCACCTATGAAGTTGGAGGGATGATTTTTTGTACGACTACAAGCGAAGGAAGACCATATCACCAACAACAAAGCTACACTTAGAACAATGTTGATCAGCTTGTTGATGCATCCGATTTTGGGCCTCTTCCAAATTCATCAACTGACGGAGGACTTCAACATGTTTTTTGAGTGTAATATCAACTGCATGGACCTTAGAGCTACTTGGAATGTAGGAAGAGGGCGTGGATGAAGGCCAACTATAAAATGCTTCAAAAAGGGTGATTTTGATCGCCATGTGATAAGAAATATTATACCACCACTCGATCAAGGGAAGCCACTTAGCCCATTGTGTAGGATGATCATATGCAAAAAATGAAAGTAGGTCTCCAAATATTTGTTGACAATATCAGTTTGGCCATCTATTTGCAGATGGTAAGCTGAAATCATCTTGAGCGTAGTTACTTGCAACTTAAATAATTTTTACTAGAATTTACTAATGAATGTAGGGTCATGATCAGACACAATGGAGGAAGGTATGCCAGGAATGTGGAAGATAGAATCTAGGAAAATTTGGGTAATTGTAGAGGTCATGTAAGGATGGGAGAGGGAACAAAAATTAACATACTTCAAAAGATGATCTATTACCACAAAAATAAATGATTTTCCTCCTGATTTAGGTAATCCTTCAATAAAGTCCATGGAAATATCTATCCAAACCTGGTCAGGAATCGACAATGGTTGTAGTGTTCTTGGAGAACGCACTATGTTGCCCTTCATTCATTGACAAGTGTCACATACTACCATAAAAGTTTACATCTCCTTCTTCATACCCTTTCAAGAGAAGGTACACTTGATTATTTCATAAATTTTAAGGAATCCTGAATGGCCTGAAGTGGAGAAAGTATGCATTTTCATCATGAAAAGTTCTCAAAGTGGGGCTATGTGAGGAACAACTAGGTGTTGATGGTAGCATAAATCCTATCCATCGTAAGCATAGCTAGGAAATGAAGTAGGTTTTGTTTTAATGGAGGAAACCAGAGTTTGCAAGCCTAAATCCTCTTCCCGAAGAGAATTTATCCATTGGGG
This sequence comes from Wollemia nobilis, assembly GCA_028583015.1. NCBI lineage: Eukaryota > Viridiplantae > Streptophyta > Pinopsida > Araucariales > Araucariaceae > Wollemia > Wollemia nobilis. The sequence continues at coordinate 5,296,174 of JAQPPZ010016895.1, forward strand.
AACGAAGGAAGAAATAGCACAAAGCATACCAGGAGCCTCAAATTATCAAGAGAGGGCATCTAGCACAATGTACTCCTTACCCTTTTTATAAGTAATATCATAATCATAGCCCATGAGCTTAGAAACCCACTTTTATTATTCAAGGGTGGTAACCCATTACTCCAAGAAATATTTTAGATTTTGATGATCTATTTTAATGGATAAATGATGCCCAATGAGATAAGGTCGCCAATGAGTGACCACATGCAAAATGACAAGCATTTCCTTAGCATAAGTGGATTGACCTAGATTTTGGTTGAAAAGCACTTTACTAGTGAAAGCCAAAGGGTGCCCTTCTTGCATCAACACTATGCCAATGCCATTGCCTAAAGCATCACTTTCAATTACAAAAGGCTTAGAAAAATTAGGCATTGCTAAGATCAAAGTGGTCATCATAGCGTGCTTCAACTCTATGAAAGCTTGTTCAGCTAGACTAGTCCAAGTAAAAGAATCCTTTTTTAACATGGATGTTAAGGGAACGATAATTTTTCCATAATTGCGGATAAATTTGCGGTAATAGCTTGTAAGCCCCAAAAATCTATGAAGACCTTTTAGAGTGCAAGGTTTTGGCCACTCTTGAACCACTTGATCTTTTGGGGGTCAACTGTAACACCATATTTGGTGATAATGTATCCCAAATATTTCATATCTATCAACCCAAAATAACACTTGGACTGCTTAGAATAAAGGTGATGTTGTGCCAACAATTGGAGAGTGATCCACATGGAGGAGATGCTCTTCCCAAGAGTGACTATAAACCAAAATGTCATCAAAGAAAACCAAAATGAATTTATGAAGAAATGGGTAAAAAATGTTATTCATGAGACTTTGAAATGTGAAAATTGCATTGGTCAAGCCAAATAGCATCACCAAGAACTCATAGTGACTCTCATGAGTATGAAGTGCAGTTTTGGGTATATCTTTATCCTTGAGTCTAATTTGATGGTACCTGGAGCGAAGATCTAGTTTAGAGAAAAACATAGTCCCATGCAACTCGTCCAATAATTCATCGACCACTAGAATAGGAAACTTATCCTTGATGGTGATCTTATTGAGCTCATAAAAATCAATACATAATCACCATGAGCCATATTTCTTTTGTACCAATAATATAGGAGAAGAGTAAGGGTTGTTATTGGGGTGGATTACGCCAAATTTTAACAATCCTTATACTAGCTTCTCTATCTCTAACTTAAGGGCATATGGATATTGGTACGATATAATGTTAGGCGGTACACTACCAGGGACCAAGAGAATAACATGGTCATAAGAGCAACATGGTGGCAAATCTGTTGGTTCGACAAAAACTACATTGTGCTTTATCAAATAATTTGCAAATCTTCGAGAATTTGGTCAACTTTTGGAGTAGATGGTTGGATCACAAATAGTTAAACGATGAACCCATGAGAAGATTTTTTTAACAATTTCTCCATATGGTTAGAACTTATAATTTGAGAAGACCTTACTTTAGAACTGTGAAGAGTGTAAGATTGTCCATTTTGGGAAAATTGCATCCATAATTTTGCAAAATTCCATGAGATGGTGCCCAAAGTACCCAACCACTAAGCGCCTAACACAAGATCACATCCCTCTAATTGAAGAGCAAACATGTCTTGTTTGAGCTCATAATCCTTAATTTTCAATTTGACATTATGATATTTATCTTTGCAAGGTAAGGTCCCTCCATTTGCCACCATAACCTTAAAGTAATTGCATGTATGTATGTAACAATTGGCCTGCTTGGCAATTCAAGGATCAATAAAGTTGTGTGTGCTACCTGAATCAATAAGGATGGTAAGGCGTTGGACTTTGAAACGCTCACAACTTTCATGGTCTATGGAGTAGCAATCCTTGTAAGAGCATGGACTTGGATCTCTGCTTGGGGTTCTTCTTGTAAGTTCACTTCATTTGGAGGTTGTTATTCGATTGTGTCTTCTTCATCATAACTATGGTCATTGCTTACGGGTTCCTCAACATCTATTAGGAATAACTTATTTTAGGCATACCTATGTACTCAAACATACTTTTCATCATAATTATAGCACAATCCTTGGGCTCTTTGAGCATCCATTTGCTCGGGGATCAAGCGTTTTGAGGGAATATATTTATTTTCACTGTTGCTTGTGAATTTGGGAGGAAAGTAAGGTTTGGTTGATTGAAATCTAGGTGTCCTCCTTTGAGCAAAAAAATTTGATTTGGACAACTATGCTAAGATTATGACTTGCATCATTATTTATGGTTTGGACATATTAACTTCAGCTTTAAGATCATCCTTTAAGCCATTTTGAAACAACTCATAAAAACCCTTCATTCAACCCCTTGGTTCGGTTAGCCAGTTTTTCAAAGTGGGCTTGGTAATATTGAATTGTAGAAATCTATCTTAACTTGGTTAGTGCTCCTTGGAAATCTTCATACTCACTAGGGCCAAAGCAAGTGAGTAGTTGGGATTCAAAATCTTCCCAATAAGGACCAATAATGGTATGTCAGAATCATTGGTACCACTGTAATGCTTTTGAACCAAGATTGAAAGAAGCCATATTGACCCAATAAAATTTAGGGATATTGTGAAGCTGGAAAAATTGATCCACACGACATAACCACCCATTTGCGTATTTTCCATTGAACTTCAAAAATTCTAATTTAGGCATCTTGAAGGTAGTATTACAGTCCAAAGTAGGGTGAAGACCTTCCCTTTCCCTATGGGGTCATGTTATTTTCTTTGGATGCTCTATATCTATATTCTCAAACACTTGGAGACCACCTTGAAGTTGGGACTCAACCACTCAAATTTGTTCATGGAATTCAGTTTTAAAATTTTGGATATCAACCCGGATTGATTGTAATGAGGTAGTAAGTTGTTTTGTGATGGCATCCACTAAGGCTTGTTCAATCTCTTTTTGGTGTCCATGAGTTCCAATAGACATTTTGGTGTGTTTTGGATTTTTTTTTGGAATTAGGTTTGAAACACTATTTTAGGATAGGGACCACTTTGATTTTTGCTTGATCTAAGTGCTTAGTGAGGATATATACTGACTTCTTTGACTTTTTGTGATCTAGTTTGGTGCAAGTCGATGTTGGGGCAATTTCTTCAACTTGGACTTAAAAATTCATAGGTGAGTCCTTGAGGGTCTTTGGTGCAAAATAATAAGCTACTTATAGTCCTAAAATTGTGGGCCAATTTTACTGACCATTGGGAAGTTATGACCTTAACAAAAAAAATAAAAATGACCAATTTTGGGAAATCAGTGCAAAATTTGACTAGGAGCTGCCTAGGATAATTTTGTTTGAAATAGAACGTAGAGTTGTCTACTAAAATTTGGAGTCAATTTGAGCTCTTACGGAAGAGATATCCCTATTTGAGTAAAAGTTCAATGTTTTTTTTTAAATTTTTTATTTACTGCATCAACTATCTATGCCCTGTAGGTGTGGTCTACTGACTAATCCTGTCACTATCCTATATTTGTCCCTGCCACTTGTATTGTAGTTATTGACACTGTTTAGATGCTAACCCTAAGAGTTACTGTATTATGAAATTACTGACATTGTTGATTCCATTTCTATCACTAAAAGCCTTGCAATTTATGACTGTTACAAATGACTATTACTGCCACTGACCTGAATGTAACTAAAATAATTCTTGGATGTTACAGACACTTGTATACTTTGTGATAGGAAAGTCTTCCTCCGTATGTTCACTTTTGTGGGAAAAAATCTGCAAAGTTTACAAAATAGGGGGATTTTTGTTTTGGCAGGTTTGAAGTTTTTGATAGAACTAGGCTATGCTAGGCAAAGGAGTATGTATTACCCATAGGCCCTCTGTTATACCGCAGTGGCAAACAATAGTGCTTGGACCAATATTTTAAGCCACTACTCAAGGAGGATTCCACACATACCCTTGAGCACACTATCTGCCTCTCTAACAGTATGAGAGGGTAGTATTTCGGGATGTTGTGTACCATGCACTATGGACAATAAAATACTGAAAAAAGCTTACTAGGGATAAAATTTTGTTTAATTCTAGATGATATTTTGATATACCTGAAGATACGTGGGAGATCAAATCTGTACGCAAGTGCTATCTTAGGCCTAGGTATCGGAGCTTGATCGCCCCTCATCACACTAGATGTTGTATGGGTAATCTAGCTTAGCCAATAATGAGAGCTCCTTCACGATATTTTAAAAACCCCAACACAGGGTTTCTAGCCTACTCAACTACTATAAAAAAATTGTATTTTTTTGAAAGAGGATGATGAAAATGGGAAACACAAGAAAGTTATACCTAACAGAAAGAATGGATGGGCAAGAATCATTGTAGTCGCAGCATAACTCAGCCCTGGAAAGTGCTCTGGTACCACTTGTTAGGAACTTGCCTGTAACATGAAATACAACCACATGAATTGCAAGAATAATAATAATGAAACTAAAATTATAGTATTGCAATGAACTAGAACAATATATTGTATTGAAATAACAAGATTATAGTCCTGAATAGTGGGCCTCTTCAAGGGGGGCAACCTCTTTAGAAGTAGGGCTCCAATACAATGATATTTCCAAGATGCCATCCTTTGTTACCTTGATATTTTTATAAATTTAAACTAATCCTAACCCTAATACTCAAGGGTCCCACCTATCCACATGCAAGTGGGGGTTCCCATTTATGAGAATCAACTAACCCTAACACTAATGCTCAAGGGGTCCCATCCACATGAAAGTTGGGGTTCCCATTTAGAAAAGAAGACGTTTATTACATAGTAATGTTAGGATAGGTTCCTAAAAACATGTTGCCTTGGATTATCCTCTAATGTTTGAAATGACATGGTTATTAGATTGGTCTACCCTGATGAAGAACCCAGTCTTTGAACTAGGGGATCGAGGTGGAGAGCCAACACATATTTTGGTGCTACGATCCTAGAGCAAATGTATTACATCATTGTTTAAATGGTTTTGACATGCATATATTATTTTTGGAGGTTTCTCAAAGGTAATCAAATTCAACTTTTGTAGATCCATTTCCTTGTGTTGGGTATAGTAAATGCCTTTCAATATTATTGTTTAGAATCTTTGGGAAGATTAACTATAATATGATTTAAACTAAAGCAATAATATTTCCTCAACTACCCTACTTTGTTGATTCAATAAGATGTGGTCAACTCTATATGAGATTGACAAATCAAATTAAATGATTAACCAAACTAATAAATCCTCTTTTAGAATGGTTTCTTCATTATATCCATTACAAACCCAAATAAAGATAGAATTCTCTTGGAGGAATAACAATTTTTATAGATAATGGGATTGATCTTAAAATTATGGATGTTTAGGTTTAATGCCTAAGAGAAAAGAAAATTGAAAACACAAATATAGGCCCACTACATACTTCCATAAAATTTTTAAGGTGAGCTAATCTTGAGGGGAATTGGAAAACTGGTAGGAAAGTATATTTGTATTGCAAAACATACTTCTCAAGTGACAATGTCATATAAAATAAACCACAAGAGGAACTTAAGAGAGTAGTTAAGGAGATGTCATTACTCGAATACATAGATAATTATATAGGAGAAATTAAAGAACTATTTACTATAACCTCTGATCTTCATAAAGTACTTGCGAGTCACCTCGATATCTAAAACATATTTCATATAATTAAAAAGCAAAAATAAGAGAAAATAGAGTAGAAAAGTTATAGATAACAACATATGCAACAATTAAGATAAGATGTCAATGTTAAGGGAGTTTAATTGATATTATGAAATGATGGAAGAGAAGGGGTATTTCAAGAGGAAATCAAAGGTCTATCTTGGAGTGTTAAGAACTTAAATATCCTAATTATATAATATTTATAAAAACTATGTTCTTCTAGCTCTTGCCTAATATTTGTACCCTTAAGGAATAAAAGTAAATACATACGAGATTTACATAAAGAATATGAAACTTCACATAGAGAGGAATAAAAGTAAATAAGTACAAGATTTACATAAAAGAGTATAATAGATCACATTGAGATTTATTAATATGTGCATTTAAAAGTTTAAGAGCATACAAATTGTATGGTGATCAATCAAATAATGTGAGGTTATCATGACCATGCATGTTTATATATAACAAAATATTAAAATTATATAGCACCTTAGAACCTTGTTAAACCAATAATTTAAAAGTTCAAAATAATTCATAACATATGGTGGCCAATTAAAGAATGTGATATTAGCATGAGAATGTGCAATTCATTTGAACAAGATTATAAGGAAAAAATGACTCAGTGAAAAAGTTAAAAAATAGTTCCTACCCCTGATCTTGATTTTCTAAATTTATTTTTGATCATCCTTACTTTAGGCAGGATCCATTTCTCTAGATCTCTTGGTTCTCTTGGATCTCTTCAATCCTAGATTCTCTTGTCTATGTTGTCGTTTGGAGTTTGGTTTTTGGATCCCTTGGGAGGGTCAGATCTCTTTTTGTTTCTCTTTGGTTTCTCTTTGGAAGCTTTTGCTTCTTGTTTGTAAAAGGTTCGTAGACCCTTTCAAAACCCCTTCTTTTACCTAATAAAAAAAGAGTTAAAAATCTATTTAATGAAGGATATTTTTGTTATAGCCAAATGAAGCATCGATCAATTAAGAATGTAATTTTTGGTTAAAAATTTAACCTTATCAATTACACATATAGAATTGACCTGCTGCAAGCAAGGTTGTAGTAAGATTTCTTTGAAAACATTAATGAGGAACCCTTGCAATAAACATGGTAACTATTGAGTACCAATAAAAAATAAATAAATAAACTTTAGTTGGTAAAGACAAATGTCATGTTGAAATGGCTTAAACAAATCAAACTTAAAGCTCAAAGAAGTTCAAAGACCATTAAGAAAGAATGAGCAAATTGATTTATCTTTCAAATTCCTACAAAATATTTAAAACTTAATAGATTAAGAAGAAATATAACAAAATCATAAGGCACTTTATGGTAGAAAAAGTATAAATATATATAAAAATAGAAGAGTACAAGGAGGCTTCAACACAATGTAGAAATATTTTAAATGTTATTTAGACACTAATGAAGTTTTTTTTTTATTTTTTTAATGAAATTGTATTCTAAAAAACTAATATATTATCATATTATATATTTATAATATATACATGAAAAATGATGTTTAAACTGGAATTTAAAATAATTTAATTTTTTTAATTTTACTTATAATGTTTTTTTGATTGGATATAGAAGGGGTTTTGAAAGGGTTCCCAAACCTTTTATAAAGAAGCCCTTCAAAACTTGGACTAAGACCAACAATATAGGGACAATAAAAATTATAAAGCACTACAACTGGCCACCCATCACCAAGTGAACCAACTACAACTTGATACAAGAAATAAAAATTATAACAACGTTGTTGAGCCCTCCAACCAACCAACACTCCCACATGGCTGTGCCACAAAATATTTCTTCATAAATAGTAAAATCTTACAGAGCATCAAGAAGCGTGCATCGCTAAATCTAGTTGAAGAAGACCTTTAGGAAAATGGTCTCTCCAAATAGATAGACTATTGAGACTTATACACAGGTTTACCATAAAGTTAGTGTGACAATTTTTTTCTTCAAAGATATGTTTTATCTCCCTATCCTCTCTAGCCTGAAGAATATGCCTAGATTCCATAATCACAACCTTAATGTTCCAATCGGGGATTGAATCACCTTTGACCAAGTTTATAATATTAAGTGAGTCTCCTTCAATGCAAACATTTTGGTATCCCATCTTCTCCACAAGCAAGATACCTTGGTAAAGGGCTTTGGTCTCCACAACATGACAAGTCTAGATATCTAAGAATTCAACATACACTAGTAGAAGCCCACCTCTGTCATCCCTAGGCACCCCACCAACACTAGCATTACTGGGATTACCCTTTAAAGCTCTATCAAAGTTTAGTTTAACCTATCCCAGAGAAGGAGGTTCCCACCTCACAAGGGCCTAGGGATTAGGACCAAGAAAACCAACAACCCTATTGCTTTGTTGAAAGTCAAATTTTCTTTCGAGATTAGCCTCCTTAAATATGCCATCCTCCAAAGCCAAAGAGGACACATTCTCTAGTGTGGAAGCGAAGGCTTTGGTGCAAACGAAGATAAGATATCTTTTGAAAATTTTAAGAATTCTATTATTCCTTTCCTTCCACACTTGTTAGAAAATATGCAACAAACATAAGTTCCAAAAATATTTCAGCCTTGGAGAGTAAAAAGGAGATGTTCATTAAGCACAAACATCAACAAGCGAACTTGACACCATCCAAATTAGTCCCAAAAAATTAAAATTAGAGTTAAGAACTACAAATAATTAGCATTGAAATAATAAATGGCTTATCTGTTTCTTATTAGCACCATAGAGGCAACATCTATTCAACATCGACCAACCTCTTTTAAAAATATTTTTAATGGTCAAAATCTTATTTAGAGTTAGCAGCCAAAAAAAGATATTCACCTTTGGTGTTAGACCCTTAAGCCATACTTTGAAAGGTGGGACCCACAGAGGAGTCTTCACAACCAGCAGATTGTAAGTGAACTTGACTAAAAAGGATTCATTATTTTTCCTTTCCTAGAATATCCCATCCTCTTCATTTCTCTATTTAATGACTTGAAACTTCAACTTATTAGCAATTAGAATCTAAGCTTCAAGTTTAACATTATTGAGAATAAAATGGTCTAACTATTTTTAAACCTTTAGCCCATTGACCACCTCGATAAATTCAACCACCTTAGACCCAAAGATCAATCTGGTCCTAGGCTCCAAACATGCTAGATTTGAAATCTACACAAGGGGCTGATCCATCAACCAAATATCTTTCGAGAAATTGAGTCCATCACCCAACCTCCACCTGCAACCTTTGGAGACTAGAGCCCTTGATTTTTGTAAACTCAACCAAAAGGTTGAACCAAAAGTCAACAAAGGATCAACAAGCAAAAAGTTCTCCTGTCTCAAGTATTTGGTTGACACAATGTTGACCCAACTAGTTTCAGTTTGATTTACCAACTTCCATACCTATTTTGCAATCGAAGCCTTATTCATCTGCCTGATGTTACGAAGACCTAAGCCACCATCATTTTTAGACTTGATCCTAGCCAACTAAGTGAATTATTTTCTTCTCATTAGACTTGGACCAAAGAAATAACTTCTGAATATGTTCAATCTTCAATAAAATATTGTTAGGAATTCTGAACATAGATAAGAAGAAGGTTGGAATGCTCTGAAGAGTAGACTTTACCAAGGTAGCCTTTTCGGCTTGACTAAGGAGGGATCCTTTCCACCCAACCAACTTCCTTTGCAATATTTCCACCATAGGTTCCCAAAGCAAATCTTGGATCCTACCTTTAAACAAAGTTATTCTAAGATAAAAAGACAAGAGGGTAGCCACCTCACAACCCAAGATGTGAGAAATTATCCTCTACCTTGCTAAGGGGGTATTCAAAAATAATATTTTGATTTTTATATAATTTATCTTTTGCCCATATACAATTTCAAATACCTCCAAGATTCCTTTTAACACCTTTACTTGGGGAACTAAAGCAAGGAGGGAGAGCAAAACATCATCTATAAATTGGTGGTGAGAAATAGGATCCACCAAAGAAAAGAGCTTGATACCTTCCACAAAGAGTTCTAAATTGATAGCCCTACCCAGAGATTTCGCCCTATAAATTAAAATAAATATATATCTTTATATATATAATTTAAATATTTTATTTAAAAAATATACTTTCAAATCCTTAAAAATAAAAATAAATATTAATAAATATTGACTAATTTTTTAATTAATTATATAAGATTAAAATAGATTCCACTAAAATTACAAATTAAAGTTATAACTTTAGTAATATGCATGTGAGAATAAGTCTCCTTAAAAGTTATTTAGCTTATTAAACCCATATTACGTAGTAAATATTAAAGTTCACATGTGCTATTTAAACCTTAATTTAAAATTTTAAAGCGAAAACGAAAAACACCCAGATAATAATAACATATCAACTACAAGAAATACTGCACAATGGAAGAATGCTATTATATTAATTTTAGGGAGTCTGGATCTCCACTATTACAACATTGGTGTGCCCCAAGATTAGGGGTCACACAATACAACTTATGTCACAATAATTTTATAGTAAGAGGGTTAAAACCCTCGATTAGATGATAGTTGATATCTTTGGATCATCTTCACTCCAAAAAATTGTGAGTGGGCTTGCGTATCCCTATGGGGCCACTCAAAGTTGCAACAACCGTCAATAAAAACGTCTCTTGTAACCTACACACAAGCATATCAAAATAAAGTTAGTAATATTTGCGGGGCCTCCAGAGTGTGAGGCCCACTAAGACATGAAAATGTAAAATACTAACCCTAGCTAAAATACTTGCTAAAGAAGTGCAAAAATATAGAAAACATAAGTAAATCAATAAAACTTGATACCTTATCAAAATATGTCTGAGTTGCTGAATCTACGCTCTTGATGGTTCAATTTGATATCACACGGATGAACAACAGATATGGCAGTGACGAGGGTTTGTGCGAGTGTGAAGGGATGAGTGGGATGATTGATAAGAATTCGAAACAACATAATTAGATTTATTTCCTAAAGTTTTATTTAATAAAATATTTTTAGATTTTATTAAATGTCGGTATGATTTGTCGACAGTTTGTAATGTCGACATGGTATTCTTGTTGGTAGATATTTTTCTATGTTTGCATCTACAAATGCCTATATAGTTTTATAAAATTAATAAAATATGAATCAAGATTTTTGGTTCTTGATCAATGACATAATTTAATTTTTGGACCCTTATTCATCAAAATGAATAACCTTTTATAATTTACCCTTAAAACATGTTAGGGTCTTGACGACACCAACGGGTGGCCGGGATTAAATCATAATGAAGGGTTGTGATTGTGATTTGATACATGACATGGATCATATTAAATGAGTGGTCAGGATTAATACATGATAGGTGGCTAAGATTTGTTTATATATATATATATATATATATATAAATTATGAATGACTATGATTTAATGATGAGGAATGGATTATGAATGGCTAGGATATATATATATATATATATGGATGATTGTGATTTGATGGTGATGAGTGGATAGAATTTGGTGTCTACAAAAATATAACTATCCAACAATTTAACTCTCCAATTGAAAATAAATATAATTTTTTTTTTACACAAGCTCACACACACCTTGTACCACAGTGGTTTGAACCCGAGTCTCCCAAAAGAAAGCTCAAAACCTTAACCACATGGATATCCCACAAACACTTCACCCAAAAACATTAAAATTTGAAGAACACAAGCTTATACTGAGAGGGGGGTGAACAGTATAAGACCACTTTTTACTTTTCTTTCCAATCAATATTATGCAATGTAAAAATAGCAATATCAACAAAGTAACCAAAGCAATGCACAAATCATCACACACAATAGAGACACCAATTTTACGTGGTTCACCCAATGTGGGCTACTCCACGGAGAAAATATTTCACTAAAATTTTCTCAATCAATCTCTTGGGAATCCTTTCCCTATTACAATGTTTATGGACCTCTATCCAAAGGAGATACCAATCCCCTTAATCAAGTTCGTGGATCTCTATCCATAGGAGAACTCCTTTCTCCTCTTGCTCGGTTGGTGATCTTCTAGAAGAACTACTGCCTCCACTGCACTGGCTAATGGATCTCTATCCACTGAAGACTCTTGTCCTCACTCAGAAGACCTATCCTCACTACCCTGGCTAATGGATCTCTATCCACTAGAGACTATCGTCCTCTATACTCTGTCACCTCCAAAGCTTACACTCAACTCTATCTCAAATCTGTACTAAACATAGTCCATCGGTCTAGCACAAATCTATCCTCAATCTCTGTCTCTGGTCTGGCACAAATCTATCCTCAAATCTGCACCAAACTCTATCCTCGAATCTGTACTAAACATAGTCCTTTGGTCTAGCACAAATTAGTCCTCAATCTCTGTCCTCAAGCCTTAACTCAAAGCTTGACTCAATCTCAAATCAACTCTGTTGGATCTACCCCAAACCTTAACTCAAGGTTTGAAAAAATCAATCAATCAACTCTGCTCACAAGCCTTCTCAAAGACTTGTCTCAAATATACCTTGTAAGCTTCCACAAAAGCTCACACCAATCAGTCTACAAGTCCTCTCTAGAACTTGTCCAATATTCTCAATAAGTCCTCTCAAGAACTTAATCAAATCTACTCAATAAGTCCTCTCAAGAACTTAACCAAATCTTCTCAATAAGTCCTCTCAAGAACTTAACCAAATCTGCTCTCAATATGTATTGTAAGCTTCCACAAAAGCTTACTCAAATCTATCCACAAGTCTTCTCAAAGACTTACCTCAAATCTGCTCAACAAGTCCACACTAGAACTTGTCCAATCTCATAGAAACATAAAGAGAATTGTTAGAGACTCAATATGCTCTATACTCATCACAATGCTCAAACACTTTCAATCACTCTTTCAAAAACATACAGAGAATTGTTAGAGACTCAATATGCTTCAACTCAATCACTTTCTCAATTCAATTCAGAATATAGAATAGTTTATTTTATGGAACTTGAACAATCACTTCACACATCCACTTGACTAGGCTCAACCAACTCTACTCAACCAATCACTCAATGAAATAATCCTTGCTCACAAACCCTAGTCCAAGCATATGATCCTTCACTCAAAATATTTCCAACAATGCTCAACAACAAATCTCACATAACAATGATACTCATTTCTTTTCAAACCCTAGTTCAAGTTCTTTGCTCAACAACTCACTTCAACAACAATGCTTATAAAACAACTCTCACATAACAATGATACTCATGTTCTTTTCAAACCCTAGTTCTTTGCTCAACCAATGGCTTCAACAACAATGCTTATAAAACAAGGTTTTAATAACAACTCTTTATTCCAGAAAACCTTGAAGCATTAACTCAAACACACTCAATAAGGAAGCCCTAATCAAATCCTTTTCACTCCAAACTTATTTTTAGAAAACCAATCAATCAACTCAACTATGGAAGAATGTGCTCATACCTTTTCTTGATGATGAAGGAACCTCAAATATCTGTCACAACCACAACCACTTCTATGCCAAACTCAAAGAGGTTAGAAGATAAATCTCTCTCACAATGTAATGCAAAAACTCAATTACACCTTATCACTCCATCTATAAAAACAACCATCAACATACATAAAATATTTTTCCAATAACACCTTATAATCTCCCAATTAAAATAAATTTAACATCCACCAAAAATTAACTCAAAAACCTCTTTAATTAAATTTTAATGGCAAGAAGAACTTTGGCAAAAATCAAATCCACTTTCCTTATAACTCCAATAACATAAATCAATTACCAAGCAAGCAACCTTTCATATACCCTTATAACTCCAAATAACACCTTAGGAAAAACATTAGGCAAATAAAAATATTTAACTAAAAAGTACCTTTGCCACTTATGGGATTCGAACCCCCAATCACTGCCTCCTCGTGCGCCCTAGCCATGGGCTTGACCACCGCATGCGCTAGACGCATGCTTGGAAGGCTAAGAGCACCTCGTGCTCTTTCTTCCAAGTCTGGCACTCTAAAAAGCATGTGCCAAAATATTTTCACCTCAGCGCTCAAGACAAACATGCCAACAACCTCCACGCGAATCGATCGTGGTCACTTCCACTCCCAACGCTCTCGCAAAACGCATGCTACCAATGGACCACACTGTCCAATGGGAGTGAGGCCTTAAGCCCTCTCCTTTCGTCTTCTTCCTGGCGCTAAAAGACAAAATGAATTTTTGTCTTCTTCCTCAACGATTTGCACAAAATACACTTTGCTCGATCGCATGAATTTTAATCGATGAAGGGTAAGTTTTAATGCCCCTTTGGCATAGCATTTATATATGAATTTCACCATTTGACATAGACATCGGTGCTCCACTAAATTTGATGATATCGACACTTTTATAACCTTTATAATTTATAAATTATTTAAATTCTAAAAGAATTTAAATTTTATAAATTATATTTATAAACCTTTGAATTTAATAAAAATTAAAGCCTCCTTGAGATAAAATTTAAACCTTTATTTGTACTCCATTGATTTGATGAAAATTATTATGCCACCATGGTTTTAATAAAAACCTTTATAAAACAATATTTTGACAACTTTTCTTCAACTCTTCGCATTGCTCTTGGTGTCAATGATGGTGTACTCCATGGTATTAATGATAGCTTCATATGTTCACTTTGGCATCAATGACAACTTCTCACCTTGACATCAATGACAACTAAATGAGCTCAAAATGTCCAACAATCTCCCCCTTTGTCATTGATGGCAACCCAAACTCTTTTTACCAAAAACTTGACCTTTCCTTTGTTCTGCTCCCCTTAGGACATTGCTCCCCCTGGCTCAATGCTCTCTCCTCTTTTCTCAAATACCAAATCTCTCCCCTTACTCAAATCTCTCCCCCTTTGACATCAATGGCAAAGGGTCACCTTTGGGGCTCAAGGCTAAGAATGAGCCTCTTAGCTTAGCCCCTCCCCCTCCTCTTGAGGTGGTTAATTTCGGGGTGGGAGTATTTCTACTCCCAGAAAGCACTGTTCTTTACCTTTATCCTCTTTTCTTCTTATCTGATCCTTCTAATTCCTCTGATTGTTTCTTTCCATGTCCATTTTATTTTCCATGTCCTATTTCTATTCATGTTCCTATTCATATCCATATTCTTGTTCCTGTTCATATCCATGTTCCTATTCTTTCTATTCATACTTGATTTTGGAATGTCTGCTCTACACCACTTTGTTGTGTGACCATCATTATTGCACTTATAACACTTAATGTTATTATTCCTTGGAGGTGCAAATGTCTTAGGATTTCTCCTAGTGAAGCCATTCCTTCTTTCTGTCATGAACCCTACAATTCATTGCCTTGTGACCAAACTGATTACATGAGTAGCAATACCCATGGAAAAGTTATTTGTTCCCATATTCTTATCTTTCATGTGTCCTGCACTATGAAGCTATGTGCCCAAACCTGTGACATGAGAAGCATCGTCCATTGAAGAAACTTTGCCTAGACCCCATTGGTCTCTTAGTCTCTTCTACCTTGTCCTGTTTCCTATTCCATCTGTTCCTTACTTGTGTATTGTTCCTTTCCTTGTTGAACTTTCTATTGTCCAACATATCCTTAGAAGTCTCACTCTCTCTTTTACTTACTTCTTTTGATGCTTCTTCTTTTCTGGTGTTTGAGCTTGACTCTCCTTTTTCTGCTTCCTATTTCCTTTGTTCTTCTTTAGAACTAAGTCCTATTTTGGTGACTGATGACTTTTGTGCATTGATAATCCTGTCCAAAGTCTTTGGATTTTCCTCAAACTTGTGCAGCTTGTCCTTAGAGCCTTTTACTTCCATCCTTAGTGAAACTATCTCATGCTCTAATATTTCACACTCTAGATATTTTATCTTTAATTTTTTGGCCATACCTTCTTCAATTTTTCTTGCCTCTTCAACCTTGATTTTGAAGTTGGTGAGTTCCTGTAGAAACTTTGCTTTTGCTTTCTCATATTCTTGAGCTTGAACCCTTAATCCTGAGTTCTCCTTTTTAATTCTTCAAGAGTAACCATAAGTCTTTCACATTCTATCTCTTTTACCTTTGACTATTCAATCATACCTTCTTCAACTCTTCTTGCCTTTTCAACCTTATCTCTCAAGTCAGAGAGATCTTGTAGAAGCTTTATCTTACATCTCTCATATTCTTGTATTTGAGCCTTCAATTCTAAATTCTGCCTTTTCAATTCAACAAGTTCCTTAAGAGTGGCTTCCTCCTTTTATTTTTTTGAATATTCCTCTTCTTTTAATTGGTCTTCAATAGGAGTATTTTCTTCTAATACTAAAAGTAGAGTTTTTTCTTCATACCTATTTTGATTGTCCCTATTATCCTTTCTTGAACCAACCTCTAGGATTTCATTTCCGAGAATATCATCTTCATCTTCACCACTACTAAACCCATTGCAATAACCTGCATCATGACCGAGTTGACCACAAACAAAACATTCTTCACCTTCTTGTGGACAATAAGTTGCATGGTGACATGTATTCCTACATCTGGTACAAAAATTTATCCATCTGATATTTTCTCCACTGCTTGATTCATCTCTTGAATCTATTTCCACTTTTCCTCCCAAAACAACAATATCAAATTCATCTTCTTTTTCTTTCATGACCATGTGTGTTCTTTTCTTCTTGTATCTCATGGTTCTACCTTTGCCTTTCTTTGCCATTTGTGTTCTTGTAAGATCTTCCTTCAAGTTGTTAAAACTTTTTCGAAGGAACCAACTCTGATACCAATTGAAGAACACAAGCTTATACTGAGAGGGGGGTGAACAGTATAAGACCACTTTTTACTTTTCTTTCCAATCAATATTATGCAATGTAAAGATAGCAATATCAATAGCAATAACCAAAGCAATGCACAAATCATCACACACAATAGAGACACCAATTTAACGTGGTTCACCCAATGTGGGCTACTCCATGGAGAAAATATTTCACTAAAATTTTCTCAATAAATCTCTTGGGAATCCTTTCCCTATTACAATGTTTATGGACCTCTATCCAAAGGAGATACCAATCCCCTTAATCAAGTTCGTGGATCTCTATCCACAGGAGAACTCCTTTCTCCTCTTGCTCTGGATGGTGATCTTCTAGAAGAACTACTACCTCCACTACACTAGCTAATGGATCTCTATCCACTAAAGACTCTTATCCTCACTTAGAAGACCTATCCTCACTACCCTAGCTAATGGATCTCTATCCACTAGAGACTATCATCCTCTATACTCTATCACCTCCAAAGCTTACACTCTATCTCAAATATATACTAAACATAGTCCATCGGTCTAGCACAAATCTATCCTCAATATCTATCTTTGGTCTAGCACAAATCTATCCTCAAATATGCACCAAACTCTATCCTCAAATCTGTACTAAACATAGTCCTTCGATCTAGCACAAATAAATCCTCAATCTCTATCCTCAAGCCTTAACTCAAAGCTTGACTCAATCTCAAATCAACTCTGTTGGATCTACCCCAAACCTTAACTCAAGGTTTGAACAAATCAATCAATCAACTCTACTCTCCAAGCCTTCTCAAAGACTTGTCTCAAATATACCTTGTAAGCTTCCACAAAAGCTCACACCAATCAATCTACAAGTCCTCTCTAGAACTTGTCCAATATGCTCAATAAGTCCTCTCAAGAACTTAACCAAATCTACTCAATAAGTCCTCTCAAGAACTTAACCAAATCTACTCAATAAGTCCTCTCAAGAACTTAACCAAATCTACTCTCAATATATATTGTAAGCTTCCACAAAAGCTTACTCAAATCTGTCCACAAGTCTTCTCAAAGACTTACCTCAAATCTGCTCAACAAGTCCACACTAGAACTTGTCCAATCTCATAGAAACATAAAGAGAATTGTTAGAGACTCAATATGCTCTATACTCATCACAATGCTCAATCACTTTCAATCACTCTTTCGAAACATACAGAGAATTGTTAGAGACTCAATATGCTTCAACTCAATCACTTTCTCAATTCAATTCAGAATATAGAATAGTTTGTTTTATGGAACTTGAACAATCACTTCACACATCCACTTGACTAGGCTCAACCAACTCTACTCAACCAATCACTCAATGAAATAATCCTTGCTCACAAACCCTAGTCCAAGCATATGATCCTTCACTCAAAATATTTCCAACAATGCTCAACAACAAATCTCACATAACAATGATAACCCTAGTTCAAGTTCTTTGCTCAACAACTCACTTCAACAACAATGCTTATAAAACAACTCTCACATAACAATGATACTCATGTTCTTTTCAAACCCTAGTTCAAGTTCTTTGCTCAACCAATGGCTTCAACAACAATGCTTATAAAACAAGGTTTTAATAACAACTCTTTATTCCAGAAAACCTTGAAGCATTAACTCAAACACACTCAATAAGGAAGCCCTAATCAAATCCTTTTCACTCCAAACTTATTTTCAGAAAACCAATCAATCAACTCAACTATGGAAGAATGTGCTCATACCTTTTCTTGATGATGAAGGAACCTCAAATATCTGTCACAATCACAACCACTTCTATGCCAAACTCAAAGAGGTTAGAAGATAAATCTCTCTCACAATGTAATGCAAAAACTCAATTACACCTTATCACTCCATCTTTAAAAACAACCATCAACATACATAAAATATTTTTCCAATAACACCTTATAATCTCCCAATTAAAATAAATTTAACATCCACCAAAATTTAACTCAAAAACCTCTTTAATTAAATTTTAATGGCAAGAAGAACTTTGGCAAAAATCAAATCCACTTTCCTTATAACTCCAATAACATAAATCAATTACCAAGCAAGCAACCTTTCATATACCCTTATAACTCCAAATAACACCTTAGGAAAAACATTAGGCAAATAAAAATATTTAATTAAAAGTACCTTTGCCACTTATGGGATTCGAACCCCCAATCACTGCCTCCTCATGTGCCCTAGCCATGGGCTTGACCACCGCATGCGCTAGACGCACGCTTGGAAGGCTAAGAGCACCTCGTGCTCTTTCTTCCAAGTCTAGCGCTCTAAAGAGAGCATGTGCCAAAATATTTTCACCTCAACGCTCAAGACAAACATGCCAACAACCTCCACGCGAATCGATCGTGGTCACTTCCACTCCCAACGCTCTCGCAAAATGTGCACTGCCAATGGACCACACTGTCCAATGGGAGTGAGGCCTTAAGCCCTCTCCTTTTGTCTTCTTCCTGGTGCTAAAAGACAAAATGAATTTTTGTCTTCTTCCTCAACGATTGCATGAAATACACTTTTCTCGATCGCATGAATATTAATCGATGAAGGGTAAGTTTTAATGCCCCTTTGGCATAGCATTTATATACGAATTTCACCATTTGACATAGACGTCGATGCTCCACTAAATTTGATGACGTTGACGCTTTTTATAACCTTTATAATTTATAAATTATTTAAATTCTAAAATAATTTAAATTTTATAAATTATATTTATAAACCTTTGACTTTAATAAAAATTAAAGCCTCCTTGAGATAAAATTTAAACCTTTATTTATAAAATAATTTGATGAAAATTATTCTGCCACCATGGTTTTAATAAAAACCTTTATAAAACAATATTTTGACAACTTTTCTTCAACTCTTTGCATTGCTCCTAGTGTCAATGATGGTGTACTCCATGGTATTAATGATAACTTCATGTGTTCACTTTGGCATCAATGACAACTTCTCACCTTGACATCAATGACAACTAAATGAGCTCAAAATGTCCAACAATCTCCCCCTTTGTCATTGATGGTAACCCAAATTCTTTTTACCAAAAACTTGACCTTTCCTTTGTTCTGCTCCCCCTGGGACATTGCTCCCCCTAGCTCAATGCTCTCTCCTCTTTTCTCAAATACCAAATCTCTCCCCCTTACTCAAATCTCTCCCCTTTGAAATCAATGGCAAAGGGTCACCTTTGGGGCTTGAGGCTAAGAATGAGCCTCTTAGCTTAGCCCCTCCCCCACCTCCTCTTGAGGTGGTTAATTCTAGGGTGGGAGTATTTCTACTCCCAGAAAGCACTTGTTCTTTACCTTTATCCTCTTTTCTTCTTATCTGATCCTTCTTATTCCTTTGATTATTCCTTTCCATGTCCATGTTCTACATTCCTATTCCTATTCTTATTCCTATTCTATTCATATCCATGTTCCTATTCTTGTTCATATCCATGTTCTTGTTCATACTTGATTCTAGAATATCTGCTCTACACCACTTTGTTGTGTGACCATCATTATTGCACTTATAACACTTAATGTTATTATTCCTTGGAGGTGCAAATGTCTTAGGATTTCTCCTAGTGAAGCCATATCCTTTTCTGTCATGAACCCTGCAATTCATTGCCTTGTGACCAAACTGATTACATGAGTAGCAATACCCATGGAAAAGTTGTATGTTCCCATATTCCTATCTTTCATGTGTCCTGCACTGTGAAGCCATGTGCCCAAACTTGTGACATGAGAAGCATCGTCCATTGAAGAAACTTTGCCTAGACCCCATTGGTCTCTTAGTCTCTTCTACCTTATCCTGTTTCTTATTCCATTTGTTCCTTACTTGTGCATTGTTCCTTTTCTTGTTGAAATTTCTATTGTCCAACTTATCCTTAGAAGTCTCACTCTCTCTTTTACTTACTTCTTTTGACGCTTCTTCTTTTTTGGTGTTTGAGCTTGACTCTCCTTTTTCTGCTTCCTATTTCCTTTGTTCTTCTTTAGAACTAAGTCATGTTTTGGTGACTGATGACTTTTGTGCATTGATAATCCTGTCCAAAGTCTTTGAATTTTCCTCAAACTTGTGTAGCTTGTCCTTAGAGCCTTTTACTTCCATCCTTAGTGAAACTATCTCATGCTCTAATCTTTCACACTCTAGATCTTTTGTCTTTAATTTTTTGGCCATACCTTCTTCAATTTTTCTTGCCTCTTCAACCTTGATTTTGAAGTTGGTGAGTTCCTGTAGAAACTTTGCTTTTGCTTTCTCATCTTCTTGAGCTTGAACCCTTAATCCTGAGTTCTCCCTTTTTAATTCTTCAAGAGTAACCATAAGTCTTTCACATTCTATCTCTTTTACCTTTGATTGTTCAATCATACCTTCTTCAACTCTTCTTGCCTTTTCAACCTTATCTCTCAAGTCAGAGAGATCTTGTAGAAGCTTTGTCTTACATCTCTCATCTTCTTGTATTTGAGCCTTCAATTCTAAATTCTGCCTTTTCAATTCAACAAGTTCCTTAAGAGTGGCTTCCTCTTTTTCTTTTTCTGAATCTTCCTCTTCTTTTAATTGGTCTTCAATAGGAGTATTTTCTTCTAATACTGAAAGTAGAGTTTTTTCTTCATACCTATTTTGATTGTCCCTATTATCCTTTCTTGAACCAACCTCTAGGATTTCATTTTCGAGAATATCATCTTCATATTCATTGCTACTAAACCCATTGCAATAACTTGCATCATGATCGAGTTGACCACAAACAAAACATTCTTCACCTTCTTATGGACAATAAGTTGCATGGTGACCTGTATTCCTACATCTGGTACAAAAATTTATCCATCTGATATTTTCTCCACTGCTTGATTCATCTCTTGAATCTATTTCTACTTTTCCTCCCAAAACAACAATATCAAATTCATCTTCCTTTTCTTTCATGACCATGTGTGTTCTTTTCTTCTTGTGTCTCATGGTTCTACCTTTGCCTTTCTTTGCCATTTATGTTCTTGTAAGATCTTCCTTCAAGCTATTAAACCTTTTTCGAAGGAACCAACTCTGATACCAATTGAAGAACACAAGCTTATACTGAGAGGGGGGTGAACAGTATAAGACCACTTTTTACTTTTCTTTCCAATCAATATTATGCAATATAAAGATAGCAATATCAATAACAATAACCAAAGCAATGCACAAATCATCACACACAATAGAGACACCAATTTAATGTGGTTCACCCAATGTGGGCTACTCCACGAAGAAAATATTTCACTAAAATTTTCTCAATCAATCTCTTGGGAATCCTTTCCCTATTACAATGTTTATGGACCAATCCCCTTAATCAAGTTCATGGATCTCTATCCATAAGAGAACTCCTTTCTCCTCTTGCTCTGGATGGTGATCTTCTAGAAGAACTACTACCTCCACTACACTAGCTAATGGATCTCTATCCACTGAAGACTCTTGTCCTCACTCAGAAGACCTATCCTCACCTCACGGCTAATGGATCTCTATCCACTAGAGACTATCATCCTCTATACTCTATCACCTCCAAAGCTTGCACTCAAATCTGTCTCAAATCTATACTAAACATAGTCCTTCAGTCTAGCACAAATCTATCCTCAATATCTATCTCTGGTCTAGCACAAATCTATCCTCAAATATACACCAAAATCTATCCTTGAATATGTACTAAACATAGTCCCTCGATCTAGCACAAATTAGTCCTCAATATCTATCCTCAAGCCTTAACTCAAAGCTTGAATCAATCTCAAATCAACTCTATGGATCTACCCCAAACCTTAACTCAAGGTTTGAACAAATCAATCAATCAACTCTACTCTCAAGCCTTCTCAAAGACTTATCTCAAATATACCTTGTAAGCTTTCACACAAATCTACACACAGTCCTCTCTAGAACTTATCCAATCTGCTCAATAAGTCCTCTCAAGAACTTAACCAAATATGCTCAATAAGTCCTCTCAAGAACTTAACCAAATATGCTCAATAAGTCCTCTCAAGAACTTAACCAAATATGCTCTCAATATATATTGTAAGCTTCCACAAAAGCTTACTCAAATATGTCCACAAGTCTTCTCAAAGACTTACCTCAAATCTGCTCAACAAGTCCACACTAGAACTTGTCCAATCTCATAGAAACATAAAGAGAATTGTTAGAGACTCAATATGCTCTATACTCATCACAATGCTCAAACACTTTCAATCACTCTTTTAGAAACATACAGAGAATTGTTAGAGACTCAATATGCTTCAACTCAATCACTTTCTCAATTCAATTTAGAATATAGAATAGTTTGTTTTATGGAACTTGAACAATCACTTCACACATCCACTTGACTAGGCTCAACCAACTCTACTCAACCAATCACTCAATGAAATAATCCTTGCTCACAAACCCTAGTCCAAGCATATGATCCTTCACTCAAAATATTTCCAACAATGCTCAACAACAAATCTCACATAACAATGATACTCATGTTCTTTTCAAACCCTAGTTCAAGTTCTTTGCTCAACAACTCACTTCAACAACAATGCTTATAAAACAACTCTCACATAACAATGATACTCATGTTCTTTTCAAACCCTAGTTCAAGTTCTTTGCTCAACAAATGGCTTCAACAACAATGCTTATAAAACAAGGTTTTAATAACAACTCTTTATTCCAAAAAACCTTGAAGCATTAACTCAAACACACTCAATAAGGAAGCCCTAATCAAATCCTTTTCACTCCAAACTTATTTTCAGAAAACCAATCAATCAACTCAACTATGGAAGAATGTGCTCATACCTTTTCTTGATGATGAAGGAACCTCAAATATCTGCCACAACCACAAACACTTCTATGCCAAACTCAAAGAGGTTAGAAGATAAATCTTTCTCACAATGTAATGCAAAAACTCAATTACACCTTATCACTCCATCTTTAAAAACAACCATCAACATACATAAAATATTTTTCCAATAACACCTTATAATCTCCCAATTAAAATAAATTTAACATCCACCAAAATTTAACTCAAAAACCTCTTTAATTAAATTTTAATGGCAAGAAGAACTTTGGCAAAAATCAAATCCACTTTCCTTATAACTCCAATAACATAAATCAATTACCAAGCAAGCAACTTTTCATATACCCTTATAACTCCAAATAACACCTTAAGAAAAACATTAGGCAAATAAAATATTTAATAAAAAGTACCTTTGCCACTAGTGGGATTCGAACCCCCAATCACTGCCTCCTCGTGCACCCTAGCCGCGGGCTTGACCACCATGTGCGCTAGACGCATGCTTGGAAGGCTAAGAGCACCTCGTGCTCTTTCTTCCAAGCCTAGCGCTCTAAACGAGCGCGTGCCAAAAGATTTTCTCCTCAATGCTCAAGACAAACACGCCAACAACCTCCATGCGAATCGATCGTGGTCACTTCCACTCCCAACGCTCTCAAGAAAAACATGCATTGCCAATGGACCACACTGTCCAATGGGAGTGAGGCCTTAAGCCCTCTCGTTTCATCTTCTTCCTGGCGCTAAAAGACAACACAATTTTTTGTCTTCTTCCTCAATGATTGCATGAAAT
Source organism: Wollemia nobilis (assembly GCA_028583015.1). Taxonomy (NCBI): domain Eukaryota; kingdom Viridiplantae; phylum Streptophyta; class Pinopsida; order Araucariales; family Araucariaceae; genus Wollemia; species Wollemia nobilis. Next base: position 5,320,149 of record JAQPPZ010016895.1, read on the forward strand.
ACACTTTGCTCGGTCGCATGAATATTAATCGATGAAGGGTAAGTTTTTAATGCCCCTTTGGCATAGTATTTATATACGAAATTCACCATTTGACATAGACATCGGTGCTCCACTAAATTTGATGACGTCGACGCTTTTATAACCTTTATAATTTATAAATTATTTAAATTCTAAAAGAATTTAAATTTTATAAATTATATTTATAAACCTTTGACTTTAATAAAAATTAAAGCCTCCTTGAGATAAAATTTAAACCTTCATTTGTACTCCACTGATTTGATGAAAATTATTCTGCCACCATGGTTTTAATAAAAACCTTTATAAAACAATATTTTGACAACTTTTCTTCAACTCTTTGCATTGCTCCTGGTGTCAATGATGGTGTACTCCATGGTATTAATGATAGCTTCATGTGTTCACTTTGGCATCAATGACAACTTCTCACCTTGACATCAATGACAACTAAATGAGCTCAAAATGTCCAATTTTTTTAACTAATTATATATTTTATTATTTATAATTTACTTTCCCATCTCATTAAATTCCTAGCCATGCAAAATCTGTTCCATGTACAAAAAATATGGAACTACATAAGAACACATAATTTATTTCAATGAATGCAAGCATAATTTATTATTTGTTAATTATATATTTTAATCTATTTTTTTATTATTATTAGAGGAACGATAACTCGTTACAATTTTCTACTCCTCTTTGTGGGTTCGAATTTGCTCTTTGTACTTCACTGATTTGATGAAAATTATTCTACCACCATGGTTTTAATAAAAACCTTTATAAGATAATATTTTGACAACTTTTCTTTAACTCTTTGCATTGCTCTTGGTGTCAATGATGGTGTACTCTATGGTATTAATGACAACTTCATGTGTTCACCTTGGCATCAATGGCAACTTCTCACCTTGACATCAATGACAACTAAATGAGCTCAAAATGTCCAAATTTTTTTAATTAATTATATATTTTATTATTTATAATTTTTTTTCCCATCTCATTAAATTCCTAGCCATGCAAAACCTGTTCCATGTATAAAAATATGGAACTACATAAGAACACATAATTTATTTCAATGAATGCAAGCATAATTTATTATTTGTTAATTATATATTTTAATCTATTTTTTTTATTATTAGAGGAACGATAACTCGTTACAATTTTCTACTCCTCTTTGTGGGTTCGAATCTGCTCCTTGTTACCACTATAACCTCCAATTACATTGGATACACTTTTTAACGCAACTGACGACACTAGCGTGATACACCTTCCAGTACTACAAAGCCTAAGGAATTGGGACCATAGTTTTTGTGCTCTCATGGAAGAGTTTTGATCCTGCACCATGCCCTTACACCTTAAAATTTTGTATTTTTTTTAAAACTTTTTCAATAATTTTTTAAATATTTTATAAAAAAATATACATATAGTTAATTTATATATCATTATAGGTTTTATATTTAAATAAATTGATATATATGAGTTAGGTGCCAATTATAAAATTATTATCTTTATTCTTCGTTTTTATATGTTTTTTATATCAACTTTTACTTCCTAAATATAATATTAAAATATTTCAATAAATTATATTATCATAGTATTATCTTATTTAAAAGAAAAAGTACCTATCATAATGTGAAATAAGGTCTTACTTATTTTATTGCATTTATTTAAGATTACTCCATACTACATTTGATATTATGAAGATATTTATTACAACTTAATTTTAGCTGATTTTCAATAAATTAAAAAGAATAGATGATTTATATATAATAAGTTAAAATATATATTTTTGATTGGTTGGAGGAAAGGGTTTTGAAAGGGATCTTGAACCTTTTATATGAGTACAAGAAAAAGGGAGTACACTACCATCCCTTACATAGATAAAATCGAAAGTAAAGAAGCCCTCTACTAGAAGGACTTCCTACTAAAAAGCCACCAAAAGGTCAATAAAGATTTGAATCATTCAAAATGGGTTGTTTAAAAATCAAAACTTAAAAGTGTTTCCTGCCTTGAAATTCAAATTTGAAAACAAAGATTTCCACTTACAAATTTTAAATTAAAACCATAATCAAAGATTTAGATTTGAAACCATAGTTTCCCGCCCAAGAGAAATTTCTTGAACAAGCTTCCAAGAGACTGGAAGAAGGTCCCATGGACTAGCAAAAAATACAGGGAAAATACTACTCACACAGAAGCTTTAAAGAAGGCTTCTCACTCCCTAGTTACCCAGATCTAAAACTATCTCAGAAGAGAATTGCCCGAGGAATCATAGAAGAAGGCCTCCTGCTTCAGGTATCCCAGATCTAAAAATACAAGAGAGAAGATTCACCCAAAGAAAACCATATCTCTAGGAGAGCACATGAATAAGTAAAGAACACCCAAGAAGGGAAAGACAAGCCTCCTTGGCCCTTGAAGACTACTAATAGAAATTAAAAAATGAAAACAATAAGTATAGATATTATAATAAATGACATAATCGATTAAATTTTCCAATTTTTAAAAAGAAAGAAAAAGAGGGTGATTAAGGTTTAGGGTTTCTTGTGGAGGCTTTGTTAGGGTTTTCGATCGCATGTTGTTGTCGCTTGTTTTCTCTTTCTTCGACCACCATACTGTTAGGGATCTAAGTATTCTTACTGCACCATTTTGTGCTAACTTCACCTAGGACGGGGGTCTTCTCCCCTTGTTATGACTGCCTCTTATGTTGTTGCTTCACTGTTTAGTGAAGTTGCAGCTACGGAGAGCCATGACACCAGTCAACAGATACAAAAAGTTTATCTTGAGGTTTTTACACAAGGTAAATCCTCTATGCTAGACATAGTCCTACATATACAGGATTTTGATAAAGCTTACAACTGGTTTGAGAGTTACACCCTCATTGAATATTTTTTGGAGAGGATTCCTAGTGATCTGCTAATTCATCAATGGATTCAGCAAGTCTGACAACCATATGTCATTAAAATTGACCATATTTAGAACCATACTAAAGGCTTCTTTTATTTCTAGTTTTTCAGACCCCAACATGTCATTGTTTTTATGAGAAAAGGTGTTTGGTATATTAGAAATATGTTTTTAATTCTTCAACCTTGGCATTTTAATTTTACAGTCTCTGTTGATATTTCCCTACGCATCCTTATTTGGGTGGAATTCCCAGGTCTTCCCTTGCCCCTTTGGTTGTTCCTGCCATAGCTTGTCACATCCATTGGCAAGTATGTGTGCACGAAGCCACATGCATTCTACATTGTGTGGCCTTAAAAACACATATGCATTGAAATTGATCTCTTAAATGATCTCAAAAACTCTATTGATATTCAGATTGGTGAGACCCATTTTCAACAAGTGGTCTATATAAATCTCCTCAACACTTGTTACCATTGTCAGTCCGCAACTCATAAGATAAAATATTGCCCTCTTATGGAGGGTCACTTTAAAAATTGAGCTCCAAAAGAAGCATTAGCACCTTCAACCGTAGTTCAATTTACCCCTTCCTCTAATGGAGGGGAGGAATGGATGTTTATCACCAAGAAAAATGGTAAAGAAAACCAACTTCAGCCTTCTATGGGAGTAAGTAAAAAGGAGTCTCAATTGGGCTCCCAGCTAGGGAGATCTAATGTAGTTACTACAAAATGACCTTCTATTTCTTTTCTTGTAGGTACCTATAATGGTAGTACCCAACAAGTCTTACCAACTCCTCAAGTCTCCTAGATGGATCAGTTCTTAGCTATGCTAGAGTCCATCCCCTCAAGCAGACGCCCTGTCTCTCCTCCTAGTCCATCTAGTGAAGTTCCTTCACAGAACCCTCTTTGCTCTTGCAGTCTAACTAAGGAGTTCTTGAGGGTCCCTTTGAAAAAGTGAAGACAAACAATTTTGTTTTGGGAAAACCATAATAGGTTTCTCACAAATGCCTTTAAATCTTTAGCAAATTTTGAGGAATATGAGGTCATCGAAGGAAATATGCTCCTTAATCATGTCTCATGAAGTACATGTCCTATAATGTTAGGGGTTTGACAGATCCTATGCACTAGTACATTGTGTGTCAAGGTTTGGATGAATTCAAGATCAGATTCGATAGTATTGATATTTTATGTCTTTAGGAAGTCAAAGTCATTAACTTCATTCTATCAAGTACTTGCTCCTTTCTCTGGCCCTAGGACCACATCTTTCATACTATGCATGACACAAGCAAAGGAGGGGTAGTCATCTACCTTTTAGAAACCTACCATTCCAAGCTGATCTCTTGGGGATGTGATCCTTCCAATCATGTTGTTTGGGTTGTGATGGATATTGATGGCCATATCCTTAGTGTGCTCAACATATATGCACCTAATGATTCTAATGACTATTGCATGCTTTGGTGATGGGTGACACATTATATCCTCCCATTGTTTAGTTACTCTATAGGAACTTCAATATGATTAAATTCTTGCATGACAAGGTGGGTCTTCATCCCATGAGGTGGGACATCAGGTAAATAGAAGCGTGGCTTTTCATGAAAGAAAAGTTGGGGATTTTTGACCCTAGTAGCTACTTCTTACCCTCTTTGTTCCCTACTAATGCTTGGTTCATGTGGTCTAACAACCAATAGGACAATAGTTGTTTACTAAAAATATTAGACAGATCTATGATCAAATTTTGATATTTTCTTCTTTGAATGGCCCTCATCCTATTCCCCCTTTGTCTCTATCTCGCCTGAGCTCTATTTCTCTGACCATTCTCCCATTTTATTTTCCATCTTAGTTTCTTGCACCCTCCTCCTCTTTTCGAGTCATAATTTTACCTTAATACTTATATACTACACCACCCCATGTTTAGAGCCTATGTCATAAAAATTTGGAACCTAATCCCCAGATTGAAAGGGGACTCCAATTGGATTGATTTGTGGAATGCTGCTATCTAACGCACTGCCAACTTCCTACATTTACCAGGGGTAATATTTCCAAGCTTCATCATCGCTCCAACGCTACTCTCAAACAAGAGTTAGAGGTGGCCTCAACTCATCTATAGTCCATGTTGGGAAAAATATTGGTTAATATATGGTTCAATTTCTTACCTCCATTTAATTTGTCAACCCGGGATAGCTCGTAAAATTGTGAGCGACATGCACAGTATATGCCTGCAGTGTGGGAAGTTAATCCTCTGGGGTGTTTTTCGTGTACTTTCATTTCAGTAAAACCAAATAAAACTAAGTGTAGAAAAATTAATAAATAAACTAAAAACTAAAGCTAAAATTAAAATGCAAAAATAAAAGTACAAAAAAATAAACACAACTAATTTAAAATAAAGCAAGAAATAAAGCGGGAAATCTAACTACTAAAAATAAATAACATAAATTAAAATGGGAGGACTACTGTAGGGATTGGGCGCCTAGGCTCCTGCAGATAGTCCGCCCAGCTAATTACATGAATATTACTTCAAGAAAAATAAGAGTATTTGTAACTCTTAATAAATTGTAGGGAAAAATAAATAAAATAATTCTCTATGTATTTGATTGATTGATTGATTCGTTTGACCTACGTTCTTATATAGACTGCAACCAGATATTGTTACAATAATAAATTGGTCTCCTTTCAATCACATAACGTGATTTGTTACAACACGTTTCTTGCACATATATTATTCTCCTATTTACAAGCATGTTCATTCACCAAAGGAATCAATATTAATCCTTAGGTATACATAACAACTAATCCTAGAATAATGCATCCTAAAATAATGTCTTTAAAAAGCTTACATAGTCAAAATAGAGTAAAAGTGCTTTATTCTATTTTAATCACAATGATATAATATGCATAACAAATTATTTCTCCTCCATATTTTGCGCAACAACCTCCTTCAAAAGTGCATGGTCAATTGGTCAACCAATCAACGTTGACTTGGTCAATCGACCAATCAACAATTGGAGTCGGGCACTAGAAAACAGGTCGAGAAGCAAGTGCAAAAAATAGTCAAGAAGTAGACACCTGCCTCCTGTGAAGTAGGCACCAAAAATAGTTGGGAAGTAGGCACTAGAAAATAGTCAGGAAGCAGGCACCAAAAATAGATGGGAAGCAAGCGCCAAAAATAGTTGGGAAGCAAGTGCCACCAATAGTCAGGAATCAGGTACCACCAATAGTCATGAGTCAAGCACCTACCTTCACCATTTACCGCTGTTATTTTCAATATATCTTCATGCATTGCCACACCCAAATGAGATGTAGACTCAAAACACCAGATTAGTAGCAAAAACTTGAATTTACACACACTTTCCACTAAAAACACTAGTCAAGCATAATACTTCATTTTCTATCAATTATATACAAAAACTATATACAAATACATTTCAAATGCTAATTTAAACCAATATTTATGCCATTAAAAGTGTATATAAAATGAGAATTTTTGGTGCTTATCAGTCCAATCCTTTCATTGAGGAGATTTAGAGGCACCTCGTGGTTGTCAAACACCAGATTCTAATTGTAAAGCACTATGATGCCAAATGGATGTAGATCAAGGTAAGGTTGCACTAGCTTAAAATTTGTGATAGGGTAACCAGGGATTTATTTTAGTGCTTGCATCCTCACAATTAATTTTTGAGCATCAAATCCCTTAACATTAATGTAGAGCGTATTTTTGAGCTTCCTTGCATTCTCTTCACTTTTAAATAACATTACCAGACTATGTTCGCTGCTCAGTCCTGATCCCCTCAACATGACCAAGCTCTTAACTTTTACCTCTCTATTATCTCGATGCAACTTTTTGAGTCTCAAAGAGCTTTCTATGAAAATACCTTCTCTTTGATGGATCTAGAGGAAGCTCTTTCTCAAATGGCTAAAAATAAATCCCTTGGTCTTGATGACTTACCCTATGAGTTCTACAAATCCCTTTGGGAAACTATCGGGCCTGATATTCTCAAATTTTATCAGGAGGCCTTCTCTAGGGGTTCTCTGGGCCCTATTATTGATCAAGGGATTACCAAATTTATCCCCAAGGTTGGTGATCCAGAAGTCATCAACAATTGGAGGCCTATTAATCTCATTAATATTTCCTATAAGATAATTGCCAAAGCCCTGGCTTTGCACATCTGTCATCTCCTTTCCATAATCATGCACTCAGAGTAAATTAGATTCATTTAGGGTAGGTTCATCCTTAACAACATTATTGCTATCTGGGAAGACATGGAGTGGGCTCACAATTCCAACCAACAATCCTTGTTCATCAAAATTGACTTTGAGAAAGCCTATGACAAGATCGATTAGTCATTCATATTGGCCATGCTTAAAGATCTTGGTTTCAGGCCCTCCTTCATTAGCTTTGTGGAGATGTTGTTTGTTAAGGCTTTGATTATTTTATCCATTAATAGGCATAATTCCTTAGCCATTGGGATATTTCATTCCATTCAACAAGGCTACCCATTGGTGCCATCCCTATATATCCTCACTACTGAGGGGTTTGGCTATTTATCAGCTCACCATGTCCGAAGGTGAGTCTCAGTTGATCAATGGTCATTTTATTGATGATTTATTTCTTACACTTATTGAGGATGGTGTTATTCAACAAGTGCTTACTTGCTTGAACACTTTTTTTTTGGCTTTCAAATCCTCCATTCAATAGAGAAAGACTCAATGTTACAAGCAATATCCTGACCCGATGTCCCATTGGCTTAGTCAATATCAGTGGATGATCATCTAGGAGAGGGAAATATTTCTCTTTTTAAACATCCCTTTTACCTTTAACAATTCGATGTCAGAGTTATGGAAGTATGTCATTAACAGGGTGGAACAAAAACTTTCCTACTGGTCCACCAAGAAGTTATCCCTTGCTGGTAAATTCTAAATTTGCTCAAAAGTCCTTGCAACCACCCATGTTTATTATTCTTCCTATGGGGTCCTATCTAAAAGCTGCTATAAAAAGCTTGATAAGCTTTTGCAAGACTTTTTATGGTCCTCTTCCAGTGATGGTTTAGGATTCCATTGTGTTTCTTGGGAGTATTGTTGTCTCCCTAGAAGCCATGGTGGACTTGGCATTCTCAATACCTAACATCAAGGTTGGGCCTTCTATGTTAAGTGGGTCATCAGAGCCCTTATGGGTAATGAGGCCTAGAATATTCTCATCTATCACTATATCTGTGATAGTTCCCCATTTGGTCATAAGAGTTGAAGGGGCATAGGTTTCCCTTCCCTCCTTGTTGCTACTATGTTTATCAAAGTGATATGATTCTTCACCATCAAGAGCATTTCAAAGAATTGGAAGAGTGTTAATACTTGGCTGATATGAAATAGTTAGAGCTTTTGGTATGACCTATCCATCAACCATATGAATTTCTAGTGACCACTTGTCATCACCTACTAGGGTTCTCCACTTATGCAGGTTCCTTGGGTTCACGCGCTTGGATTTTTTGCCAAATAGTGCAGTGCTTCATTGATTTTTTTTCTCATACTACTAGGTATTGGATCCCTTAGGATGACTTCAGAGTTAAATTTAGGCTTAGGAACTCTAACAAGGACACGTTTGAGGTTGTCAAGACTACTCTCCCTGACTCCATGTTTGATAATTTTTTTGTGTTTTTACAACCTTGGTGGAAGGACTGGAAGTGATATCCAGACACTCCTCTACGAAATTACGAGGCCCATTTAGGGTATGGATGGATCTCTCCTTGCCTCCCCATGATTGATAAGCTCAATCAATGGTGGAATGTCTCTTCCCCTTGACTTGTTTGGATGCGCAGGTTCTAGACCGCTTGGGCTTCTTTCTTGGAGCCCAAGATTCCTATTTTTTAAGGAGTCTTCTTCACCAAGGGCTTCTTGTTGGGAAGTTTCTTCAACATTTAAGCATCCCCAATGCTTGTTACCATTTTTATCTTCAGTTTGAGGACTTTATCCATATTTTTTGGATCTATGCTCATGCTCATTCTCTTTAAGGGTGGATTTTTTCTTTTTTATACCCTATTCCTTTGCTATGCTTGAGTGGAAGCATATCATTCTAGGAGACCCCCCACCCTTGCCGACTATTTTCTTTGTAAGTGTGGCACTTGTTTCATATGGTAGCCCTATACAACATATGGAAAGCTAGAAATGATTGTATCTTTGGTAAGTATTCTTCCTCTCTTCACATCTCTATTTTTGAGAAATCTAATATTATTTCATTTGTGTATTTTTAGATTACGATTGAGGCCATTGAGGTGACTCAAGAGCTCTCTCATATTCAAGAGTTTATTGATAATTGGGGAACACTCTCTGCACAATCAATCATGTTCCTCCTAAGCAAGATTATACCAAAATCTCGGCCCTAAATCACATTCCTACCCTAGATCAAGGTTCCCATCCTTATAGAGTTGATCCTAATAACTTGACTACTCCTCTCTTTCTTGGCTCCTCAGCTCGATGCTTGAGTCAGGTCGGGTGCTCTAATATTTTTTGCTAACAAGGATCCATTTATTCATAGTTGGCAAGATGTTCTTGACACTTCTTCTAGACATAGATGGGGTTCAGTGCCAAAGTCTCTTGATGATAATGCTAGGTGGGATTTGGTCCCAATGGTGGCTAAACCCACATAATGGTTCTTCACCATTGTAGGGATTTCTCTTTTTTTTCTTTGTTCTTGTGGCATGCACTCAACCATCATTTTTAGTATGTAATCATTCTATTAACTAGTTGAATGTCTGCCCACCAGTTTTGTAAGGTGGTTTTGATTAGCTGTTAGTTGATTTCTTGGTTTCCTATGTTGTTTTTATGATGGTAGTTTTTTGGTTGATGGTGTTGGCCACGTGGCGTGTTTATCCCATTTTTTTGGTTTGTAAAAATGTATTCTATTACTTCTTTAATATAATGCCTTTTTATATCAAAAAGATAATCTTGTGAAGTGATACATGTATAATTATCAGGTTATAAGAGTAATACTATGTGATCATGATGTAATATGGTTATATAAAAAATCATGGATATTATAAATATATAACTAAATATTTTAAGTTGAAATTCATTATAAATTTTGGTCATTATAAATGCAAATAAAATATAATTTAAAATTTGGTTGATGATGTTCATAGTATTGACGTGAGTATTTTGCTTGTAAAAAACCTATCAAGGTTTAATTCTCATTGATATTGACACTATAATAATGCAAATTTGAGATATTACTACTATGCGATTTGTTAAAATATCTAATGTGATCATAATGTAACACAAATAAAACCCATTTCAATTCCAAATAATCTAATATAAATAAAACCTATTTCAATATCAAATAATAAATTTAAAAATAAGTTGATAAAATTTTATTATTTTTTATAATTTTAAAATATAATTAAATACTTAAGTTATTTTATAATAAATTTAATAAAATATTAAAGAAAGTTGGATTAGTGATATGGTTATACTAAAATTCTAGCAATAAGTTATATGTTCAATCTCTACTTCTAAATACAATTGTAGGCATAAGATATATACTTATAAAAAAACCTTGATTTATGATGTAAAATGTTGTGTCTCACCACTTATGTCAAGATAAAATAAATATTGAAACATAATCCTTAAAAACTCTAAAATAAAATTAAACCCTAGGTGTAGTCAAGCAATGGAACAAAGCGATAAAACTAGATACAGTCTTCATGAAAGGGATGCAAACCGTAGGTGTAGTCATGTGTTGAAGAAAAGGGTTGTTCACAGACCATATATTCAGTTTATGAGAAATCCTCTTCAATTAGAAGAAATGTTTCTCAAGGATATTTAGATTTGTGGGTGGATGAACTTTTGCCCTCTATCAGGATTTTGAAGAATAAATTTGGGTTGGATTTGATTGATCATGAAGCCCAAACAATTATCTGCAAACTCAAGGGCAAAATACTAGGCTTGGAGGAGCTCAAAGGATACATTAAATATTGGTGGACTAGTACATAATTCCAAGTAACTATCCTACCCAAAAAATTCTTTTCTATTTCCTTTTCTAATTAAGTGGAAAGAGATAGTGTAATGGATTATAGATATAATTGATTTTTTGAATAAAGAGATGTTTATATAAGACCTTTGACTCCTAGTTTCAACCCCTTTAGAGAATGAGTTAATGGCTTTCTAGTTTGGGTGAATCTTTATGCTCTCCCTATGGAGTTTTGGGGAGAGAAGATATTCACCAAAATCGATAATGCCATTGGTGCATTCTAGTATATGGATGCCCAAACAAAGGAAAATTTGTCCAGTAAAATTAATATGAGTAAAGCAATATTAGATTTTTTAATAGATGTTTTAGTTCTTGGACCTCAATCCATTACTATCTCCTCAAGAAAAAGGGAATGAATCCAAAATATTGAATTTAAAAATTTGTCCCTAAGATATTATGACTGTCAGCAATATAACCACCTAAAGAAGAGATGTCCAGTCATTTGATCATTTTTGATTCCTCATTGATGGAGGAGAAGGCACTGCATGCAAATGATTCAAAATCTTCAAATATCCTAGTTTAAAAGAAAGAATCTCATCCTCTAGATGCACCAATTGTCCAACAGAAATCATGCGAGCAACAAAAGACTCAACCCCAAAAGGAGAATTTGAATTAGATCATTAATAAAATCCAAATGGTTACTAAAGACCACCAAGATGGTTTCATAGAAAATATTAGCACCTTAGATGGTATTCTTGAAGATAATTATGAAACAATTGGTGACAATCAAATTTCTAAAAATTGAAAATCTTACAAAATGTGTTACAACTAGATATTACCTCAGGATCTTGAAGTGCAAAAATGCATTCTCAAATATTGGCACTCTAAAGGAGGAAGAACCTGTGCTTTAGAAGAAAAATAATTAAACTGATTTTCTCTTTGATGGATGATTGTTATATTTGATTTCTTTCTATTTGTTGGAATTATGTGTCATGTAAGGTTTGTTCTTGTTTTTAGTTCCTTAAAAAAAATTTGCTTATGGAAACTTAGCAGTTTGAGGAAGATGAAGAATATCTTTGATAGAAATACAATATGACATGGTTTAATTAGATTGTTAGAAATATAATGACAACAATGTAATGTTTTATTTTTGTAATGGGAGTGGCCCCAATAGAAGCCACACATAGCTTATTAAACAAAAAATAACTCTAAAAAAAAAGAAACAAATAAAACATATATACTTATAATAACTTTAATAATAAACTCAACTTGATTTTAATATATTGGCATCATAAGTTTAGAATATTACAAAAACCGAATGAAAATATTTAACGTATTATTTGTTGGAGATATTACATTATTTGGTACCTTTGTAAATATTAGATTAGGGAGTGTGCTTTATATTTGTCTAATGTATGTTTTAAAGTATGGAGAGTGTTATGTAATAAAGTGTGCAAAGTATTGAGAAAGCAAGTCAAAAGTCATAAGTGTAATGTGGCAAGATGTAAATGAAGAGTCATGAGAGTTTTGTCATATGCGAAGAATGTGAAAGGATGCATCTTTCGGATGTTTGAGGAGAACAATAGTTGAGTATTGAAGAGTAATTTGTAGGTCTATTTAATGGAGACAAAACTCCATGTATTATATTAAACACAAATGAGATTTTTATATTTGATGATTTATAAATAATATTACGAGTTTTATTATTGTGAAATATTGTTGTTATTCTATGAATGAGATTTATTGGCATGTGAGTTAAATGCGTTAATATTTTTTATTCACATTTAATCTTTGATAAAAGAACCTGTGAGATAATTTGATTAAATAGCTATCATTATTATCAAATGACATTAGCTCAACTGGTTACATTCCTCAACTTTTAAGGAGACCAAATTTGGTTTGAATCTTGCCAAGCAATACATACATAATTGCCAAGCTTATTCTAATACTACCACATAATCATGATATAATAATGAGGAGGGGGTCTATCTCAATCCCATACAATAGATTCAAAAAACAATTATAGTATTATTATCAAAGACATTAGTTCAACCGATTAAATCCTAACTTTTTAGAAGGTTTGAATCTTGTCAAACTATACATACATGATAGCCAAGTTTTTGTGATAACCTTATATGATCATAATATATGGATGGGATTAATTTCAATCCTATATAATTCAAAGACATTAGTGCAATTGATAAATCCTCTACATTTTTAGAGATCAAAGGTTTGAATCTTGCCAAGCTATACATACATAATAGGAAAATTGTTGTGATAACCTTATGCGGTCATAATATATAGGTGGAATTTATTTTAGTATTATATAATCAATTTAAAAACAAATTGATCATATCATTGTCAAATGGTACTAGTTCAACTAATTAAATTCCTTGACTTTCATGGAGTCCCAAATATTGCCAAGGAATACATACATAACAATTAAGTTATTGTAATATTATTATGTGGTGATGATGTAACGTGAGTGTGATACGTTTCAATTCTTATCAAACAATATTAGCTCCACCAATTATATTCCTCAAATTTTAAAGAGGAGGTCTCGGTTCCAATATTACCAAGCAATACATAATTATTAAGCATTTGTAATAACATTCCTCAACTTTGAAAGAGAAGACTTTGGGTTCCAATTTTACCAAGCCATACATAATTGTCAAGATTTTGTAATGCCACTATGTGATCATGATGTAATATGAGTAAGACTCATCTCAATCTTATATAACTGATTAAAATATATAATTAGATTTTATACAAACTAATAAATTTTAAAAATTAATTTTTTATGAACAATTTTTTAAAATAAGATCATTTATATTGCTAAAAAATATTTATATAAATATAAAGTTTTAAGATGAAGATTTGAAAAATTTTAAATCATATTTATGATCCCATATAACTGATTAAAAAATGATGTAATTAAGTTTTATACAAACTAAATTTATAATAATTAGTTTTTATGAACAAATTTGTTAAATAAAATCATTTATATTGCTAAAAAATATTTATATAAATATAAAGTTTTAAGATAAAAATTTGATATTTTAATTCAATATATTAAATTATATTTATGTACATGTATAATTTATTTAAACTGGTTTCATGTTATCAACCACTTATACTCTTTGTTAATACATACAAAATTATTATTATTTTAATAAGTTTTATGAATGAAACAAGCCTTACTGCATTATATCATGATCATATAGTGGTGTTATAACAACTCAATAATAATTATGTATATATCTATTGACAATATTTAAGTTTAAGTTTCTTCTTTAAAAGTTGTAAAATTTAACCAAAGTATCTAATACCATTTGAATATTAAAATTTATAAATTTCAATCAAAGAAAGATTCAAATCTTGGTTAAAAAATATAATATTAACATATAATTATTTAAATATTAATTATATATATTACATCATTTACATCCAACTAACCAAATTTATAATATATATATATATATATATATATATATATATATATATATATATATATATATATATATTTAACTATTAATAATACGAACCTTTAAATGAAACCTTAGTTATCAAGTTCGAGTTAAAGTTCGAAAGAAATTTGGCATGTTTAAAAATTCGTAATAAAATTCAACATAAGGTTTAAAAAAAAAAAATTGGAGCAGTGACATCAATTGAGCAATGGTGTGAGAGGGTTTTGACTGAATAGTAGTGTAACACCGATGGAAAAATCTGAGTGACAACATCAAAGGGTTTAAAAAAAATTGGAGCAGCGACATCAGCTGAGCAATGGTGTGAGAGGGTTTTGAATGAAAAGCAGTGTAACACTGGTGGAAAAATACGAGCAGTAACATAAAAGGGTTTTAAAAAAAAATTGGAGCAGCAGCATCACCTGAGCAATGGTGTGAGAGGATGTTGACTAAATAGCAGTGTAACACCACTAGAAAATTCTGAGCGACAACATCAAAGGGTTTTAAAAAAAAAATTGGAGTAGCGGCATCAACTGAGCAATGGTGTGAGAGGGTTTTGATTGAATAACAGTGTAAGAAGGTTTTTTGTGGAAAAATATGAGCAACAACATCAAAGGATTTAAAAAAAATTGGAGCAACGACATCAGAGGGTTTCTATGAAAAATCTTAGAAATGGTGTGAGAGGGTTTTAACTGAATAGTAGTGTAACACCGGTGGAAAAATCTGAGCGGCAACATCAAAGGGTTTTTAAAAAATTGGAGCAACAGAAACCCTGGGCGGACAGTGATAACAAGCAGAGTGAAAAACCTTGAATCTGTAAAGATTCTAAAAGTTGGAAGAAATCCTTGAAATCTACAAAAGATAAAAAAGGAAAATCCTATTTTAATCAAGATTTAGACGAAAGAACGATGGTGTGCTCTAGCGATGGCGATGGAAATTTCAAAATTTCAGTAGGTGGGAAAATTGAATTCAACAATGGTGATGGCGATGATCCAGAGAACCCTCCCGACAATGGCAAAGATGACAACTTGGAAGATACGGGTATTGGCGACCCAGATGGACCCCCTTCCAGAGGCCACATCGCTAGCAGGTATGCTTAACATGTAGTTTTTAAAGATCAAACTATTAGCAGACACCTTTCAATCCAGTCTTAAGATTCTCCCCACAAGTCCTATGCTAATAAAGTCAAAATTTAGGAACATGCAGTTGTTTCTTTTGAGTCAAACCCTTGCACCTGCAATAACAAGGAGATCTCCAATCCTCCTAGTGTTATGAATTTGATTATCAGCAGAAGCTCTTTATCCCTAATAGAGAAATTCATAGGAGGTCGACTTGAAATTGAATCAATCAAGAAATGGATATCGACCAAATGGCGGCCTAGTGGATCCATGGAAATAAAGGCCATGTCTAGAGGTTTTTTCCTCATAAGCCTCAACAATGCGTAAGAGACCAACCCCATATTGACTGGTGGACCTTGGTTCTACGGTCGCAGAAGCTTTTTCCTAAGAAAATGGACGGAGGAATTTGATCCTAAAACCCAATCTGTAAATTTGGTGCCTATTTGGTTTCGGCTTCCCAACCTGCCCCTCCAATATTGGGATGAGAGGATTTTTCTCCTAGTTGTTGAAGCTGTTGGAGACTTTGTTGCCCTTGACCCTATGACGAAAGCGTAGTCAAGGCTAACTCATGCCAGAATATGTGTGATGGAAAATCTTGATTTGGAGTTACCCACCTATGTGGATCTCATATGCAACCCCAAAATAAGATGCCAAACCATTGTGTATGAAAAAAAACCAGCATTTTGTATTGAGTGCCACACCTAGGGTCACTTGAAGACCCAATATCTATTGCTGAGAAAGGAGACTGCAAAAAATCTGATCCAAAAATTCCCAGTAGCTAACTCTAATGATGGGCCTGTTCATAAAAAGAAAGTTTACCAAGCTAAGCCAACTCAGAATTTTACTGCCACTATTAACACCGAGAATCCTGTTGTTGTGCCAAGAAGTCATGAAGAGAAAGGAAAAAGAGGTAATCTTTCCATCCCTAAATATTCTCACTCTAAATAAAATTGCTCACTCTTTGTTAAAGAAAACCCTTTCGGACCTTTACATGATTCTATAGAGGATCTTGTTAATGATCTCGTAGACAAACCTTTACATCCCTGTTCCGATGCCTATGAGATTCCATAATCCCCTTCACATCGAGGACCTTCTAAACTTCATTTATCTGCGAAATCTCTAAACTTTCTTCAATTTGAGTTTGGCAAACCCTCGAATTAGTAAGACCCTCTGCTCAATTTTTCTATCCCTATATATCCCCCTCTTGGCAAAGATATCCTTAGTTCTGGGCTGAAAACTCTTGATACGAATCTTGATAACCAAAACCCTAGCCCTCAAAAATCTATTAGCAAAAATCAAAAGAAAATTTTAGTTGATACAGATTATGAAAAAGCAAAAAGAGGGAGGCCTAGCAAACATGATTTAAGATGAAAGGAAGCTGAAGAGAGTATTTCTAATGGCTCTCAACCCACTATTATCTCCTCTTCAACTGAGTAGAATAATTCTAAGGTTTACATAGATGAGGGGAACATAACCAAACCCCCTTCGACACCTTCGCGTGGAGGAGATAAGAAATTTTTAAAGTCTTCCAAATTAAGATTCTCTGATGGAATGTGAGAGGTATTAATGGACGAACCAAACAAAGAATCCTTTCATCCATGAGAAAAGACATTAAGACGACCATCATCTTGTTGCAGGAAACCAAGATCAACAAAAACTGCCAAGATAGAGTTATTAATGCTATATGAAAAAATTGTGAAGTTGCTACCAGCCTTGCCAGGGGAGTGTCTGGTGGCCTTATGTGCCTATGGGACCCTGATAAAGTAGAAGGTCTTATTTTATCATCTTCTGATATGATTACCAACATTCCTTTTTTTTGCAAAGATTCAAATGTTCAGTGGGTTTTATCTAATGTGTATGCTCCTAATACTATGTATGGTTGATGAGAACTATGGTTTTCTATGAGGAAAATGCAACAAATACTCTAGAGTCAACCTTGGATGATAGTGTAGATACCCAAAAGTCACACATTGTCCCTTTCCCCATTTTTGTGGTCAATCAATTTGCAAAACCCTCAAAAATTGCATAAATTGGCTAAAAACACTATTCATTCATCAAAATCACTATTCATCATCCTTAGCCCCTTTGGGCTAGCTAAGCCCCCTCCTACGCCTAATCCTGGGTCCTCATGTGACCTCATCCTCAAATAAACCAAGGTTGAACTCCTCACCATGGTCAAAAAGCACTTTATGCTCAAAAGTCAACAATTTTGGTCAAAAACATACTTTATGACTAATCACATGCTTAAAGAGATCTAATCTTGATTTAAACTAAGCCTTCCACCTCACCTAGTGTACTTTGACTAGCCTAGCCTTCCACCTCACCTATTCTAGCCTATCCTAGCCTTCCACCTCACATATTCTAGCCTATCCTAGCCTTACCACCTCTCACCCAGATATTTCTCCACCTCACACTCCCCTAGGTCATAAATGAAAGGTGGAGACTTTTGCACATAAAATGCAATTTTTAATCAAAATATATTTCCAAAAAGGTGTTCATTAATGCCTAATGGATATTTTTAGCAAGTCATAATTATTTGTGGATGGGTGAGGGATTCTCTCACCCAACCTCATTTATGAACCAGGAAACCTCTTAGGTGGACACCTCACCATTGCCACCTTGCAGGGGACACCTCATCCCCTCCCTCTCACCTTCGCCAAGTCTATAAATAGAAGGGCATTTTCACATTTTTTATAAAAATCAACTTTTGCTTATTGAAACTCTGTCGAAATCACTATAGCCATCGCATCCATCATACACCTATCACACAACCATTGTATATCCATCACAATTGATTTATCAATTTCATGATGTTCCCTTGTGATCGAGACATGTCAATATCCTCCAAAAAGAGCACCTTATGAAGGTGACTTGCACAAAAATCAAAGAAGCAGCTACTCCGAGACAACCAAGAAAGTCACCTTGTAGTTTTGGCTCAGAAAGGATAGGTTCGCAAGACCCCATGCGAACCACTTGGTTCACAACAGGTTCACATGACCCTATGCAAACCTCTGCTATAGGTACCAAAATCATCGAATAAGGTAAGTATAGCATAATTGGGGTTTTTATGCTGTTTTTAGTAGTTATTTTCATGTTTTAAGCTTATTTAAGAGTCTTTTGTCTTCATAACTACGGGGTTTGACTGAGGTAGACCCCCCAATGCACTAACAATATTTTGGGGGTATAATAGGTTCAAAAAGGGATAAAGAACACATCTAACTAGTGGTGACACACGATCAAGAAGCTCACCTGCACTGAGGAACATATAGAAGTTGAATCTTGCTGCCTTTGTACACATTCGAAAGGGCTTACTTAGGGAAGGCCCTATTGTAGCCTTCAAGGCAAAACTTGTAAAAGGATATTAAATTTGTAACCCCTTTTATGATTTCAATAACAAATGTAGTAGATTCTATAATATTGAATGAGTGTTATAGCATCATTTTTGTTGGTTTCGTTCTGGCACGCCTGGTGGGACTCCACAAAGCATTAGCTTAATCACCCTCTAACAAAATTATGACATGTTTTTGTGAGCCATCTCAGGCCAAACCACAAAAGGTTCCCTGGTGCACCGGTGAGCCTCCAAAGAGAGTAGAGAGTACACACTTGGATGTGTGAATTCCCCCAATCTACCTCAAACTTGATACTTGATATCTAGGTATTGGTTCCAGACACCCACAACCAACAACAAGGTAAGTCAGGGGAGGTTAAGAGCCTCATGTTCTTGGGGATTGCGTGCCCCCATATCTAGACCACAAATTGTCTCTCATCACGATGTATGCAAGGTTAAAACATCCTTGTATTTTTGTGTGGTAAATTAGTATTTAAATTACTTTCGTGTCATTTACTTTCTTCAAGTATATGCAAAATTATTTTGAGGTTTTTGTTGTCTTGCTAAGCTCAAATTGACTTTTTGGAACTTTCTGTGCAGGTACCTATGCTAGAACACTCCAAAAACTTCAAAATTACCATTAGTACCCCAAAACAAGTCAACCTAGTCCTCAGATCCTGATTCACATGACTCCATGCGAACCACCTGTCAGAAGACAAGTTCGCACCCCAAGGTGCGAACCTTCCAAATTAACATAGTTTCAAAATAAAAGGTGAACCATAAAATTTTACACACACCTGGACGTAGGTATTGTGTGAATTTTTTTTTTCATATATTTTGAGGCTAACATTTCCTATTGGGCTTCTATTCCACGAAATCACATCTGCTTGTTTGCTTTAGTTAGATTTACACCTGCTTCCTCGCTTAGCTTCAATTTCAGTAATTTCCCTTCCTGTCATTTCCATTTAAAAGTACCTAGTTAGCTTCAATTCTAATATTTCCCTTCAAAAGCAACTAGTTAGATTCAATTCCAGTATTTCCTTTTGTGTCATTTCCCTTTAAAAGCATCTAAATAGTTTCCCTTTAAAAAAAATTCAATTAGATTTCCATTCCGCAAACCAATAGATTAAATTTATTTTTGTGAGGAAGTCATTAATTAGATTTGTTTTGAAAAGGCATCCTAGCATAGCTTTGTTTTGAAAAGGCATTTAGAGTAGATTTGCTTCTAAAACAATACCACACAAACAAACACCACACACTCATGTCCTATATTAACGGTGTAAGGAAATAGCTTTCATCTCCAGTTCAAATTGGATTTCATCACCAATTCAACATCAGAGTTCAGTGAGGTCTGTGTTCTACTATCCACTGGCTCACCTCCGGTTTTAGTCACCATAGTATCCCCCCAGGTGGATCATTTTGGTATTAATACCCGATTGGTCCTTCCCACTTCGAGTGTTGGTTATCTAGAATTCATCACTAGAAGGTACCTTAAGAGTGGGTAGTTTTAGAAAGTCCCTTTACCATAGGACTTTTCAAATAATTAGTGGGCGTAGATGATCATTATTGTGCATACCTTAAATGCGAGGGTTAAGCAAAAGCCTTGATTAGGGCCGATAGTAGCACATTGATAACGTGACCTCTCTTCATGAGAGTTTATTGACTCATCAAAGCATTTTGAGTCCCCCATTTTGGTTACCATTTTCTATGCTTGATCCCATCTAGGTAGCCATTCACCTATTGGAAACATAGTTCTATTATGTACACTCTTGGGTGTTGCAGGAGGTCTTGTTAGTCTCACGATAACACTAAGAGGGGGGCAGTGAATTAGTGTAGCTATTTAAAATTTAAATCTTCAACACTCAAAGCCAAAAAAATGAAAACATAAAACCAAATAAAGCAAGTATAACAAGAGAACATCACACAACACAAGATGTACCGAGGTTCATTGATTTGGCTACATCGCAAAAAATGACTGTTTAGACTCCCATACAAATCTAGCCTTTACAAAGCACCACCTTTACAATCAATTTACCAGCACCCACTGGAAGGAGCACCAACCCCTGATTTATCTGCACCAACAAAAAGGAGCACCAACCCCTGATTTATCTGCACCAACAGAAAGGAGCACCAACCCCTCTACCAAGCACCCACTTGATTTTGATATTGATAATAAAATGGCATATATGAATGTATTCACTGAAAACAGAACCCTCTATGGTTTGTAAGCTCAAAATCTAAAACTTTCCATTTCACCCAGTATAACATCCCTCTCTTTGCATTACTTAGAATTTGAATCTTCTCTTCTCACAAAAAAAACTGATTGTTATCTTCGCTCGTTCTGCCAATTTCTAAACGCTTTCTGGGTATTGTGCAAAACTTTGTCTAAGAACTCATCTCAAAATTTTAGCCAAAATGGATTTCATATGATAAATTTATGCCCAAAATACTGAAGTGACATTTTTCACCTCTCTCCAAAAATCATGGATTTTCACTCTTTATTTTTCTCCACACACACTTCTCTCTTCACAAAATAAAGTCCCCAAATTTCAATAAAATCCCTTGTCACTTAAAAAGCACACACTTGCATTCTTTTTCCATTTTCAATTTTAAAAATATTTTCTTTAATGAAGCTTCTTAAAACAATATAACTTTTTTATTTTATTTTGAGAAGGCATTTCGTCAAACACGTCACATGCAAAGAATTGACACCTTACTCGTTCTCTTACTTCGGAGCCATGTGACACCTCAAACCAAAAACAAAAGATACTCTATTTGATGCCTTGAAGGTGTAACAAAACTGAAACTGAAACTCTGGTGACTCTGTAAGGTCGAAATGGCCAACTGAAAGATTTTGCACAAGTGGAACAAATTGACATAAAAGTGACCTGTACCATTTTTACAATAATCATAACTCTCACCTCGTAACTCTGTTTTCTCTAAAATTTTAAACGTAGAATATTTGAAATGCTGAATACATATATTCTAAATCTCACTACATAAATCCTTATGGTTCACCTGTACCACCTCCATGAAAACTACTGCTGACACACTTTTTCCAAAAAAAGCGTTTTTGTGACAGTATTGCAACGCTTGTAACATTCGTCTCGTTTCTCCATTTTCATGGAAAATTGGAAAACATGTTATTAAAGATAATTAACACCTCCAGTTCAAATTTCGCTATCAAATTCTTCTTGGTTTACTCGTAGTGCTTTTGACAAAACTGCCCTTTTTCGGCCTGTACAACCACTTGCCAAATCATCCGCCAAGATACCGAAGACGTCAACGATCAATACAAAAACTGTGCTGAAACATTCAAAATTGTTATGGGCTATATCCTGACATGCTGGAATGTTCCAAACTGATCCATCCTGTCCAACTGCACCTGTGATGACTTTTGCAATTTTTTTGACAACTTCTTGACGATTTTTTCAACTTTTGCAAGTTTGCACGAACAACCTGTAACAACTTCACCCGAACATCAAAAACATCCTCATAAGAATTGAACATCATTGTACATACTCCGAAAAAAATTTGAACAATTGTCCACTACATCAACCTATCTATCGTTGACAACAATGACAATACTGTCGCTGCACCTTGCTCAACAATCTCCCCCTTTGGAATTGTTGGCAACACACGCACAATTTCCTATAAATCTTCTCTCCCTTTGACAACAATACCAAAGGGCTACTGCAAACTCCCCCTAAGTCCATGCACAACATTCTCAGGCAAAAATTATTACACTTAGCAAAAATCACAAACATGAGCAAAAAGATAAACAAATACACAAATGCTCCCCCTAAGAATGTGGCCCCAATAGCTAGTCAATTCTTGGGAAGTGTGACCACTCCTAATTTCTTATGAAGGTACTCAAATAATTCCTTGGGCAATGGTTTTTTGAAGATATCCGCTATTTGCTCTATTTTTGGAACAAAATCCAACTTAACTTCACCTTTCGCAACTTTCTCCTTCAAAAAATGATACCGAATAACAATATATTTTGTGCGAGAATGCATAAGTGTATTCTTTGAGATGTTAATGGCACTAGTGTTATCACACTTAATTGAAATCGGCTCACTAAAATTAATGCCAAGATCATTTAGAGTTTGTTTCATCCATAACACCTACGTACAACACGTTGTCACTACAATGTATTCTGCCTCTGTTGTGGATAAGGAGACTGACTCCTGTTTCTTACTATGCCACGTGACCAACCTGTCTCTAAGATAGAATGCACCTCCACTAGTACTCTTCTTGTCATATACACATCCTTCCCAATCTGCATCTAAATACAAAATAAGGGTGAAGTATTTACCTTTCGGATACCATAACCCATACTCCATTGTACCCTTGAGGTACCGAAGAATCCTCTTCACTGCTGTCACATGAGTCTCCTTGGGACTAGCCTGAAATCGTGCTACCATGCATATTGCCTACAAAATATCTGGTCTAGTATATTTCAAGTACAGTAAGCTCCTAATCATAGATCTATACATAGTTTGATCAACATATGGAGATTTATCATCCTTGCTCAACTTGCAACCTACCGTCATGGGAGTGTTAACTGGCTTATAATCCTCCATTGTGAACTTTTTTAGCATCTCTTTCACATATTTAACTTGAGAAATAAATATGCCCTTCTCCTTTTTATTAACTTGCAATCCGAGGAAATACGAAAGTTCACCAATCATTGACATTTCAAATTCTTTCTACATCTTATTTGCTAAATCTTTACACAACTCATCTTTGATGTTGCCAAATATGATATCATCTACGTATACAACAAGAACAATATGATGACCATTTTTTGTTTTGACATACAAATTACTATCCACCATACCTTTCTTGAACCCTTGCTGAGTAAGATAATTATCTAGCCTTGCATACCATGCTCGGGGTGCCTGTTTTAAGCCATATAATGCTTTCTTCAACTTGCAAACCAAGTTGGGATCATCACCAAGCTGGAAACCATTTGGATGCTCAATATAAACCTCTTCTTCAAGTTTCCCATTCAAAAATGCTGATTTCACATCCATTTGATAAAATTTGAAATTCTTGTAAACTTCTAAAGCCAAAAATATTCTAATTGCCTCTAGTCTGGCCACAGGTGCAAAGGTTTCCTCAAAGTAAATACCTTCAACTTGTGCATAGCCTTTGCATACCAATCTTGATTTGTTCTTGACTACCTGTCAGTCTTCATTCAATTTGTTCCGAAAGACCCATTTAGTACCGATTACATTTTTATTTGTGGGTCTTGGTACTAACTTCCAAGTCTTATTTTTCTCGATCTGATCTAATTCTTCATTTATTACCTTTACCCAACTTTCATCTTTGCTTGCATCATCAATATTTTTAGGCTCAATGTTGGATAATAAAGAGTAGTTACTTACTAATCTTATTCTTGTTTGAACACCAACTATGAGGTATCCAATTATTTTCTCTCTAGGATGATATTTTTGCCAGCTGCCTGTTTTGAATTTCTTGTTTTCTTCCACTTCTGAATCACTGTTTGAATCCTCTAAGTCAATTTTTGGGTTCTTTTCCTTTTTCTTTTCCTCATCTCCTTCAATGAACTCTTCATAAATTAGGTAGTTCTCTTCATAGCTAATTAATCATTCCCTTCCTTCATCAACTTTAACATCGACACTATCCACAATTTTCATTAGCCTCTTGTTGTAACATTTGTAAGCTTTGCTTTTTGATGAATAGCCAAGAAAAATACCTTCATCTGCTCTATCTTCAAAATTACCAAGGTTTTCTTCAGTTATTTTGATGTAACGCTTGCTGCCAAAAACTTTAAAGTATCTTGCTATTGCCTTTTTACCGAACCACAACTTATAAGGAGTTTTGCTTTCATGCATCCTCAACATGCACCTATTTTGGATGTATATCACAGTATGGACTACCTTTTTCCAAAATATGTCTGCTACTTTGTTCTCAGTCAACATAGTCCATGCCATTTCCTGCACTGTCCTGTTATTTCTTTCTACCACACCATTCTGTTGAGGTGTCCTAGTTGCTGAAAACTATCTCCTAATGCCATATTTTTCACAATACTCTGTGAAATTCTCTAAAATGAACTCTCCTCCTCTGTATGACCTTAAAAAATTAATCATTTTCTTGTTTGATTCTCATCTTAGTTTTTGAAAACCTTGAAAATATCAAAAGCTTCTGATTTATGCTTCAAAAATAATACCCATGTCATCCGGGAATAGTCATCTATACACAACATGAAATATTTGTCACCGTTTATGCTTTGCATTCTCATGGGTCCACATAAATCGGTATGTACTAGTTCCAAAGGTTTGCTTGTGTAGTACTCTTTTGTTTTAAATGAGACTCTAGTTTGCTTCCCCTTTTGACATGAAGCACAAATGCTATTTGATGGTTTTCCAATGGTGGGAATATCTCTCACTGCTTTATTTGAGCTAATTTTTACTAGATTGTCAAAACTGATATGATCGAGCCTCTTGTGCCACAACTAATTCTCTTCTTCCTATCCAATCAAGCAATCTCCTCCTAAAGTCTCTGAGAGAGTGTACAGGTTTCCATATGTCCTTGATCTAGTTGCTATCAACTTCCCATTGTTCACCTTTCTGACTTCACAACCTTGCTTCTTAAAGATCACTTCATGACCTCTATCACAAATATGACTTATGGTCAACAAGTTATGCTTCAGACCAACCACAAACAAGACTTCTTTTGAATTGATTTTTCCATCACTAATATTAACTGAACCTCTGCCAACTATCTTAGCTCCATCATTGTTTCCAAAATTTACTGAACCATCTTCATATTGTTGCAACTTCTCAAATTTTTGTTTGTCACATGTCATATGATTGGAGCATCCACTATCAAGTATCCATGGTGTGGATTTATTCTAGGCTTTAAATTATGTCTATACGATCAAGGATTCCTTTTCTTCCTTAGGTCGCTCTTTTTCTTTCCACTTAGGTTTGATTACAATTTTGGGCTCTTGTTTTGGCTTTTCTTTTTCAGTAGCTTGTGCATGTTTTCGAGAATTTTTCTATTTTGTCTTATTCCATTTGGCTGAAATTTTCTTCCCTGAAATTGATTTGATACAAATGTTTGTAATATACCCAAAATTATGACAGTTATAACATTCTACTGCATAATCCATCAAAGGTGAAAAATCATTTCTATTGGTAAAATTCCTTGGTCCTACATTATACTTGCAATTTGAGATCTTATGTCCATAACCATTGTATTTAAAACAATAACCAGAAAATAGATGATTGAACCTAGGTGGTGGTCTTTGCCATATTGTCGTAGGAGCAATAAATCTTCTTCTTCTTTCTGTGACATTGTTGAAGCCGTCATTGTCAATTCTCCTTTCGTGCTTTGCATTATTGCTTTCCTTTGCATGATTCATTTTTGCTTGATCAACCTATTTCTTATCTTCATTCTTTATGGATTATTCATTTATGGCCTTTGATCCATTTGACGATTCTCCTTCATCAAAATCCAAACCAAATTTGATGCCTGTAGTATATTGGTTATTTATGATCTTATCCAGCTTCATAGAACTTTCTTTTTGTTTGTGATAACAAATAATTTTCTGATTCATCTCTTCTAGCTGCATTCTTAAACCAACAATCTCTTACTCTAGCTTGCTGCAATAATCTATTTTTATGGTTATTTGCACTTCAAGATCTTTAGAGATTTTCTTGGATTATTCTATCTACACTTTCAAATTTGTTATGATTTCATTTGCATCCTCAAGCTTTCTTGAAATTTTCTTATTCTTTTTTCTTTCTATCTTCAATTCATCTAGAGCTGTAATTAGTTCCTCTTCCAAATTTACTTCTGTGTCAATTTCTTCTTCATCACATTTCTGTTCTTTTTCTGGTTTCTCTTCTTTGAGTGCCATGAAAAGAGCTTCACCTGTTTCCTTTTCAAAATCCTCATTGGAGCTATCTTCTGATGAATTGACATTCTTGGAGATGAAACTTTTCTTCTTGAAGTTGCCTTTTCTAAAATTTGTTTTTTTCTTCTAGTCACTTCTTTCTTCGTGCGATCCTTCATCACTTTTGTTCTTCTCATTAAGTATACATTTAGCTGCAAAATGCCCAATGCATCCATAGTTGAAACATTTAAATGGTAACTTTCATCTGTATTTTCATTTTCCCCTTTTTAGTTTTCGAATAAAGTTTGCTTCCATTTCATCTGATGTTTCTTCTTCCTCGGATTATTGTTTTACTTTCATTTTTTTATGGGCTTTAAAAGCAGCTTCTCTGTATGTG
Organism: Wollemia nobilis; assembly: GCA_028583015.1. NCBI lineage: Eukaryota > Viridiplantae > Streptophyta > Pinopsida > Araucariales > Araucariaceae > Wollemia > Wollemia nobilis. The sequence continues at coordinate 5,347,186 of JAQPPZ010016895.1, forward strand.
GGTTTAAATTTTCCTATTCTCATCTCATATGCAGTCAAATAACCATGCATCTCATCCATACTAAAAGAATTTAGATATTTAGCTTCTTCTATAGTTGAAACTTTAGAATCAAATATTTGGAGAAGGGATCTTAATACCTTTTTTACGATGACAGAATCTTTGATTTCCTTGCCGAGTCCTCTAACCGCATTAATGACTTCATTAACTCTCAGTATATATGCCTCTATATTCTCATCGTCATTCATCTTTAATACTTCTTAACTAAGCTCTATGTGTTTGTAACTTGGCCTCCTTGATCTTAACGTCTCCTTCATGAATGCCATTTTACAACCCATAATATTTACTAGTTCGTTGTCCACTAATCCACACATGATAGCATTCTTTGCTTTCGAGTCATTCTCAAATAGTTTCTTACCGATGGCGTCGGTTGGAGAAGTGGTGGGTATTGTGTATCCATTATCTACTAAATCCTAAATGTTGTATCCCAAAGCACAAAGATATGTTTGCATCCTGAGTCTCCAAAATGCGTAATTAGTTCCGTCAAACAATGGTGCTTTGTTTGATGAGAAGCCTTCACTACCTTCCATTGTGTCACTTCTAAGATCACCCTAGCCGGTTAAGCCTCTTCAAGAACCTCACTCTGATACCAATTATTAATCTCACAATGAAACTGAGAGGGGGTGAATCAATGTAGCTCTTTAAAACTTAAATCTTCAACACTCAAAGCCAAAAAAATGAAAAAATAAAACCAAATAAAGCAAGTATAACAAGAGAACATCACACAACACAATATATACTGAGGTTCACCGATTTGGATACATCCCTGAAAATGACTGTTTGGACTCCCATCCAAATCTAGCCTTTGTAAAGCAGCAACTTTACAATCAATTTACCAGCACCCACTGGAAGGAGCACCAACCACTAACTTATCTACACCAATAGAAAGGAGCACCAACCCTTGATTTATCTACACCAAAAAAAACGAGCACCAACCCCTTTACCAATCACCCACTTGATTTTGATATTAATAATAAAATGACATATATGAATGTCTTCACTGAAACTATAACCCTCTATGGTCTGTAAGCTGAAAATCTAAAAATTTCTATTTCACCCAGTATAACATCCCTCTCTCTGCATTACTCAGAATTTGAATCTTGTCTTCTCACAATTTTTTTTTTCTCTTAGGATTTTTTGCCAATTACTAAACGCTTTCTGGGTATTGTGCAAAAATTTGTCTGCAAACTCCTCTCAAAATTTTAGCCAAAATGGATATCATATGAGAAAGTTATGCCCAAAATACTGAAGTGACATTTTTCACCTCTCTCCAAAAATCACGGATTTTCACTCTTTATTTTTCTCCACACACACTTCTCTCTTCACAAAATAAAGTCCCCACATTTCAATAAAATCCCTTGTCACTTAAAAAGCACACACTTGCATTATTTTTCCCTTTTCAATTTTAAAAATATTTTTTTTAATGAAGCTTCTTAAAACAATATAACTTTTTATTTTTATTTTGAGAAGGCATTTCGTCAAACACGTCACATGCAAAGAATTGACACCTTAATCGTTATCTTACTTTGGAGCCACGTGACACATCAAACCAAAAATGAAAGATGCTCTATTTGATGCCTTGAAGGTGTAACAACACTAAAACCAAAACTCTGGCGACTATGCAAGGTCCAAACGGCCAACTGAAGGATTTTGCACAAGTGGAACAAATTGACATAAAAGTGACCTGTACCGTTTTTGCAATAATCATAACTCTCACCTCGTAACTCTATTTTCTCTAAAATTTAAAATGTAGAATCTCTACAATGCTGAATACATCCAGTACAAATATCACTACATAAATCCTTACGGTTCACCTGTACCACCTCCATGAAAACTGCTATTGACACACTTTTTCTAAAAAGAGCTTTTTTGTGACAGTCTTGCAATGCTTGTAACATTGCCTCGTTTCTCAATTTTTTTGAGAATTAGGAAAACATGTTCTTGAAGATAACGACCACCTCCAGTTCAGATTTCACTATTAAATTCTTCTCAGTTTGCTCACAGTGCTTTTGACAAAACTACCCTTTTTCGGCCTGTACAACCACTTGCCAAATCATTCGCCAAGATACCAAAAACATCAATGATCAATCCAAACATTATGATGACACCTCCAATGCTATTATGGAACATTTCCTGACATGTTGGCATGTTCTAAAATGATCCATCCTATCCAACTGTGCTCGTGATGACTTGCAATTTTTTTGACAAATTCCTGATGATTTTTTCGACTGTTGCAAATTTGCACGAACAACCTGTAACAACTTCACCCGAACATCAAAAACATCCTCATAAGCATTTAAAATAACTGTACATACTCTGAACAACTTTCCACTGCATAAACCCGTCCATCTGAGTGTGTTGACAACAATGACAATACTGTCGCAACACCTTGCTCAACAGGTCTATGCTACAACATACCCGTTTCAAGTAGCATTCACCCACTTCCCATAGTTTTTTCTTAGGGTGGATACATACTTTCATCAAAACACATAAAAACAAAAAAGAAAGAACATTTGCTTATTGTTAAGTCTCATGAAAGTGGTTACAATAGTATATCAAAATTGCTATAACTCACTCAGTTGTTCCACAGTTTCACTTCCATGCTATACACAACACAATATGTTTTTAGGTGATTTACACCTCCCAGTATGAATTTCCTACACTCATATATATTCGTATGATTATGTGCGAAACTTAGCTTCTAGGCTACAAAACAACACTAAACAGGTCTACATAGCACACATAGGATCTCCATATTAGAAAATCCATTCTCTATCACTATTTTTGGAGGTTCGCACAGGATATGGTTGCAAAGGTGGTTCACACGACCCCGTGCGAACCTATTTTTTAGGTTCCAATTTTTTTAGAAAGCACATAGACATCTTCCACAGTACATATATATCATCTGTTTATACTTTTGAGTGGTTCACACGACCCCATGTGAACCTTTGGTCTTAGAAGTAGTTCGTACAACCTCATGCAAACCTATGTTTTTGAGAACAAAGCATCACATTCATCCATAAACATTCCTAGAGTCCATATTTCACATATTTTGGCTATCACCACACTTTTTGTACACATCACCATACTAGTTACGCGTACTCAGACGTAGGAAGTCCTCCATCATGCCACTGAGGCTACTCAGTAGACTGTCATGACCGCAGGTGCTTCTACTTCTCAGACCACTAATCCACCTTTCGAGTCTAAGTAGGTTACACCAGTTGTTCCACTAGACCTATTGACTAGGCCTTCTACCCCTAGCTTTAGTCCTATGTCCCATGTGACATCTTTCACCCCATCCCATCACCTGGACAAGACCTTCGAGGAGACCCCTCCTTTGGAAAATCTCTCCTCTCCTAATTCCCCATCCACCTATTGCCAACATGTCATATATACCCCTCCTGGTTGCCCCATACCTATTATGGTTGTGAACGAGTCCACTCCACCTCCTTCACCATATGCCACCCATCCCTTCCTAGAGCATTCCTCTCATCCATTTTTGGGAGATGACTCAGATGTCGTTGTTTCCCAAATCATGCCTGATGTTATTACTACTATCTAGATGGTCGGTATGATATCTACACCCCCCTCTTCCATGCTACCTCCTACCACACCTTCATCCCAAATCTCATCATCTCAGTAGGCTTTCTCGAGTTACTAGCCCTCATCCTAGCCACCCTCATCACTCCTACTGTAGTACTTTTCACATCCATATTAGTACTATCATCTTTCATCACCCAATATATCCCATCCATCATTGAAGGTTCGTTTGCAATAGACATCCTTATCCCTATAGCCACCTCATTTTACACCATAGTTTTCCTCCCATACAACCACCAGTTATCCACCATTTTCATCATATGGACCTCCATAGACCCCTTCATCATCATTTCGATTACCACCTCCACCTCCATTTTGACCTCCACCACTGAACCCCACTTATCAAGGTCATTCACCTTGATATTGGGTTCAGCATGAGTTCCTACTCACCATCCCCTCTGTACCACCTCCATCCTCATCAGTTCCATCCCCATCTTCAAACTAGTCCTCTTTTACCACACTTGCATATGTTCCACCCCCATATTTTACATCACTTGCTTTCTTCACCTTGCCACCCACATGGTCCTCTACCACTACTGCTCAGGTGCAACCAACTTTTCAATATGCACAATAGCAGTAAGTGCCCATACCTACCCAATAGATTCTAGGATATCATGATCAACAACAAAAACCACCTGCCTTCCAATCTTCCTACATCTCACCTCATCCATCTCAGGTTCCTGTCCCACAATACCAAACCATGTCAGTGCCTGATCCACAATAGGCTGCTTACTATCAGCAGTGGGAAGAACAACAGTTGTAATATCCACCACATTTAAATTATTCACAAACCTCATCATAGCCATTCCCTACATCCACAACATCACCCCCACCAAACACCACCATGGTGCTCTCTAGTGAATTTCAAGCCATGCAAGAGTAGATTCATGCATTGGATTATCCATCGATGACCTCCTACAACAGTCCCAACCTCACTACGAAGCCCTTGATTCTATCCTTTGCTCTCTTGATCTTGAGACTCATGATACAAATGTGTTTGCAAATTTTTTTGGCAATGTTCATAGATGCCTACAACCTTCTATCACGTTCCACGACCATGAAATCATAAAAGTTGTAGGCGAGGGAGAAAATCCCTTATTACATATTCAAGCCTCCATCAACATCGTCACCTATAAGCATGTTCTCATCGACATTGGCTCATCCATCAACATCATTTCTACTTTTTCCCTTGGCCATATTTGCCTTCCTCCTTCCCATATAGCCACTCCATCCATGGATATTTGAGCTTTTGATGGCTCCATGCATCCTACCGTTGGTACCATTGTCCTTCCCATCAATGTTGGTACCAAAACCATTTCCACTCTCTTCCATGTTATTGAAGGCGAGATGTAGTACATCATTTTGGGATGACCTTGGATTCAAGATATGCAATGTATCCCTTCCATGCTCCATCATTGTATCAAATATATCCATAATGGCTTGGTCCACTACATCCCCGTTGGCGGTGATCCATTCGAATTCTGTAACATTATCACCCTTCCACCAGGTCCACCCTTATCATCCACACAATTCACCCCTATGCTACGTCATTCTATAGAAAACACCTATCCATCATCTTCAAAACCACATACTACACCTGATTTGAGCAACATCACATCAACCTATTCAAATCCACCACAACCACTGAAGGCCCCATCTATTCGCATATTTTCATATTTCCCTTATTCACCTTTCAAACCACTTTCCCCATTTATCTTTTCCTCTATTACCTCTATACCATCTTCATCCAATAACCTACCTATTCATCCCACACCTCCTCCATCTTCCCATCACTTTGTGCCTTGATCCACGTGGATACGGGTAATCTCCAGTTCACTCACCATAGCTTCTATCTCCACTTCTCAATTTATCCATGCCAATCATCCCATCACTAGAACACCTGCTGAGTGCTATGAGTTGACACAACATTATGCTCAACTTGATGACCAGTTAGCTCAATCAAATCCTTCCACTTCATCCCCTTCACCCACCACTCCACCTCCATCCATTCCACTATCCTCTCCGCCATCCAGGGGGCCCTCACCTCAACCTGAGCATACAATCCCTCCTCATGTTTCTATACTCATGAATACATCAAGTCCTAGTGAGTATAACATTATGCTATGATATCCTAACTATCCTAATTACATTTTGCCTCCTATCACCGATTTTGTTGATTTCGACAAAATCTCCTCCACCTCCACAACCGTCGAATTCCTTCCAACATCACAAATGTTGCAATATATAAATGCACCATTGCATTCCATTCCACCTCATATCCCATGGATTCATCGCATAGATCTTTATCTAGATTATGAATTCCATCTCCTTGAGTCCATCGATGACCTTCACCTCATCCCCACACTTGCCCAACTCCATGAAGGTTCTCATATACTTGTCGAGGATACCATTAACGTTGACATTGGCAATGATCTAGATCACCCCATATCATCTACCTCACCACTAGCATATATAAAGAATAACGTGTCCTTTTTGCTAATTTCCTTAGGTACTACATTAAGCTGTTTGCATGGTCCTACATGGATATGCCTGTCCTTGACCCATCGTTAGTTGTGCACAACCTTGTCCTGGATGACACTGCCAAACCCGTCAGACAAAAGTTGCACCACATGCACCCCACCGCCACTCTTATGGTCAAATAGGAGTTACAAAAATCCTTGATTTGGATTTCATACAGCCTATCGATTACCCTAAGTGGGTTTCAAACATGGTTTCCATCAGAAAACCCAAGGGGGGTATCCACATTTGCAATGATTTTAGAGATATTAACAAAGCTTGTCCTAAGGATAATTTTCCACTCCCTAATATTGACACATTAGTCGATGCTACAACTGGACACAAAATACTATCACTCATGGATGATTTTTTAGGTTATAATCAAATTCGTGTCAATCCATACGATCAGCATAAGACATTTTTCATGACCCCCTGGGGGAATTTTTGTTATAAGGTCATGCCTTTTGGCCTCAAGAACACTAGGGAAACTTCCCAACAAGCCATGAACTACATTTTCCATGACATGATGCATAAAACTATCAAAGACTACGTTGATGACCTTATCGCCAAATCCAAAACCCATGGTCAACATATTGAAGACCTGTGCCAAATATTTGATCGCCTCTTGGAGCATAATGCCCGATTAAATCTGAAGAAATGTGTCTTTGGTGTCACCACTAGAAAAATATTAGGTTTTATCATTTTCTAGAGAGGCATCGAAGTAGATCCTGCTAAATTCCAAGCTATCATTGACATGCCTCCCCCTATGAATCTCAAATAGTTACGTAGCTTGCAAGGAAGAATTCAATCCATACAACAATTCATTGCCCAACTTTTAGATAAGTTTCAGTCGTTCAATCATCTTCTCCAAAAAGGGGTCCCATTCAAATGAGACAATAAATGTCAAACTACCTTTGGTGCCATCAAATCATACCTCACATATCCACCCGTCCTCATCCCACCTCATCCTGATCACCCTTTCCACTTAGACATTTCTACTACTGATGTTGCATTAGGCACGCTCCTCGCCCAAAAGAATTAAATGGACCAAGAACAAATCATATACTATATTAGTCATACATTGATTGATTACGAGACACGTATGCTTATATGGAAAAACTTTACCTTGTTGTCTTTGCCACCCAGAAGTTGCAACATTATATGATTAACCATACTACCTATGTAGTTGCCCATGATAATCCACTTCGCTACATGATGGGTAAGAGCTACCACAATAGTCGAACGACCAAATGGATCATGCTCCTTATGGAATTTGATCTCAAATTTATTAGTAAAAAATCCATTAAAGCCCAAGTCATTTCTGATCAATTGGCTGAGGCCCCTTTACCAAGCGATGCTCCATTGCTTATCTAGCTTCCAGATGAATTTGTCTTTCACACAAGTGAAATGAAAGAACCAGTGGAACCTAAATCAACCATTGATTTAACGCTCTTTTTTGATGGCTCCCATTGCACCCATGCTAGGGGTGCAGGAATAGTCTTTTTCACACCACAAGGGGAGCCACTCCCCTTTTCCTTCAAATTAGGCTTTCCTTGTACCAATAAAAATTTCGAGTATGAAGCTCTTATACTAGGCCTAAAGCAAGCAATTTCAATGCACATCTGACTCTTGGATATATACGATGACTCCCTCCTCATTGTAAATTAAATCAAGGGAGAATGGTAATGTCGTTTCCCCGTATTACAACAATACAAACAAGTAGCTAAATTTTTTTTGGCCCAATTCGAGTGGTATAATATCACTGCTACTTATCGATCTACAAACTATTTTGTCGATACAATGGCTTCTCTAAGTTCACTCGTTCTACAAAACCCACTTTCCTACATAACTCACATGTCCATTCACACCCTTTTCCATTCTACCATTTCCAGTAATCCATTTTCTCATGACGATGGCATCAATATCATCGAAGCTGAATCGCATGACCCATGGTTCTCTCGAGTCAAGGATTATATTAAGCTCGACATTCTACCACTTGATCTAAATCATAATTACAAATTATCTTTCAAATTGTGTGCCATCCACTATACATTGCTAGGTGATATACTTTATAAATGAAGTTATGATGGCATTTTATTGCACTGTCTGGAGGCCTTCAAATCCCAACACTTCATCCAAGAAACCCATGATGGTACTTGTGGTAGCCACTTTAGTAGTATGGCCATTACCAAATGCATTCTATGAATGGGCTATTACTAGTTCACAATGGAGCATGACTATTGTGATTATGTCAAAAAGTGTGTTAAATGCCAATATCAAGCCAATCTTACACATTTTCCCTCTCATGCTTTGCAACCTATCCAATCAATATGGCCCTTTTCATAATGGGGTCTGGATCTCATCAGCAAAATCACACACACCTCATCTGCCAATCATAATTTCATCATCACCGCAATCAAATACTTTACAAAATGGGTTGAAGCCATCCCATTAGTACAAATAACCGATCCCAAAATTGTTGATTTCATCACTCAACACATCATTTGTCATTTTGGCATCCCATACAAGATCATATATGACAACAACACACCATTCAAAAATAATAATGTTCGCACATTATGTGAGAAACTCAACATTCAACACAACTTTTCTACTCCATACTACCCATAGGGTAATGGCCAAGCAGAAGCTACAAACAAAACCATTTGCACCATTATTCGCAAAACCATTGTAGAATCACACCGTGATTGGCATAATAAAATACCATTAGCATTATAGGCATATCGCACAAGTATCCACACTCCAATCGGGGTAATCTCATTTTAGCTTGAATATGGCACTGAAGCTGTCATGTCCTTGGAGCTTGAAATACCATCCTTGTGGATTTCCATGCAAGAATTCATTGATGACGATACGAATCGTCAAGCCCTGCTAAATCAATTAACCCTCTTGGATGAACATCGCATTCAGGCCATTGAACATACTCATGTCTACCAAGACCATATTTGATGTGCCTAAAATTCTAAGGTACACCAACATGAATTCCAAGTTGGAGATTTAGTCCTCAAAGAAAATCAGCAAATTACTAACCAACCATGCCATCTCCGCAATAAATTTACACCCAATTAGCTAGGCCCTTACATGGTTACTCAAAAGTTTGGATCTAGGGCATATCACCTTTCTACATTGGAAGGTATTGCTGAACTTGAGCCCATCAACATTATTCATTTACGAGTATTTTACGCCTAAGTGTAGGTATTTTAGCTCACCACTACTTGTATATATGTTTATAATCCAAAGCAAAAATCAAATAAAAACAACAAAAACAAAAATAAAAACAAAAACAAAAACAAAAACAAAAACAAAAACAAAAACAAAAACAAAAACAAAAACAAAAACATTTTTGATATTCTGCGGTATTAACTCCAACTGCATTTACAAACAAATCTGCTTCATCTACTTCACTCTTTTCTTCCTTCTTCTTCTTCTACCCCTCTTCTATAATGAATGTTGTATGGTCATGCTTCAAGCGACTACATACCTTTCATTCTTCTTCTTCTTTTATCTCTTCTTCTTTTTATCTTCTTTTCTCTTAGTTGCCTATCAATGTTGTATGGTCACGCTTCGAGCGGCTACATACCTCTGATAGGTTTCTCTTCTTCTCTTCTCCTTCTTCTTTCCTTCCTTTCTCCTTCTTTCTTCATTCTTTTCTCCATTTATCATCCATCATTTTTTGCCCATGCCATCACCCCATTCCATTGTCTATAATATTGGGGCAACCTTGCACATAAAAATCTCATTTTTTGCATTCATATATACATTTGTACATAATTATTGTAAATACCGTGCTTGGGGAATTAAACATGCACATGCTAGCATACCAGTATGATACCAAACCCATTTTTAGGAGATAGGATTATTGAAATGTTTTGATTCCTTCGTCCATAAACAGTTATATAATCAACCACTATCCAAATTTGGCACATTTCAACAACATTTCCAGACCTCCCTTGGTTACCTTGCTCTCATTCCTAGATTTAATATCATGTTATACACACTAATTATATTTTGTAAATAGGACTAGCTACACTGTATGCATTTTGATGCTTAGCAAAAATCACCATGCTCATCACATCATTCACATGATTTATCTCAAACCCGGGGATTGACAAAAGGAAAAGTTACAAAAAGAGATAAAAAGGGCAAAAAACAAAATCCAACACCCACAAAAAAAAAGAAAAAGAAAATAAAAGAGAGAAAAACACAAGAGAATCCTACTATAGAGGAAGAAAACAAAAGCCAATGCCTTGAGAGTACTATAAAAAGCTTGAATCCCTACATTCCTTAGGTATTTACTGATGAGCTCGCTTATAGGGTAAGTTACCATGCAGTTACACATTGTTCTTTTTCGAAATGGTAAAATGAACATCACCTTCCACACACAAACCCAAGATTGAGGTCTTGTTTACCAAGATAGTCTAGAACCTGTTCAAGAAGTTTGCTCAATTAGTCAATGGGTTTGATTACTTACAAAATGTAGTGTTCAAATCTCCTCACTACAACCTTCATATCCAACTTGTAAAAATGGAATGTATCACATTATCTGATTACTGCAACGATGCACATGTTGTCCCCAAGCAATCCATTTATATATTTTGCATTATCATCATATGCATACTTATTTTATGTCATTTTATAATGTCACCTCATATTTATGTCAACATTTAATCATTCCATTCACATGTAATTATTTACCATCGCCTCTACGTTAGTCATGCATTACCATAAGCAGAAAAAACACAAACACATAAATACAATTAGACAAAAATATCGTAGAAGATCATGTATATATTTGTATATATATATCAAAAGAATACCAACAGGCTACAATAAACTATGTGGGTTCCCTTGCGGGCACAACGTCATACAACTGTATCATATATGTACACCTAGCTATCAAAAATGCCTTACAACTACAATGAGTTGTGCATCCATGCCAATACATGAACTCCCAAAATACAACTCAACATATACACCTGCCAGACTACAAAATCATGGGTCGCTCCTCCATTGTCGACCTCATTGCTCTTGCCTCGTAAGAGTCTCCCCACTCCCCTCATCTGCCAGAACCTGCTTTGCTCCTGCCATTGGTGCTTACTACACACCCTTCATCTCTACCACTGCTGATGCCTCCACTCATGTTGTGATGCCATCCCTACAAACTGTGATCCTATAGGCACCGCCATCTACTGCACCTACCCACCCATCGATGGTGAACTCCACTGCGACTGCTTGTGTGATAGAGACACTAAAGTAGAGTAGGAAGGAATAGCTATCCCTCATATCATCAACTCCCCCTCACACTTCATACTCTTTGAGCCTCCATGTTGGAGCCTATCAATATCCTATTTACCTAATGAAAATACCCCACCTTGTCCCATGTCACCTCTAGTTGTGGTACTATCACCACCAACCCTACAATATCCTTCTCCACCTGCGCCTTAACAACCAGTACCTCATTCACATTCTACTCTAGCTCAGCAACCTACGCTTGGTGACTGGCCTTAACGACCTCTATCTCTACTCGAGTCTCATACAACAACATCTAGAGTTGCTCAACAGCCTCGATCATCTCATCCCACCCCCATCGAACAGTATCACGCTAGCACTTAAACATATACCACTCAATCTAGAGTACCTCCATCACCTTTGTCACATGATGCAGATGCACCCTGGCCTCATCCCACTCCTCTAATGTGGCCCTCAGGTCTGCATCTTCCCCCTTCTTATCCTTGTCCAATATTGATCAATCGGTCGCCCAATCTATCTTAGCATCAAGAAGATTATCTCTAAGCCTCTTCACCTCCCATATCAGTGCCACCACCTACCCCTCAATGACAATAGCCTCCTCCAAATCTCCTCCAAAGTTAAAATGTTCTACCTCTCCCTTCATATCCTTGCCAATCATTGGTGACTCATTAGGTGCATCATCATAAATGTCCATCGCAATGACATCCTCTATCACAACTACAACCTCACGTCCCTATGATGATGGCCCTGCAGCACTATCACTCACCAGCCTATCTTGATCATTATGATGTGGCCTCACCTGCCTGACTAAATAGTATAGCTCCACCTCCTCCTCTTCACCTGGCTCAGGTGATCCCACATCCTACTACTCCTCCATATGCCCGAGCGATGCTACCCTTGTCTCACCCAACAATTCCTTATCTAACAACACCTCCACTACCTCTACCCATCCATCCACCATGCCAAGTACTGGCTCCCACTACTATCTTGACCACCACACATCATACTTCAGCATCATCCCCATGTTGTTCACATCAGGGATAACCAAAGGCTCATCCGATGTCAAATATAGTGGTGGTACCATAGGTTGTTGTCCTATGTCACCCTCCACTCTGTAAATCACTATAGGTGGCTCTGGTCACCCATGTCGTAACCCAAATTGCTGCTACACTCTAGAAAATGATAAGTACTCCATCTACCATAAATACTTCCCCACCACCCATCATCCTCACCGCATGTGTACCAATTGCTCTGTATCCTCCATCCAATTTGGCGCTCCTCGCTAGGACCTCCACCTCACATGCTCCATGGTCAACCTCCCCAAATCCTCATAGTGATACATCAGATCACCTTTGGTACATCCTCCCCATCTATCTCATACGCCTTATGTGGCAAATATGTGGGTCTCAAAATCATAATGTTCTCCCAAGCCCATATCTACAATAATAGGCTCACACTGATACATATCCTCAATATCCTCACCACCGCATGCAACTCTTGGTACACCTGTGCTAGCAACGCAGGTGCCCTATACTACATTCCTCTCCACCATATCACACACAATGCCCATCATGTTCTAGGGGAATCTCACCCCCAAAGTGTCTGGTAGTGCATGACTGGCTATCAATAACATCACCATCACATGGTGATTTGATAGAAGCTCCTTATACCAACACCTCATGTAATCCACTCCCTTATTTGCCTCCACCTGCTGCCATCAACATCCAAACACTCTCTCCAAAATACCATCCCATAAATCCTTGTCCATCGTCATCACTATAATACCCTCTATCAGCAACCGATAGATGCGGTAAATATCATCCAGGGTCACAAATACCACCTCACATAAAGTAAAAATGTATGCATGATTCACATGGACCTCACGTATCTCCCATATGCCATACAACCCCACTGTCCACAACCACTACCCATCCTCCACACTCCAAACATCCTGCAATACCTTTCGATATTTTTGCAACCGATGTGTCACGAATATATTCTTCACCTACCATAAAAACACATGTCCCAAATCAGAAACCATGTATATAAAATCAATCCCCTTTTCATTTTTCACATGTACATATGCATGTAAAAAAAACCAAAAACAAGTGGTTTGCACAATCCCGTGTGAACATCTAGAAAATGATGATTTTTGCACATGCAGGTTTGCAATCCAATGCCTGTCCCATCCATACCATGCACAAATCCTAAAAATGATAAAAATATGCCGAAAAAAATGATAAACAATGCAAACCCTCCCATATGCATGCAAAATGAGGTAGTCAAAACAATCAAACAAAGACAGATCTGGGCACGCATTTGGCTTATTAGATGCTCCCACTTGTCAAATTTCACATGCATTTAACATTCACACCCCATTTCACACATCACATCATACATGCTTTTCCATAAGCACAATCATCACATGCAAAAATAAAAAACACATTGGGATACCCATTTGCCTATTTTTTCACATAGTGCACACATTTCACCCATCTCATGCATACACGTCATAATTATGATATTTAAAGCAAAACTACATATTTTCCAAACCCTAGGCAAGCACACGATAATCGAGAGAGAATAACGTGCTTACCTCTAGTGTTCTCACCCCCATGATCGTACTCGTCAACACGTTGGCCATCCCGTTTCACCCGATCCATAATCTGATAAACACTCCATTCTGTTTTCTCCTCTCCAACCACTCCATATTTTTCATAAAAATGATGTTAAAACATCATTTTCCACCTTAAAAACCCTCATTCGTACAGAATTGCGCCCCACATGTATGAACTGATAGGTTCGCACGACCCCATGCGAACCACCCTGGTTTGCACGACCCCATGTGAACCTATCCTTCCTGCTCCAAATTGTGTCCCTTGCATCCCATTTCCTCAAAATTTCTCCCAATTCATCAGTTTTGCTGATTTTCATGTAAAAATTTTCCATTTCTTTACTTAATCATCATCAACCGTTTCATCCCCGATTCTCGTCTCCTCCATCACTAATTCATCGCTTGACGGGGTAGTCATCCAAAAATATCAAAAATCTACTTTGCACATGATCAAACAACCAAAAATCCAATCACGGATTCAACATCTGCCTAAGAAATGTTTTGCTAATGATTATCTCAAGACCAAAATCCTAATCCAAAAATAAAATAATATTTGATAAATATCAAAATGCCTCTACCTGTAGACACCTCATGGATTCCAATATTCATAGTGATAGTCATAAGACCACTTGTGAATGAAGCTCCTAAAATTTCTACCTTATGGCTCCAATGATTTGTCAATTATTGTCAAACGAGCTCATAAATCAATCAAAACCAAAAATGGACAAAGGTATTTGTTTCGTCCTCAATTGGAACATCTCATATTGATCACAAAACAAGGCAATCTTACGCCTTCCACCAAAAGCAATCATTACAATGTTGTAAAGTATTGTACTCAATCACACATCATATTTTTATCAATGCGTCTCTCTCTCAATCATCCACGATCGTCAATCACAAATTCTTTGCCTTCCAAATCATTCCATAAATTCACATCATTAGTTTTTGTACTAAACCATGTTTCACACAATCTAGTATAAAAGGGTCAAAATGTAGACACCCAAAAGTTGCACATTGTCCCTTTCCCCATTTTTACGATCAATCAATTTTTAAAACCCTTGAAAATTGCATAAATTGACTAAAAATATTCATTCATCAAAATCACTATTCATCATCCTTAGCCCCTTTAGGCTAGCTAAGCCCCCTTCTACACCTAATACTGGGTCCTCATGTGACCTCATCCTCAACTCAACCAAGGTTGAATTCCTTACCATGGTCAAAAAGCACTTTATGCTCAAAAGTCAATAATTTTGGTCAAAGTATGCTTTATGACTAATCACATGCTTAATTAGATCTAATATTTATTTAAGCTAAGCCTTCCACCTCACCTAGTGTACTTTGACTAGCCTAGCCTTCCACCTCACATATTATAGCCTATCCTAGCCTTCCATCTCACCTATTCTAGCCTATCCTAGCCTTGCCACCTCTCACCCAGATATTTCTCCACCTCACACTCCCTTGGGTCATAAATGAAAGATGGAGACTTTTGCACATAAAAGGCAATTTTTAATCAAAATATATTTCCAAAAAGGTGTTCATTAATGCCTAATGTATATTTTTATCAGATCATCATTATTTGCGGATGAGTGAGAGCTTCTCTCACCCAACCTCATTTATGAACCAAGACACCTTAGGGGACACCTCTTAGGTGGACACCTCACCATTGCCACCTCGCAGGGGACACCTCATCCCCTCCCTCTCACCTTCGCCAAGTCTATAAATAGAAGGTCATTTTTACCTTTTTTATAACAATAAACTTTTGCTTAGCAAACTTTTGCCAAAATCACTACAACCATCACATCCATCATACACCTATCACATAGCCATTATATATCCATCGCAATTGATTTGTCAATTTTATGATGTTCCCTTGTGATTGAGACATGTCAATATCCTCCAAAAAGAGCACCTTATGAAGGTGACCCACACAAAAATCAAAGAAGCAGCTACTCCAGGACAATCAAAAAATTCATCTTGCAGTTTTAGCTCCAAAAGAATAGGTTCGCACAACCCCGTGCAAACCACCTGATTCACAAAAGGTTCACACGATCCCGTGCGAACTTTTGCTACAGGCACTAGAGTCATCATATAAGGTAAGTATAGCTTAATTTAGGGTTTTTATTCTAATTTTAGTAGTTATTTTTATGTTTTAAGCTTATTTAAGAGTCTTTTGTCTTCATAACTACGGGGTTTGATTGAGGTAGACCCCCCTATACACTAACAATATTTTGTAGGTTTAACAAGTTCAAAAAGGGATAAATAACACATCCAACCAATGGTGGCATACAATCAAGAATCCCACCTGCACTAAGAAACACAAAGAAGATGAAGATTGCTACCTTTGTACACATCTGAAAGGGATTCCTTAGGGAAGACCCTATTGTATCCTTCAGGGAAAAACTTGTAAAAGTATATCGAATTTGTAACACCTTTTATGATTTTCAATAACAAATGCAGTAGATTCTATAATATTGAATGATTGTTATAGCTTCATTTTTGTTGGTTTTAGATAGGTGGCGATTTCAACTCACCGCTATATCCTACTGACAAAAAAGAGGCACTCCTATCTCACATTAGAGTTTTGAAGATTTTGTTGAATTTGTTGATGATTGTGGTGTTATGGATATCCACCTTCAAGGGAGAAAATTTACTTGGACCAATAGGAGAGTTAGAGCATGACATATTTTAATGTAATTAGATAGATTTCTCATTTCCTACGAAGCTCTTCAATCCTTTAGAGATGCAACTCTCCATTCTCTTCCTCGTATTGGGTCTGACCACAACCCTCTGGTTTTAGAGGGGCTGAACACTGCCTCTTTCAAGTCTCCTTTTTGGTTCGAAACTATGTGGATTCAACACCTAAATTTCATAAGCAAAGTACTTGAATGGTGGAGCAGAGATTTTCCTAGTAACCCAATTTTAAGATTAACTCAAAAACTTTGGTATACCAAGAACAACATAAAAATATAGAACAGAAAACCTTCAAGAATTTATTTGAGGCAAAAATAATCATTGGTGATAAGATCCGGGCCATTGAAAATCGTATCCAATATGAGGAACATGATGTGCAGCTTAGGGAACAAGAAAGAGAGCTACTAGTTGAATATCACAATATTTTGTCCATGGAGGTAACCTTTTGGCGGTAAAAGTCGAGAGCTCTCTGGATGAAACAAGGTGATTCTAATACGAAGTATTTTAATGCTCTCACCCTCCAATACAAAAGCATCAAAAAAATAAAAAATTTGATCAGGTCGAATGGCACTAACATGAAAAATGAAGAGGAGGTGAGATGTGAAGCCATAGCACATTTCCAAAACATTCTTGGAGCGGGTCAACCGAGTAACCCTCAAGCTATTGATTCCCTTCTCCAAAATATTCCCTGTTTAGTCTCTAATAAAAATAATGACAGACTACTAGCCAAATTTTTTACAGATAAAATTAAAGATGCCGTGTTTTCCATATATGTTGATAAAGCACCTGAGTTTGACAGTTTCTCACTCCGCTTATTTCACCATTTTTGGGATATTGTCAAAACTGATGTAATCAAAGCCATTCAAATTGCTCAAGTGACCAAGCACATCTCGAGAGACTTCAACTCCACCTTTATCACCCTTGTCCCAAAGACTCAACAATGCAAAACAATTTTTGATTATAGGCCGATTAGCTTGTGCAATGTCGTCTACAAAATTTTGATCAATACCATTGCCAACAAAATGAAGAAATTGCTCCCTGATATTATTGATTTATGTCAAGGCAGCTCGGTCAAGGGGCTTATAAATGATGGTATAATAACTATTCATGAACTGCTCCACTCTATCTCAAAAAACAAAAAACCAAGCCTTTTTCTCAATTTAGATATCACCAAGGCGTTTGACAGGGTCTCTTAGAGTTTTTTATGTGTTGTGCTGGCAAAATTTGGCTTTTATCCAAAGTGGATTGCCCTAATCCGGGAATGTATTTCATCTGCCTAGTTTTATATCATTGTAAATGGTGTTGATGTTGGGTATTTCAAGAGCAACCAAGGAATCAAGTAGGAGGATACTCTTTCCCCTTATTTATTAATAATTTTTGCAAAATCCCTTAGGAGGGCACTCAATTATGCTTGCTCTAATGGTACGATATCTGGGATAAATACCATCTCCTTCTCCCAATCGATCACACATCAATAATTTGTTGATGATACGTTACTAGAAACCAAAGCTTTAGTTCCTGAAGCAAGGGTAATCAAGAATATTCTAGTCTCCTACGAGCTTGCTATTGGACAAAAGGTTAATTTTCAAAAAAGTAAACTGTATTTCTTGAATACTCCCATTGACGGACAACAAATGATTACCAGAATATTAGGATGCAACATATTAATCATTCCTTCCACCTATCTAGGTATACCCATTTTCCATAGTAAATATCCTGCAAATATGTGGAACAACATCTTGGAGAAAATTCAAAAAAAGTTGGTTGGGTGGAAAGGCTATCTCCTCAGCCAGGTAGCGAAAGCGACTCTTGTCCAAGCTTGTTTGCAAGGCATTCCGGTGTATTTCTTGTCCATATTTAAATATCCAACTTCTACTTGCAAGAAGATTGAATATATACAAATGAGATATCTTTGGTCAGGAAGCAAAAATACCAATATAATTCCCTTGATTTCTTGGGACAAGATCTGCTTGAAGAAGAATCAAGGAGGGTTGGGTTTCAGGAAAGCTAGTAAGATGAATTCTGCTCTCATTGGTAAGCAAGGTTGGAGAATTATCTGAAATGAACAAGCCACTTGGATCAATATCATAAAGAATAAATACCTATAGCAATGAGCCTTTCTAAGTGATGAATCGCTTCCATTTGGATCACATTTTTGGAACTCTATGATTAATACGAGACCCATCCTAAAATTTGGGCTCAGGTGGTATCTGGGAAATGGAACATCTATTGAATTTTTGGAGGATATATGACTCAAAAATCACCCTATGATCAGTGATTCTAGTCTCTCCTGCATCAAGCCAATCACTGATCACCTGTTTGGTTCTAAGGTATGTAATTTCTTTTCTAGAAACTATAACAGATCTAGATGGAAGCCCTTTCCCTTTGTCAACATCATAATTGCCCAGTCCTCTAATTTTTCTATTATTGTTGATTTGTTGCACATCACTATCATTCCTAGTAACCCAAATGCTTTAGACTCTCCATTCTGGCCTCTTTGTGAGGATGGGCTTTATACTTTTAAGTAGGGTTATGCATAAGAGGTAGGATCTGAAAGTTACTTATGAAAAAATGGTGAAACTGTTTCGAAATGATGATGAAATATGTCGAACTGTATGTATGTTGGCATGGCAAATGATTTTAATTTTTCTCAAAAATTTGGAAAAAAGGGCAAATTTTAAACTTTTGCCGGACCAGGCCAAAAATATATCGGCTACATTTAAAATATTGGCAAAAGCTTGGATGCGAATTGCGGTTTGGTCATGGAATGGATGCATAATATGATCCGGTTTTGGACCGGATGCATTATATGGTCCGGATCCGAACCGGATGCATAATATAGTCCGACCTCGAATGGGTTGCAAAACATGAAATGGTCTCGAGCCGGGTGCATAATAAGTATCGGTCTCGAACCGAATGCATTTTTATGATTGACAACGTTCAAAATTTGGGTATTCAAGTAAGAGATATGATATGGCATCTAGTAAACATAAGGATTGTAGCATGATGCAGCTTATCGCTATTGACATTGTTAAGGGGAAAACACATGCAATATTGACAAATTTGATCCCACATAACTATCTATCCCACATAACTATTTATCCCACATGATTTAGTGTACTCTAATTTTAAAGCTTAAATAAAAAATCCCTTCATAGTAAAGTAGGCGAAGATTCAAGACAAGAAGGGTGGCCTCTTTCTTACGGATGTAGTAGGAAAAAAATCAACTACACTCGTCAGGAAGAAGACCAACGTGTCTTGTCTTGGATCTTAGCTTTTATGACCACGGACCGGATGCAACGGATGGATGCATTTAATGTCACGATGGTACAATGGTCCTAGACACCGAAAGAGTGCATTTATGCATCCGAGCATCGAACGAATGCATTTATACATTTAGGTACCGGGCAGATACATCTATGCATCTGGATACCGGACGGATGCATTTATGCATCTGAGCATCAGGAGGATGCATTTATGCATCCTGGTACCGAACGGTTGTAAATTATGAAACCGATTTAAAATCAAAGCATACTATGCATCCGGGTGTCAGACGGGTGCATATTATGTGTCCGGGTGCTGGATGCAAACAATACTCCAACATTAAACCGGTTGCATAATATACAACTACCCGATACCCTGAATGTATACTATGCTCCAATGTTAAACTAGATGCATATTATGGATTTGGTTGTTACCCGAAACATAAAATGCATTTGAGATAACGCCCGACTTATGTTTAACGGCCGAATGCATATTATGAACCAGTAGCATAGTTTAGTTTGACCGTCATTGTACTGCCACGTGTCTAATACTACATGTCCCATCCTGCATGTCTAATATGATGTTACCACATGTCAAATATGTTTTAAGTCTATAAATGGGCATCAACAGTCATTTTCCCATTTCATTTCTATGATAGCAACAACCAGAGCTAACCTTTCTGATCGACCTTTCAGTTTTCATTTCCAATACTTTTTCTTCCACTTCCAACTACTTCCAATGGATACCCCTTCCACAATCCAACCAAAATTCAAGAATTTTGTGTGCACTTTGATATCATATCTCATGAAAATGCCAAGGATGAAATTTTAGTGGTTGTATAATGTAGGTTTATCAACCCTCATTTCCATGCCACATTTCAGAACAGACAAAGTGCTCCTACAACATATTATCTCTGGTTATGACCATGACAGGGGTACTGTAAGCATTAATCTATGATCTAAAAATATTGTTTTCAGCATCACCCCTACAGATATTCACAGATTGACAGGTCTTCCATTTATTGGTTTTAATCAAGTGTCGTCGAGGACACAACTTTCTCTAGATGACAAAGAACACCTCAATAACAATTACGGTCTTTCATCAAAAAATTTGGCAGGTATAAATCTTGTTAAATGTATTTTATTAATTTTCAATGTTTTAAATTTCTAAATTGACATCAAATTTTTTTATGCAGCTTCTAATGCCAAAACAAAAAGAGGTTTAACGATTAACGATGTTAACCATAAAAATATGAAGGCCATTATCGAGTTTTTCAATGCCAAGCTTATTTTGTTGGGAAGAACATAAATTTTTTTTTGGGCACTATATTATATTTTTCAGTCTAAAAAAAATCAAAAGTTCGATTGGTGTACCTATATTTTTGATTGAGTCAGGATTGAGTTGCACGCGGTCCAACTTGCAACCGCCAAGACTCATCCCCCAAGACTCAGCCCATTGTGGGCAGTGTAAATTATCTTTTAGCTTTATATTTTGAGTCTTTTCATGATTTGTCAACTGCTCCTGTACCAACTGTTATGCATTCAATACTACTATTTATTGCCATGACACCAGAGGAATTGAGGGTAATAACTACATCATTGACTTTGACATACTATTTTATAGTTTACCATATATATTTTTTAAATTTTTTTCATCTATATGTAGGCGAAGGCAAAAATTTCAAGGACTAAACATATTGCTGCCAATAGGGGTCACAGGCCAGAGTAAACAGGTGATTCTGAAGATATGGGCTTTGAAGCAACACCTATTACTATGCAGAGGTCACACAAACATGCCAGGAAAGTAGCTACTCATGGGGTGTCTCATACACCTAGGTTTGCACAAAATGTGGAAGCCAAATCTAGTGTGGCCAACCCCTCCCCCAATGTAGAATAATTGCATCACATTTCATCTGGTAAATCTATGATTCTATGTGTAGTTAATTAAAATTTAGATTTCTTTTTATTTTAAGCAGAATTGTAACAATTTTTTTTACTGTTTTCAGTTGATTCTCGTGATCAAGTAGTAACATCACAAGTTAGAGGGCATATGCCGCCACCACCTCCTCCACAAGCATCACACTCATCGGTTACATGCAATCAACAAAATGGACAGTCACCCGTTACACACAATCAACAACGAGGACAGTCACAGCCTCAGCTTATGCGAGGGCAATTTAGTGTTGGAAAATGTTTTTTTTCACAAGCCACTTCACGAAGTTCTGGGTATGGGATTTCACAACCACAAAGATCACAAAGACCAGCACCAAGTTTGGCGGGAATTGGATTCTCTTAGTTTACATTTTCTTCAAATTCATAAGCACTTGAATGTTCTGGATAGGGATTGGAAAATATTCCACTTGATGATGATTACATGATGCAGGGCCCGATTGAAGGCTTCAGGGCAACAAATGTGCTTAAATATAGAGCACGAGAAGAAGTCCCTACAACTCAACAAACATCAGAACCACCCGCCCAAGGAGACAACTGTCATACTCAAAGTCTTCAAATTGAGGATGATGTTGTCAATTTTAATGAAAATATTTCATTGGCAGCCAGTACCGAGTCAATAATTTAGGAGTTTTTTTGAAAGATTTTCAGGAGTTAAAATAATGAGAATATCGGGAAAATTTCCTTATTAAGGAAATTAATGCCCAATATAAAAATTATGAAAAAAGAGATTCTATTTATTCTTTAGTCAAATATGAACCTGAAAAACTTGATGGCTTGCTAAAATAGGCTACTTCAGGAATAGTTAAATATGATTTTATTTATGAATATGATGTCTTAAATGTTGTTGTTGGTAGATTGGAGAATGTTAATGCTGAAGCCCAAGCATTTTACAACTTATGGGCTTTTGATAAGGACAGGGTTGCAGTTTCTGAGGCTGCAAAAGAGTTGGTTGAGGTAAAAAAGTTATATATATTCCAATTTTCTATTGCATTTAAATTTTTATATTTCTTGAAAATTTGTAATAATTTCAATATATCCCTTTTGAATAAAGTTTTCAATTTGTTTTGCAGTCAAACTTTGAAAACTTGAAAACACAGGTTAAGAGCATGGATGTCAATATTCTTACAACAAAATCATGTTTGATGAAATCAATGGAAATGAAAAAGAAAATGCAGTCAAAGATTGCCGAAAACAATAAGTTAAAAAAATTCATCAGAGAGAAGCTGCATGAAGATCCAAAAATGGTGCTTGATAAAATGAAAGAAACACTTTCAACAATACTTGAAGATCCAAACAAAGAAGAAGTTGCATGTGTGTCAAGTATTGTGAAAGGTCGTGATAACCTTGTTAGAGTTGGAGCACTGCCAGAAGAAACAAAAGCTGATAAAGGAAAAGAAATGGCAACTCCAAACACTAGTGAAGCATCAATGCACCAATCAAAAAATTGAAATTTGAAAATGTTGACAATGTTTTTAAAAGACTGAAATATGTCATTTCTATTTGAATTTGGTATGTGATATTTGAGACTTGAGTTTGAAAATGTTTTCAAAATACTGCAATATATTAATTTCTCTTTGAAAATTTTATGTTATATTTGAGTTTACAAATGTTTGAACGATGTAATTTTTGTTTGATAATGTTTTAAAAATACTGGAATATTTATTTTTTGTTTGAAAATGTTATGTAGTAGAGTTAGAAAATGGTATGTAATATTTGGGTTTAAAGTGTTTGAAAGATGTAATATATGTCTTTTTGAAATAGTTAATTTGCAGTTATGATGCACAAAATTTGGGTTTGAAAATGTTATGTAATATTTGAGTTTGAAAATGTTATCTAATATTTGGGAATTTCTGTTTGAAATTGGTATGTAAAATTTGAGATATGAGTTGGAAAATGTTTAAATAAAGATTGCAATATATTAATTTATGTTTGAAAATGTTATGTTATATTTATGTTTACAAATGTTTGAATGATGTAATATATTTCTTTTTGAACTAGTTGATATGAAACATTATGTTTGAAAATGTCATGTAATTTCTGTTTGATAATGTATTAAAAAGACTGGAATATTTATTTTCGGTTTGAAAATGTTATGTAGTAGAGTTAGAAAATGGTATGTAATATTTGGGTTTAAAGTGTTTGAAAGATGTGATATATGTATTTTTGAAATAGTTAATTTGTAGTTATGATGCACAAAATTTGGGTTTGAAAATGTTATGTAATATTTGAGTTTGAAAATGTTATCTAATATTTGAGAATTTCTGTTTGAAATTAGTATGTAAAATTTGAGATATGAGTTGGAAAATATTTAAAAAAATATTGCAATATATTAATTTTTGTTTGAAAATGTTATGTTATATTTATGTTTAGAAATGTTTGAATGATGTAATATGTTTCTTTTTGAACTAGTTGATATGAAACATTCTGTTTGAAAATATCATGTAATGTTTGTTTGATAATGTATTAAAAAGACTGGAATATTTATTTTCGGTTTGAAAATGTTATGTAGTAGAGTTAGAAAATGGTATGTAATATTTGGGTTTAAAGTGTTTGAAAGATGTGATATATGTCTTTTTGAAATAGTTAATTTATAGTTATGATGCACAAAATTTGGGTTTGAAAATGTTATGTAATATTTGAGTTTGAAAATGTTATCTAATATTTGGGAATTTCTGTTTGAAATTAGTATGTAAAATTTGAGATATGAGTTGGAAAATGTTTTAAAAAAGATTGCAATATATTAATTTCTGTTTGAAAATGTTATGTTATATTTATGTTTACAAATGTTTGAATGATGTAATATGTTTCTTTTTGAACTAGTTGATATGAAACATTATGTTTGAAAATGTCATGTAATTTCTGTTTGATAATGTATTAAAAAGACTGGAATATTTATTTTTGGTTTGAAAATGTTATGTAGTAGAGTTAGAAAATGGTATGTAATATTTGGTTTTAAAGTGTTTGAAATATGTGATATATGTCTTTTTGAAATAGTTAATTTGTAGTTATAATGCACAAAATTTGGGTTTGAAAATGTTATGTAATATTTGAGTTTGAAAATGTTATCTAATATTTGGGAATTTTTGTTTGTAATTGGTATGTAAAATTTGAGATATGAGTTGGAAAATGTTTAAAAAAAGATTGCAATATATTAATTTTTGTTTGAAAATGTTATGTTTCTTTTTGTACTAGTTGATATGAAACATTATGTTTGAAAATGTCATGTAATTTATGTTTGATTTAAAAATATTGTAATATCTAATTTTGAACGATGTAATATAAATATTTTTGAACTAGTTAATTTGAAATTTTTTGTTTGAAAATGTTTTAAAAAGACTGGAATATCTAATGTCGGTTTGAAAAATATATGATGCACAT
Organism: Wollemia nobilis; assembly: GCA_028583015.1. Taxonomy (NCBI): domain Eukaryota; kingdom Viridiplantae; phylum Streptophyta; class Pinopsida; order Araucariales; family Araucariaceae; genus Wollemia; species Wollemia nobilis. Next base: position 5,372,530 of record JAQPPZ010016895.1, read on the forward strand.
AATTTGGGTTTGAAAAAGACTGCAATATCTAATATTTAATTTGTAGTTATGATGCAATATCTAGTTTTGTTTGAAAATGTTTTAAAAAGACTGCAATAGCTTATTTCGGTTTGAAAAAGTTATGATACACATGAAAGTTATAAAAAAAATAATTCATTTAAATAATATAAATCTGGAACAATATACATAAACTTGCTATCAAACCAATTTGTGTTTATCATTGTCAATGAAATGAGAGTTCAGAAACTAAGACCCAAACATAAAATTTTACAATCTACAAAAATTATTGAAGCCATGTAATTTTAAAGCAATAACGTGATTTAAAAAAACAATTCCATGAAATAATATAAATTTGGATCAATATTCCGAAATCTGCTATCAAATCAATTCGTTATTATCATATTCCATGAAATGAGAGTTGAGACACTAAGACCCAAAGATAAAATTTTACAATCTACAAAAAATGATATAAGCCATATAATTTTAAAACAATAATATGATTTAAAACAACAATTCATTGAAATCATATAAATCTGGAACAATATTGAGAAATTTGCTATCAAATCACTTCGTGTTTATTATTTTCAATGAAATCATGGAAAATTATCACTATGGAAGTTGAAACATATCAACTTGTCCAGAATCATTATGAAGCATAGCAAAAATCTGTGTCTCCACCATCTGATCATTGAAAGCATCATCATCATTGTTATCAATCGTATTCAACGTTCCTCTTTTGTTTACCAAGGAACTCTAGTATTCCAACGCCCTGTCATACAAAAATGTATCCAACTGATATGAGGACACATAAATTCTTAAACAATTTTCTAAATTCTTGTCAAGTCTTATGCGGATTTTAGATTTAACAAAAGCAAGTGCATTGAAAAATCTTTCATCTTCGACTGAACCCAAAATCATTGTTTCACATAATTCATATAAACGAAATTATTCACTTATAGTATCTTTTAATACTGTGCTTGGATACAATTTTTGCCACAAACATGTAGTGGAACCAATCTCATGGATATCTGTCATAAGTGATGTTTGCAAAACCATTGTTCTTCCAAAATGCGATGACTGTTCTTTCAAAAGTTCATTGTTGAGTAGACCATTAATTGCTACACCATTGACTTCCACACTCTTACTAAAATGGTCAATGATATTACCCATATATTTAATAAACAACTCATTTGCAGAACTGTATTTAGTACAAGGCCCCCAAAACATGGGGTTAACCACACCCATGGACTCAAGCAACTCATCTCTCTAAAACCGTTCTCTTATCTCACCTGTCAAATTTTTTGCTATATTTGAAAAATTACTCTTTGTTTTCTGTATTACAACATGAAATATATTATGTGTTACAAGAACTTCTTCAAAATATTCCACAACAATACTTGATTGCCTTTCAAAACAATAAAAAGGTATCATATTTTCATGAACATTAATACAGAGATGATCATTGATGTCAAACTTCAAAAAGCTTTTTGAATTGTTCACGTTTATCAATGTATTCCAACTATCAAATACGAGTTTTTTAAAATTTGTATTAGACACATATAATGAATCAAGAAGCATGCATATTTGTTTTCTCATCCTCATAAAATCAATGATATAGATAGATCTCTCTTGTGCAAGATTAATTAATCTGTTCATTTCTTTTAACATTGGAAGAATACAACATAATGTCAAAAGTGTTTCCAAGTCAGTAAAATGGAACAACATTGTTGGTGTGGCTTTCATACACACCCTGTGAAGAATGAGCATAAAACACTAGTAACACTTATACGAGATAAATTCCACTCACTTTAGGATCTTGCTGGTTATCCAAGGTGTGAGTTATAGAGTTGGGTCGAATGGCTATTCACTCTTTTCCGCTTTTGGAATAGTTTCAAGTGGACTATCTGTTACCTTACAACGGGCTCGACCTTCATTCAATAATGTTTAGCGGTTGTTATCTTTGTTGACTATCGGATTTACAATGAGTTCTTTGATATAGCTCTTTATGTTTTAGCAGATTAAATAAAAGACAAATTTAAAAGAAAATAAAAATGAATCATTTAACGGTGGAACAGAGAGAGTAGGGTAGGGCAAAAAATAGAAGCTTATCTAAATTAGCTGCAAAATAAAAACTACCAATTTCAGTTACACTATTTAGCTTCACGATAAAACCAATCAAAGAGGAAGGTGTCCAGCTTTCTAAGATCACCTTCTACTATGAGCATAAGACGGAGATGACAAAGATCTAAAAGAAAATCATAAATAGAAGGGAAATCGGTGTCAACTGGTATCTCTCACCAGCATCTTAGCTTGCGCAATGAGGATAAAGCAATTAGAACAAACCTGAACCTTAAATATCTAACTTTCCCTAGCATATAACAAACGAAATGAAGCCTAGCAGCATATTCAATCTTGATAACACAGATTTACAACTAGAATAAATAGAAATTTAGCGAGACGAAAACTTGGAATAAAAGACATTTTAGCAATTTCCTACAAATCTTGTTTGAATGCTTTGTTCTGGACCTGGGGTTGGTGTGAAATCATTTTTTTGTGATAGCGTGGCCAGGAGCCTAATCTCTTTCAGATTTCGATAAGTGCATCTTCTTCTATTTTTGTCTCGCTAAAGTTCTATTTATTTTAGTTGTAAATATGTGTTATCAAGATTGAATATGCTGCTAGGCTTCATTCACAATTGCAATTGCGAAATCGTGACATTTCCTTCACTTCGTCTTTCTCAAGCTTTCGCCCTCGCAAAAATGGAACATGTCGCAAAATCATGACATTTCCTTCACTTCGTATTTCTCAAGCTTTTGCCCTCGTGAAAATGGAACATGTCGTGAAATCGTGACATTTCCTTCACTTCATCCTTCTAAGCTTTCACCCTCATGAAAATGGAACATGTCGCAAAATCACGACATTGTAATTTAAAAGATTTTAGGGTACAATTAAATTTGAGCGAAAGTCCGACATGTCCGAAAATGGAACATGTCGTGATATCGCGACATTTCCCTCAAGATTTTCTTCCAAGCTTTTTCTCTCGCAAAAATGAGACAGGTCCAAAAATGGAACATGTCGCGATATCATGACATTTCCCTCAAGCTTTTCTTCCACTTTGCAAATTCTCCAAAAATTGTAGGTTGACTCCAGTGACTTTGTCCATCTGTATTTGGCATTTTTGCATATTAGTGAAGGATATTCCTTACTCAAAAATAATTTTAACATTTGAAAAATGAATTTTGAATTGCTCAAGAATGATCAGCTTCACATGGTGCAGAAAAAAATGATGAAAACTCAAAGTGCCCAAAATTTGATGAAACTTTACAAGAATCTAAAAAGGCCCAAAGGGTATCCAAATTTACAAACGGAACTTTAAAACTCATCATAGATTAAGGGAAAATGCATTTAGAAGTTTGCTGGCCAAAAATAGAAACTGCTATTTCTAAATTGAAATCAATGCCATATGAAAGTCTACTTGGACACTTTGATGTAGGCGAAGTTTGAAAAAGGGATGCAAGCAAAATTTGGAATCAAAACCCAAAAACTCAAGAGGGTCCCTGCGGAACAAATAAATTTAAATATTTTCAAAGAATGGAATTTCATTTTTTTAGTGGGGGTGTGTTGCTTCTCAACAAATGGCGATATCTGCAGGGAAAATAGTAGCACTATTTAGAATCCATAACTCTAGTTTCAAAATAATTTAGACTATGTACAATGCTTTGCCACAAATATTTTCCAAAATTATTCAACTACTATCTGATAGTTGTTAAAGTTTCCTAAAGACATACTAGGTTGAATCACTTAAGGAAGATTCTGATGTGCGATTATAAGCATATAAACCTTCCTCCAAGGATGACCGGGGATTCAAATGCTTGCTATGGATCGATTAGCTATTTATATTGTGTAGGGGAAACCGAGTAGAGCTCAGTTTACTAGTTTAGCCTTTTACAGCCTCGACAGAGTTACTCTTTAGATTTTCACGACCCCGATCTTCTCAAAATATGAGGTGGCATCTATAGCCCGATGAACACATTCGAGATGTATCCTTCGAGATCTTGGGATATGTGCAGAAAAGAGTGTCTCTTTTATGTTGGCTTGCCCAACTTTCACCTTCTCTCTCTTTTTCTTTTGAAAGATACCGATTACTGGAGTGCCTTGCTGCTTCTTTTTTTTTTATATTCATCGAGCAATTGATCAACTAACTATTTTAGCCTAGGTACCAACAACCTCCTTGGACGCTTTGATGTAATTTTATGAATCGGATTCCCCTCTCATGACCAACTTTTCTTGTATTCCCTAGGAGTTCTTCAGTCAAATAGTATAGTAGTTTCTTTATAATCAAAATAATTGTGGCAAGCAAAATACAAAATCCAATTATCTTTCTACTGTTGTTCTAAATAACAAGTAGTCCCACTTTTTAGTCCTAGCAGACTATCTCTTAACAAAATAAAACAGAATGAAAACCCACTACTTCAACCTTAAAATAAAACAAAATAAAAACACACTAGTGCCAATTTTAAATGTTGATTTGTGTTTTTTTGCTTAGGCAAAAGCTTCAAACAAACAAGATTTTAAAAGCTAAAGAGGAGAAAAGAAAAAGGTCCACTTGTAAAGGATAAATTTGCACAGACCTCAAAAGATAAAATACAGAACTTCAAACTTTTAAATAAAACAAAAATAAAAACATACTACCTCAAACTTCATTTACAATATATACATATACACAAAATATTTGCAATTACTCAAATGATGTAGTTGATGGAACAGTTGAGAAATAATGCTTCAGATATTGACCATTGACAAGAAGGTTTAGGGAATTACCTTCCAGGTCCTGTAGGCAAAATGCATTACTACCTAAGATTTTGGCAATATGGTATGGCCCTATCCATAGAGGTTGCAACTTGGTGTGTTTACCTTTCTTTTCATGGGCTTTGTCCCATAGAAGCACTAGGTCTGCAATTCTAAAGGCTTTTACTCTGGCTCTTTTGTCAAAAAAACACTTGACTGTCTCTTGGTGTCGGATAAAATGCTCCAAGGCTTGAAGTCATTCATCCTGCAAATTAATTAAGTCAAATATACGAGCTTCTGCATCTGCATGATCATCAAAGTAATCTAAAGCAAATTGATAAGTGGGCAATTTTAGAGAGATAGGAATGATGGGTTGGGTACCATACAACAAAGCAAATGGGGAAGTCTTAAGAGCTTCTTTATGTCTTATCCTGTCAGCCCAAAGTGCATACTTCAATAGTGTGTGCCATTGTCTGGGTTTGTCTACAACAAACTTCTTGATGGCATTCATCAAATTCTTATTTCTGGACTCAGCTAGTCCATTACCTTGGGGATAATAATTGGATGAAAACTTGATGACTATCCCCCTCTGGTATGCCCACTCTACAAATTCGAATGACTGAAAAGCTGGTCCATTATCGCACACCAAATTCAAAGGAACTCCAAACCTGGTTATGATGTTTGACTCTAAAAATTCAATCACCTCATGGGTTGTACTCCTCATGGTGGCTGCTGCTTCAACCCATCTTGTACAATAGTCAGTGGCTGTTAAAACATACTTGTGCCCTACTGATGAATTTGGGTTTATCACACCCACGAAGTCAAGTCCCCATTGCATAAAATATTTTTCTATTATAATAGGTTATAATGGTAGAGCTCGATTAACCTGATTGGATGCAAAAATATGACATTTTTGGCAATTTCTCACATGCTGATGTGCATCTTTAAACAATGTAGGCTAGTAATAGCCTACTCTCAATATCTTGTGTGCAGTAGCAAAGCCTGAGGAATGCCCTGCTCCTAACTTTTCATGAAAACTAGACATCACCTTGTTCACTTCATTATGAGAAATGCATCTTAAGAATATGCTAGCATAATGTTCTCTGTACAAGTTGCCTCCTTTGAGTAGAAAATGAGCAAATTTTAGCTTCAGTGCTCTTCTTTGAGTTCTATTCAGGTGATGTGGAAAAATTCCAAACCTCAACAGATGAATGACATCTCCATACCAATCATCTACCCCAGAATCCAGTTGATTAATCTCTGCCTCTATAGGTATTTCAGCAATATGTCAGGAAAAACCAAGTCCTCTAATTAATTTTGTAGGTCAGATTTCTAAGTCGTATTCCTGTAGTCTCGTGGCCCAATTACCTCTTAGCTCACCCAATTCATCCTAGCTTAATAAATATTTGACAGCTGGATCAAGAACTATAGCATGGACTTTGCTCCTCAATATGTAATGCCTGAATTGCTTGACTGCTCTCACCAAGGCATAGGCTTGCTTATCCAAGTGAGAGTATTTTAGCTCAGCACCCTTTAAGTTGGTACTTTTGAAATCAATTGGGTGCTCCCCTATTTCCCTTCATTGGGTTAAAACTGTTGCAAGTGTGTGTTTAAAAGAAAAAGAGTATAGGTAAAAATCTGCACTGAAATCTGGGCTCACCAGCACTGGAGCTTGCTTGATGGTAGTTTTGATCTCTTGGAATGCTACTTTGGCTTCTGTTGTCCAGGAAATCTTAGCAGTTTCCTTCAGCATGTTATTTAGCGGCTTGACTATTTCTACAAAACTAGAGATGAATTTTTTGACAAAATTAATTTTCCCAAAAAATGATAGTAACTCTTTCTTAGAGTTGGGAAAAGGTATCCCTGATATGGCTTCAACTCTCTCAGGATCCATGGAAATGCCATATTTTGTGATTATGTGTCCAAGGATTTTTCCTTTAGTTACACCAAAAACACACTTCTTTGGGTTTAAATAAATGCCAAACTCTCTGCATTTGTTGAAGACAGATTCCAAGTGCTTTACGTGGTCAAACCGAGATTTAGAAAAAACTGTCAAATCATCCATGTAGACAACGATGCACTTACCCATTAGACCTTTGAAGGCATGATCCATTTCACGCTGGAAGGTAGCTCCACCATTTATCAATCCAAATGGCATTCTCTTGTAAGCAAAGGTTCCCCACTTGGTCGTGAAGGCAGTTTTCATCCTATCTTCCCTTTCAACCAGTATCTGGTTATACCTCGAAAATCCATCTAAGAAAGACATCATTTCTAAACCATTCACAATTTGTAGTACATCATCCATGGAAGGCAAAGGATAATTATCCTTTTTAGAAGCCTTGTTCAAGTTTCTAAAATCCACGCACAAGCAGATTTCCCCATTCTTTTTTCTAACCGGTACTAAATTGGCTACCCAAGTAGAATGTCTGATGGGAAAGATAATGGTAGCACTCAATAATTTCTCCACCTCCTTCTTGATGAGGGGTTCCAACAAAGCATTGACATGCCTCTGTTTCTGTCGAAAGGGTTTGTAGAACTCATTTAAGGGTATTATATGGGTGTAAACTATTGGATCAAAAACCCTTAGGTATTTATAAGACCAGGGCATAACATCCTTGGACCTGTGAAGGAATTCAATCATATTATTTTTAATTTCAGGGTCACATTCTTTAGCTAACTTAAGGTGTCTAGGATCTTCTTCAGTCCCAACATTCAGTTTCTCAGCCTCACTGCTTGCTACACCAATAGAATTTCCAAAACTTCTTTGTTTAATTTGGTCAACATCAAACAGTCGCTCAAGTTCTACCATTCCTTTCGGAATTCTATTATCTTTCAAACTCATTATCCCCCTTTCATCATCAAACTATTCTAGCATAGTATCCTTTTGACCATCATCAATTATAGCATTTTCAAATGCATTGGTATTCTATAAAAAGTCTATAATTTGCTAGTCGTCAGAAAAGACTTGAAAATTGTCTACGTTATCTGGAACCGAAGGACAAGGGATTAATTCGATTGAAAATTTCTTCCATTTGAACTCCTCCAATGGCTTTATATTTGTGGCTGATGAAGCTAAGACATCTGCAAGTGAATTCTTCTCTCTAGGAATGTGTGTCAAATTAAAAGCATCAAAATCCTCCATGAGATCCCATGCTCGGTGTTTATATCTTTTCAGGTAAGATGCCTTGCACTGAAATTTACCTCTAACCTGATTAGCCACCAACTTTGATTCTGTGAAAACCTAGATATTTTTCACACCTTTATCTAAAGCAAATTTCAATCCCAGCACTAGTGCTTCATATTCTGCCAAATTATTTGTGCAAGGAACTGCAAGCGATAAGACATAAAGTAAGTCTGATCCTTAGGTACTTTAAGAACTACCCCTGTACTAGAACCTTGTTTGGACTTAGCTCCATCGATATGAAGCATCCAAACTTCATTATCATGATCAAGATGAGCTTTAACAGGTTTCTCCTTTTGTGCAGTTGTCAGATTATAAACCCCGATATCTACATCAACAATATTAATAGTCTCATTCTTGGAATTATACTCAGTGATCACGTGTTTATATCTAGGTTATCTTTCGATTCTTAACTGATTTGCAACACCTTTCCAAGGTAACCACATATGTGAGAAATTAGTCGCCAAGTACCCATTCAAAGATTTTGACCAGTCTCTACTCAGAAGCATTCCATATCCCACGAGAATATCTACCACCTGAATGTCAATTTTGTGTTGTGCTCTCAGCTCAGATGCTAGCTGGATGTGTATATTCTAAAGTTCACCTACCACCTTAACCTCAATTTTATCCAATTGGATGACTCTTCTCTCGGACTTCATAGGGGTTAAACCCAACTGTTGACGAGATGGCTAGAGGCATGACATAGGCTGAAGCACCAGAATCCACCAGACAGTTGTGTAGATTCTTCCCAAATATATGGATAGTTAGCAAGAAAGGCGAAACTTTTGTCCTTTCTTTATACATGGCCAAGTTTGCATTCGCTATCTTCTTCCCATTTTCTAGAGGTTTGGCATTAGGCTCAGAGTATGTCTTAATCAAATTATCCCTTTGTTTAGTAATTTGAGCCAACTCATGAAGAGTGATGTTAGCCTTGATCTTCTTCATATCCTCCACTATATTGTATCCCTTATTGAGTGGAGCAAAAAATCCACTTGGTACTCTTGGATCTCCTCCCTTGGGTGGAGGTGGGTTATTATTTGAATATGGATCTGAAGGAACATTATGGGAGTTGTCTGGAGATGTAGTTGTAGTATTAGGCTCCAGATTTTTGTTCCTGAGGTTATAGTTGTCCCTTCTATACTGTTGAAAGGCTTGCACTTCATCCATAGGCATCTCCACAACATTCTTTGACTCATCTGGAAAAGTGAAAGAATCTAACACCATAGCTACACTATGTTTGGATGAACCTAGACCATTAGCATTTCTTTGGTTTTCAGGAAAAACCAACTCACCAGATAAAGCTTCAAAGGCATTGCAGAACTCCAAACAATCTAATTCCCCATGCTGAGATGTTTCGTGTATCTTGCACCAGTTGGGCAAAGCCAAGTCACAAATATTCACTTCATGCCCCTTACCTTTATAATCCTTATTGGGTTCATATGGTGGTCTAGTGAATCTATTCTATTGATAAGGAAATCTATTTGAGTTGTCTCCGGTGGACACTTGCCTTTTGAAACTCAAAAATTCATTTGCCAACTTCTGGACCATCTTTGAGACTTCCTCAACTCTTGTTTTATCATATTATTTCTCTGTATTCTGTACATGTTCAGCATGTGTTACAGCCAATGAATTTTCTATTGGTGGAGTTTGGCATGATGGCAACATCATTTGATGTGGGATAGGATTCAAAACAGGGGTATTTTGTGTAACAAAGGGAATTAGAGGAGCGTTCAAAGGTTGAGGTCCTAATTGTCTTTCAAGAACCAAAGCTTCTCTATATGCCTCTGTTAGATTACTAATATTAGCATCTCTCTTTAGGAAAATAGAGGTCACTGGATCTAGGGAATTCCTAAAAATTTCCAATGCTAGATCTGTAGTTGGCACATAATGACCCATCAATCTACCATAAGCCTTTTGAAACCTGACATTGAAAGATCTGACGGTCTCATTGATTCCTCTCTTAATGCTGGAAAACTATTGATATAACACACTGGGGTCAATCACTTCCCCAAATTGTGATACAAAAACTTTCTCTAGGTCATTCCAACTAGTAATAGAATCATTAGTGAGATTCAAAAACTAGTCATATGCTCCCTCCTGAAGAGTGAATAGGAATAACCTACAAGCCACATATTCATGCTACACATTTAACAACTTTAGAGCATTTTTATATGCCACTAGATGTTCTTCTACTATTCTAATTCCATCATGTTTGTAGGTAGGAAGATACTTCTTAGGATTTTTGGGCAAATCATGCGCTGCACCAGGAATATTCAAAGCAGTCCCAACCAGTTTGCCATTACTACCTGATTAACAATGATATTTTGAGTTGTAGTTGGAGGAACTACAAGTGGTGAAAAACTATATTAGACAAAGACTTGGCTCTTTTGAGGCTGCTTCTCTTTGGGGTTTCTAACTCAAGCACAAGGAGCTCTCCAGATCTGGAGTGCGACCTGGTTACTTTGTAGGTAGAATCCAACTTTTCATAAATAACTTACAATCCTTAACAAATACTGAATGGAGTTCAGTAGGCCCTCCTTGTAGCACCAATTTTAAATGTTGGTGTGGCTTTCATACACACCCCATGAAGAATGAGCATAAAACACCAACAACAAACATATCTTTTGCATTATCAACTATTATGTGATTTGCATGCATAAACCCTGTCAGTGATTGATATTCTACCAAAACTCTCTGAGCAAGTTGAAACAGTGAAATCCATCTTGTATCCACATCTTTTAACATTTTTTTCCCTTCTGTAACTCCTAGTGCAAATTGCTGAAACTCTAAAAATATTTTCGGACTTAATGAGAAATAAGAATGAATATCACGAACAAGGTTTTCAACTTTAGCAACATTTATAAATGTGCTCACAATTTTATATGTAAGATTTACTCTATGAGCCATACAGTGAATGGGGATCATATATGGTGCAACTATGGTTTGGAGTCGAACACACAAACCAGACCTGTGACCTTGCATAATAGCAGCTCCATCAGCTCCAACACAAATTAATTTTTTTACAATGTCTATATCATTCATTCTTGTAATATTCTTTAAAATTTTAACAACATTATAAATATTTTTTGCATTTGAACTTTCCAACATCTTATGTATTCCAAAAAAAATAGGCCTTCTAACATGATTTTGAAATGTGTACACATGCATGCAAATCCAAGAAGTATTATCCACAACTGTTACCTCATCAATAGAAAGTGAAATGAATTTGGCAAGTTTTACTTGCTGCCTTAGGTCTTCTTTCTCAACCAAATATAAACATTTTGCCATTTCCCAACCACTTCGGTCTGACCAATAAGAACTAGGAATATTTTACACATAAAAAATGCATAATAGTTGCTTATAATCAATAAAATCGGACATTGGTCTAACTTTATTGAGAATATTGTAAACAATGGCAAACTGCTTAATTTTTGAAGCTAAAACAATCTTTTGTAATTTGTCAAATTGGGCTCTAATTGTTCCACCTTTCTCAACAAGAGATTGTTGTTGCTTTAAGTGATTGCCATATTCTATAACATATCTTAAATGCATACATTCCGATGCATCCTTCCACTTAACTTCTTTACTAACTTCACCATTACTTCTTATAACTTTAACATAACATTTGCCAGCATGTTTTTCAATTGTATCAATCTTGTTTTGAAGCCTATGATCCTTACCAAGTCTCCAACTGCAAATTTTTCATCTACATTCTTTTTCATCAATTTTGTTATCCTCAGTCATGACAGGCTCAAGCCAAGGAAATATTTCTGCCCATTATTTCCTAAATCCCCTTCCAAGTATCCAGAGAGATGCTTTTATTTTTTTGGAATTTTTGGTTGAAGATTCAATTGACAATTGTAATGATTTTGATTTATCACTTTCATTTTCAATTGTGATGTCATTTTACGTGTTGTCATCAGGTGTTTGTTGGATGTCATTTCTAAGGGGATTTTCAATGAAAGTCATCTCTTCTTGGGGAATATCTTCAAGTGGAGGCATATTAGGATCAACAAGGTATTCTGCATAGTAGGATACCATAATATTTTTTATCACTATTGGATGAAAAAATTTACAAAAAAATATACAAATCGTCAATAAAGCACATACTGGGAAGTAAAAAATCATTTGTACCTTGAATTTTTGCAAATGTCATTGGCTTATCGCATTTTGAAGTTTGGCTTAAATATTCGAGGATACTCTTTTCAGCAGAATATTTGGTGCCCTTCTTTCCATCACTGGGTGACAATTTACTAGTGACAAAATAAAGTTAAAGAGGGTGTATTTTTTGGAGGCCTTTAGATATTATTGTAAATAGAATAAATAATTGTTGGGTAGTAAATTATACATACTTTTTTATAGCCATTCTTTATTGTGAATTTATCAGTTTATGCCACTAGTTATTATTCTGGTGAAAACACTCTTAACAGAGAAAAAGAGCATCAATATGTCAATATAGAACCAAATCATTTACTTATGTATAATCTTAGCAATAAAAAAAAATATTAATTAAAACTAAGAATCAAAGCAAAATAGAGAAATCAAGGGAACAGACTCAACAGAGCAATGACAAAACAGAGAAAAAAAAGGGAACACACTCAACAGAGCAATGACATTCAAATCCTGGAAAAATAAAAAGCAGAACATGGCAATATAAATAAAAGTAGAGAAGTGATAGAGTACCTGGTGCTAAAAGATATTTTGTCCATATGCAGAGATACTAGTTTCGGTTGGATGCAGACAATGATCCTGGTTAACACAGGTTTGTCTGGTTGCATGAAAGTGTTCAAACTCAAAAATGGTTCCATTCGATTACACAGAAGTGTTCGAATTCAAAAATGGTTTCGTCTTGTTGCACTGAAGTGTACGAATTCAGAAATGGTTTCGTCTTGTTGCACTGAAGTGTACGAATTCAGAAATGGTTTCGTCCAGTTGCATAAAATTCCCTCCCGATTGCATGGTTGTATCCAAAAGCATAAAAAGTCCTCCCGATTGCACGGTAGTGACCAAAATCTAGGAAGGTGCTACTCGGCTGCACATAAGGTTACAGATACAAAAGTGTCTGGCCGATTGCACAACAAGTTTTGTCTAGCTACAAGAGAGAATATGATTTCGTTTGGCTGTAGAGCAGGACACAGATCTGTCTAGTTGTAGAGCAAGCTACAGTTCTATTTGGCTACAAAGCAGGACACAATTCTGACCAATTTTAGAATTAGTCCCATTCGACTACAGAGCAGGACACAGTTTCGATCAGTTTCAGAATTAGTTTCGTCAGGCTGCAAAGCAGGACACTGTTTCGGTCGATTGCAAAATTAGTTTCGTTCGATAGCAAAATAGGACACTGTTCTGTTTGGTTGCTGTATTTGTTGTGGATGATAGCAGAAAAGGTTTTGATGTTGTGACAAATTGTGTAGGTATTTTCCCTAGGGTGTTAATTATATATAGAGGTATACTTGCTGATTTTGGCAGGATAATTTAGAAATTCTAAAATTTTAAGGCTAAAAGGGTACTTTATTTAGGTGAGATTACTTAAGAATTTTTTAAAATATTCATGATAATCTCATCGAAGGATGGCTAACCAACACTGAAAATTTATTTTTACTCGAAAATTTCGGCTACATGGCCGACGTCCGGGTCTCAAAAATTTTGCGAATTTGAATTTTCAAAAATGGGTTTTTTCGCCCTAATGGCGAAGTTTCATCATTATGCATAATGTTGCTTTTAAGTCTACCTACTACTCCCAAACTAGAGAAGTCAACTCTTGGCCTAAATTTAATACTTTCTGGTTGAAAAGTCTAATCTCTAAAGTTACCCATTTTTTCTGGTTTGCTTCTTTAAACAAAATCTTGGCCATTGACAATCTAATCCACAAAGGCCTAATACTCCACAATCGTTGTGTCGTTTGTAAAAATAGATGGAAATCTATGATCCATATCTTTCTTGAGTGATCGTTCTCTAATGAAGTGTTGTCTTCCTTTCTCAACCTAGCAAACATATCCTGGGTATACCCAAAAACTCTTGTTGACGCCTACCATTAGTGGCCAAATTCATTTTTGAATCCAAAAATCTGTGCTTTTTTGTCATATTATTTTCCTCATTTTTTGTGGTACGTATGGTTGGAGAGGAACAACAAAATTTTTGGAACTACTATAAAATATGCCAGATCAGTGTTATTCCAAGCTCTATCGTTTACCATTGAGAATGCTAATCTCATCCATGTTGAAAGTCCCAAGAACTAATGGGAATTATCCATTTTCAATACTCTCAAATTTCATATTACACCCCCCCCAAGGTCCTCCAAAAGCTAACAGGTCAATGGTGAAATGGACTCCCCCGCATTGTGGATGGGTTAAGCTCAACGTTGATGAAGCCTAAAAGGGAAACTCTGGTAGGGCTGGAGGAGGTGGTATTTTTAGAAATAGTCAAAGTAAAGTCTTGTGCGAGTTTGCTGAGTCCATGGCCAGTCAAACTAATAATTTTTTTGAGTCCTGTCCGTTATACCTTGGCCTCCTTATTTGCAAGTGACTTTGGTTTGAAAGACTTATCATAGAGAGTGATTCTATGAATGTCATTCTATGCATCCAATAATATCAGCTTCCTGCCAGGAGCATGTTTAATGCTATCCAAAAAAGCTTGAAGATAATTGAAGGCATCAGACATGTTACAATTCAACATGTTTACCGAGAAAGAAACAAAGCTTTTGACCTCCTTACCAATCAAGGAGTTGAACGGGATAACCTCCAAGTCTAGTATGATAATTTCCCTTAATATATTGTGGCCCACATTGATGCAAATGGAAATATTAATATTTAACTGGTTGTTGGTGCTAATGTGGCTGATTTGGGGCCTAGTGGCTGGACATGGTTTACCTGACATTATGTCAGCGCATATCATCTTTTCCCTTATGCACTTTTGTGCAATCCATCTTGGGGTAATTTTTAGGAGATATGGAGAGTTTAAAAGGCAACTGTCATTCATGAACCCAGGTAACAAGGAATGTGGAAAGTTCACAAGGCAACTATCACCCGTGAACCCAGGTGGCAAGGAATGGCAAATAAAACTACTAATTTCCATCATAGTGGAAGTGGTTGCTCCAATAAGCTCACATATTGAACCTCATTGAGCCAAATACTGTAATCTTGGTTGGGCTTTCGGTAGTTGTTTTTTGTTTCCTTTTGGGTACCGTTGCTGTAGTTTTGACCCTTATTCCTTTTTGTTTCTGTATGTGCCTTCTTTTTAATTTAAAGTTGGTTGTTTCATTCCCCTCTGGGGTTGTTTGTTTTCAGTTCAGTTAGTTCACTTCTAGTTAGCTGTCTTTGCTGCATTTGTGTAAAATATTTCGGTACCTTTCAAAACCCTTTTTATCAACCAATAAAAAAAATCGATATATAATAAATGTATATATATTTTTATATAATTTTATTTTTTTATTTTTTAATTTTATATAAAATTTAAAAATAAAATATACAAAATTATAATATTTTTTTTTAATATTTTTTTAAAAATATATACTTTAAAATATGCTAAAATATTTTTTAAGCTATAAATATTTTTATAACTTTATATAAATATAGTAATTTTTTTTTGAGTAATACTTCTTATACACATCCACCATGGGGTTTGAACCCGAGTCACATCACCAATAATGCAAGTGACGTCCTTGCCGGTAAAAATATAGTAATTTTTTAACACTTGAGAAGATTTTTAAAGGTTAAATCAATAATTTTTTTGAAATATAAATTATAAGTTTTCTACCAATTATAATAAAAAAATAATAAAAAAATGTTCACTCATGCATAAAAGAAAGCACTTAAAAATATTTTATATTATTCAAGTTAAAAAATTAGAAAAATTTAATTTGAGGTTTCCTTAAAAGCTAGGGTTAAAGAGCAATGTTTTTTCTTTTATTTTAGGGTTAAAGAGCAATGTTTTTATATATTTTATTTTAGGGTTAAAGAGCGATGTTTTTTTTTTCTTTTATTATGAAGCACTGGTAGATTATTTGAGACAATGAGCATTTCAAATAGTAGGTGCAAAAATAATGAAGCCTCCAAATAGGAGATTTGTTTGTCAACTGCAACTTTCAAAGCTATCCATTCTCTCAAATGATGATAAAGAAATAAAGAAAACAACATTCCCATGAGAATAGATTGAAAATGGTTTTCAAGCTTCCAAATTGCATGTTGTAGGAGGGAGATTGCAGGAGGGTTTGTTCACAGCTGTCGTGTTTATAGTGCTTCCTATGATTTTTTTTTCAACAACTAAAAACTGATTTTAGGGTTTTTGATGCTTGTTTTTCACCCAATTTTTTTTTGGCTGAATTTAGGGTTTGTTCGTCGAATTTATGTGATAAGGTTTTAAACTCGACGATTTTTGAATTTCATATAGAAAAATTGATGAATTTGATAACTAAGAACGAAACAAAGAAAAACAAAAAAACAAAATAAAATAATATAGACTAACATCTTTGAAGTAAGAATCTTACTGCAATGGTAAGGGCTTTGGCCTCTCTTTGAAAGGTCTAAGGTTCAAACCCCACTCAATATAAGGGGATTGAAACCCTCATAAAAACTTGTGTAAACTCATTGAAAAACATAAACTAATACCTTTCATATCATCAATGACATGGTGAATGACAATAATTCCACACCATCAACACAAAATGGATTAAATATAATATTTTGTTATAATTTACAGTTTGAAACTTCATCCCATTACCAATAAGATTGAATGCTTGCATCTCTATGTTCCACCCTTTCAAAGGTTTCATATTCAAAATAATAAGTCAAAATAATGGGGTATGCACTTATCAATAAAGAGGTTTTGAAGAATACTCACTATAATCTAGGGAAGTTCGTTCAAGAGGGACCAACTACTAAGGAGCAAAGGTGTGTTGTATATACTTAGATATGTATTGCCATGGATGTTTCAAAACCTTTACCATAGTCCATGAAGATTAAATTTTAATCAAAATAATGAGATCAACAAGTGGATTATTAAAATATTGCATTCTAATGCCTCAAATGTTATGAATTTGGACACATGGCAAAAGATTACAAAGTGAAAATGATGAAGAAAGAGAGAAAATTCTGGGCATAAGATAAAATTTAATATAAAACAAGATCATACAGTAGTAGAAGCATATTATATTAAGGATTTTCCACTCCAAAAAAGGTGGCAAAAAAGGACCTTCTACGTCAATAAATGGTGAAGGTCATTACAATTTACTTAAGTCAACCTTTAGAAGAAACACACAAGGACACAAAGGATGAATAAGTATAATGCACAAGTTTAAATTCAAAAGAAATTAAGGTGCAAAGGAAGATAAAGAGGTAAATTTTAAAGCAAATAATGTGAGAGGGAAAGTTTAATCCATCTAAATTATCTTTATTTTTCTCTAGTATAAAATCCTCTCCTTGCAATAAAAATGAACATAGTGTAGATCTTATCCCTTGAACTTGAGGGTTTCAAGAGTAGCATAATAAAGAAAAAAATATGGAGGATATCCATGGAAATTTAGAGTTTTCAGGGCAACAAAAGAAAGTAATTGCTATGGAGCATCATCCTTGCACTTTAGGGTTTTTGGGGCAACATAAACAAGAAACTATTTATGGTGTTAGTTAGGGTTACTAGGGTACTATTTAGGATTTTTAGAACACTATAAAAAATTAATTACTATGGAGGATCATCCTTGCAATTTAGGGTTTGTGGGGCAACATAAAAAAGAAACTATTTGTGGGGTTATTTGATGCACTTCAAGTTCCTTAGGCAAGCATAATCCTTTAGAAGATGAGTCTCATTATGAACAAAATAGAATAATAAAAGAGATTGATGAAGGGAAATAGGAGCAGACGACCCTCAAAGCAAGAAAAAAAAGAAAATAAAACTTAGAGGGACATTTATTTGGGAAACCAAAAACAAATATCATAGGTGTTAACAAAAAGTGGGTCTAAGCCCACAAATAAAAATAAAAAATAATGACAAAAATGGTGTTATGGAATGTTAGGGATATGAATAAGACCTCTAAAAAAGAGTTATTAAGGAATTAATAGGTTGTTGTAGTTCTCATTTTAATTTAAAACAAGAAAGAAAATTAATAAGTGAGAAATATAAGAATGTAGTCGAAAATATTTGGAAGACGGGGGAATTATTTGGCAATTTTTTCTATAGGAGATTTTAAAGGTATTGCAATAATATGGAACAAACATGAATAAAAATTGTGAATTCCTAGAAGCAAAATCTAATTGAATTGTTGGTATAGTTTGCAAGAAAGAGATAAAGACTAAAATTAGGGTTATAACTATATATAATCCAACTATAGTTTATCATAAAAGATGTTGAAATGACCTCAACATATTTTTCTCACATACATTGATGATTCATAAGTGTGATCTATAGATTCTTGGGGAATTCAACGCATTTCTATCTTCTCTAAAAAATAATGGTTGTACTCCTAGATGGTCTAAATAAATACAAGGGATTAAATTTTATAAGTAGAGGAATGAATATAAGGAAAGTGTAATGGGCGGCGATTGGTGGAAGGGAGATTGGATCTGAATGTCTAAGGAGTGTAATAATAAAATATCTATTTTGTGTCATCTTTTATATTATTCAAGTGTTGTGTATGTGACCAATATGTTAGATTTTACATATATATTGAGCTATTACTTATGTTAGTCTAGGTGCTAGGTAGGTCTTGTGGGAGGTTGGTTGGAAGAAGCCCCTCCCCCTAGGTGGTGGTTCCTCATGGGGTGCATTTGCAAAATAAGCCAAATTGATACATGAATGATAGAGTGACAATATGTTTAAGTCTTCCCCTTGTTTCTATTGCAACTATAGATATATAAGATTAGATTTGGGTTGTGAATGATTATATTGTCTGTCATGGGAAATCACAACATATTATACTATATGGGATCCTTTTGTAAGTTGTTGATCATGTGTATATGTATTCTTATTTTTATATTCTTTGAAAATTTGTAAAATAATAGTTTGCATTTGATTTATCTAATATTTAGTGGTAAAAAAAATGTGTAACTAATTTGTATTATGATTTGAATGAATCATTTATTTAAACTAAAAAATGTAATTCCTTTATACCTATAAGAAATGAATCGAAGGAACATTAATACTATTATGATATAATGAATATGTTATGATTGGCCTCTAAATTACTTGTATTTAATTGTGGACCCAACTTTATACATAATAATTAATTTAGTTTGGTTTAACTATTTATTTACAATAAATTAATAATGTTTATGTAATAGTGGAAGATATATTGAGTGGTTGTTAGATTGTATTGAATTAAATAAAATAACTTAATCCCTAAATAAATTTATGTATTTAACTTAGATAGCCAATTATTAAATTTGGTGGAAGAAAAGAAAAGAAAAACATAAATTTAAATAAAAAAAAGTAATAATAATTAGATTTCCTTCGATCTCTACATCTACTATTCTAAATATTTCCCTAAACCCTTACCGACCTTGATAGTTTTGAACCTAGATTTATAATCTATTCTAACTCCCAAGGATTTTATTTATGACTTGAATATGGAAGGTTGATCTAACTTCTTTGAACTCTATCTATCTAACTAGCCTAAATTATCTTCTAAGTGCCCAAGCCTATTATGTATATTCATCTTGTATTTGGATTCATTAAGAATTCACCACTTTAATTCAAACCTAATGTTCCAAGTGGAACCCAACTCTAATGGGGCACTTAGGTCAAGGGAAATGAGATCTACATTAGATTCATTTGTGCTTCTATGGCTACATAAGGCGTTGATTGGATATTGCAAACCATCATATCTTTCAAAAAACCTTGATCTATTGGTATACCTATGTACAATCCATGCCATGTGTACCTTATTCTTGTTGCTTCCTTTTAATTATATCTTGTCCTACTTATTAGGATGAAGCACAAGATTATTTTACAAGATATTAACCCATGGCACATGCATCTTCACCTTCGATTCCTTGATATAGTACATGTTGTAGAGTGCCTCAAATTCGATTGTGTGGCACCCACTATCTACATCATGTATATTAAGTGGATGGTAAAGGTTTGAGCTCTCAGGTCATCAAAATACTAATAAATAGATCTAGTAGATTAAGACCAAGCATCCCTACCACCTCATTCAAAACCCTTGACTAGGATTCCTTTGGTGGTTGTTTGAACTATTTAGAATTCCCCCTTCTTGTTGGTGTTTGATCAACCCCAACATACTTAATGTCATTTGACTACATTGATGGACCATTCACACTAAATATTGCTAAGAGATACATGCTTAACTACTAAGTTGCTATGACGTGTGGTGCTAAGTCCTTTACTCCATATTTGAAGTATTATGCCCATAGTTCATCCATGTTATTAGCCTTGCCTATTTCTAGCTTTTTAATACCTTCCTTAGCCTCCCTTAAGGTAAATAAATTTGTGGTTGTGATTATTATAAGAGAGGCCTCTTCTTCGTACTATCATTTATATAATTTTTTTAGATATTTTAACCATTGTATTTTTGTAATATTTTTTGGTTTGTTTTTCCTATTGAAGTTCCTTCTAGAATAACTTTGACTTATTCTTCCCTATGGAGAACACCCCTTTCATGGTGCCACTTTTGGGTAATACCTAAGGAGGTAGGGGTATCTATTCCACCAAAATACACCCAGGGATTGCACCTGGCTTATCCCCTTTGACACACTCAAAAATAAAAATATAAATGAAAAACAACAACAAAACACAAAAAAAAAAACAAAACAACACAAAAAAAACACAAAACACAAAATAAAAATAAAAAACAAAAAAACAAAAAATGAAACAAAAACAACGCGAAAATACAAAAACACAAAACACAAAAAAATAACAACAAAAACACAAAAACACAAAAAAAAAACACAACAAAAACAACACAAAAACACACACACACACACCAAAAAAATAAAGGAAGGAAAAAATATATTACATCTATGGCCAAACCAATCCAACATGCCTATTAGCCAAGATTCAATAGAAGAAACATAAGAAAGATATTTTTGAGTTGGGAACTAAAAAACCCTGATTGAACCAGAGAGAAGCTAATACAAAGAAAAAAGGAATAGGGTAATTTTATAATTGGAGCCATCCAGAGAAAGGATAGAAAGAAGAGCATCCCTGATTTGCAAAGCCCACCAGTCTTTTCATCCTTGATTTGCATTTCCTCCCATATTTTCATCCAAAAGCCTATTGAATCCAACTTTTCCCCTTCTTTTTGAATTTGAACCACATTTGTTTTCCTTCCTGCCTTTTGGTTTGTATCCAACTTCATTTTTTTACTAGAGGTTTGACTAACTCCTGATGGCTCTAGATTTAAATCTATTTCTATTGATTGAGAATACAAGACTAAAGCTTGATTCATAGATCCTTGGGATCCTCCTTGAGAACTAAAGCCTTGTTTGACCTTCTCCTCCATTTTGTGTTTTTGTTGGTGAGTTTTCCCTTGCTGAGGACAAATCTCATAATTACTATTAACCAAACCAATGGCTTTCTCTGAGGAGTCTTTGACTATTTTTGGGTGGGGAATCTGTGAGCTATCCAAAAACTAGGTTTCCAAAATCTCCATCTCCATAGAATCATCCACATCCTCTAAATCATCTTCCACTACAAGTTTTGAAAACCTATTATCTGAGGAGGTTGACTTATTTGTAGGCTTCATTTTCTTAGTAACATGCTTTTTTTTAGGAACCTAAAATTCCTCTTGACCTTGATCCTGCTTTGTTTGCTCCAAGACTACATATTTGCAATCTTTTACTAAGTGACCGTATTCATGACACACCCGACACCTAAAGGGAATGTTTTCATAATCAACTTCTTGCTCCCAAGTTTCTTCCCCAAACTGCAAAGTGATTTTTTTGGTAGGGGGTTATTAAAGTCTATGAGCACACAAATCTAAGCATAAATAAAATGCTCAAACCACATTGTGTTATCTACTATCATCGTGTAGGTGCCTAAAGTGTTACCAATTATTGAGAAGACTATAGGATTTCACAATTCAGTCGATAAACCAAAAAGTCTGACCCAAATAGGTCCTACTAAAGGTATTTCCTCTTCAACCTTAAATAAAGCATGCTAGGGTTTCATAAACAAACTAGCTCGACCAAAAAACCAAGGACCACCTTGGAATATTTGTTGTCTATCCTCCTCATTAGAAAATAACACCAAAAAATACCCATTAGGATAATCTGAGATACTAAACTCACTTGGAGTTCACCATTGCTTCAAAGCCCAACTTTTAAAAGTAGGTAAGGATGGCCAAAAGCCCAAGAATCGATAGATCAACCCTCGTTGCTCCATTGTAGCAATTCCATCCTAAATGTTAGATCGTTGTAGATTAACAATTGGAGATCCATCCATTGCTTGCATGCAACTAGAGTCTATTTTCCTGGGATCAATCCTTGGCATACGAAGAGGTTGATGCAAAAAACCCATTGGTCAGTTGGAATTGTTGGAGGTTGAGCACCCCTTACAACATCTTTGAAATTCATTCTATCCATAGTTCCACCTAGTCCCTTCCTTGCATCCTCCCTCCTTCTATGACTCTTGCTCTTCAAACCCTTCTACGACTCTTGCTCTTCAAACCCACTCTCATTTATTTGGTAATTTTAGATAGAGTATATCGATCCCATGGCTCCTATTTATAGTAGGAGTTTACCACTAATTTACCTGGGATGATGAATTCTTACTCCTAGTAAAAGTTAATATTTGAGAGTATATTTAGCAAAATGATGCACCTTCAAATGTTACATGCCTCAAATAGGCTTATAAGGCTTCTAAAATGAATTAATGCACTACTAGATGCCAAAAGATCACTTTTCAAATATTATCCTAGGGACCCACACTTTTGATTTTACCCTTCTATTGGTTGACAAGCGATTCAATCTAGAGAGTGAGCAAATCACTTGAATTTACTAGCAATACCCTAGATGATCTTGTGCACTTTATTCCTATAAGACATTGGCCCACTTTAATAGCAAATCTTGAGAAAATATGCTCATTAGATTCATAATCATAAGAACTTACAATGCTTTTATAACACTCCAATCAGTTTGAAATCTCTACTATTATGGAGATCTTACTTGCTCCTACTATGTTTAGAAACACTCTAAAAAATTCCCTATATGCTCTCACAACAAAATTGATTTTCTCTCAAATAGTAAAGTTGGTGCAACTATATTTAAATGAATTCTAAATATTTAGAACATATATACTTTAGGGAAGATACTCTAAAGTATGCTCTAGAGTCCAACATTCTCCCCCTTAAAGTTGATAGGACTGACTAGACAGTCTCTCCACTTTATATACTGAGCTTTTGCAACTCCTTTGGTGAAGATGCCCGCTATGTTGTCCAAAGTGCTACAATGTCGTAACTCAACCACCTATTTCTCCACCATGTCTTGAATGAAGTGATACTTCATATCAAAATGCTTTGACCTGCTATGGTGGATAGGATTATGTGCCAATTGGATGACACTCATATTGTCATAATACAATCTTGTAGGACCACTTTTTTGCTCTCCAATTTCTTCAAGGACTTTTCTCAACCATAAAGTTTGAGTACTAGCATTTGTGATTGCTATATACTCAGCATCAGTAGATGACAATGCTACAACAGTCTACTTTTTGGAACTCCATGTAATTAGTCCTGATCCAAGACTAAAACAATTCCCTAAAGTAGATTTTCTATCATCTATATTGCTGCCCCAATCACTATCACTAAAGCCAACTATTTTTTCAGAATTACATGTGTGGTAATGGATCGCAAAATCCATTGTACCCTTTACATATCCCATAATTATTTTAGTTGCTTGTAGATGAAGTTCATATGGATCAGCCATATACCTTGAAACAAGAGAAACAACATATTGAATATCGGGCCTTGTGT
The DNA here is from genome assembly GCA_028583015.1 of Wollemia nobilis. NCBI lineage: Eukaryota > Viridiplantae > Streptophyta > Pinopsida > Araucariales > Araucariaceae > Wollemia > Wollemia nobilis. Next base: position 5,396,418 of record JAQPPZ010016895.1, read on the forward strand.
TGGTGAGGAACATTAGAATCCCAACCATGCTCCTATAAGTGGTCATGTCAAATTTTTGTGCTCCATCATATTTGCTCAATTGGATAACATGACCCATTGGAGTTGCAATAGGCTTGCATTGCTCCATAGCAAATTTCTTGATCATATCTTGAGCATATTTGTGTTGACATATGAAGATCCCTTTATCTATTTGATGTACCTCCATGCCTAGGAAGTAATGCATTAAACCTAGATTTTTCATTTCAAATTATTTCATCATGGAGTGCTTGAAATCCTCATTCATATTGGCACTACTACCCATGAATATTAGACCATCCACATATAAGCATACAATGAGAATGTCTTTACCTTGTTTCATGTAGTAGAGGGTAGGTTCACTTTTCCTCCTAGTGAATTCATACCTTTAAAAGTAGCCATCAATGCATGAGTACCATGCTCTTGGTGCTTGCTTGAGGCCATACAATGATTTATTTAGTTTGTAAACAAGGTTCTCCTTGCCTTGTTATTCAAATCCTTGAGGTTGTTGCACAAAAACCTCTTCATTCAAGTACCCATTGAGAAAGGAACTTTTAACATCCATGTGCTGAATTTTCCACCCTTTGTGGGCAGCCAAGGAAAGTAATAATATGATTATCTCCTGTCTAGCAACAGGAGCAAAGGTCTCCTCATAGTCAATCCCATACTTCTGAGTGAACCCTTTTGCTACAAGTCTTGCCTTGTGTCTTTCAATGCTTCCAACAACATTGAATTTGGTCTTGTAAACCCATTTGCATCCAACACATTTCTTGCCCTTAGGAAGCTCCATTAGCTCCTAAGTATCATTATTTTTTATAGAGGTCATTTCCTCTTTCATGGTTTGTTGCCATACATCATGAGCACTTGCTTTTTCATAGTTAGATGGCTCTAGCTCTACACTAGTCATTAAAGCATAATTGACTACATCTCCCTTAGGCTCTTGGGAGTCATCATCACCATACATATGCAAATTTTCAAGTCTCTTTAAAACTGTATTCATTTCACTAGCTTGACTTCTAGTGTATCTTTTATGGAAATTTTTATCCAAAATTTGGTAAGATGGATGGTACTGAAGTGTTCTTTTACCTCTTGATGGAGAATCAATATCCATTGGTGAAGAACTTACTGATATTTATGGAGGACTTGGAGTAGCATCTGGTGTACTTGTAGTAGTACTCATACTTGGGCTTGGAGGACTTCCTTTGCTATTTTTGGGTGGTACTTGTTGCACTTGAGAGGAACTTGCATCATGAGATCCATCATCAACAAAAAGTTTTTGATGACCCCATTTTGCCCCTTCACAAAAAATTACATCCCTGGAGAGTACAATTTTATGTGTTTTGGTATTGTAAAGCCTATAACCTTTGGAAGACTCACAATATCCAACAAAAATACATGCTTGAATTTTGGGGTCAAGTTTCTTTCTTTGCTCATTAGGAATGTGGGCATATGCAAGACAACCAAAAACTTTAAAGTGTTTTACATTTGGATTTTTTCCATACCATCCTTCATAAGGAGTAATACCATCTAAACTAGAATTAGGACTCCTAATAAAAATGTAAACACTAGTTCTAACAATATCAAACCAATACATGTTACTTAGATGCTTAGTTTGCAGCATTAATCTAGTCATTTCTACTATAGTGCAGTTCTTTCTTTAAGCCACACAATTTTGTTGTGGGGTGTAGGTAGTTGTGAATTACCTTTTTATTCCACAATATTTACAATATTTTAGAAATGCATTTGAAGAATACTCTCCTCCTCTCTTAGTCCTAGTACTTTTTTACAACAAACTCACTTTGATTCTCTACATTATTTTTGAAATCTATGAAACAATCAAAAGCTTCATCTTTAGTTTTCAAAAAATAAATCCAACACATCCTAGAGAAATCATGAATTAAAATGAGAAAGTAAGAGTTGTTACCAATTATTTTGGTTTGCATTGGACCACAAATGTCTGAATGCACCAATTGTAGTGGATGGATTTCTCTCCATGCTTGTTCTTTTGGAAACTTTGATCTTGAGTGCTTTCCCAAAGCACATCCTTCACACACCTCCTTGTGTTATCCAACTCTTGGAAGTCCACTTACCATAGCTTGAGAAGTTAGCAACTTCAAGCTTGCAAAATTAAGATGACCAAATCTCAAGTGCCAAAGCACACTTGGATTAGCAATAGCCACACTAGAAAGTTGAGAACCTTCTTATTATCCAAACTTAAGAGGAAACAACCTATAATTTATCATAGGTACTTGTGTAATAACTCTATTACAATTGTTTTTTATCAAAAATGACACATTTACCTTCATCAAAAACAAGCCTATAGTTATTCTCCGTCATTTGTCCAACATTAAGCAAATTATGTTGGAATTTGGGGGTGTAATAGATGTCATTTACCTTCTTGGTGCCTTATTTTTTTGGAACCTCCATGGCTCCAATACCTTCAACTTGTAGTGCCTTGTCATCTCCCAATTTGATCTTTGATTTGTAGGAGGAATCCATTGTAGCAAAGAGCTCCTCTTTGCCACTCATGTGATTGGAACAACCGGTATCCAAAATCCAAGTTTCATTAAGATTTTGATTTGATTTTCCATAGGTGAGGAACATATTTGAATAAGCTCCTTCCTCTTCTCCATAGTTTTCATATTGACCTCTCTCATCTTGAGGAGTCTTGGACCAACAATCTCTAGCAAAGTGACCAACCTTACCACAATTGTAAGAAGATTTCTTTGATTTATCACTTCCTCTTCCTTGATTTCCACCTCTTGATCTACCTGTTCCTCTCCTTTGACCTCTTCCTTTTCATTTTCCTTGTCCTCTTCCTTGTGTATTATAACCTTCTTTGGATGAGAATGCTTTCTCATCACCTCCATAGCTTGTAGATGTAGCACCCTGTAATCTTTCTTCATGAGACATAAAATAACCAATTAGAGCATCAAAAGTTAGAGTAGACAAATATTTAGACTCTTGAATAATGATAGCAATATGGTTCCATTTATGAAGAAGTGTTCTCAACACTTTCTTCACCACTAATTCAGTTTTGATGTCTTCTCCAAGGGTTTGCATTTTGTTTACAATGGCTTTCACTCTCACATAATAATCTCCCACTATTTCATCATCTTGCATCTTGAGATTCTCAAAATATCTCTTCAAGGTTTGAAGTCTCACTTGCTTCACTTGATTTCTCCCTTGATATCTATATCTCAAGGCTATCCATGCTTCTAGGGCTATTGAACAAGAAGCAATCCTTGGAAAGATGATTTTATCCAAAGCTGCTTGGAGATGGTAGAGAGCAAATGAATTCTTCTTTTGGGCATCCTTTTTGCTGGTTTTATCTGCTGGACTCAAGGTTGTCCAATCTACAGGTTCTGCATAACCTTCTTCGACTATATCCCATAAACCTTTTCCAATAAGTAAGGTCTTCATCTTGATGGACCAATACTTGTAATCTAACCCATTAAATTCAAGAAAGGAAAGATTGTTATTGGCAGCCATTGATGCTAATAAAAAAATTTGGAATAATGTATATAACTTCTGATACAATTTTTTTGAAATAAATAACAGCAAAAGATCTTCTTTTACTCAATTGACTCAACCCGTTAAGCCAATCTCTCAGAATTTACCTCTGATTGCCAAAATACATGCTTATTTTTTATTTACCAAAGTCTCAAGCACCAAATTTCTCATAAATCGGCCAATACTGATTGAAACAAACTAAAATTTTTCTTGTAGACTTCTGATATATGTATCTGAAAATCCACTAAATTTCAGAATAAAATTCACACAAATGAAAAATATGTGATCAATTTACTTTTGCCCTTTCTAGATCTTAAAGTTTTTTTGAGACAACCTCAATGTTTTCACATAAATTAATCTATATAGCTCCAAATTTTTTGAAATTAAACTCTGTATTCCTGAGACAATAAGATGAAAACCCTCTAAATTTTAGAAGAAAATTTGTAAAGGTTAAAAATATGTGATCATTTACTTTTTCCCTTTTTATCACAATTCCGGATCTGGGATTTTTGAAGAAAAAATCAATATTCACACAAATCGATCAATACAGATCCAAATAACCTAAAATTTTGTCTAAGTGATTATTTTATCAAAATAATATTTCTTCCAAAATTTGAGAAGCAAATACCTTGTCTTCCACCTTATACAACCATTTTATTGAAAAACTCAAAATGCTAATAAAATTAGAAAATTAGCTCCAAATAATCTAAAATTTTTATTGAATCATATTTATACAATTATCTAACAACCCTCAAAATTTCATAAGAAAATACCTTATGATGCATGAGATATTAATTATTTACTCAAGCTCTTCTTTTCAACTTTACTGAGTGTTGGCCAATTGAGTTTCTCTAACAAAGTGCATGCTTTAGATCTCTTCACACCACTCTCCACGGGTTTTGATCCATCTAAGTAAACTTGCTATGATATAGAAATGAGAAAATATGCTCATTAGATTCATAATCATAAGAAATTACAATGCTTTTTATAGCACTCCTATCAGTTTAAAATCTCTACTATTATGGAGATCTTACTTGCTCCTACTATGTTTAGAAACACTCTTAAACAATTCCCTATATGCTCTCACAACAAAATTGATTTCATCTCAAATAGTAAAGTTGGTGCAACTATATTTAAATTTATTCTAAATATTTAGAACCTATATACTTTAGGGAAGATAATCTAAAGTATGCTCTAGAGTCCAAAAAATCTCTCATGAACCAATTTATACTTGAGGAATAATTTGGAACTTGTCTTTGACTTAGCCAAAATTTGAGGTGTTTTCAAAGGCATTAATGGATTGATTCCATTTTTTGTATCCTTCCAAATTATGAATTTCAAGGTAGTAACTAGTCACTATATTTTTGATAAATTCATGGGGTTTCATGTTCAATTGGTAAGAGATCCAAGATCTTGTCCTTATATTTTGGTATGATATATTCAAAATTTACATTCTTGCTCTAAAATTATAAAAGTATGGGCTATATTTGTTTAGCTCTGGGGTAATAGGTTCAAAATTACATGATAATTAGTATGAGAGGATACATATCAAGGATCAACATTTTAGAATTTGACTCCAAATAATCATATTGATTCTATGGGAGGCTCTTCCATTGATCCTCTTTAATTTCTTGACTTCTCCAATATTCTTTGAAGTATTAGGCAACATTACCTCCACTTTGTCTTTCTATCCATAAATGGTATTGATAACATCCTTTGGCATATGGAGTCACCCTTAATTGGAGAATACCCCAGTCAACCCTTTATTTGGTAGATCTTACATCTCCTTTCTCAATTACTCAAAATTCATCTTGAGAATTTCATAGGTAATATGCACCATTAGACTCTCCCTTGTTTGTAGGGCATGTTCCTCAATTGTGTGATTACCATGTTTTTATCTATCCTATCCATATACTACATATGTTCATTATATGAGGAGTACTTTGGTGCATTTTTCCTTGGATGTTGCCTCCTCATCCACCTGCTTGATCACCTTTGAAACTCAGTTAAGCAAGGTCTCATACTTATTTAAAACAAGTGGGATGCACCTTAGCACACTTAGACCCAAATGGATTTGTCATGCCCCACCAATGTTATCTTGACCTTCATATTCTATATTGAAAGTGCCTTTATAACCAATAGCTTTCTTCTTCCTTTTCTCAACCAATATTGGTGAATCATGGATGTAATATATGTTGATTCTCTTTTTACTAATGTTATCTTAATAAATATGCTTTCTTCCATATGGTGCTTGATATCTCCTCTCTACCTTTCCTCTTAAGGGTATATTTTAACCAAGTGAAGGAATGAGTAATGGATATCAATATTAATATGCTCCTTCATAGTGTGGTTCACCTTGGATAACTTAAAATTATTTCAAGTAAGAGTATCATTGTACTTGTAGCGAATAGTGGATCAATGATTATGAGGATACCAGTTTGACACAACAACATGGATGATGTGAATTTTTATGGTGATAGATGATGAGAGGGGTTGAGATGATGACACATGGGGTGACTATTAAGATCCTTCTAATTAAAATAAGCACATCCACATAAATATTGCAATAAAAGCAGTAATTTCATGAAAGAACAAAATATTGCAATATGAAATGTAAATGCAAAAATATATTAATCTCACAAATCACAATACAAAATCATGGGCCTCTTCGAGGGGGCAACCTCCTTCAATACTTTGATTCAATTATGCAAAAAGATACATCCATTCCTACCCCTCACATTTTTAAAGACTCTTCATAACCCTACCTAATGCTCAAGGCTGGCTTACATGCAAAATGCCACCCGAGCTAGAATCTTCTACCAAACAAAACAATTACATTCTTTATAACAGTTACATAAAATGGCGCCACTTGTCTAGGTGCCTCTAGTGCCACAAACTATTACAAAATATTACATAATATCATTACAAAATATTATAATGGGGTCCCCATGTTAAGAAAGGGGTTATTACATAATAGTGTTAGGATGGAGTCCTAACATGCCCTTCCCCTTCAAAAAGCTTTGTCCTCAAAGCTGAAGATGAGGAAACTATTGTTGAAGTTGCTAGAGGGACTCCCAAGTGGCATCTTCAAGTTGTAATCCTTACCATTGAACAAGAACATCAGTGATGACATGGTGGCGAAGGGTGTGTGATCTCCTATCCAAAATTCATTTAGGCTCAAGAATGATGGATCCTTCTTCATCCAACTCTGGTAATGTGGATTGTACCTGTACCTTGTTGCCAACAACCTTCTTGAGAGAGGAGACATGAAAGATTGGGTGAATCCTAGAAGTGGCTGGAAGGGCCAGTTTGTAGGTTGTTGACCCAATCCATTGTAACACCTAGTAGGGACCATAGTATTTGGCTGCAAGTTTTTGGCATCCATGAAGCTGGAGAGATGATTATTTGTAGGGATGTAGGTAGAGAAAAACCATATCTTTGACTTCAAAGCTATGCTCAAAGTGGTGTTGATCAACTTGTTGATGCATACGATTCTAGGCCAATTCAAGATTGACCTTAAGTTGTCGGAGAAGGGTAGCATGTTGGCTGAGGGTGGAATCCATAGCTTGAACCTTGGAGCTTCCTAGAATGTAAGAGGAGGGTGTTGGTGGAGGAAGACCATATACTACTTCAAATGGGGTAACCTTAGTAGCGGTATGATATGAAGTATTATACCACCATTCAGCCAAAGGGAGCCACTTAGCCCATTGTGTAGGATATTCTGAGGCAAAGCAATGGAGGTATGTTTCCAAGCACTTATTGACAATTTTAGTTTGGCCATCAGTCTGAGGGTGATAAGCCAAACTCATTTTGAGTTGAGTGCCCTACAACTTGAATAGTTCTTGCCAAAAGTGACTGGTAAAAGTAGGGTCCCTATCTGACACAATTGATTTGGGCATTCCATGAAGATGAAATATGGAGTCTAAAAATATTTGGGCAACGATGGAGGTGGTGTAGGGGTGGGACAAGGAACAAAAATGAGCATACTTTGTGAGATGATCCACTACCACCAGAATAATTGATTTTCCTCTTGATTTGGGTAACCCTTCAATGAAATCCATAGAGATATCTACCCATACTTGTTCTAGAATTGGCAAGGGTTGAAGGGTTCTAGGGGAACACACATTTTCTCCTTTCATGCATTGGCACCTATCACATTTTGCCACAAAAGTTTGAATATCCCTTTTCATTCCCCTCCAAAAAAAAGTATGCTTGGTCCTTTCATAGGTTTTTAGAAACCCAAAATACCCAACTATTGGTGATGCATGCATTTCCTACAAGATGAGTTCCTACATTTGTGAATTTTGAGGAATGACAAGTCGATCATGATATCTCAAGTCTTGACCATCCCAAGTATATCCAGGGCATGAGTTAGGCTTTGCTTGGAGTTTGTTGATCAAAGTTTACAAACTAGAATCCTTGGTCATTTCTTCCTTGAGATGATGGATCCATTAAGGAAGTGGTGTAGATATAGCATGTAGCATCCCCTGATCTTCATATTATTGAGATAAGGCATCAACCACCATATTCTCCTTTCCTTTCTTATAGGTGATTTCATAATCATAGCCTAACAATTTAGAAACCCATATTTGTTGTTTTGGTGTGGCCACCCTTTGTTCCAAGAAGTATTTAAGACTTTGATGGTCAATCTTGATGGAAAAGTGATGCCCAATGAGATATGACCTCCAATGATTAACATGTAAAATGGCTAGCATCTCCTTTTCATAAGTAGATTTGCCCAAATTCTGGCCAGAAAGTGCTCTACTGGTGAAGGCCAATGGTCTTCCTTCTTGCATCAAAACTACCCCAATTCCATTGCCAGAAGCATCACTTTCAATTACAAAAGGTTTAGAGAAATCAGGCATTGCTAACATTAGGGTGGTGGTCATAGCTTGCTTTAACTCTTCGAAAGCCTTCTCTATTGGTTCTGACCAAATAAAAGAATTCTTTCTCAACATGGTTGTCAAAGGAGCTACTATCTTTCCATAATTCTACACAAATTTATGGTAATATCTAGTGAGTCCCAAAAATCCTTGAAGTCCCTTTAAGGTTTGAGGCTTTGGCCATTCTTGAACAACCTGAATCTTTTTAGGGTCCACTTTAACTCCATATTTGGTGACAATGTGACCCAAATATTCAACTTCTTGCAACCCAAAAGAACACTTTGACCTCTTGGCATAAAGTTGATTCTTTGAAAAAAGTTGTAGTGTCTGATCCAAATGTTGGAGATGCTCCTCCCATGAATGACTGTAAATCAAAATATCATCAAAGAAGACTAGAATGAATTTGTGAAGGAAGGGCCAAAAAATGGAATTCATCAAACTCTGAAAAGTGGAAGGTGCATTGGTCAACCCAAATGGCATAACCAAGAATTCATAGTGCCCTTCATGAGTTCTAAAAGTAGTTTTAGGAATGTCCTCATCCTTGATTCGAATATGATGATATCCCAACCACAAATCCAATTTTGAAAAATATTGGGCCCCATGCAACTCATCTAACAACTCATCAATTACTAGAATGGGAAATTTATCTTTAATAGTTATTTTATTAAGTTCCCTAAAATCCACACACAAACGCCAAGACCCATCCTTCTTTCATACCAACAACATTGGAGAAGAATAGGGACTAACGTTGGGATGAATAACCCCTACAACATGAAGTTCCTGTACCATTTTCTCAATTTTTAATTTTTGGGCATATGGATACCTGTAAGGGTGGACATTTGGGGGAAGACTACCAGGAATAAGTTGAATCGCATGGTCATGAGTATGATGAGGGGGTAGTCCTTTGGGTTCCTCAAAGACTATGGCATGTCTTTGCAATAAAACTTGTAATTCCTCTAGATGGTCCTTATCCCCTTCATCGAAAGCTTCTATAGCAAATAATTGAGCCACAACCCCATGGGATGAATTTTTCAATAATTTTTCCATCTTATGAGATGAAATAAATTGAGTAGCCCTAACCTTCATGCCCCGTAAGGTGTACTCTATTTCCTTATTGGCTAAATTTCATCCATAGCTCAAAAAAATCCCACAATACTAGACCTAACATCCATAACCACTATGCTCCCAAAACAACATCACACCCACCTAGGGGTAAGGCAAACATATCAGCCTTAAGATTATATTCCCCTATTTGTATTTTGACATTTTGACACTTCCCTTTACAAGGTAGGGTGCCTCCATTGGCAATCATGACTTCAAAGGAGTTACAAGTATTAATGTAATAATTCCCCTATTTTGCCACTTATGGGTCAATAAAGTTATGTGTGCTTCTTGAGTCAATAAGAATTATTACTCATTATCCTTTGAAGTGTCCTATCACTTTCATCATTTGAGGAGTTGATATACCTACTAAGGCATGCACCGAGATTTTTGGTTGGGATTCATCTAGGACTTTTGGTTGTTCTGTGTGTTCCTCCTCCTGATGATCCTCTTCCACCTCTGAAGATTCTATGGTTGTTGCCTCATCCACATCAAGCAAATACAATTTTTGATACACACTTATGCCCTAGGGAATACTTCTCATCACAGTTATAACATAGCCCTTGGGCTCTTCTAGATTCCATCTCTTCTCGTGTCAACTTTTTGATGGTAGGAGATTTGTTGGTAGGATTTGGTGTTGGCTTGGATGAAAAAGGTGGCCAAGATTGAGAAAATTTGGAGGTGCATCCTTGAGCCTTAAATTTTTCTTCTACCAATCTAGCCAAGGCTATTGCCTATTGTAATGATTGTGGCCTCAACATTTTAACTTCAGCTTTAATATCATCCTTCAAACCACTCACAAAACAACTTTGGAAGAATTTGGGACTCAAACCAATGGTATGGTTGGCCAATTTTTCAAACTGAGTTTGATAATCTTGAATGGTTGAAGTTTGTTTGAGTTTAGAAAGGGCTCCTATAAAATCTTCAAACTCACTAGGACCAAATTGAGTGAGTAGTTGTTGCTCAAATTCAAGCCAAGTAAGATTAGGGTTTGCTTTCTTGAGCCATTGAAACCAATGCAAGGCATCTGATTCAAAATTGAAAGAGGCAATTATGAGGCGCATATAATGGGGAACATTATGAAGACTGAAATATTGTTTTTCTTGACACAACCATCCCTCTGGATCCTTTCCATCAAACTTGGGAAAGTCTAATTTGGGCAGTTTATATCCATTGTTATTGGGGGCTTCCCATTGTTGATTGCTGGTTCCTTCATCCTTACAGTCATGAGAACCAAATCGACCATATGTGTGGGTGTTATTAGTTAAATGACCTTCCAAGTCTATAATTTTTCCATTTAATTCCTCCTTCATTTCCTTTTGTTCCCTTACCACATAGGCCAAGGAGTCATGTAGAGATTTGATATCCACCCTTAACTGATTTAAACCATCTATTAATTGACCTCCCAAATGCTTCCCCCAAGACTCTACATGAGTGACAATTTTTTGATCTATTTCTTGTGCCTTTTGTTGTTCCCTAGTGCCTGTAGCCATGCTCTATGATTTTTTACCTTTTGATGATACTTTTTTTACAAGAAAAAAATCATAATTTTAGTTTAAGAATGAAAAAGAATTACACTTCTCAGGTATCTTGGCATAAACAAAAACCCAGATAAAAGCATATTACTAGGAGTCAAAATATAATTACAATCGGGTAGATCAGAGAGGAAAAAACCCATATTTAAATAGCATAGGGATAATAAGGATAAATATCCATATATAACAATACTTAATCATCCAAATAACCTCCATGTCCAAAAAATGGATATAAATCAGTGAAAAAGAAACCAACAAAAAGAAAATAAATAGTTAAAATTTACCATAAAGCTCTAATCAAATGAAATAGGCCCATAGTAAAAACCTAGAGCTAGCATAGAAACTAGGGGTATGATATGTGGGTGAAAGAAGAAACTCCATCCTTGTTCTCTTCCATTTGCAAGAAACCTTTTAGAACCTGTTGACCTTCTTTTGATAGCATATCTGCTTCTTGAGATTTTTTTAAAAAGGGAAATCACCTCCAATAATTCATCTCCATTGGTCTAAGCAAATTATTTTTTAATTGAGTAGTTCTATTCATCTAGTTGATGACTAGAGTAGAATCTCCAAAAAATTGTAATTTTTTTACATTTCTCTCTGCAACACACTTCATTAGCAATCTTGCCTAAAACTCGATAAAATTGTTGGAACCTATCCCAAGACTTGATTTAAATTTGATATAGTGGGTATCCAAGAAGTACAAAATGCCTCCCGCACTACTAAAAGCTAACTATCTCTAACTGGTCCCATAAAAAAAACCCCATGGTTGAGACTTTTCAATGAATAAATTATCTACTTGTCGAGGTTTCTTATGTTTACTAGACCCTTTATTGATAGAAATAAAATTCCTTACCTAAAAATTTCCTTCTGATGATACTTCCTAAAAATAGGAATACGATTTTGACGATTATTATTTTTAGTAATGATCCCAAAAAAGTGTTTAGGTGCTATATATTAAAATGATCATCTAAAAAAATGATCATAATGGCATAGGCCTCAAGATGTCATTTTTGGCACCCCTAATTTTTTTTCTAGGGAAGTGATGTCTTCAAGTGTTGTCGGTTTTTCTCCTTGAGTCTTGATTCACTCAAAAATTTAGATTTTATTTGACAACCCCTTACTAGGCTTTGTAATGTCTATTATTGACACTATTTTGTCTAATAGTGTTCTATTATTGACACTATAACTTAATGTCTCTGATAACTATCTTGGTAGACTTTGTTATTGATAATTTCCTTGTTTGTTATGATTCCAGACTGTCCTAAACAACTATTATTGATGCTAGAAGGCTATCTTGACTATTACTAACTTTAACTAAATTCATACCTGACTGTTACTGACTACTCTAAAAAAACCTGTCTTGATTGTTACTTTCACCACCAGTTCTTTTGGTTGTTTTAATATAGTTAATTATGTAATAGTGTAGTCTCTTTAGTAGGCTCAATTTATGTGGTAGGATTCTTGGGCTTAGGTTTAACATTCAACAAATATAGGATACTCTAATCCAGGGTGTATGTACTATTCATAGTCCTTTGTTATACCACAATGATAAACGATAGTGCTCAAATCAATATTTTAGGCCATTACTCAAGGAGAATTCCATGCATACCCTTGAGCATACAACCTGTAGAGACCAAAAACTAGGCATTTACATTACACATCACAATTTTACATAATAATATATTTCTAGGTCTAAACTTAGGCATATAATTCCTGCACATTATTTATTTGCATTACACATCACAATTTTGCATAATAATATATGCCTAAGTCTAAACTTAGGTATATAATTCCTGCACATCATTCATCCACATTGCATATTTCAGAATGCATAATATTATGTGCTTAAGTTTAGGCTTAGGCATAAAATCTTGCACATAATTATATTTTCTAGATTTTATTAAATCTAAGAAATATCCTCCTAGGATACCCTCTCTCCTCATTTGGACATGTGTCTTTGCCACATCACCATCATCCCTTTTGCCACCTCTCACACACCCTTGTCCCCTTTGTCCCTTTACATGGGGTAACCATCCACACTTCACTCCACTTGCACCTACCCACTTGCCACATATCACATCTCACTCCACACTTCACTCCACTTCCACCTACCCACTTGCCACATCTTACACCTCACTACACACTTCATTCCACTTGCACCTACCCACATGCCACATCTCCCTATTTAAGTGAGATACTTCTAGTGACTCACTACAACTGCCCAGGATAGGTGGCTACCCAATCCCTGCCACTTGGCGATGTGGGGGGTAGCCTTGGCTTGCCACCTATCCTTCCCTCCAAAAACCCTCAAAGGCCTATAAAGGCACCATCACATGAGGCTGAGAAAATGAAGAGAGGAGGGGAATGTTAATGTTATGCTACTCGAATTTTGCTATGTAAGCATAATAATCATACTGGTTTTCTATTTTTATTATGCATTAGTCATTTTAGCCATATTCATTGTTCATCTTCTTCTATATTCATTTTACATTAGTTATTTTCATTACATTTTATCATTATCATTGTGATAGGTGCTACTAAACCCTTGTCCATTTCCATGTGTGCAGATTTTAGGTTCAACTTCAACAAGCTCAAAATCCAACACGGTGGTCACAAAAAACCCACCTCCCACATTGTTGTAGCATGAAGAGACAAAGACACCATATGTTTGATTTGTAAAAGGGATTTCCCCCTTTGGACATCTTATTGTAAAATGCACCCTCAAAGGGTCAATTTGTATCCCAAGGGACCACTTTCCCGAATATAATACAATGTCCCACCGTGATCGCCAAAATGTATGCATAAAAAGTAACACCATTGCAACAACATCAAAACACACTGAACCTCAAAATAAAAATCAAAAACCTCAAAATTACAAAAAAAATCAAAAAATTCAAAAATCCAAAAACAATAAAAAGAAACAAAATCGAAAACAAAATTTGAAAAAAACTTAGAAAATATTGTTTTTTTTATTTTATTTGTGTGTTATTCATGTATATTTCCATCACATTTTCACACACATACTTTCACATTCACCACCTCATTTCACCTAAACCACCTTCCACATGCATATCAAAATTCAAAATGCAAAAAAAAAAAAAAAATCAATTCAAATCAAAAGGCTCCAAAGGAATCAAATCCCTTTGGTCAATTCAAATCAAAAGGCTCCAAAGGAATCAAACTCTTTTGGTCAATTCAAATCAAAAAGCTCCAAAGGGGACATCCCTTTGGTCAAATCAATCAAAAAGCTCCAAAGGGGACATCCCTTTGGTCAAATCAATAAAAAAACTCCAAAGGGGACCACCCTTCGGTCAAATCAATCAAAAACACCCCAAAGGAACCTAATCCCTTTGATCAAATTTAATTTCAAAATGCTCCAATGGGGAAACCCCTTTGGTCGATTCAATTCAAAAACCTCCAAAGAGGACACCCCTTTGGTCAAATCAATTAGACAAGACCCAAAGTAACTTAACCCCTTTGGTCATATTTTATTTCAAAATGCTCCAAGGGGGGACACCCCTTTGGTCAATTCAATTCAAAACGCTCCAAAGGGGACACCCCTTTGGTCAAATCAATAAAAAATTCTCCAAAGGGGACACCCCTTTGGTCAAATCAATAAAAAAGGCTCCAAATAGGACACCCCTTTGGTAAAATCAATCAAAAAGACTCCAAAGAGGACACCCCTTTGGTCAGATCAATTCAAAATACCCCAAAGTAACCTAACCTCTTTGGTCAAATATCATTTCAAAATGCTCCAAGGGAGGCACTCCTTTGGTTAATTTCCATTCAAAAGGCTCCAAGGGAACCAACACTCCTTTGCTCACATAAAATTCAAAAATCTCCAAAGGAACCAAACCCCTTGGTCACATTTCATATCAAAAACATCAAAAGACAAAAAAAAACAATAATAAATATAAAACAAAAACATATTTTCATACACATTGTATTTTTAATAAATCACTTTCACAATCCATCTTCTATTGCATTTACACTTTCCAACTTTCATAGCATTTGCACATTCATACCATTTGTATTCATTAAAATCAAGAATAATTAATAGTGCACTATGTCTTGTTGCCTTAATCAGGGGCATCTCACATCAAACATCACCAAACCCATCACTCATAATAATACATTGCTTCCTAAGCATAATCCTAATATTTTCAATCACTCAGCCACCGCTAGTGTCTAATGCAACCTCAAAAAAAAAATGTCGAATTCTTTTAGGACCATTGCACATATATAAACTAAGCAAATATTGAGTAATGGGAATTGATCTCAAAAACATTCTCGAACCAAACACAATTTCACATCTTAAAAACATCTTGTATCAAATAGGAATAACACCATACTTGGTAGGAACCTTTAAGTGAAAAGGGTCGTCCTTGCTTGTCCCATTATGCAACATAGTCCATACCAATAGTGGTTTTCACCACTATCACAATTACCCCAAATTCTAAAATAGAGTAGTAAGGATAGGGTACAATTATCATCACACTTAGGTTGAAAATACAATTCCCCAAAGCTCTAATTCCTTTACATCACACAACACTGATTAATTGTGTTGTAAGGGTCATACTACATTTTTAGCCAGATGGTTAAGTAGTCATCCCCAAAATTCAATAAATCAAAAACAAAAATCATAGACTATGGAGTTAGCCTCCATAGGAGCTATAGACGCTTTACTGGCAGTGAAGTACGCTCATGCGTGGTGACATGTCTCTTTTAAAAAGAGACCTATGACCGCTCATACAGACAAGCTAGCTTCTAGGTTCAAACCATAACAGGTTTACCCAATTTACTCAAGATGAGTTAATGAAATCAATTGCACACACACTAGTTCTTGATTTTCTTAGATCATTACCATGCTCTTGATTCAATAAATGAATTCACTGCACACACATTTGGTCCTAGAAGAATTAGGCAGTTTGAGAGAGTTTATTCGATATACTAGGATGTTTGAGTCTTTGCAAAAAAACTCTATATCCTTTATCCCTAAGGACAAGAAAGTCATAAGCAAGCCTCATTTCCATACCACCATCGCATAGTCACAAATATCATAACCATTTCATCCATGTGGTCATACCAATAGTATCATATTGGTGCCCCTAATTAAGCAATAAAGGTAAAGTTTGCTAAAATAATGGTTCATAACCTCTTTGAACAATAATCAATAAAGCAACATCATTCATTCAAATAGTTCAAAATCTCTTTGAACAACGATCAATAAAGCAATACCATTCATTCAAACAGTTTCAAATCTCTTTGAACAACAATCAATAAAGCAACACCATTCATTCAAATGATTCAAAATATCTTTGAACAATGATCAATAAAGCAACACCATTCATTCAAACAATTTAAAATCTCTTTAAACAACAATCAATAAACAACACCATTCATTCAAATGGTTCAAAATATATTTGAACAATGATCAATAAAACACCATTCATTCAAACAATTTAAAATCTCTTTAAAAATCAAATCAATAAACACCATTCATTCAAATGGTTCAAAATATATTTGAACAATGATTAATAAAGCAACATCCTTCATTCATTTGCATTCATTCATAACATATTCATTTCATAACATGTACAAAAAAAAACAATTTGAACAATCAATCATTACACATATACATAAACAATCACAAAACAACTTGGGGGAGTTCAAGGTCTCACACCTTCCCCATCAATCACATCAAACACAAACAACTTGGGGGGATTCAAGGTCTCACACCTACCCCAAAAATCACATTAAACATTAACATTTCAAATAATCAAATTCAAAAAGCTCCAATGAAATCAAACCCTTTGGTCACATTCAATTCAAAAACAAAAAAAACAAAAAAAAAACCTCCAAACGTAACACAATTTATTTGGTCAAATTCAATCTCAACAAAGCTTTCAAAAATCGAAATGCTATAATCTCAACTCCCTAAGAAAGCCATGCGGCTGTACTGCTCCATGGAATAGAGATGCACATTTCCTTCTTTCAATCAACCTTAAGTAATCCTTGTATCTAGTGATTTACTCTAGCACCCTAGTGGTTGTAGAGATTGACTATCCATACAATCTAGTAGGAGGATTAGATTACCATAAGGACAATTATAATTAACACAATTCAAAAAGCCCCAAAGGCATAAACCCCTTTGGTCAAATCAATCCAAAATGCTCCAAAGGTACTTAAATTCCTTTGGTTAAAAAAAAAAATCAATAATCAAAACACAACGAAAAAAAAACATCTTGTGCTTTATTTCCATTTCAAAAACATCAAAAAAACAAAAATATTTCCATACATATATTGTCTTACAAAACCATTAAAAAACAAAAACATTGCCATGAATCTTTTTTCATATAAAACATAAAACACCAAAAAAATTTCCATGCATCTTTTTGTCATACAAAAACAAAAATAAAAACACACAACAATCATGCATTCTCCAAAACGAAAAAAAAATCCAAATATATATTCCTTTGGTCAAAAACAAATTCAACATGCTCTTGAAATAATAGAAGTGTTTTCATCTCAACTCCCTAAGAAGGCCATGAGGCTAGACTGCTCCAAGGGATAAAGGTGTACATTTCCTTCTTCCACTTAGCCTCAAGTGATCCTTGTGTACAGTAACTTATCCTATATACTTAGCGGTTGTAGCGACTAGCAATCCATGCAATTTGGTAGGATGGATAAATTACCATAAGGCCCTTGAAAATTGATTCACCTCATGCAAAAACTGAATTGTTATCATCTCAATTCCCTAAGAAAGCCATACGGTTGGACTGCTCCAAGGGATAGAAGTGCACAATTATCAACAATGGTCAAAATCACAGTTGAAACAAAAACAAAAACATCCATCTCATTAAACCATTATCATTTGTTTCATAGCTTTCATCATTTCATATCTTCTCCATCAAATCATCTCTTGAAGGGAAAGACAAAATCAACAAATTCGGGTTTCATAATCAAAGTCAACACTCAAAACACACAATCATGCAAATTACGCTCATTAACATGAGCATCTTTTCCATTATTGGGGCAATATAAATTAAATTTTATTTATGAC
Organism: Wollemia nobilis; assembly: GCA_028583015.1. Lineage (NCBI taxonomy): Eukaryota > Viridiplantae > Streptophyta > Pinopsida > Araucariales > Araucariaceae > Wollemia > Wollemia nobilis. The sequence goes on from JAQPPZ010016895.1 coordinate 5,414,528, forward strand.
CATATTACACAATTCCTTTTCAAATACAAATGGCTACAAAAACATTGTAAAACCCTCCAAATAATTATCTCAATTCATCACCATCTCGAGTGAACCTTGTATCTAGTAATTTACTCTAGAAACCTGGTGGTTGCAGCGATTGGTTATCCATGCAATTTGGTAGGATGGATAAATTAAAAAAAGGACACTAACAAAATAATTTCACATCATAAGGTTCGAAATTAAACCAGGTTGGTCCTTCATTTTTTGAGTGACCTTGTTGGACATTTTGAGTCCCTAAGCTAAGAGTTGTCATTGATGTCAAAAGGATCTATGTAAGTAAGCACTATGTTTGTGTTTCACAAAGAGCTTCATGAGAAGCAAAGGTTTTTGATCAAAGGTTCAAGAAGGGATGCATGGCATTTGGTTCCAAAAGGAGCTTCAAGGGAAGCTTTGCAAAAGGTTTTTATTTAAAACCATGGATGGCAGATTTGAAATGGGTTTTTCTTAAAACCCAAGTTGGCTTTTCGTTTCATCGAAAAAGGTGCCCCGATGATGGAGAAATTTAATTTTAAAGGTTTTATTTAAAACCATGGATGGCAGATTTGAAATGGGTTTTTCTTAAAACCCAAGTTGGCTTTTCGTTTCATCGAAAAAGGTGCCCCGATGATGGAGATATTTAATTTTAAATATTTAGTTTAAATTTTAATTTATTTAAAATTTAAATTTAAATTTTAAAATTAAAATTAAAAGTTTATCCGTCGACGTCATGAAGGAAGTTTCAAAAAGGCCGACGTTTCCAAAGCAAAGGGAAGGCATATAAATATGCCATTGAATTTTTTAATTCATTCATCCTTGCTCATTGATATTTGTGCTTGGTATTTGTGAAGAAAAAGAGCTCGTGTTTTTCGTTTAAGTGATGCAACGAACATTAAAGGGAGACAACGACCACTTCCCAAAATGCATTGGGCAGCATGGCCTAGTGGTAGCTTGGATTGTGCAAAGGTGTTGGTGACAAGGAGGTTGTGCGTTCGATTCCCGCAAGCATCATTTTTGGCTTTGTTCTGTTGAGGCGCCCAAGGCGCATACTTTTCGCTTGGCGGAAGAGGGTGAAGGATAAGAAGTGGGTGGTGCTTCTTTTTCACCAATGAGCCCGTAGCTCGTGTGACAGCTTGGTCATGGCTAGGGCATTCACATTGGGGCAAGACGAGGGTTCGATTCCCCTCGAGGCAGGTATTAAGGTTTTTATTAATATTTTGTTTGGATTGCCTAAGGTGGAGTGATAAGGGGTAAAGGTGCTTCGTTAGTTGATTTGTTGAGTAACCTTAGGGAATAAGGTCATGGTGGTTATTTGAGTTGTGAATTATTTTTAATTGTGATTTTTGAAATTGTTAGGAGTAATAAGGGTTTTTGATAAAGTTATTTTTAGTGAAAGTTATTTTGAGTAAGGGTTTTCTTTTAAAAATAACTTTGGTGGATGTTAAAATAAAGTAGGAGTAATAAGGTGTTATTTGGATATTATTGTTGTGTTATTACTCAAGATCTCTAACCCTTGTTAAGAGTTGAAAAAGAAAGTGTGTTGAGTGTGACAGATTTAGTGGACAACTCATAAGGCATCAAAAAGGTATGAGTAATACTCTCCATTGATTTTATTTGGGTGGTTGATTTTTGAAATATCATTGGAGTGAAAAGGATTGATTGTGGTTTCCTTTTCGAAAGTGGTTGAGTTAATGCTTCAAGGTTTTCTGGATTGTGAGTTGTGATTAAACCTTGTTTGATAAGCATTGTTGTTTAGACCATTGGTTGAGTGAAGTACTTTGAGTTTATGCTTCAAGGTTTTTTGAATTGAGAGTTGTGATTAAAACCTTGTCTTATTAGCATTGTTGTTGAAGCCAATGGGTGATGCAAAGAACTTGAACTTGAGTTAGAAAAGAACATGAGTATCATTGTTATGTAATATTTGTTGTTGAGCATTGTTGGAAACATTTTGAGTTAGTTGATTCATGCTTGGACTAGGGTTTGTGAGAAAGAGTTGTTTCTTGAAGTGATTGGTTGAGTAGAGTTGATTGAGCCTAGTCAAGTGGTTGCATGAAGTGGTTGTTCAAGTTCCATGAAACAAACTATTCTATATTCTGATTGAGTTGAGATTGAGCCTTGAGAATAGAACATATTGAGTCTCTAACAATTCTCTTTATGCTTCTATGAGATTGAGTTAATATTGAGCTGAGTTGAGATTACTTTGAGTTGAGATTGGGATTTGAGTATAGAACATATTGAGTCTCTAACAATTCTCTTTATGCTTCTATAATATTGAGCTGAGTTGAGATTACTTTGAATTGAGATTGGGATTTGAGTATAGAACATATTGAGTCTCTAACAATTCTCTTTATGCTTCTATGAGATTGAGTTGAGATTTTGTTGAGCTGATTTGAGGTAAGTCTTTGAGAAGGCTTGTGGACTATTTTGTATTTTGTGAAAGCTTGCTATGCAGATTTGAGCAAGTCCTAGAGAGGACTTATTGAGCAGATTGGGACAAGTTATGTGTGAGCTTGTTGAGCATATTTGAGCAGGTTCTGAGTGAGCCTATTGAGCAGATTTGAGTAGGTTCTAAGTGAGCCTATTGAGCAGACTTGAGCAGGTTCTAAGTGAGCCTATTGAGCAGATTTGAGCAGGTTCTAAGTGAGCCTATTGAGCAGATTTGAGCAGGTTCTGAGTGAGCCTATTGAGCAGATTTGAGCAGGTTTTGAGTGAGCCTATTGAGCATATTTGAGCAGGTTTTGAGTGAGCCTATTGAGCAGATTTGAGGAGGTTCTGAGTGAACCTATTGATAGATCTTTGGAGGTGATAGAGTACAGAGGATAGAGTCTCAGTGGATAGAGATCCAATAGCCAGGACAATTGAAGATAGATCTGAGTGAGGAGTCTTCAAGTGGAGAGAGATCCACCAATCAGTGCAGTAGAGAGACATAGTCTTCTAGAAGATCACTAGCTAGAGCAGGAAGGGAAAGAGTTCTCCTATGGAAGAGATCCATAAACTTGAGATTTAGGGGATCAACATCTCCTTTGGATAGAGGTCCATAAACATTGTAATTGGGAAGGATTCCCAAGAGATTGATTGAGAAAGTTTTAGCAAAATATTTTCTTCATGGAGTAGCCCGCATTGGGTGAACCACGTAAATTGTTGTGTCACTTTTGTGGATGGTGTTTTGTGCATTGCTTTGATTACTGCTATTGATACTGCTATCTATACACTGCATAATATTGAATTGAAAAGAAAAGTAAAAAGTGGTCTTATACTGTTCACCCCCTCTCTCAATATAAGCTTGTGTTCTTCAATTGGTATCAGAGTGGGTTCCTTCTGAAGAGTTTGACAGCTTGAAGGAAAAGTGGTCTAAGAACACAATGGATCACAAGGATCAAAAGGATGGGTCCTTCAATAATGCAGTACCAGTATTTGATGGAAGTGACTTCTTGTATTGGTGTATGTTGATGAGATTTCACCTGATGGCACTTGGAAATGAAGTTTGGGATGCAGTGGAACTTGGATATGATTCTACAGTCAATCCTCCTACAGATAAGGAAGGTAAGCTTCTAATGCATGCAAATTCAAGAGCTATGAATGCAATTATAAAAGGATTGGGTAGATCAGAATCTATGAAGGTTATGGATTGTAAAACAACAAAAGATATGTGGGATCTACTGCATGACATATATGAGGGTGATAAAGGTGTCAGGAAAGCTAAGATCAAAAATCTCAAAGGAGAATTTGAGAACTTAAGAATGAGAGATGATGAAAATATTCATGATTATCTCAGTAAGATTGATGAACTTGTACATGAGATGAGAGGTCTTGGAATGAAGGTTGATGAATCTGATGCTTGTGATAAGATCTTGAGAACTCTTCCAAAAAGGTATAGTGAAAAGGTTTCTGCTATAGAAACATCAATTGATAGTGATTCTTTGACAAGGAATTCTTTGCTTGGCATGCTTACTACTTTTGAGATAAGAACAAAAGATCCTATTCCTCCGAAAGAAGTTGCATTCAAAGTGGACAAAAAGAAAAAGGGTAAAAAGATAGAATCAAGTAGTGAGTCATCTAGTGATGAAGAAGCTAACTATGGTAGAAGAGATAAAGGTTCCAAAATATTCATAGATGTAAGATCTATTAAGTGCTTCAATTGTGGAAAGTATGGACACTATGCGACAGAGTGCAAAGAGCCAAAGTACAACAGTGATGAAGAAAAATAGGATCACAAGTACAAAGAATCAGAAAGACACAAGTACAAGAAGAAAGGCAAGGATGGACAAAATAGACAAGGAAAGAAGTTCTTTCAAAGGCAAAAGAAAAGCTACTATGCGGATAATGCAAGTAAGTACTCAAATGATAGTGATGCTAGTTTTTTAGACAATGATAGAGATGAAGTCCTATTTATGGTTAGAGAGAAAAGGACTCCAGTTATTCTCAAGTGTTTTAGATGTGGTAAATTTGGACATCTTGAAGATAATTGCACTAGGGATGGCTATAGTTTCAGTGATGATGGTTTTGAAGATGCACTTGAAAGACCAGATGAGAATCTTCTAATGGCATTAGAAGATGAAGTAAGTGATCCTATAGAAGACAAGCCAAAAGGAAGTAATGATAGGGACAAAGGTAAAAAAATAGAGGATTATTCAGTGGAGAATGGATATGATCTCAAGGGAGAACTTATCTATGCTCTTGACATAGTAAAGAAGGTAAGAAAGCAACACTCTAAGCTTGAAAGTCAGTTTCAAGAATGTGATGAAGAAATATTATTGCTCATAGAGGACTTAGAAAAGTCAAAGGCTAAGGCAAGTAAGTTCAAGGATAAGTTAGAAGCAAATATTTTGGAGTGTGAAAAGTTAACACAAGAAGTGGCACTACTAAAGGAATATTTAGAGGATTCCAAGAAAAAGTTGTACAAATATGTGAACAGTGCAAAGAGTGTAGACAAAATAATCAAGATACAAAGAGGAGCAACAAACAAGACAGGTCTTGGTTCCAAACAGAGCTCAAAAGAAATGGGAAGAAAAGTCTACTTCAAGTCTAGAAGAAGAAGGAATTTCAGAAGAAGATACTTCAGAAAATAATAGTGTAAGTTGGAATGAGACATCAGAGGATGAGTTGGACAACAAAGAGGTCAAAGATAGAAACAATGCACAAAGAAGATACAGATGGAACAACAATCAAAATAGGAGACCAATGAGGTCTAGGCAAGGAAGCTTCAATGGGAGATGCTTCTCATGTCACAGGTTTGGGCACATGGCTTCATAGTGCAGGTCATACAAAAGATAGGAATATGGGAAAGGATAACTTTTCCATGGGTATTGCTACTCATGCAATGAGTTTGGTCACAAGGCAATGAATTGCAGGGTTCATGGCAGAAGAGGATATGGCTTCACTAGGAGATATCCTAAGACATTTGCACTTCCAAGGAATAATAACATTAAGTGTTATAAGTGCAATAATGATGGTCACACAACAAGATGGTGTAGAGAAAATATTCCAGAAGTAGGCATGAACAGGAACAGGAACATGGATGAGAACAAGAATAGGAACAGGAACAGAAATAGGAACATGGATGAGAACAAGAATAGGAATAGGAACAGAAGTGATGATAGGAACAGGGATGATGACTTGGTAAGAAATAGTGAGAGGATTCAGAAAACTCAGAAAGGAAGAGAGAAAGGTAAAGGTAAAGAGCAGTGCTTTCGGGGAGTAGAAATACTCCCACCCCAGAATTAACCACCTCATGTGGAGGTGGGGGAGGGGCTAAGCTAAGAGGCTCATTCTTAGCCCCGAGCCCCAAAGGTGACCCTTTGCCATTGATGACAAAGGGGGAGATATTTGTGTATATTGAGGAGAGTTTTTGATATGGGGAGAGATTTGATATTTGAGAAAGCTTTGAGCCAGGGGGAGCAAAGTCCCAGGGGAGCAGAAAAGAAGGTCAGATTTTAGTAAAAGGATATGGGTTGCCATCAATGACAAAGGGGGAGATTGTTGGACATTTTGAGTCCCTAAGCTAAGAGTTGTCATTGATGTCAAAAGGATCTATGTAAGTAAGCACTATGTTTGTGTTTCACAAAGAGCTTCATGAGAAGCAAAGGTTTTTGATCAAAGGTTCAAGAAGGGATGCATGGCATTTGGTTCCAAAAGGAGCTTCAAGGGAAGCTTTGCAAAAGGTTTTTATTTAAAACCATGGATGGCAGATTTGAAATGGGTTTTTCTTAAAACCCAAGTTGGCTTTTCGTTTCATCGAAAAAAGGTGCCCCTAGTGATGGAGAAATTTAATTTTAAAGGTTTTATTTAAAACCATGGATGGCAGATTTGAAATGGGTTTTTCTTAAAACCCAAGTTGGCTTTTTCGTTTCATCGAAAAAGGTGCCCCGATGATGGAGATATTTAATTTTAAATATTTAGTTTAAATTTTAATTTATTTAAAATTTTAAATTTAAATTTTAAAATTAAAATTAAAAGTTTATCCGTCGACGTCATGAAGGAAGTTTCAAAAAGGCCGATGTTTCCAAAGCAAAGGGAAGGCATATAAATATGCCATTGAATTTTTTAATTCATTCATCCTTGCTCATTGATATTTGTGCTTGGTATTTGTGAAGAAAAAGAGCTCATGTTTTTCATTTAAGTGACGCAGCGAACATTAAAGGGAGACAACGACCACTTCCCAAAATGCATTGGGCAGCATGGCCTAGTGGTAGCTTGGATTGTGCAAAGGTGTTGGTGACAAGGAGGTTGTGCGTTCGATTCCCGCAAGCATCATTTTTGGCTTTGTTCTGTTGAGGCGCCCAAGGCGCATACTTTTCGCTTGGAGAAAGAGGGTGAAGGATAAGAAGTGGGTGGTGCTTCTTTTCACCAATGAGCCCATAGCTTGTATGGTAGCTTGGCCATGGCTAGGGCATTCGTGTTGGGGCAAGACGAGGGTTCGATTCCCCTCGAGGTAGGTATTAAGGTTTTTATTAATATTTTGTTTGGATTGCCTAAGGTGGAGTGATAAGGGGTAAAGGTGCTTCGTTAGTTGATTTGTTGAGTAACCTTAGGGAATAAGGTCATGGTGGTTGTTTGAGTTGTGAATTATTTTTAATTGTGATTTTTGAAATTGTTAGGAGTAATAAGGGTTTTTGATAAAGTTCTTTTTAGTGAAAGTTATTTTGAGTAAGGGTTTTCTTTTAAAAATAACTTTGGTGGATGTTAAAATAAAGTAGGAGTAATAAGGTGTTATTTGGATATTATTGTTGTGTTATTACTCAAGATCTCTAACCCTTGTTAAGAGTTGAAAAAGAAAGTGTGTTGAGTGTGACAGATTTAGTGGACAACTCATAAGGCATCAAAAAGGTATGAGTAATACTCTCCATTGATTTTATTTGGGTGGTTGATTTTTGAAATATCATTGGAGTGAAAAGGATTGATTGTGGTTTCCTTTTCGAAAGTGGTTGAGTTAATGCTTCAAGGTTTTCTGGATTGTGAGTTGTGATTAAACCTTGTTTGATAAGCATTGTTGTTTAGACCATTGGTTGAGTGAAGTACTTTGAGTTTATGCTTCAAGGTTTTCTGAATTGAGAGTTGTGATTAAAACCTTGTCTTATTAGCATTGTTGTTGAAGCCAATGGGTGATGCAAAGAACTTGAACTTGAGTTAGAAAAGAACATGAGTATCATTGTTATGTAAGATTTGTTGTTGAGCATTGTTGGAAATATTTTGAGTTAGTTGATTCATGCTTGGACTAGGGTTTGTGAGAAAGAGTTGTTTCTTGAAGTGATTGGTTGAGTAGAGTTGATTGAGCCTAGTCAAGTGGTTGCATGAAGTGGTTGTTCAAGTTCCATGAAACAAACTATTCTATATTCTGATTGAGTTGAGATTGAGCCTTGAGAATAGAACATATTGAGTCTCTAACAATTCTCTTTATGCTTCTATGAGATTGAGTTAATATTGAGCTGAGTTGAGATTGCTTTGAGTTGAGATTGGGATTTGAGTATAGAACATATTGAGTCTCTAACAATTCTCTTTATGCTTCTATAATATTGAGCTGAGTTGAGATTGCTTTGAATTGAGATTGGGATTTGAGTATAGAACATATTGAGTCTCTAACAATTCTCTTTATGCTTCTATGAGATTGAGTTGAGATTTTGTTGAGCTGATTTGAGGTAAGTCTTTGAGAAGGCTTGTGGACTATTTTTGTGTAAGCTTTTGTGAAAGCTTGCTATGCAGATTTGAGCAAGTCCTAGAGAGGACTTATTGAGCATATTGGGACAAGTTCTATGTGAGCTTGTTGAGCATATTTGAGCAGGTTCTGAGTGAGCCTATTGAGCAGATTTGAGCAGGTTCTGAGTGAGCCTATTGAGCAGATTTGAGCAGGTTCTGAGTGAGCCTATTGAGCAGATTTGAGCAGGTTCTAAGTGAGCCTATTGAGCAACCTATAATATTTGAGAGGTTAAGTGAGCCTATTGAGCAGATTTGAGCAGGTTTTGAGTGAGCCTATTGAGCAGATTTGAGGAGGTTCTGAGTGAACCTATTGATAGAGATTTGGAGGTGATAGAGTATAGAGGATAGAGTCTCAGTGGATAGAGATCCAATAGCTAGGACAATTGAAGATAGATCTGAGTGAGGAGTCTTCAAGTGGAGAGAGATCCACCAGTCAGTACAATAGAGAGACAGAGTCTTCTAGAAGATCACTAGCCAGAGCAGAAGGGGAAAGAGTTCTCCTATGGAAGAGATCCATGAACTTGAGATTTAGGGGATCAACATCTCCTTTGGATAGAGGTCCATAAACATTGTAATTGGGAAGGATTCCCAAGAGATTGATTGAGAAAGTTTTAGCAAAATATTTTCTCCGTGGAGTAGCCCGCATTGGGTGAACCACGTAAATTGTTGTGTCACTTTTGTGGATGGTGTTTTGTGCATTGCTTTGATTACTGCTATTGATATTGCTATCTATACACTGCATAATATTGAATTGAAAAGAAAAGTAAAAAGTGGTCTTATACTGTTCACCCCCCTCTCAGTATAAGCTTGTGTTCTTCAAACCTGCGTTCAAGTAGATATGTCCAAGGTTGTCATTGACTACTCCATGGGGTTACAAAACATGGAAAGTTTATACTTCATAATTTTGTATTAAGGATTTTCTAACGATCACTAAGACAAGCCCCTAGGGTGATTGGTTCCTTTACTTCATCATCTTGCATCTCAATCAAACCAAAAAGGTAAATTTATGACAACATAAGTCCACCCCAAACTTGGGGCATCCAACTTGATATTGATTTCGAACATTTACATCAATCACATCATGCATTTTCATAAACATCATCATCATCATCACATCATTTAGTGAACCTTGTATCTAGTGGATTACCCTATACACCTAGTGGTTGCAGCGAATATCAATCCATGCAATCTGATTAGATGGGTAGCTCACCATAAGGAAACTAATTCAAACATTCAACATCAAATCACTATGGAATTAAATTAGCTAGGTCCCTAAATATTTGAGCTTATATGTATTCAAAACATATTTGCACAAGGTTATATTTCAACCCCTTCCATTGGGTTAAAAGCATAAAACAACCAAAAACAAATTAGTAATAATCAGAAATCACTCGAGTATCAAATTCTTGAATGACTGGTTCCTTGAACCCATCATTTGGAAGGAATTGCTAAAGTCATAGTGGAACAAGAACTCCAAACATGGTTGAATATTTTACCACACATTTTGCACATAAATGAAACCAAAGGCAAATTTGCAAGAGCATAAATAATCCCAAACTTTGGGTATCAAGTTGATCAAAATGACATACACTTGTATCACATCCATATCATTCAATCAACCACCTCCTTTCATCATCCACATTTGATCAATTGGCTCACTATTTTCATCCTTCACCCATTCTCCAATTGAGGGGGTAAGCAAACAAATCAAAATTTTCAAAAAAGTCATTCATTCTTTGCATCGAGAAGATTTGAGTCCATTCCTCCATGAAATAAAACTAGGTGTCTTTTGTTTTTGCATCACATTGTATTTACACAACATGGTACAAAAAGGGGTATCTGTAGACACAAAAATCTAGGCATTTACATTACACATCACAATTTTGCATAATAATATATGCCTAGGTCTAAACTTAGGCATATAATTCCTGCACATTATTCATTTGCATTACACATCACAATTTTGCATAATAATATATGCCTAAGTCTAAACTTAGGTATATAATTCTTGCACATTATTCATCCACATTGCATATTTCAGATTGTATAACATTATGTGCTTAAGTTTTGACTTAGGCATAAAATCCTGCACATAATTATATTTTCTAGATTTTATTAAATCTGGGAAATATCCTCCTAGGATACCCTCTCTCCTCAATGGACATGTGTCTTGGCCACATCACCATCACCTATTTTTCCACCTCTCACACACCTTTTTCCCCTTTGTCCCATGGGGCAACCCTCCACACTTCACTCCACTTGCACCTACCTACTTGCCACATCTCACACCTCACTCCACACTTCACTCCACTTCCACCTATCCACTTGCTACCCTTACTCCACACTTCACTCCACTTGCACCTACCCACATGCCACATCTCCCCAGTTAAGTGAGACACTTCTAGTGACTCACTACAACTGCCTAGGATAGGTGGCTACCCAGTCCCTACCACTTGGTAGCCCTAGCTTGCCACCTATCCTTCCCTCAAAAAAACCCTCAAAGGCCTATAAAGGCACCATCACATGAGGCTGAGAAGAGGAAAAGAGGAGGGAAATGCTAATGTTATGCTGCTCAGATTGTGCTATGTAAGAATAATAATCATATTGGTTTTCTATTTCCATTGTGCATTAATCATTTTAGCCATATTCATTTTTCATCTTCTTCTATATTCATTTTACAATAGTCATTTTCATTACATTTTATCATTATCATTGTGATAGGTGCTACTAAACCCACCTCCCACATTGTTATAGCATGAAGAGACGAAGACACCATATGTTTGATTTGTAAAAGGGATTTCCCCCTTTGGACATCTTATTGTAAAATGCACCCTCAAAGGGTCAATTTGTATCCCAAGGGACCACTTTCCTGAATATAATACAATGTTTCATCTTTATTGCAATGGTGTTACTTTTTATGCATACTCTACCCACCTCTCTAATAGTACGAGAGGGTAATATTCTCAAATATTATTTTCAATGCACTATGGAAAATACATGGTTAGAAAACTTTCTAGAGCTAAAGTTTTATCCTAATCCTAGGGTATCTCCTGATATATCCAAAGATACATCAGAGCTCAATTCCATATATGGATGATGTTTAATGCCTTGGTAATCTAGCATAGCCAATAATGATCGCCCCTCACTTCACTAGATGCTTTACAAGTAATCTAGCTTAGCCAATAATGACAACTCCTCCATGATATTTTAAAACCCTCGACATAGGGTTTCTAACCTATTAAACTAGAATAGGAAAAAAAGGGCTTGATTTTTTTAATAGGATATGTAGAAAAATAAAAATATGAGAAATTTATACCTAACAGTTAAAATAGCGGGGTAGGAACTGTCACAATCATATTGAAACATAGCCCTAGAAATTTCTATGATACCATTTGTTAAGAAATTTGTAATTAAAATAAGCACATCCACATAAATATTGCAATAAAAGTAGTAGTTTTATAAAATAACATAATATTGCAATACAAAATATAAATGCAAAAATATGTATTAATATCACATATCACAATTGTAGACACCTAAAATGTGTTATGTTTAGGAGACCACTAATATAGGCACATCTAAAGACCATATGAATGATCTTGGACCTTTCTAAGAGCCAATAGTGGTCCTAACCACTCACAAGGGGTAGTTTTGGCCCATTCAGGCTTAACCACTATCAATCAGAGTGATTGTTAACACTAGTTGTTGAAGCTGAAAGCGGCTAGATTTAGTCGTTGTTCTGGACAAAAACTGGCACTAAAATATAGTCTGGCCATGAATACGAGCCTATATAATGTAGTATGACTACATTTGCATTGCTTACAGGTGGTTTTTGGCATGGAACTCCTAGAGATCCTCTTGACTATCCCTTCAATGCAAATTTATGACTGATCCTTCCCCCTGGGATGGTCAGTTGCATGCAGATCTGGATCTTGGATTTTCCATGAAGCCAAGATCAAGATCTAGATCTAAATCTAGGAGGTCTATATATGGACCCTCCCGAGAAAAGCATATGATCTATGAATATCAAAATTTTGTGTAGTGAAGCTCTAGCAGATTGGAGAGAGATTTCATACCCTATTGAGGAGTAGCGGAGCTCTACCCAATTTAGCAATGATTTCCAACCATACAACCATTCAAGATTTAATGTTCTTCACTGCCAATCAGTGTACGAAAGAGGCGACCCTTGGACATCAATTTAGATGAGGAATCTAGTGCCACAACACCCTGGTTTATGAGAGAGATGGTTTCATTTCATGGTCATTATCCTTGATAGTTGCCTGTAGGCACATCCTAGGGTTTGAGACATTATTTTCCAAGTTTTAGCTTAGATCTATCATTACTTTTTGCTTTGTTAGTTTTAGCATAGATCTGGTTTCCTTAATGCATAAGCACTATTATTCTTGAGTTTTCCAAGAATTTATCATTCAGTTTTACTGCATTTTGATCTTATTATGCTCACATATCATGCTTCATAGATTTTTTAATAAAGCCTTATCATGAGATGCTTCCAGTGCTACTGATCTCCTACTGTTGTTTCTTGTATATAGGATATAGGTTACAGGACCAAGATAAAGTATCTAAAACATCAGACCCCTCTAGAAAAGAAGGATAATAAGGCATTTATAAGCCCTTATACAAGTTTGTGTGTGAGACTAAGAGGCCTATGGAGTGCACCATTCCCTTGTAGGGGACACCATTACTTCTACTTGTATTTCATTGTATCAAACTAGGTATCCCTAAGAGGGACCGATATGTAACAGGAGTTTCAAATAAATCAATAAAAAATATCTTTTGGCATTTGTCACTTCTTTGTTATTTACACTTTATGGTATTTTATTTTGATATGATGTTGCAAGTAGACTAAGGGGCACAACTTCTTGGGGTCGTACAAATGGTGATCATGGTGGGACCCCCACCTGGTTTTTTATTTTTAGTTATTTTGCTTATGTTTTTATGTGTTTTTTGTGTGCAGGTCTAGCTACTCTGGTCGATAGCGACTAGTAGATAGAGGTCGCTTTTGAAGACAACAGCCAGCAACAACCATTCTGGTTGACAATGACCAGAAGAAAATCAGTGACAGAGGTCAACCTATGCTTCATCGGATGTGGATTTTAGGTTGGGGTAACTCTCTACTTTTTTATCTTTCTCTATATGTAATTTTTTTTTAGAAAATAGTAGGGAAATTTTCATTTAATTAAGAAAACATAGAAAAATACTAAAATAAAAATGCATTGAAGCTTTCTAGTTTTCTTAGTTTTCTTCCAGTCATTGCTAGGAACATCGGACCTCTATTTTCAAGGTCTGCCCTAGTCTCTAGTGGTTTAGATTTTGTTTGTTAAGCTTTCTTGCATGGGGCCCGACTAGTGGCCATTGTCTCATGAAGTAGTAAAATGCATTATCTAAAAATCATTGAAATATTTAGATATGCATTTTTCTAAAAATAAAACATTCTTTTCTTAGGCATATACGAGAAAATTATGAGTGCTTATTGTTTTCCTTCATGCACAAATATAAAAATAACACTCACACACCACAATGCACTTAAATGCTAGTGATATGGATGCCATTACCATCCACTAGTAGAGTTCAATAAGGTGGCTTTCATCTCCACCTATTGTATTAAATCCCACATACTATTTTATATTGTCCAATACTAGGATATAGAACGTATTTCTCCTCGAAGAGGTATATCACCGACTATGGGTGAACTGGATGAGAACCAGGAGGACTTGTGCTCCCTGACCGTGTGTGGACTTCAACACCACACATTATAGGTTGGATAACATGATCGAAACTTCTCTACCAGTTGTTCAGCTATGAGTATATAGGTGAAATCCACTTGAAAATTTTTAGCATATCATAAATGAAATGTAAAACATGATGAAAGTTAGATTGTAGCTATAAACAAATCTAATAACACACCAAACTAGTATAGGAACACCAAGAAAAATTAAAAGAGATAAACACTTGTTTACTTTGTTTGTGTGTTCTGAAAGCTACATTACAAGATAATTCATAATTATCATGGTATACACATGGAACAACCACCCTTGGTCCAACATCGAGGCAGAAAATCATGCTCCACACACTCACAATCACAATGATATTGAGCCATCCACACACCATATCATTGGATGAAGTTAAACGAGCCTTAGGGGTGATACCTCAACCCATGGGGGGACTCATCGAGATACCCTAGCTAGAGAGCCATATCTTGGTTCCTCTCATGGTAGGCATGAGGGGGCATCAATGCCCTAATCATAACATAAACATGAGGAGGCCTCAAGGCCTCCCTAATTACATAGATATGAAGAAGCCTCAAGGCCCCCCTAATCACACAAACATGCAGAGGCCTCAAGGCCTCCATCATCACACAAATCGGTAGAGGCCTCAAGGCCTCCATAATCACATAGACATGAAGAGGCCTCAAGGACTCCATCATCACACATACATGAGGTAGCTTCAAGACACCAATCTTCATGCAGGTATGACAAGGCCTCAAGGCCTCCATCATCACATAGACATGAGGGGGCTTCAAGGCCCTAATATTCATGTAGGTATGAGGAGGCCCCAAGGCCTCAATCATATCATAGATATGAGGGGGCATCTAGGTCCCAATATTCACATAGGTGTGAGGAGGCTTCAAGACCCCAGTCCTCACATAGACATGAAGGGGCTGCAAGACCCTATTCTTCACATGACACACTTAGGTCAGATCAGCCCACTGAGGGGTAGAACACAATGGATGCACCTGGTCATAGACCTAGAGAACCTCCTAGCCTCCTAAAATATGGGAGGATACCCCTAGATCATGATCTCATTCATGCTAATGGGACTCCACAGGATTGGTCATGGAGGACCAGATAACTTGATGAGTTGGATTGAGTTCTCTCGATACCAACTCAAAGATGCATTACTACCATACTTTTTATTTTAGGAAGTTTGTGTAGCATAACTACAAGGCATACCAATGACCCAGGGGAATCTTCAAAGCATCCTTGTAGCATATGCACTACCTATAACCATGGGGGTACAGAACAAAGATCACATTACATAGAGTATATAAACCTAATAGGCAAAGGCAAGAGCATAGCAGTAGCCTCTCTACGAGGTTTATCCATTAATACACATCACACAAAGTTGCAGGATCATGAAACTTTAGTAATATAACAGTCTAACTGCATACATAGGTAGTGAAAGTACTACATGCAGAGCAGGAATTCTTAGAAAGCCTTGAGCAAGAAGCACAAATAAAAAGGTGTTTGCACCTACACGAGCAGTTCTTAAGGGAGGAAAATATAGAACATGAAAAGCAAGTGGATAGGCTAGCTTGATCCAATTTACATATAGGTGGTGAGCAATACCAACATGACAGACATGTCAATTCTCAGCATGAGAGACGCACTAGACAAAGAGATGAGTGATCCCACCATACCTCAAAGCATCAACAATGCTTGGATCCATAACAAACACAACTTACTAAAGAATAGGTGAGTATGGATGATCAGAGTAGACATATATTGTGTTACACTCCAAACCTAGCCGTCGGCTAGGTATTCCAAGAATATAAAATTTCATATATATAGTAGTTAGTTTATTCCAAATGAATCATCAATTTTTATTTTATCTCTGCATTTCGGAATTGCCTTCACGACGGGATATGCCCGCCTAGTGGCAATATAAATTTATTGTTTTCGTTTCTCGCATTTACCTTATTCGATCGATTTACTATTCTTGCATGGTTGAATATTAAATTTTAGAATTATTTTTGATAATTTCGAAGGCGTAGCCTTCCAAGTGGTATCAGATTTCAGGTTCGGTTAACCCCGCAAGCTGCTAAGAACTCTTCTAACGCATCACCGAAGGATCTGTTTCTTCGGCGTACTCCCTGCGCTTCGGTTCGTTGACACAACTGCGCTTCGGTTCGTTGGCCATCCCAGCAAGCGTTCCGCTTCCTCACAGCCAAATAACCATCGCGAGTACTCCACGCAGTGGTATCGTTCGGTTCCTCGCAAAACGTTGGCTGGTCACATATCCGTTTACCGCCTGAGCCGCAGTCACGACGTCCGCGTTACAGGATAAATCGCAGGCTTTCGCATAGAAAAATCATCGTAGAACCAGCGCCTGGAACACCAAGCATTGTCGGCCAATCACAGCGCACGATTTACGATTAATTAAAACGCCCACCTAAGGTAAAATTTTTTTTAATTTTTGTTTCGGGATTTATATCCCACATCGGCTGTGGGAAAGCGATTCTGGTGCTTATATTCGTTTAGTCGCACCTTCGAGTTTGTGACTTCGGTCACACCCTCAGTTACCATCCCACGCGCGTGTCGTTTGGAGCGTGTCGTCGTTGGGGTTTCCGTTCGGTCGTCGTGTCGTTTGGAGCGTGTCGTCGTTGGTCGTCGCGTTTGTGTCATCATTTAGTCCTCCGTTCGGTCGTCGCGTCCGTGTCGTCGTTTAGTCCTCCGTTCGGTCGTCGCGTTCGTGTCGTCGTTTAGTCCTCCGTTCGGTCGTCGCGTCCGTGTCGTCGTTTGGTCTTCCGTCTGTGTCGCGTCCATCGCGTGTCATTTGGTCCGTTCGTGTCATCGCGTCCGTGTCTGTGTTGGTCCGTTCATGTCGTCGCGTCCGTGTCTGTGTTGTTCTTTCGTCTTCCAGCTATCGCCAGCGTGTCGTGTCCTCGCGTCCAGCTGTCGTGTCCTCGCATCCATTTCCACTTCGTGTTCGGTGTCCGCATTGCAGTCTCCGTTGGGCAGTTAGTGGTTAACTGGGTCGTGTCTTAAAAGTGTTGTCAAGAAAAGTTGTCAAAATTGCAGTCAAAGTGGTCAAAAGTTGTCACAAAGAAGGAGCCCAAATCCAAATTCAAATCCGCGTCGCAATTGGAGCGACAGTTGTAGCGAAAACCAAATTTTTGATTAAAATTCCATCACATTCTATGGCAGTCCAAGTTCAAGGGTTCCTAAGCAGGTTATGTTAACAAGTGCATGAGCAAACAGTGGATCAAGGGATCTGACGGTCGATTATCAAGCTCAAAAATGACCAATAACAACACAAGAAGACCTAATCGCAGCCCAGGTACTAAAAATTCTCTTTCTCCTTTTAAAATTGGTAGTTATAATCCACATCATCCACTAGTAGATCCTATGGCTACTAATCCTCCCCCAACTCACGAAAACATCACACAAGGAAACTCAAGTAACTCAGCCGTTTCCAACGATGATTCTCTTCGACTCTTACTAGAGGGTATGAACGAAATTGGTCTCCTCCTAAAAAACCTAGTGCAAGCACAAAACCAGCCTAATCCCAATACTAATCCCCAAAATCACTCCCATGCCCAAAGGAATGAAGAAAATGTCGATCCTAATGATGATTGGGAACAACAACGAGGTGATTCGGATAATTACAGGGATCGCTATCAGAGACAGCGGTATAACCAAAATCAAGAAAGGGACACGGGTTATCACCAACCGAGAGGCCCTAATAATAATTTTCCATGAATTGATATGCCCACTTTTGAAGGTCATGATCCTCGTGGTTGGATAGCCAAAATGGAAGGCATTCTTGACTTATATCAAATTAAGGAAATTGATAAAGTCCCTTTCGCTGCATCAAAACTAGGCATTGAGGCCTACCAATGGTTTGTATGGCTTAAACGAGAGAAAGGAGCTACTATTAATTGGAGAAAATTCACTACCTCTTTTTTAGAAAGATTTGATGAAGGAGCTACATCATCATACACAGTAAGGCTGTTATCTCTTAAACAAGAAGGGTCAGTTAGCGAATTCGTTTTGGAGTTTACCAGTTTACTACCATACACTTTAGACCTCAGTCCCGACACAGTGGTAGGAGCCTTTCGCAATGGTTTGAAAGAAAGTATTCGAGTAGAGGTAGACATGCACAATCCAACCTTGCTGAACGATTGTATAAGAATAGCCAAGGCTGGCCGAGAAGAGACATCGGTTATGCGCGCGACGTGAAACTTATAGTCGTCCTTCATATCGCAACAATTCCTTTCGTAGAAATGATCAACCATCAAGATATTTTTGCTATAAATGTCGCACTCATCACCCCAGGGAACAAGCATGTGCCCAAAAACAAAACTTTCATATTGAAGGTGATCAATGTGAAGGAGAAGAGGAAGAACCTTACCAACCAGAAGAACCTATGCCGGAAGACCTACCATGTACTATAGAAGAAAAAGAAGAGGATACAATGGCGATCTCCGTGCATGCTCTCATGGGTTTAACCGCCCACCATACCATCAAGGTACCGGGATTTCTCCGCGAGAAAAAGGTGAATGTGCTAATTGATTATGGTAGTACCCACAATTTTATCGACATCAAAACCGCAAAAGCTTTGAATTTATTCATTAACTCTTCCAACAAAGACAAATTCCAGGTTCTAGTGGCCAACGGGGTGAACGCACAATGTGTTGGTCGCACATCTCAAGTTTCCATAAAAATGGGAACTTATACTTGGTTTGGATCCCTTTTCGTCATGAATTTGGGGAACTCGGATGTCATTTTGGGAGTTGAATGGTTGGAAACATTAGACACGGTTAGCTTCAACTTCAAAAAATTATTTGTGGAATGGAAGGAAAACGGACGAGTCATTCGCTTACAAGGCATTACTACTCCTCCATCACAAATGGTGAGCTCTCATAGTATGGAGAAGATGTTAAAAAAGGGTGGATATGGGTTTATAGCTCAAATTAATTGTTTGGAAAAACAATCTCAAGCAACTTCGGATATTACTGCTCCAGAGTTACAAGACATCATAACACATTACGAAGAGGTTTTCCAAGAACCTCAAGGATTACCACCTAAACGATCTCATGACCATGCCATCCATTTGATTCCAGGGAGTGTCCCACCTAACAATCGTCCTTATCGCTATCCTCAACCACAAAAGACAGAAATCGAACAGATCGTTCGGGATTTGTTGGATCATGGAGTCATTCGTCACAACACTAGTCCTTATTCCTCACCTGTAGTCTTGGCTAGACGAAAAGATAACTCTTGGCGTATGTGTCCTGACTTTCGTTCTCTCAATAAACTCACTATCAAGGACAAATTTCCTATCCCTGTCATAGATGACCTACTAGATGAGTTGCATGGTGCAAAATTTTTTACAAAATTAGACCTTCGCTCCGGATTTCACCAAATCCGTGTTAGAGAAGAAGATATTCCCAAAACCGCCTTTCGTACTCATGAAGGTCATTACGAATTTTTGGTCATGCCTTTTGGTCTCACCAATGCACCATCCACATTCCAAAGTCTCATGAACCAAGTGTTTCGTCCACTCCTCCATAAGTTTGTGTTAGTTTTTTTTGATGATATTCTCATATACAACAAAACATGGACGGACCATTTACATCATGTGGATAAAGCCCTTCACATTTTACACAGAGAAAAGCTATTTGTCAAACGTTCCAAATGTTCCTTTGGTGTCCAAGAAGTCGAGTATCTTGGTCATATAGTTTCACACGAGGGTGTCAAAGTCGACCCCAATAAGATTAAGGCAATTCAAGAGTGGCCCTTACCTAAAACCATCAAGAAACTTCGTGGTTTTTTGGGTCTCACGGGCTACTATCGCAAGTTTGTACGAAATTATGGTAAGATTGCAGCACCTCTCACCGCACTCACAAAAAAGGATGCTTTTCGTTGGTCGGAAGAGGCCACTCAAGCCTTCGAAGCTCTTAAGAAAGCCATGTGTACAACTCCAGTATTAGCAACTCCCAATTTTCACAAACCATTTATTATCGAATGTGATGCATCAGGAACAGGAATTGGGGCTATATTAATGCAAGAAGGTCATCCGTTGGCATTTGAAAGTAAACAACTTTCCAGAAAAAATTTGGGAAGATCAACATACGAAAAAGAAATGTTGGCTATTCTTCACGCAGTAGAAAAATGGAGACACTACCTAATCAGTAGCCGCTTCATTATAAAAACAGATCATAGTAGCCTCAAACATTTTCTTGAGCAAAGGTTTTCATATCCGAAACAAAATAAGTGGTTAACCAAGCTATTGGGCTATGATTTTGTTATCGAATACAAGAAAGGGAAGGAAAATATAGCCGTCGATGCGCTATCCAGGAAATATGAAGATGAAGTAATCATTAACGCTATTTCAGGTCCTTGCTCCCAATGGGTGAATCAATTACAAGATGAATGGTTGTCCAATAGCGAAACTGCTCAGATACTTCAAGAATTATCTATAGGGTCCTCTAAACACCCTTTGTTCTCTTATGAAGATAAAATCCTCCGGAAGAAGAACCGCATTTACATTCCACACAATTCAGACCTCAAATCGAAGATCCTCGACGAATCACACGCCTCTCCATCAGCAGGACATTCAGGATTTTTGAAAACATATTTAAGGGTCAAACAATCATTTTGTTGGAAAGGATTAAAAGCAGAAGTCAAACAATGGGTAGCAGAATGTGAAGTTTGCCAGCGCAATAAAGGAGAAACGAGTCAAATCACCGGGATTGTTACAACCATTACCCATCCCTGAACGACGGTGGGAACATATATCCATGGATTTTATTGAAGGTCTTCCAAAGTCGGAAGGCGGAGACGGTAATCTTCGTCAGTCGTAGACCGGTTATCCAAATACGCTCACTTTCGGGCTTTACAACATCCATTTTCCGCAAGCAAGGTGGCAAAGGTATTTATGGATTCAATTTTCAAATTACATGGTATGCCAAAAAATATTGTAAGTGATAGAGACCCCATCTTCACTAGTAACTTTTGGCGGGAATTATTTCGACTTAGTGGTACCAAATTGAACATGTCTTGACCTACCATCCACGAGACGAGATGGTCAAACAGAAGTAGTTAACAAATGTTTGGGTACGTACTTAAGATGTTTTGCTCAAGATAAACAATACCAATGGAGCCATTGGTTAGCATTGGCAGAATGGTGGTACAACACTTCTTACCATTACTCAATTAAGATGTCTCCATTTGAAGCATTGTATGGCACCAAACCTCCAACGATCGCAGATTACGTACAGGGATCATCCAAAGTAGCCAAAGTGGATGATTGGTTCCAACAAAGGCGAGTCTACACTCACCATCCTCAAAGAGAATTTAGTCCAAGCACAAAATCGTATGAAACAACAACAAGACTTGCACCGATCAGAGAGAACTTTTAATATAGGTGATTGGGTTTTCCTAAAGTTGCAACCTTACAAACAATCCTCGTTAAGGATAAAGTCCAGCCAAAAGTTGGCTCCACGATTCTATGGTCCCTACAAAATTGTGCGCCGCATTGGAGAAGTAGCCTATCAATTAGAGCTACCTACATCATCACGAATACACCCGGTATTTCATGTTTCATGTCTCAAAAAAGTAATTGGTCGAGAAAATACAAAGTCAATCGGAATTACCGGTGCTCGATGAGGAAGGACGCATACATCTCCAACCTGAAGATATACTACAACATAGAATCCGAAGAGCGAGATCACGTCGGATTCAAGAATTTCTCATTAAATGGCAAGATTTACCAGAGGAGGATGCCACATGGGAACACTGAAAGTATCTTCCAGACATTTCCAGCTTTGAGGACAAAGCTTTCTGAGGAGGGGAGTCATGTTACACTCCAAACCTAGCCGTCGGCTAGGTATTCCAAGAATATAAAATTTCATATATATAGTAGTTAGTTTATTCCAAATGAATCATCAATTTTTATTTTATCTCTGCATTTCGGAATTGCCTTCACGGCGGGATCTGCCCTCCTAGTGGCAATATAAATTTATTGTTTCCGTTTCTCGCATTTACCTTATTCGATCGATTTACTGTTCTTGCATGGTTGAATATTAAATTTTAGAATTATTTTTGATAATTTCGAAGGCGTAGCCCTTCATATTGAACCTCCATCCATGGTCATGGGGGATGAATACAAATGTCCAAAATAGGCAAACACATGATTACCTCCCTGACCACCATGAGTAAACCTTTAAGAACAAGAGATCATTTCTTCGATGACTACAAAATACTCACTAAGAGAGTTAAATATCTCGAGAAATAAGGTACAATTGGGTAGAAGACAACCCTAAGTAAAATACACAACCAACCGTTGTGTCCTTTAGTACCAAGTCCTACGTATTCTAGGCACTTTGATATGCCTAGGTTACATAAATTTAAAGGATAGTAAGATGCACAAGAACATGTCACAAATTTTATGAATGTGTGCTTCCAAATTGAACATAATGATGCCCTAATGCTGAGAACATTCATCATGATGTTATCGAGTGCAAAAACCAAATGGTTCAACCAATTACCTAAGCACAACATCATCAGTTTTGAGAAATTGGTGAATTCATTTCTTGAACTCTTTTCTTTTGGCATCAAGAAGAAAGCAAAATTTTTTGATATGGCAAACTTGAAACAATATGATGATGAACTAGTTATGGACTATGGGAACAGATGGAGGAAGATAATGGTGAAATTACCATTTGTTGTTCCCACTATAGAGCTCACCCAGATGTTTACCAAGATTTGCATAAAGCACATATCGTTGCTACTACAACTACAACAATATGAAACATTTGAGGAAGCCTTGGCTAAAGCCAAGCTAATAGAAGACATCAAAGTTGACAAAGGAGACCTTAAGCTCTAAAACAAAAAGAACTGGAACAATAAAAATCACAAAAAGAATCAACAGATGCAGGCTAAGCCTACTCAAGTCAACCAGGTTGTGTTAAGCATGCCAAAGGGAGGAAATAGCCAAAATTCATATAACTATTAGGCTTAGCCCCCATCGGCCAATTACAACCCAAAGAACAACCAAGGTCGAAATAAGGAACGTCGATCGCCTCACTATTTCATGCCTTTATCAAATTTTATGCAATTGATATTCAACCAACTAAGTGAGGTACAAAGACTCAAGCTACTTGAGATGCAACTTCTTGACCCTAACCATCCCAAGCCCAAGGGATATAGGGAAGATCAATATTGCCCATATCATAGAATACATGGGAATGACATCGAAATATGTATCATATTCAAAAATGTTGTGCAAAACATGATTGAGAAGGGTGAGATAAAAGTTGAAAATCCATTAGCACCTAACAATAGAGACATGGGCATATTCAAAAACTCATTGCCTAATCATGAGGCCCCCATATATAAGGATTCTCAAGTAAACCAAGTCCGAGTCAAACCGCCCACTCAAGGATGCATCAAAATGGTTGAGATAGTCAATGTGGCGACAAGAAGTTGGTGATATAACCAACCAGAGCCTCGAGTGGCTCCTATTCATATCTTGGATATACCTCGACAGAGGCAGGTGTAAAATAATCCTCTAGGTCCACCATCGTGACCTGTCGTAACTGTCCAAAGCAGACTAGAGAAAAATCTTCAAACAACATCGAAAAAATTACCAATCTATGAGCTCATTCAATAGTCCCCAAGACACAAATAGAATTTAATGGAAATCCTATGATCGATTGACCTTCAACCCTAGAAGCCTGATGAATTCACAAATTTTGTGGGGTAATTCTAGCAGTGTCAAGAGCCTATGATCCATTTTTATGATCACAAAATCAAGCTAGTACCTACTACCATAGCAGATATGCCTTTTCATATCATCACATCCATAAATAAAATACCCTTCAAGCGGGTCCTAATCGACATGGGCTCATCTATTAACATTATCACAACAAAGGCTATAGGGCACCTAAAAATCCATGGGTCTAGCATTGTCCCAACCTCTTATACATTGAGATATTTCAATTATGTGTTGTGCTCCATAGTGGGTACAGTTGTCCTACCTATAAAGGTAGGGCATAAGACCATCCCCATGATGTGTCACATATTGGAGGGGGTAATACAATACAACATGCTCCGAGGGCATCCCTAAATAAGGGATATGCAATGCGTCCCCTAAATCTTGCACCAATGCATCAAGTATGTGCATGAGGGACAAGTGCATGTGGTGCTATCAGATGAAGATCCATTTAAATACATGCATCAGGTTGACTTGCTGGGGGACTTCATACTTTTGTCAATACACCTATACATAATGCCTTCTTCCCCTACCACACAAACATAAAGTAAGCCTAAATCCATGCGAGGTGACCCGTCCACATCGGCATCACCTCCTGCATCTAAAGCTACAGGTGCTTCTGAGAAACCCACAACATCTAAGGCAAAGGACTCTTAGAAGTTAAAAGCACCCCTAGTGGAGGAAGGACCTAAAGAACTTCCAACTATAGCAATTGTGGAAATTCCAAATCCCATGGAGGAGGAATATTCCCAAGCTATAGTCAAGGAGGTACCTCAACCTACCTCTCATGCTTCATCAACAACGTCGTCTACACCGCAGGTGATAGTTCACTTAGCCAAAACATGGTTAGGTGAATATCTTATGTAGAACATGATTTTCATACCTATTATTGAGTCTGCACAAGACATGGGATGACCAAGAGTTCCAAACTTGCCAATAGGGATAGTGGTTCCATTAGAGGTTCCACCTAACCAAACCAACTTTATATATGCTGGTTTAGACTATGCCCATAATGATTTATATATTTTAGAGGATGAGGATGAACCATTCACCATGAATGTTCATTACTTATCAAATATTGAGTTTGCTCTAAGGTACTTTGAACGATGGCATTGGCATAGCTATGGCTTAGGTATTTATGAGCAAGGGTGTTGGTTTCCATTCCAACCACAATACCAATTACCTACTGATAAGTTTGGTCTATGGTATCAAATACAAAGCCAAGATGATTCATGGGTAACAACTTTGGATAGACTAAGCTTAGGATACAAGGAAAAAATCAACTAGAATCTCTATCAACCCCTGAAAAGAAACTACTTGGGTGATAGATGGGTGGCTATGGTCAATATTGGACCATGTTGGTCCGGCTTTCATACACACCCTATGAAGGATGAGCAGGAAGCTCCGGAGACACCCACGGGACGAATCCCACTCACTTTAGGATCTAGCTGGTTATCCAAGGTGCGAGTTACAGAGTCGGGTCGAATGTCTATTCACTCTTTTCCGCTTTTGGAATAGATTTCAATATGGACTGTCTGTTACCTTACAGGGGGTTCTCGAACTTGTTCAGTAGTTGCGAAGTTGTTACTTGTTAACAATCGGATTTAACTTGATTCTTGATCTAGCTCTCATGGGTCAGTAGATTCAAATAAAAGACAAATAAAGAAAGTAAAAATGGATCATTCACGGTAAACAAAGAGAGGGTAGGGTAAGGCAGAAAGGGAAGTTTATCAAACTTTAAACTGTAAAACTTAAACTGTCAATTTTATCTATGCTACTAGCTTCACAACAGAACAAATCCAAGAAGAAAGTGTCCAGATTTCTAAGATCACTTTCAACTAGGAGCACAAGGCAAAGTGGAACAGATCTAGAAAAAATTATAAATCCAAGGGAAGCTGGTTAAAACTGGTATCTTTCATCGGCAACCTAGCTCACACAGTGAAGACAGAGCAATTAGAACAAACTTGAACCTCAAATCCGTAATTTCCCCTAGCGAGACAATAGAACAACTGAAGCCTAACAACATATTTAAACTTGATAATGGCAGATTTACAGACATATATCTAACAAAATTAAATGGAACGGATAACAGAAGAAGATACACTTATCACAGATCTATAAAATATTAGGCTCCTGGCCATGCTACCACAGAAAACAGCAAAAGCACATCAACTCCCAGTCCAAAAAACAAAGGATTTCACAAAATTTGCAAGAAATTGCTTATAAGCCTTTTATTTCTAAGTCTCCGCCTCCTGCGATTACATTTAGAACTTGTATTTATAGACTCAGGACAGACCCTGATCTTTTTCAAAATATCTTGCTCAAACCCTAAATCTTATCACACCTAAACCCTAGGACCGGGTTTTACAATATAAAGCCATTTAAAATAAAGCATCGGATAAAACTTAACCCTTCTGCAAATCAGTGCAGTCAACTGCCATAAATGGAGAAGATAGGATCGAATGCCACTTGCATTCACCCGTAACTGCAAAATAAATACCCTCATTAATTCCTGTTGGTAAGCCGGGTGAGTCACCACTTCTCCAAGCAATTGGTCTCCGCAGATCCATTATCTGAGTTGAAATGGTCTTCATGCTATCAAGTCTGCAATAAATTTGTCATTGAATGCTCTCACCGGCATCTTCTCTTCTA
The DNA here is from genome assembly GCA_028583015.1 of Wollemia nobilis. Taxonomy (NCBI): domain Eukaryota; kingdom Viridiplantae; phylum Streptophyta; class Pinopsida; order Araucariales; family Araucariaceae; genus Wollemia; species Wollemia nobilis. The sequence goes on from JAQPPZ010016895.1 coordinate 5,440,910, forward strand.
GCATGGCGGTCCTTGATTAAATCTGCACTTTAACTTTGCCTTTATGGTCTTTTTCAGGTGTCCCGTAGGTGACAGGTGGAATCCTGTATGAAAGAGAAAAGATGCATTAGTACCTTAATAAAATTATCAAATCCAAGCTTAAAACATTAAAATCAGACTAAAAACCGCAAAATAAGCTTGCATGTCGGCCTAATTTGTCCCATTCGTGCTTTGACACGTGTCGCTATCCCAGGATGCCTTCTGTTTACAGCTGGAATGCACTTCTGGCCCTTTGGGGAACTTTCTCTCTCCTATCGCGATTCTGCGACATGTCACGATTTCGTGACATGTCGCGAAATCGCGACGTCCCTGGCTCATCGGCAACTTCTTCCTCGCAGGTCGCAAAAATGCGACATGTCACGATTTCGCGACATGTCGCGAAATCGCGACCTTCCCTGGCCTCCATACAACTTTTTGATTTTCAGCCACGATTCTGCGACATGTCGCGATTCACGACATGTCGCGAAATCGCGACACTTCTTTGCCTTAGCCAATTTATCAATTCTTCTTCTCCCATGCGTTTTTCTTCTGGCTATTGACTGATTTTTCATTATGTCTTTTAACTTGGCAACTTTTCCTCACCATGTCGCGAAATCGCGACATGGTGCCTCTCAACTGTCGCGATTCCGCGACGTCATCATCTTGGCTGGTTCCATCATTGAAAGTGCAGCGAATCGCTGCAACTTTGATGTCTTTGTCTTTTAAATCAAAATGGCCACGATTTTGTTACAGGTAGCGATTTCGCTACCTTCTTTCTTCTCTGTACCAATCGCCGACCCTTTATCGCGAAGATGCTACGTTCTTTTGCTTCGGAAGACCTTTTCAAAAGGTGCAGTGCATCACTGCAGTTTTGCCCCTTAGACTTTTCTTTTCAACCAATATGCAGCGAATCGCTGCATTTTCTCCACTTGAGCCTTAGACTCTACTTGCGTCGTGAAAACGCGACGTGCAGCGCATCGCTGCACTTTCTGATTTAGAAACTTCTTTGACAAAGGCCCCGCGATTTTGAAACATGTCAGCGCGTCGCTGCCACTTTCAACTTGAACTCCCTTCCAACCAACATGCAGCGAATCGCTGCAAGTTTTGTAACTTAGTCATTTTTGAAACCACCTCATCGCGAAAATGGAACATCGTTCATTTGAGCACTGTGGGATCTTTTGTAAAAGAATGTCAAATCACTGTTACTTCATTCCTTTGCTTCCTCTTCAACAAGCTACACGCGATTTCAAGACGTTCGCGAATCGCTGCAATATTTGATCTGGACTCTTCTCTTGACCAACGTCCTACGATTTTAGACATGCAGCGCATCGTTGCAATTTCTTGCCTTGTGTACCTTTTCCAAAACGTGCAGCGCATCGCTACAGTTTTAGCACTTAAGCTCTTTTGCCAAAACTTCGGTCGCGATATCGCGACACTTTCCAAAAATGGAAGTGTCGCGATATCGCGACACTACCAAAAATGGAAAGTTTTGATTTTTCATGTATTTATGCAACTGTTTTCTAGATTTTTCCCGGTACCGGATTTTCTTTGTGCATGAATGATTCTAGCATGTAGAAAGTTAAGCTTGAAAAAACAATGCTAGATAGACTTGGAAAAAGGCACAACTTTAAAAAGGAAACAAGCAAAATTGGATTTAAACACTGGAAAGGATCAAGAGGGTCCCTGCTGCAAAAATGGAATTTCAAGGCTTTCAAGAGGATTGGAATCTCATTTTTCAGTGGGGGTGTGTTGCTTCTCAACAAATGGCGATATCTACGGGTAAAATAGTAGCACTATTTTAGAACCCAGGACTCTAGTTTCAAAACAAAAAGACCATGCATCATGCCTTGCCACAGACATTCTTCACAATAAATTGACTGCTTAACTGCTAGCTGTTAAAATTTCCCAAGGACATACTAGGCTGAATTACTTCAAGGAAGATTTTTGATGTGCAATTACAAAGGGTATAAAACTTTCTTCAAGGATGACTGGATTGAATGATGAACTTTGGACTGATCAGCTTTTCTAAATTGTAAAAGGGGAAACCGAGTAGAGCTCTGTTTACTAGTTTAGCCTTTTACGACCTAACAGAGTTACCCTTTAGATTTACACGACCCAAATTTACAAGCTGTAAGGAAGGATCTTCAACTTGGTAAAAGAAAAATAGCTTTTGGAATACGTTTGCCTCTCTCTCATATAACTCTTTTTTTTTTTTTATCTTCTTTTTTTTTTTTAAATGCATCAATATCTGAAAGGCTTTAGAGAAATCACAATTTTCTTTTATCATTTGATCAATCTGGAACTGTTTCAGTCTAGGCACTGATAGCCTCTGTGGATACCCAAATAATTGCATGAACCATAGTCCCCTCTTATAACCAGCTTTTCTTGGATTCCCCGGGAGTTCCTCCAACTAAACAGCATAGCAGTTTTTCTATCATTAAAACAACTGTGGCAAGCAAGACACAAAATCCAATCATCTCTCTACCTTTGTCTGACTAACAAAATAGTTCCACTATTCAATTTAAGCAGACTATCTCAATTTTAATAATGAACGACTGGGTGGAGGCTGGGTTGATCGGCTCGAGAATAAAACAACTTTTTTAGCAGGTGACTTTTCATTGATGCTCGGGGCAGAGGCCAAAGGACAATATTTCAAAAGCCGAAGGACTTTGCACGAGACCTCCAAGGACAGAACACGGGCCTCTAGAGCAAAACAAAAATAAAACCGCACAGACTTTTTAAAATTAAAACTGAAGCAAATAAATTAAAAGCGCACGAGCAACAAAATAAAACTAAAACAAAAAGCTCGGATAGGCATTAACGACAAAGTTGACATAAAAAGAAAAAGAAAGGAAATAAAAAGCACTGACAAAAGAAATAAACTGCACAAGCTAAAACTATACAAACAATTAAAGATTAAAAATTAAGACTGCACTGACAAAGAAATAAAACTGAAAAACTTCAAAGCTTACTTACAATGTATACATATGTTACAACTTCTTTGATCATTCAAAATATGTAGCGAGATGGAAGAAGCAGAGAAATGGTGCCTTAAAATTTTTTTGACCATGTGCAAGTAATTTAGAAAAATTACCTTTCAGGTCCTGTTGACGAAATGCACTCAGGACTATGCTTCAAAAATTTGCTATCTGGGAAAGACTTGTGTTTCTTGTCTTCCCTGTCCCATTTGAAAAACAAATCTGCAACTCCTTCAAATTAAACAAATCATATAATAACAAATCATATGATAACATGTTTATGCTTCTACTTGAAGGGTTTGCAGAATTCTTTCAAAAGGACTGAATGTAAAAACCCCGAGGATCAAATACCTTAAAATCTTGACAGACCCAGACCACCACATCTTCAAAATTATGTGACAAGTGAAAGAAATCATGTTTTATCTGTATGCCCTGGTTCTTAACAAATTGAACATTTTGTGGTTGCTTGTCTTGCTTCAATATCCAGGACTTCAATTTTTATCTCTCTAGCGAGAATGTTTACAATTTTCCTTTTCACATGAGCCTTGCTTAGATTTAACCTCATCAATGTGTAATATCCAACTGTCATTGTTGTGATGGTTTAGAGCTGTAACTGTTCCCACCTTCTCAGTTGCCAAATTATAAAATCCAATATTTACATCAACATGATTTACAACCTTCTCTTTGATATTATGTTGAGAAGTTGCAGGCTTATGTTGAGACAGTTCATCAATTCCAAGTTGGCTGACCACATTCATATTTACTATCTTTTCCTCCTTTTCTTGAAATTCAACAGGTGGTCCAGAGTAAGCCTCAATCAAGCTATCCTTTTGTTCAACAATGCGGGGCGAGTTCATAGAGGGTGATGTCGACTTTAAGTTCCCTCATATCCTCAATGATGTTATCCTCTTTCTCGATTACTTACGCATAGTGACATTGAATCTCACTTTCATCATCCTCTGATGAGGAAGGATCATTGTTAGGTTATGGACTCTGACATCTCAAATTATAACTGTCCATTTTGAACTGTTGAAAATCTTGCATTTCATCCACAGGAGTCTGTACAAGACTTTCTATCTCTTCAGGAAAAGTGAAAGAATCTGAAACCCTGGTTGTACTATTTTTGGGTGAACTAGAAATATCAATATTTCTTTGATCTCTAGGAAAATTTAACTCACCAGGAAAAACTTCAGATTTGGGTAATGCTGGATCACAAGTGTTTACTTCAAGCACTTCCACTTTGAACTTGTCAGAACCTTTCTCTATATTTTGCACATGTTGAGTGGATGTCATAGTTAACGGAGTCTCCTTGGGTAGAGCATGACATGTTGGCACTAACTCATGATGTGGAATGGGATTCAAAATAGGCATGTTACGTGTAACATAGGATATCAAAGGACTGCTCAGAATTTGAGGCCCTAGCTGTCTTTCAAGAATTAAGGCTTCTTTATAAGCCCCTGCCGGGGTTGTGATATTAATGTCTCTCTTGAGGAAAATAGAGGTCACCGAATCCAATGCATTCTTGTAGATTTCTAAGGCCAGATTTGCATTTGGGATGTAATGGCCGGTCATTCTACCGTAAGCTCTTTGGAACCTCATATTGAAAGACCCGACAGTTTCTCCCGACTCTCTCTTGATCCTTGGAAAATTGTTGGTATAACACACTGGGGTCTATCACTTCCCCAAATTGTGATATAAAAGCTTTCTCTAGGTCATCCCAGCTAGTAATGGAATTTTTGGTGAGGTTTAAAAACCAGTCATAAGCTCCCTCCTGGAGAGTGAACGGGAACAATCTGCGAGGCAACATCTTCATCGTTGTATATTCAACAATTTTAAAGCATTTTTGAAAGCTAACGAGATGTTCTTCTGCGGTTCTTGTCCCATCATGTTTATATACGGGGAGATACCTTTTCGGGCTTACGGGCGGGTCATGGGCTATACCGGGATATTCAAAGCAGTGGGGCCCAACCAATTTGCCATTATTACTTGGCTGACAGTGATGTTTTGAGTTGTGATTGGATAACTGCAAGTGGTGATAAAACTGTTCTTAACTTGAGGTCTTCTCTGGCAATTTTAAATACTGTCTCGACAACAATAAATGTTGGTGATAAGTTCTTTGTCAGGAAAAAACTCAACCACAAAATTTAAATCAGCACTCACAAACTTACAATACTTGAACTAAGTTCAACAGCCCTCCTTCTAGCGCCAATTAGATGTTGGTGTTAAGTCCCGCTGTTCAGGAAAAAACTCTAACAACAAAATTTAAAAGAGCTGAGGAGGAGGGAAAAGGATTCAAAAGATAAAATACCAGACTCAGCACATACAACTTTACAGTTCTTAATAGACTACTGAACTTGAACTGAGTTCAACAGGCCCTCCTTCTAGCGCCAATTAGATGTTGGTCCGGCTTTCATACACACCCCGCGAAGGATGAGCAGGAAGCTCCGGAGACACCCACGGGACGAATCCCACTCACTTTAGGATCTAGCTGGTTATCCAAGGTGCGAGTTACAGAGTCGGGTCGAATGTCTATTCACTCTTTTTCGCTTCTGGAATAGATTTCAATATGGATGGTCTGTTACCTTACAGGGGGTTCCTGAACTTGTTCAGTAGTTGCAGAAGTTGTTACTTGTTAACAATCGGATTTAACTTGATTCTTGATCTAGCTCTCATGGGTCGATGATTCAAATAAAAGACAAATAAAGAAAGTTAAAATGGATCATTCACGGTAAGCAAAGAGAGGTTAGGGTAAGGCAGAAAGGGAAGTTTATCAGACTTTAAACTGTAAAACTTAAACTGTCAATTTTATCTATGCTACTAGCTTCACAACAGAACAAATCCAAGAAGAAAGTGTCCAGATTTCTAAGATCACTTTCAACTAGGAGCACAAGGCAAAGTGGAACAGATCTAGCAAAAAATTATAAATCCAAGGGCAGCTGGTTAAAACTGGTATCTTTCACCGGCAGCCTAGCTCACACGGTGAAGACAGAGCAATTAGAACAAACTTGAACCTCAAATCTGTAATTTCCCCTAGCAGACAATGGAACAACTGAAGCCTAACAACATATTTAAACTTGATAATGGCAGATTTACAGCATATATCTAACAAACTTAAATGGAACGGATAACAAAAGAAGATACACTTATCACGGATCTGTAAAATATTAGGCTCCTGGCCATGCTACCACAGAAAACAGCAAAAGCACATCAACTCCCGATCCAAAAAACAAAGGATTTCACAAAATTTGCAAGAAATTGCTTATAAGCCTTTTATTTCTAAGTCTCCGCCTCCTGCGATTACATTTAGAACTTGTATTTATAGACTCAGGACAAACCCTGATCTTTTTCAAAATATCTTGCTCAAACCCTAAATCTTATCACACCTAAACCCTAGGACCGGGTTTTACAATATAAAGCCATTTAAAATAAAGCATCGGATAAAACTTAACCCTTCTGCAAATCAGTGCAGTCAGCTGCCATAAATGGAGAAGATAGGATCGAATGCCACTTGCATTCACCCACAACTGCAAAATAAATACCCTCATTAATTCTTGTTGGTAAGCCGGGTGAGTCACCACTTCTCCAAGCAATTGGTCTCCGCAGATCCATTATCTGAGTTGAAATGGTCTTCATGCTATCAAGTCTGCAATAAATTTGTCATTGAATGCTCTCATCGGCATCTTCTCTTCTAGCATGGCGGTCCTTGATTAAATCTGCACTTTAACTTTGCCTTTATGGTCTTTTTCAGGTGTCCCGCAGGTGACAGGTGGAATCCTATATGAAAGACAAAAAGATGCATTAGTATCTTAATAAAATTATCAAATCCAAGCTTAAAACATTAAAATCAGACTAAAAACCACAAAATAAGCTTGCATGTCGGCCTAATTTGTCCCATTCGTGCTTTGACACGTGTCGCTATCCCAGGATGCCTTCTGTTTACAGCTGGAATGCACTTTTGGCCCTTTGGGGAACTTTCTCTCTCCTGTCGCGATTCTGCGACATGTCGCGATTTCGCGACATGTCGCGAAATCGCGACGTCCCTGGCTCATCGGCAACTTCTTCCTCGCAGGTCGCAAAAATGCGACATGTCACGATTTCACGACATGTCGTGAAATCGCGACCTTCCCTGGCCTCCGTACAACTTTTTGATTTTCAGCCACGATTCTGCGACATGTCGCGATTTCGCGACATGTCGCGAAATTGCGACACTTCTTTGCCTTAGCCAATTTATCAATTCTTCTTCTCCCATGCGTTTTTCTTCTGGCTGTTGACTGATTTTTCATTATGTCTTTTAACTTGGCAACTTTTCCTCACCATGTCGCGAAATCGCGACATGGTGCCTCTCAACTGTCGCGATTCCGCGACGTCATCATCTTGGTTGGTTCCATCATTGAAAGTGCAGCGAATCGCTGCAACTTTGATGTCTTTGTCTTTTAAATCAAAATGGCCACGATTTTGTTACAGGTAGCGATTTCGCTACCTTCTTTCTTCTCTGTACCAATCGTCGACCCTTTATCGCGAAGATGCTACGTTCTTTTGCTTCGGAAGACCTTTTCAAAAGGTGCAGCGCATCGCTGCAGTTTTGCCCCTTAGACTTTTCTTTTCAACCAATATGCAGCGAATCGCTGCATTTTCTCCACTTGAGCCTTAGACTCTACTTGCGTCATGAAAACACGACGTGCAGCGCATCGCTGCACTTTCTGATTTAGAAACTTCTTTGACAAAGGCCCCACGATTTTGAAACATGTCAGCGCGTCGCTGCCACTTTCAACTTGAACTCCCTTCCAACCAACATGCAGCGAATCGCTGCAAGTTTTGTAACTTAGTCATTTTTGAAACCACCTCATCGTGAAAATGGAACATCGTTCATTTGAGCACTGTGGGATCTTTTGTAAAAGAATGTCAAATCACTGTTACTTCATTCCTTTGCTTCCTCTTCAACAAGCTACACGCGATTTCAAGACGTTCGCGAATCGCTGCAATCTTTGCTCTGGACTCTTCTCTTGACCAACGTCCTGCGATTTTAGACATGCAGCGCATCGCTGCAATTTCTTGCCTTGTGTACCTTTTCCAAAACGTGCAGCGCATCGCTGCAGTTTTAGCACTTAAGCTCTTTTGCCAAAATTCGTCGCGATATCGCGACATTTCCGAAAATGGAAGTGTCGCGATATCGTGACACTACCAAAAATGGAAAGTTTTGGTTTTCAGTGAATTTATGCAACTGCTTTCTAGATTTTTCTCGATACCGGTGCGAGATTTTCTTTGTGCATGAATGATTCTAGCATGTAGAAAGTTAAGCTTGAAATAACAATGCTAGAAAGGCTTGGAAAAAGGCACAACTTTAACAAAGAGGCAAGCAAAATTGGATTTAAACCTGAAAATTATCAAGAGGGTCCCTGCTGCAAAAATGGAAGTTCAAGGCTTTCTAAGGATGGAATCTCATTTTTCAGTGGGGGTGTGTTGCTTCTCAACAGACCATCCAATGAGTATCACCCTAATTCCTCTCTCGAAGCACGCCCATCAGGAATCATCCTATGGGAGGTTGAACCAAGTCATGGTTATGAGTGAGAGGAAAATGAGTATGTCACTAATAAATCTGAGGATGAGGCTGGATTGGCCTACCATGGGCCTCAATATATACAACACCTTACTTGGGCAAGTAAGACAGAGAGCGAATACATCTTGGATGAGAGTGGCAATGAGTCAGAGGACTCAACTAATATGGTCTACCGTGGGGCTAGACATACATGCCACATCATAGGGCTAGTGGGAATAGACAATAGAATCTTCATAGATTTTAGTGACTATGAGGATGATACTGAAATGGTCTATCTTGGGCACCAACATTCAGGTCAACACCCAATTCCATTGGGCATGAATGAAAGTTTTTTCATATATGATAGTGACTATGAGAATGAGATTGAGATTGCTTATCTTGGGCCTCATCATTTATGTCAATTTAATCTGCTTGTTGAAAGAGAGATGATACTTCATAAAATATATCTTGGTCCTTGTTTCAGAGGAAGATAACTCACTTCATATGAGATCTATCACATGGTTTTCCCCGATCCACCTACATTTAGAGAGCTATTGCAGCCTAACGATCCCATCATCTCATATATCCATAGACCATATCCTGATATCCCTATACCTCCAAAGCCTCATCTTGGGTATGGAAGGTACATCATTAATGTAGAGTCTCACACATGTGGTCTTGGAGAGTTCATCCCATCTGTCAACATGATATCTATTGATTTGACCACTTCACTCCATACCCAGTAGATCCTATGAAACCATTGTGTCTTAACTTAGATGCTATTGATTGGGGTTATACTGATTCACCACTAGAACCTAAATATTTCTTACCTAATGAAGAGATGCTACAATCATTCCACTTTACACTAGGCTATGCACACGATGTCTATCATGCTAGTCTAGACCCTAATTTAGTTGGACCTTTAAATCCAACATCTAACATCCATTTAATCCCCACTCCTCAGTAGCTTGAGGAGGGGTCACATATGGCAATAGAGGATACTTTCAAAGTGGACATCAGTGATGATCCATCTAATCCAAATAAATTCAAGTTTGGAGAAAGCTTATCCCCAGAATAATAGGCCATCATTATTCCTCTATTGAAAGAGAGACCTATTGTGGAGTTTCCATAGCCACCCCAAACTTCTTGGGGACCCACTTGTCATGTTTTGGTATTAAAGGTTTTTGGTTTTCTTTGGCTTGTAAGAATAGTGATGTTTTACCGTGTATGTTAATGATTTTAATTGCTTTAGTTATTTGATATTTAATGATTAATTAATATAGGCATTAATGCTTAGATTAATTAAAATACATTTTGATAAATAAATTTTAATGTTCTTCATACTATCTAAGGTGATGGAATGTGTTTAATAAAGCAAGGCCTAACCAAAACATTACCTAAAACAAGAAGAGGATACAAAAGGTGCAAAGAAATTGTGATAGAAAATAATATACTGTTATCTACCTAATATAATTACATTAATTATATTATATATATAATAATAATATTATTATGATGTTCTAAAATATTATTATAATAATATTATTATGATTATATCATAATCTTCTAAAATATATATATTTTTTGTTAAGTAGTGTTTGTATTTACAACAGGTTTTAACTAGGATCCCAAAACCTGATTACATAAGAATTGGTAATAACATGCCGAGAATAAGCCATTACAACAAAATTTTGGGCCCAGGGCACCAATACCCTGGAAATGAAAAACAAACAAAAATCCCGCCCAGTAGGAACAGGTAAATTTGAACAATCCCGCCCAGCGGGAAATCACCAATTTTGAAGGAAGGTAAGTTTGAAGATCCCGCCCAATGGGGAGCAGCTGAAAGCTGCCATCGTATAAATCTTGCCTAGCGGGAAGCAGTCGAAAAACCACCAAAGAGTGAATATCGCCCAACGAGAAACAGTAGAAATCCATCCCAGTGTAGATCCTACCCATCGGGAAGCAACAAAAACCTCTACCAAGTGAATCCTGCCTCCCAAGAAAACCAACAGGAAATGAGAAAAACCCGCCCAGCGAGAAACCCAACGGTTTTGGAGAATCCTGCCCCGTGGGAAACCATCCTTCCCAAAAAAAAGGGGGAATCTTGCCCAGTAGGAAGCAAATGAAAAGTAGCAAAGAGGAGATCCCGCACATCGGGAAGCAGCCATAAAGCACCACTAAGATAATCCTGCCCCCAGGACAACCAGCAGGAAAAGACAATAGGTTAAAGGACCAGGGATACAAGGACTGGGGATCCCAGGCGGGAAGAGGTAATAGCCACAAAGATGGGATCCATGGGAGCCTAGCCTAGGGGATCTAGGGTCTGCATGCGTAGATCAGATCCCCCCAAGATTTGAAAAATGCAGCAAAACCCAGAAAACCCTAATAGCAGGGGCCAGGAATCCCATTCTTGCATAGGAGAAACTTTAGGGAACTAGGACTGAGGCTGGGAATAGCCCAGGCAGAGAAAAAGCCCCCCTAAGGCCAAAAAAATGCCCATGGTGTCCACCATGGAGCATAACCAGCATGAAGAAGCCTCCAAGCAGGAAATCAAAGAGGGCCCTCCCCACAGGGATGGAACCAACAATAGCCACAAGATCTTCGAGAGGATTCACTAGCAAAAAGGGGAAAGAGGCCCCCCCAGACCACCCCCAAAGCAGTAAGGACCTCAAAGGAAACCCTAGGAAGCCATAAAAAACCCAACCAATCACCCCCACCACCCAGAGAACCGCAGGGAACCAGATCCATGCCAAAAACCTGTAGAAAACCCTAAGGGGAAGCCTGAGGGAAAAAAAAGGGAAGGGATCCCAAAAACAACAAGGAACCCTGGGAAGCACCAGGCCAAAAACTCAAACAAGGGAACCCTGACCGACTAGGAGAGGTGTAGAAAGAGGAGAAGGATCTCCCTCAAGGATATCATCTGCAACAAACAATCCCAAGGAGGGATGACCTAGGAAGAGCCAGGGACTGGGCAGGAACCAAGGGAGGGGGAGCAAGGAAGGGATCGGGACCCTCCCCTCTCTACTTTTTTCCCTCTCCGTTCTAAAATATTATTATTATAATAATATTATTATGATTATTTTATTCTAAAATGTTATTATTATAATAATATTATTATATTGTATATAATAATATTATTATATTGTATATAATAATATTATTATAATATACTTTACAAAGGATGTGATAATAATATGTTTGACCATGTTACGTTTGATTGCAGGAGAAGGTGATGGCGGCTATTCAAAATGATCAAAGGCAAGGGTGGCTATTCCAAAACATTCGAGGCTATGTAATGCTGGAAAAAGAGGAAGCGGTCCAAAGATAGCATTAGGGTTTTAGGAGAACAACACATAAGGTGCCAAATTTTATAGTGAAACGATTTAAACCAGAGGCATGCCATCAAACAAGCCAACAAAGAAACATTATTAGGGCAACTCGTAACCCTAATCGATGGAGATAAAGGTTTACCTCAAGAACATAGAAATGTTTTCATTGGTATTGTGCAACATGAGTACAAGAGGAAGGAGCTCGATAGCCATGGCGAAGAGTTGACAATGCCATGGTTGTGTCGATAGTATCCCCCTGATGTGGTGTTGAGAGTGCCATGGCTGTGTCGATGGTAGCCCCCTGACATGGTGTTGATAGCACCATGGCTACGTTGATGGTAGCCCCCTAACATGGTGTTGATAGTGTGATGGCTACGATCAAACACAACACCATGGAAACATTGTTTTGACAGCGCCATGGCTACGTTGATCATAGCACTATGACGTAGTGTTTATAGTGTCATGGCTGCATCGATGGCATGATGGCCTCACTAGGTTATATGGAAACCAAAGTGCCTAGGATGGGGGACATCATCCCAATCCTTGGGCATGTTTGGTATGGCTTCGAAGAGATACCATCGGGCCTTGGTTTCAAAGAGCATAGCAAAAATCTCGCTAAATGAGATTGGTCTGCCTTATTTTAATGTGAATGTTGTTTTATTATATTCAATGTTTTAAAGGAGGCCTAAAATCATAGGGGTTATAAGGTATAGTTAAATGATTTTTTTTATTATTCATTGTTGTGGGTGCAAAGGGGTGTTCTTGGGTAGAATGCCTATGTGATAAGAGAAAGGGGAGACATAAGGAGTTATGTAAGATTATGTTTTTGGTTTTATTATTGTTTAAAATAATGTTTAGAAGTGTTATTTTATTGTATTAAATCACAAAAAATGATAATGGATTATATTCTTATATCCATTTATTATTTTAATTGTGAAAGAAGTGGAAGTGAAAGGACTTCTAAGCATTATTTATACCTTGCTATCCTCCATGTTTAGAGGGGGACTGGAAATGATGTAACATTTCGAAAAGCAATAAGAAATAGTATTTTTCATATTTTGAGAGGGTAGAAAACTTTTGTGAGCAAAATCAAAAGGAGGGTTTCTAATCATAAAACTAACGTTTTTAGTGTCTTATCATTTCTACATTTTAGTGACTTCTAGCCATTGTCTTATGCCATGAAATGGGTTGCAATAGGCGAAGGTCAAGATGATGCAGTTTCTCTATTATTTCCTTTGAGTCTTGTACTTTGATTTAATGGTATTGTGCTTATGTTGCAGGTCCATTAATTCAGGTTGTTTTATGATTACCTCATAACTTGGGATTTTTTAGGGAGGAACTTGCTAAACTAATTCAAAATTTGACTTTTTCAACTAACCAAATCTGCATTGTTTATTCATTCATTTTTGTTAAGTTCATTTTATTTCAAGCATTCAATCATTTCATTCTGATCCATCCAGAATTTCAGTTTATTTTATTTCCATTCTAGTCATTTTCCAGAATTTCTGCTAATTTCCTTTTAGTTTCATTTCTATTCTGGTCCATTTCCATAATTGTTAAGCTTTCAAGTTATTTCCATTTTGGTCATTTTCCAGAATTTTTGCACCTCCAAAATTCATTAATCTAAGCTTTCAGATAAAACACATTGTTTAGGAGGATACTAACTTGCTATTTCACATTAAATTAAGATAAGAAATGAAAGCTAATTTTGCTAACATTGCTAACACGCTAACTTCTACTAACTACTATTAGGGTAGTGGCATCAACATAAGGAAGATAAAATGAACCCAACTATCTAAAACTTACTTCATATTAAAGGCACAAACATTAAAATGAGGTGGATAATTCCACATTTTATCATTTGAAACCTTTTAAGTGAAGATAAAATACTTTACTAACAGGGATTCAGGGTAGCATCAATTAAAAAAACCCTAAGAAGAATTGTTGTTATTTTACACTAGCTTTTCAGTTAGATCTTTCAATCACTAAGCATTTTTTAGAACCAGGAAATCCCCCTTGTTTATGGTCACATGCATCATTGAATTATTTTTGGTGCTATTAAAATATTTAGATATTTTACCAGAACCTTGGAGAAGTTGAATTTTTGTCATTTGGTTTCTTTTCAAGAGAGAGTTTTCTATTCAATACTCTGCATGAGGTGGTATTTTACAATTGGGAAAAATATACACTCAAAAAGACCTAGTATCTTTGCTTGGACCTAAAAAGATATGCTATGACTAGATCCAAAAATGGTTATCCATAACCTTTCACTAGATCCCATGAAGAAACTAGTTAAGCAAAATCTTAGAAATATGCATTCAACCATTTATTTAATGGTAAAGAACGAGTTGTAGAAATTGTTGGATGTAGTATTTATTGTTCCCATCAACTATCCATAATGAGTATCAAACATGGTGCTCATAAAAAAACATGATGGAAGAATCTACATTTGCATGGATTTCAGGGATCTGAATAAGGCAACACCAAAGGATTCATTCATGTTGCCTAAAATAGATGCTCTTGTAGATGCAACTGTAGGTCATGAGATGCTCTTCCTCATGGATGGTTTTTTTGGTTACAATCAGATTTGGATTAAACCTGAAGACCAACATAAAATCATGTTCACCACTCCATGGGGAACATTTTTCTACAAAGTAATGTCATTCGGCCTTAAAAATACTGGTGCCACATATCAACGGGCTATGAAATACATTTTCTATGACTACATGTATAAGATATTATAAGAGTATATCGATGACTTATTGTCCAAGTCATTACTATGTGAAGAGCATGCTGAGACCCTCAAAAGTCTTTGATCATCTGACTGAGCACAATGTTAGGTTGAATCCCAAGAAATGCATCTTTGGTGTAACTTCTAGAAAAATCTTGGGATTCATCATTTCTAAACGAGGCATTGAAGTAGATCCAAAAAAGGAAAAGGCTATCCTAGAAATGGCCTCGCCCACTAACATCAAAGAGATAAGAAGCTTACAGGGTAAAGTAGTTTCCATAAAGCAATTCATCACACAAATATCGGATAAATGTTGACCCATGAATTGACTGCTACACAATGGGGTTCCATTCTAGTGGGATGAAGAATATCAGCAATCCTTCACTAAAATCAATAAGTACCTGGCAATGCCACCAATCCTAGCTCCACCAAGGCCAAACCTACTATTTTTGCTATATACATTTGCTATCGATTTTGCTTCGGGCGTCATGTTGGCTCAGAAGAACATGCAAGATAAAGAACAAGTAATATATTACATCAACTACACCTTGGTAAGTTATGAGCTAGGGTACGCATACATAGAAAACCTATTCTTAGTAGTGGTATTTACAACCAAGAAATTATACCACTAGATGCTAATCCATACAACGTATGTAATATCCAAACAAAATCCTTTGCAGTATATAATGAGCAAGACATATCATAATACACGTACTACGAAGTAGATCATGCTATTGATAGAATTTGACTTGGAATTTATAAGCCAAAATTCCATCAAGGGACAAGTCATAGTTGATCAACTAGTAGAGGTGCCTCTTTAGAATAGTAGACCTCTCACCATAAAACTTCCTAATGATGCAGTCTTTTCATTATCAGAAGCACCCAAACCCGAAGACCCTGAAAATAAAGCTGACATGACTTTGTTCTTTGATGGTTCAAAGTGTGAGCAAGGAGGTGGTGTAGGGATTTTTTTTCATACCAAAAGGTGCTCCAATGCCCTTGTCATTTAAGTTAGAATTCCCTTGCACAAATAACAACACCGAATATGAGGCCCTAATATTGGGTCTCCAAACAACCATCACTATGAAAATCAAAAGGCTAAACATCTTCGGTGACTCCCTTCTCATAGTCAACCAAGTTAAGAAATTATTCCAATATAGGGATCCAATCCTGAAAGCTTACAAGGATCTTGTTGACACCTATCTAGCCCAACTAGAATGGTACAACATCGAGGCAATCCCTCTCACATAAAATAGATTCACAGACACTATGGTATCTATAGGATCCTTGATCCCTCAGAATCCATCTACTGATTTCACTACCATTCATGTGAATATGCTCTTACACTCAGCGATGTAGCATGAGGATTTTGATAACAAAGAATCAGTCAACATGATTCATATAGAACCATACCATGACTGGTTCTATAAATCTAGAAACTTTCTAAAGAAGGCGCCTTAGGGATCCTTGATCTTGCAGGGTCCTATGGTGAATGGTGCTATCATTCACCACAAGGTTTTTTCTCAATATGCATTTGTCCATATAGAATTGTAGGAGAAGCAAGTCATATTATCTATTGAGGCTATGGCTTATCAAGATTGGCTCTCCCAATTACAAGATTTCTTGAAGCTTGGAATTGTACTACATGGACTATCGCACATTGAAATATGAGCATTAAAATAGAAAGCGACAAGATATGTCTTGCTAGGAGGTATATTGTATCGTCGAAGCTACAATGGAGTCCTCCTTTGTTTCCTAGAGCCCCAAGAATCAACTTGGGTGATTTCATAAGCTCACAATGGTACATGCGATGGCCACTTTAGTAGCATGGCCATCGTTAAGTGCATCCTTTGAATGGATTATTACTAGCCCACCATGGATAAGGATTGCTATGAGTATGTCAAGAAATGCATAAAATATCAACATCATGCAAATCTGACACACATGCCATCATAGGTCTTACAACCCATTCAAGCAGCTTGGCCATTTTCTTAGTGGGGTTTTGATTTAATTGGAAAGATCTCTCCTCCATATTTAGGTTGATATACATTTATATTAACGACCATTGAGTACTTCACCAAGTGGGTGGAAGTGGTCCCCTTAACATCGATGATTGGTCCACAAATTATAGAGTTTATAATTCACAATACCATTTATCTCTTGGGGGTTCCCTTCAAGATAATCTCGGATAATGGTCCATCATTCAAAAACAAAAATATGTGGGCTTTAACATCCAAATACAAAATTCAGTACATTTTTATGACATCATATTATCCGTAGGCAAATGGGCAAGCAGAGGCCTCAAATAAGACAATAGTAGCCATCTTAAAGAATATGGTGAAAGAAAATCATAAGGACTGGCATCTGTAATTACCTCTCGCATTAAGGGCTTACATGATGAGCATGCAG
Source organism: Wollemia nobilis (assembly GCA_028583015.1). NCBI lineage: Eukaryota > Viridiplantae > Streptophyta > Pinopsida > Araucariales > Araucariaceae > Wollemia > Wollemia nobilis. The sequence continues at coordinate 5,457,911 of JAQPPZ010016895.1, forward strand.
ATACCCACTAGGGCAACACCATTTTCACTTGTATATGGTGCTGAGGCCATCATGCCCTTAGAGTTGGAAATTCCAACATTGTACATCGCATTGAAAGAGTTCATCAATGACGATTGTTAGGATCCTCCATCCTAAAATTATTAGTTAGTATTATTAATCATTTAATTATTATATTATTAACTCATAAAGTGAACCATCACATCTCTTCACCAACATAGCTTTAGGGTATATATATATATATATATATATATATATATATTATATATATATATATATATATATATATATATTAGGTTGGCCATTCACACAAATCATCCAATAAGAATAATATATATTTGTTTAAACCCATTGGAGGGATTCCCGGATTCCCCATTCTAGTGCAACAGTGATTCAACCCTAAAAGTGATTCTTTTTAATGTTATTTTATTTATTCATTTATTAAATATTAGCTAGAACCTTCAGGGTTCTACCATTTGGTATCAGAGCATCGATTCTGGACACAAGTGGGGAAGTTTGTTTAAAGACATCTCGAAAGAAATCCTGCAAGTAATGAATAAATGGCAAGATGATTTTGAAACAAAAATAGCAAGAAAAATAGTAGAGTTAACCCTAAAAAAGGATGACCTTGCAAATAAAATTATTACAAAGGAGGATTTTTGCCAGTGGAAGGACCCAATTACAAAACCACCTATATGGGAATCACAAAATACATACACCACCCCAAAACTTACCCAACTCTTACCCATTAAACGTATTAACCCCACAGAAATGAAGGCATGACGAGAAAAAGGTTTTTGTTTTCATTGCGATGAGAAATTTATTCGCAATCATCAATGTATTACACCTGCACTATATATTTTAGATGCAACTATTCCTTGTAGTTCTCCCAATGATGAAAATGTGATTGAGGTAGACGTAGTGACAAATTCACCTGAAGATAGCACTAAATATGAGGAATATGAGGAAGATAAGGAAGATGAGGAAGCTAAGGAAGATGAGAAATATAATGAAGATGTGGAAAATGAGGACAATGAGCAAGAAATACCCAAAATACCTGATCACACCAATGACAACAATACGGTTGATATACCCGAAGTGATCGATGCACCAAGCAAGGATGGGGTAGACATACCCGACGTGACCAATGATAGCCAAACATACACTCTACAAGACCTACACACACCTTCCTCACCAATATTGAGTTATCACCACATGGCCAAACCTATTCGAAAACAACGCAGAAAGGTGATTGCACACTCCTTCTCCGTTGGCTCTACCAAGGAACACCAACAGGATTTGGAAGCGTTACCACCATTTTTGATGCATCATTCTAAATTGTTTGAGGAACCCCAAGGGTTGCCCTCCCATTGTCATCACGATTCTCCTAAGGAATATTCTACTATTTTTCTTGGCAACCCCCACTAACACTTCGACCCTCAAGATATCCTTGCCTTTGAAAAAGTGACATTAAAATAGTACAAGAACTTGCAAAAAAATTGCTTGGAAAACAAAGGACAAAGCTCCTCACTTTGATCTTTGAGGACAAAGCTATTTTTAAGGAGGGTGGCATGTTAGGATCCTCCATCCTAACATTATTAGTTAGTATTATTAATCATTTAATTATTATATTATTAACTCATAAAGTGAACCATCACATCTCTTCATAACGTGAACCATCACGTCTCTTCCTAATGTGAACCATCATGTCTCTTCACCAACGTAGCTTTAGGGTAGATATATATATTAGGTTGGCCATTCACACAAATCATCCAAGAAGAAGAATATATATTTGTTTAAACCCATTGGAGGGATTCCCCATTCTAGTGCAATAGTGATTCAACCCTAAAAGTGATTCTTTTTAATGTTATTTTATTTATTCATTTATTAAATATTAGCTAGAACCTTCAGGGTTCTACCATTTGGTATCAGAGCATCGATTCTGGACACAAGTGGAGAAATTTGTTTAAAGACATATCAAAAGAAATCTTGCAAGTAATGAATAAATGGCAAGATGATTTTGAAATAAAAATAGCAAGAAAAATATGAGTTAATCCTAAAAAGGATGACCTTGCAAATAAAATTATTACAAAGGAGGATTTTCACCAGTGGAAGGACCCAATTACAAAACCACCTGTATGGGAATCACAAAATACATACACCACCCAAAAAATTACCCAACTCTTACCCATTAAATATATTAACCCCACAGAAATGAAGGCACAACGAGAAAAAGGTTTTTGTTTTCATTGCGATGAGAAATTTGTTCGCAATCATCAATGTATTACACCTACACTATATATTTCGAATGCAACTATTCCTTGTAGTTCTCCCAATGATGAAATTATGATTGAGGTAGAAGTAGCAACAAATTCACCTGATGATAGCACTAAATATGAGGAAGATGAGGAAGATAAGGAAGATGAGGAAGCTAAGGAAGATGAGAAATATAATGAAGATGTGGAAAATGAGGACAATGAGCAAGCAATACCCAAAATACCTAATCACACCAATGACAAAAATACTATTGATATACCTATAGTGATCGATGCACCAAGCAAGGATGGGGTAGACATACCCGATGTGACCAATGCTGACCAAAAATACACTCTACAAGACCTACGCACACATTCCTCACCAATATTACATTATCACCACATGGCCAAACTTATTCGACAACAATGTAGAGTGACTACACACTCCTTCTCCATTGGCTCTACCAAGGAACACCAATAGGATTTGGAAGCGTTACCACCACTTTTGATGCATCATTATGAATTATTTGAGGAACCCCAAGGGTTTCCCTCCCATCGTCATCACGATTATCCTAAGGAATATTCTACTATTTTTTCTGGAAACCCCCACTAACACTTTGACCCTCAAGATATCCCTGTCTCCAAAAAAGTGACATTAAAATAGTACAAGAATTTGCAAAAAAAATTCTTGGAAAATGAAGGAAAAAACTCCTCACTTTGATATTTGAGGACAAAGTTCTTTTTAAGGAGGGTGGCATGTTAGGATCCTTCATCCTAACATTATTAGTTAGTATTATTAATCATTTAATTATTATATTATTAACTCATAAAGTGAACCATAATATCTCTTCACCAACATAGCTTTAGGGTGTATATATATATATATATATATATATATATATATATATATATATTAGGTTGTCCATTCACACAAATAATCCAAGAAGAATATATATTTGTTTAAACCCATTATAGGGATTCCCCATTCTAGTGCAACAGTGACTCAACCCTAAAAGTTATTCTTTTTAATGTTATTTTATTTATTCAATTATTAAATATTAGCTAGAACCTTCAGGGTTCTACCAACAATACTACACGACAAGCTTGACTTGATCAGTTGACCCTTCTGGATGAATATCGCATCAATACTCTTGAGCATCTTCATGTTTACCAGGATTTTCTAACATGAGCTTATAACAATAAAGTCCACCTGATATATTTTAAATTTTGGGATCTTGTGCTTAAAGAAAACCAACAAAGCTCAAATCTATTGCCGCATCTGTGAGATAAATTTACAACAAACTAAATAGGTCCTTATATCATCTCTAAGAAAATTGGACCTTGGGCATATCGTCTAAAATCACTAGAAGGTGTTGTGGAGCCAGAGCCTCTCAACATTATTCATCTAAGGGCATTTTACACATAAGCACAACAAAACACAAAAACATTCAAAAATTTTAAAATTACAAAAACAATAGAAAAACTTCAGAAACAAAAGGCTCCAAAGGCATCATAAGCCCTTTGGTCACTTCACAAAAGGCTCCAAAGGCATTTTAAAGCCCTTTGGTCAAGTCACAAAAAGCCCCAAAAGCATCTTAAAGCCCTTTGGTCAAATCACAAAAGACTCCAAAGGCATCATAAGCCCTTTGGTCACTTCATAAAAGGCTCCAAAGGAATTTTAAAGCCCTTTGTTCAAATCACAAAAGGCCCCAAAGGCATCTTAAAGCCCTTTGGCCAAATCACAAAATGCTCCAAAGGCATCTTAGAACCCTTTGGTCAAATCACAAAAAACCCCAAAGGCATCTTAAAGCCCTTTGGTCACTTCACAAAAAGCTCCAAATGCATCTTAAAGCCCTTTGGTCACTTCAAAAAAATCCTCAAAGGCATTTTAAAGCCCTTTGGTCACATCACAAAAAGTCCCAAAGGCATATTAAAGTCCTTTGGTCATATCACAAAAATCCCCAAAGGCATCCTAAGCCCTTTGGTCAAAACAAGACACAAAAACACAAAAACAATATAAAGTCAAAAAGTTCAAAAAACATTCAGAACAATCAAAACTCAAAAACAATGGAAAAAATTAAAAATATAAAAAAAAAAATTGCATCTGGCATTTGCATCCATTAGTTGCATTGCATTAGGCATGTTGCATCCATTACACTTGCATTAATATAGGTTGTGTTTAAAATCTTACAAACAACACCACATTTGTACCTCAATCATGCATCTTCAAAATCCATCGTCATCCATAACCCATGTGTGTAACTGTATTTTTCACCACAACCCCTCATGTTGCTATAAGGAATATACAAGTATTTTCCAGTCACTTAGCCATACCTAGTGATTTTTGTAGAGCTAAAAGCACAACACTAAATAATAGCAGAAAGTAAACAATCTGATAAGATGAGTAATTACACAAGAAATATTATTATTAAATAACGGGGGAAGTTGAAAAACTCCTTTGTACAATTAATTCTGCCTTGACATAAATGTTGTGATACAATGAATACAGATTTCTAGGGTTCTCCGAAACCCTAGCTACAATAGAAACAGTGTCTTCATCGTGCTTTGCTCCCAATAGAATGAGGGTGCTTCAGGTATCCGTGTGTATGGGCCACTTTGACTACAGTAGTCTTCCAATGCTCTCTCTTGGTTGATGCTATCCAATCCTACACACACAACAAAAAATACAATTATTGGTAAACAAAAGGAGGGTTCCATAGTGTGAACCCTCAGATTTGAAAACTAAAACCCTAGATCTATGTAAGCTGGATATGTAAGATGCAATAACAATAAACGATAACAATAATTTAGATTTACCTTTCTTGTGATGATTCGTTGCTGCATTGTTGTAAATCTAATGGTAGATGACTTGATGCAATAGACTCTGGTTCACGCTTTGATGATTACGACAGGCTCGGGTACACACTTGGTAGGCTTGAGTGCATACTTGGTAGGCTATGGTGTGAGCTTCGTAGGCTCTAGTGTGCACCTGTGGGATACGGTAGGCTCTGGTGAGGGCCTGGAAATCTCTATAGTGAGCTTCGCAGGCTTTGGAGTGTGCTTGCGGGTGAGGGCTAAATCTGTAGAAGCAAATCACCAAGTATGTGGAAGATTCAGCGGATGGGGGTTGATGGCGATGACGAAAAATGTTTGGGATATGGATGTAGGGACAGCTGGAACGGTTGAAGTCCTATTGCAAGCTAGGGTTTTGTATCTTCAAGGTTCTCTAACCTTATGCTTCACAAGGGCTTCTTTCCTTGATCTCTCTATGTGTGAATATCTTCCAAGGTATTCCAAGGTTCCAGCGTTTGGGCATTTGCACATGCTTTTATTTATAATCCAACCTTAGGGTTTCTTAGGGTTTTAGCTCAACACTTTAGATTGTGTGGCTAAGATTAAATCACATCCTGGGTCTAAGATTGTACTTTAAGTGTGGCATGGATTAATGAATATGGACGGTGGAGATTTGATTGGATCGGATGACTTTGATTAATTGGGTTTATTAATACATATTTTATAATAAATATATTATAATATATTATATTAAATATAAAATAATATTAAAATAATCCCAATTGGGTTAGGAAGTGGAGGGAAAGATGGATTTGGGCCAAATAATGGCGAGAAAGGTAGAATTGGGCCAAATAATTTGTAGGAAATGTGGAATTGTGGACAAGTGGGTGGTGGGATGGTTAGGATGGAGGATTAATGGCTGCAATTTGGTGTTTACAATTTTATCAAACTTTATAGAAAGCTATCTTTGTTTTTGATATATGAGGTTTGGTTTTGATAGCACCTGGTATATTTCGAAATCCTATCACTAATCAAAACACTAAAATCCTATTTAGAATAAGGGAAATATGAATGCTACAAAGTGGTACTAGGCATCCTAAGTGAAATGTTTTTACTTTCTCACCTTGTGATGTGCATGGTCTAGTATTTTGATCATCGACAAAAGGACAAGCTCCTCCCTATCCAAATAAATCCATTGCTTTCATAAAAACAAGAAAAAGTCTTGAGATAAAGCAAAATAAACGGTGATTATCATCACTACATAAATCCCTTGCTCAAAGAAAAATAAAAATTTAAAATAAACAGTGATTTTCATCACTAAAGCATGAGAAAGTATCCCCAAATAAATATGAAGAAAATAAGGGGGTGAATATCTTGAATCCCTAGAATGATTGGTCTCCACAAACCATTGATTTATCCCTAATACAACAATGGGATGCATGAATCCTGATTGGCATTAGGGTAAGCTCTAAAAATTGCAAAAAGGGCTAGCTTTAGGTGTCCTGTATCACCTAGTGGTCTAATCCAATTGATTCTAACTTAGGATCGGGATGACCATTTGAGGATCCCCAATACAGCAATGGGCTGCATGAATCCCGCCTGGAACTGGGGTATACTTATGTTTTATATAATATATTCATTTGCACACATAGGGATAATGAGTATCTAGGTCTTCATAAAAAAAACCTTATCTTTCAGGAGTCCTGTATGGTTAGTATACAAATTTTTATGAAGTAACTAGGGTGTTTGAATCTCATGGAAAACCTCAAAAATCCCCTCATAGCAACAAATCATGTCATTAATAAAATCATCAACTTTCTTTATGAGGTTTTGTTCATTAAATGATGTGCATGAATAGGATAGATACCGGATAAATATCAGTAATGTATTTAGACAACCACTAACTATTTTATACAGTTCTTTTAATTTACAAAAGCTTATAAATAAAGTACATACATATCACATCATCTCATCTGACATTTGAATGCTTAAATGATTAATTCTTATGCTAAGAGTTATTATTTACATTCATCATGATTATACATTTTGTGATGTTGTCCATTAGATTGTTGAACTCATATCACATGCATTCCTTATGTTTTAAGTGATTAAAGCATACAGGTTCATTTACGTTAGATCATCATCATGTAAATAGTGCATTACGCATATAGCATTTACCATATAATAACAACATAAAATAAATGCATACAATCAGATCAAAAATTAAGCATGCATTTAACAATAATATTGCATCCATATATGCATACATCAAAAGTAGACCATCTACACATCTAGATCACATCATCTTAATCATACATCCATCATCTAGCTAATGCATGCCAATACATCATATCATATAGCATAAGATCATAAAACTGTATCACATAAAAAAAAAACATATAAATACACATAATGAGTCTTAAAACGTTGATATCATATATATATATATGTGTGTGTGTGTGTGTGTGTGTGTGTGTGTGTGTGTGTGTGTGTATCAAATAAGTACATAAGGGTACAAAATTGCTCGTAGGCTACAACTGTGTAGGTCATCCGACCTTACACTAAAAAATAAAGCAAGAGCTATCATAATCATCAAGTTGCACCTGTGCCCTGTGGCTCGCCTCCACCCTCGGCTCCATCCCTATGAGTATGGTGGGAGCTAGTCTCTACAGTCTACTATGTATGAGTCCTGGTCTTTTCGCTAGGTTGACTAGACGACTACCCTAACGTGCTCTGCTATGATCCTCCTATTGTAGGTCTCTCCCGAGGAGTGGTTCCTAGCATTCGAATCTACATCTACAAAGATGTAATATATGCATCATATTCTATAATTTTAGCATCACAGTACTCTAAGATACCCCATAGGTGCCTGACCTCTACACTTGGATCTAAACTTGTCAGCCCCTATACAACTATACTCGGTAATGAGCTACTCTATCATGATTTGTGCTAAGTCAATATGTGCTTGGAGGGTGGCCCTCTCTCACTAAAAGCTCCTGACCTATGTCTAGAGAGCAGTTATGGTAGAGTCTCATTGTAAGACATGAGTATGAGTTGCCTGAATCTTGGCCTTTACACTATGCAAATAAGCCTAGAGAGGAGACTCCTACTCCTATGGAGCTAACACCTCCTCCTCCTCTAGAGCTACCTGCTCCTCTACCACCTGCTGCTCTACGGCCTACCCCAGTCCTCTCTCTAGGCCTGCACTCGGTGTCCCTCTAGATCCTCCCCTGTAGCTACCTCATCCTGGTCTCGATCTAAGCTACTATTGTGCTACCATAGCCGTATAACCTAATACTGGGTATATGCCTCAGTAACCCTAGCATCTACTATATCGACATCCACTATTGGAGGTTCATCATACTCTACAACTGCTACAACCCAAGGCGATGGGATATCCCTCTCTGTAGAGACCCGCTTGTACTAAAATGGCTATAAGGGTACATCCTACTAAATACCAAACTATCGAATCACACAAGAATAATGGAAAAAATCTGTGATGCTGCCCTTGTGACCAATAACCTATCGATCATGCCTAGTCTGAGCCATGAATCTGTCTACCTCTACCTAGGTGGGGCACTCATGATAGGGCCTCTATATAACATCCTTGGCCTATAGGCCAGTTAGAGTCATTGCATAGTGAGAAATATCCCCTACATGGCACCAAATCTTGTGCTTCTCGTGCTCTCAATACCACCTACCTTCATAATATTAAGCCACATCTACAATGATAGTAATCTCCACAGGTAATCCTCCAGGTCAATCCACCCTAATGTTCTCCCATTCCCAGATCTAGAGGAGTAGGTTGTAAGTAATGTTGGCCTATCCATGCCACTGAATCCCATAGAGCTCATCATAGCATTGGGCCAACAGTGTGCTCCCCAAAGCCATGATGATGGGCACCTTGCTATCCATCAAATACTGGATCATAGCTAGAAGGTTCCATGGGAACCTCACTCCTGAGAAATCTGGTAAAAGCATGTTACATATAACATACATCAAAATAGCCTTCCATCGTGAGAAGACATCCTATCGATACCACCAATCCATAGAGATCCTTTCATAACGATAGTAAAGAAATGTTGCAACTGCATGACCTCTAAAAACCCTCACAAAGACAACATCTCTAGCATAAGTGGGAGAGGACACGATAGGTACTCCATTGAAAGAGATCCTAAATATCTTGTATACGTCCTCTGGAGTGATAGTCATCTTGTCAATATGGATATGGAAGGTGTTAGTCCTAGAATCCCACCTATGTGCTAGGGTAGTGAGGTAGGCATGGTCCGACATGATCGTCGGTAGCCTGGTGATGTACTAAAGTCCATGAGCATCAAGCCACTTCCAATCTGTGACATCCATCTAGGCCAGAAGCCAAACAAGAAAAGTAGGATCTCAAGCCCACGTAGATAAGAGCTAAAGGTGCAAATTAAAATACCTAAATTAAATGCACTTAACAACTAAAACATCCAATAAAATGTAAAATGGTGTAAAATAAGACTAAGATAGCCTAAGGCTATAAGCATAATAGCTAAATTCACCTAAGCATTCCAAAAAATCAAAATACACACTTCAAAAATGCCAAAAAAATAAACAAATCATGCAAAAAATAAAAAAAATCAAAAATATCCCTAAGGTTACTCGACCTCTCACGCTAGGAGCTGCCACTCAATGACTATTGAAGCCGAAAATGGCCAGCCACCAACGGTCAAAAATTTGAATGTTGAAATTCAATCTAGCCACTAATAGCAGCAGTGGCCCCTCTTGGTCAATTAGGGGCTGCTATGGTCGTCAGTGGCCAGGAGGCGATATGTCAATGGTGTCCGCCCTCGTCTAAAAACAACAAAAAAATAGAAAAAAATTCAAAACTAAGCTAGACCCACCTAATAAAACCCTAAGCTAAGCCTATTTACTGGTTTGGTTCATTTTCAATGGGTTTAATTTGGTTCTTTTTGCTGATTACTTAGTGAGGTTCATTTTAACCAATAAAAAAAATAATAAGCTAGGGTTAAGAGAAATACCCATGAAGCTCCGACTCCTCTGCTTGTGGATGCCTCACCCTGGTCTGCCATCACATCTAGTAGTCTCATTAGCATCTGGTGTCACTTTCACTCTTTCTCTCTCAAAGCTCAAAATCTAACTTGACAACTGGTAGATAATAAAAGTCAAATCCTAAGAAAATTCTTTTATATTTTTCAATTATACCTTGGTTGCCACTAGCATCAACGACCCACACTTTCTGGTCGTTGACCCTGATAATGACCATGAAATTACATTGGGGGTCGCTTCTGCTGACATCAGTTTCAAAATAGAAATACAAAAACACAATTCCTCACCATAAGGAGCCTCATAATGGACAAATAAGCATATCTATTAGACCAGAATCATCAAAAATTACAAAATAATAAAAAAATTCATATAAATCAAAAGCTAGAAACATTATAAATTCAAAATAACCAAAAAATAAAAAAATAATAAAATTTCAAATGTGCCTCGTATATAGTTATTTATTTTATACACTTGGTGGTTGCAACGATTGCCATTCCATGCAATCTGACAAGATGAGTAAATCACCATAAGGCCATTTGGGATAAATTAGTTATAGTTGAATTGAGATGCTTCACTTCAATCCTAAAGAAGGTCATGGTGGCTAGACTGCCCCATGAGAACGAGGCATTCATCTCATTTTTGCTATATCATTTTTCAACAAATCATCGAATAAAGTGATTCAACACAAGGTTGAATGGAATTGCTATCATCTTGATTTCCTATGTAGGCCATTACAGCTGGACCACTCTGTGGGATAAAGATATACAATTACTATAAATGGTTGAAATCATGCCTGCAATGGGATCTACCTATAACAAAGTAAACCTCTAAAAATATCCAAATCATTCATCTTGGTCAAGCGACTCGTCACTTTATTCATTGTCCTTCCCTCATCGACTCATTGTTTGAGGGGGTAGTCATAATATCAACAATCATAATCAAAATCAACAAAGGATCACTCGATCATGTCAAATTGTGTTCATCTTATGAATCATTGCCAACAACTATCATAACCTTACCTTTTTCTAGGGAGAATATCAAATATGATAGTTAAGTTTGTAGTTCTCCTCCTTTTAGATCTATATTAGCACTGAAGCCTATAGTAGCATCGAAGCTACTCGATCGCCTGATGGATGTGTGCAAGCTTTTGCAAATTTAAGCCTTCCATCCTTCTGGAAGCAATGATTCTAGGATGCGCACCTTCTACATGACTGGGACATCCAATGTTGATCAAATCAATGATCTTCACACACCCTACAACATGGTCCTAGATGGTCTATTTTTTCTCAGCACTGTATTTTCCCACAATGCATCCCAAAAAGGGGCATCTTTAGACACCTAAAACATGTCATGTTTAGGATACTAATCATATGGGCACATGCAAAGACCATATGAATGATCTTGAACCTTTCCAAGAGCCAATAGTGGTCCTAACCACTCATAAGGGGCAGTTCTAGCCCATTCAATCTTAGCCACAATGAATAAAAGTGACCACTAATACTAGTCACTAAATATGAGAGTAGCTAGATCTAGTCATTGCTCTGGATAGCGAGTAGCACCAAAATATAGTCTAGCTATGAATACGAGCCCAGATCACATAGTATCATTGCACTTGCATTGCTTGTAGGTGGTTTTTGACATGGACCTCCTAGATATCCTCCTGACTGCCCCTTCAATGCAAATTTATGATTGATCCTTCCCCTTGGGATGATCGGTTGCATGCATATTTGGATCTTGGCTTTTGCAAGAAGCCAAGATCCATATCTAGATCTAAATATAGGAGGTCTACATATAGACCCTCCCAATCAAAGCAAATGATCCACGAACATCAAAATTTTGTGTAGCAAAGCTCTAGCAGATTGGAGAGAGATTTCATACCCCATTGAGGAGTAGTGGAGCTCTGCCCAATTTAGTGATGATTTCTAGCCATACAACCATTCAAGATAAAATGTTCTTCACCACCAATCAGTGTATGAACACAAAGGTAGCCCTTGGACATCAATTTAGATGAGGAATCTAGTGCCACAACACCCTAGTTCATTAGAAATATGGTTTCATTTTTGTGGTTGATGTCCTTCATAGTAGCCTACAGGCATAGCTTAGGGTTTTAGATATTATTTTCCAAGTTTTAGCTTAGATCTATCATTGTTTTTTGCTTTGTTAATTATTTTTAGCATAGATCTGGTTTCCTTAATGTATTCTTGAGTTTTCTAGGCATTTATGATTCATTTTTACTGCATTTTGATCTTATTATGATCACATACCATGCTTCACATATTTTCTAATAAAGCCTCATCATGAGAGGTTGCCCATGCTACTAATATCCTACTGTTGTTTCTTGTATGTAGGATACAGGTTACAGGACCAAGCTAAAGTGTCTAACACATCATACCCCTATAGAAAATAAGGAGAAGAAGGCATCTATAATCCCTTATACAAGTTCATGTGTGAGACCAAGAGGCCTACAGAGTGCACCATCCCCTTGCGAAGGACACCATTACTTTTGCTTGTATTTCATTGTATCAAACTGGGTATCCCTAAGAGGGACCAATATGTAACAGGAGTTTCAAATAAATAAATAAAAATATCTTTTGGTATTTGTTATTTACGCTTTATGATCTTTTGTTTTGATATGATGTTGCAAGTAGTGAAGAACACAAGCTTATACTGAGAGGGGGGTGAACAGTATAGCGCCCACTTTTTACTTTCTTTCCAAACCAATATCAATTAATGTCCTTAATTGCAATAACCAAATATAGCAGTGTGCATTAATAACTCAGATAGCAATAGTAAGCAAGAGCACAAGTCACCACACACAATTGAGACACAAGATTTAACGTGGTTCCCCCAATGTGGGGTACTCCACAAGATAATATCCTTATAATATTTCACACAGAAATAAGGATCCTTATCCAATACAATGATTACTTTGATCTGCTCAAAGCTAGGCAATACACTGATCTGCTTAGGTAGGCAATCCACTGATCTGCTCAAGCTAGGCAACACACTGATCTGCTCAGGTAGGCAATCCATTCTAATCTCTCAGCTAGGCAACACACCGATCTCGCTCGGGTAGGCAATCCATCTGATCTCCAGCTAGGCAACACACTATAGGCAATCCACTGATCTTAGCTAGGCAACACATTGATCTACTCAGTAGGCAATCCACTATTACTCACTAGGCAACCAACAAGCTCACATAAAACTTATCCAAATCTGCTCAACAAGCTCACACAGAACTTGTCCAAATCTGCTCAACAAGCTCACACAGAACTTGTCCAAATTCTCAACAAGCTCACACAGAACTTGTCCAAATCTCTCAACAAGCTCACAATAGAACTTGTCCAAATTGCTCAACAAGCTCAACAGAGAACTTGTCCAAATATGCTCAACAAGCTCACATAAACTTGTCCAATCAACTTCCAAATCTCAAAATCCACAAAGCTTGTCCAAAATCTATCCCAAAAGCCTTCTCAAAGGCTCAATCAATCATACTCAAGTAGTACTCAAATCTCATCCACAAATATTATGAAGGCAAGGCTCAAATATGAACTCAACAATGAATGGTAATACACTCTTCAAAGGATGACAACTATGATCCACAATGATCTCAACTCAAATCAATCTCATAGAAGCATAAAGAGAATTGTTAGAGACTCAATATGTTCTATACTCAAATCCAATATCTTTCTCAACTCAAGGCAATCTCATAGAAGCATAAAGAGAATTGTTAGAGACTCAATATGTTCTATCCTCAAATCTCAATCTCAACTCAAATCTAGAATATAGAATAGTTTGTTTCATGGAACTTGAACAACCACTTCACACAATCACTTGACTAGGCTCAAACAACTCTTCTCAACCAACTACCACAAGGAACAACTCTTTCTTACAAACCCTAGTCCAAGCATGTATCAACCAACTCAAATATTTCCAACAATGCTCAACCACAAATCTCACATAACAATGATACTCATGTTCTTCTCAAGTTCAAGTTCTTTGCATAACCAATGGGCTTCAACAACTATGCTTATAAAACAAGGTTTAACCACAACTCTCAAACTAGAAAACCTTGAAGCATTCAACCAACCACTTTCGAAAAGGAAACCACAATCAATCCTTTTCTCTCCAATGATATTTCAGAAATCAACCACCATAATCAATCAATAGGAGAATGTGCCCATACCTTTTATGAAGATGAAGAAACCCCTTTGGAAATCTGCCACACTCAACACACTTTGAAAAAGAACAAAACAACCTTCACTTTGAACCCCTTTACAAAAATAGAAATATCTCTTTACATACACCTTATTTCTCCATCTAATCAAGTTAATCAAATAGCCCTCGAAATAAGCTTTCCAACGATATATAATATGGTATACTTCTAAAAGAGGAAAACACCAAAAATTTCTCTTTTTCTAAAAGTGCATTTCAACCCTTATATCTTGCCTTCCAAGTAAATAAAAATTTAATCAAACATTATTCCCTTAGCATCACCTTATTCCTCCAACATTAGGCAATAATAAAAAATATTCAATAAAACGTTTACTTGCCTCTTAGAGGGAATCGAACCCTCGTCACTGCCCACTCAACACCACAACCACGGTGCCAAAGACCACGTGAGCTATCTGCTCACATAGGACAGAGAGCAAAAATGCTCCCTATATTTCGCTGCCCTTGCTCATGCCAAAAACGTGCGCCAAATGCTCTTCTTCCACACTCTACGAAAATCGAACCCGATGGGAATCGAACGCATGCCCTGTCGCAACCAAAAACTCCATGCTTCCCAAGCTCACCGTTGGACCACGCTGTCACATCGAAGGATTTTGGGGCTTCCACTTTTTGTTCTCTTCGTTCGATGCTTAGACTTTTGAATCGAAAGCCTTTGCATATATATATGCAACCTTCCTTTAATTTCACATACGTCAGCACCTTTAATTATTAATTTCCTTTTGATGGCGCATGGTTTTTATGACGTCGACGATGACTTTAATTTTAATTTTAAAATTTAAATTTAAATTTTAAATAATTAAAATTTAAACTAAATATTTAAAATTAAATATCTCCATCACCGGGGCACATTTTTCGATGAAACGAAAAGCCAACCTGGGTTTTAAGAAAAACCCATTTCAAATCTGCCATCCATGGTTTTAAATAAAACCTTTTATTTTGCCTGCCTTGGTTTTCACAAAAACCCTGTATATATCCATGCTTTCCAAAATATCATAAATGCTTATTTATGAAATACTTTGGCCACCAAAACTCAATGTGATCCATGTGACATCAATGACAACATAAAATACCTCAAATTTCCAACAATCTCCCCCTTTGTCATTGATGGCAACACCTCTAATGCAAATCACCACAATCACTGCAAAAACCATTTCTGAGAATCAAAGTTGCTCCCCTGACTCAATACTCTCTTTGGAGGCTGCTCCCCCTAACTCAATGCTCTCTTTGGAGGCTGCTCCCCCTAACTCAAATCTCTCCCCCTTTGACATCAATGGCAAAAGGGACACCTATGGGGCTAAAAGATATGACTCTTAAGCTTAGCCCCCTTACCACCTTCTCTCTTGAGGTGATTAATTTTGGGGTGGGAGTACTTTTACTCCCATATTACATTATTTCTTTCCTCTATCAACTTCCTTCCATGTTTTCTTGATATCCTTCTCTTGATGAATTACTTGATCTTCTTGTCTAGAACCTGTTTGACCTTCTTGCCTTGAACCTGTTTGGAATTGAGTCCTACACCATTTTGCAATATGTCCAAAGTTATTGCAATTAAAACACTTGATATTGTAGCCTTTGGATGGTGCCCAAATCCTGAATTCTTTCTTGAAATAATTTCCATATCCATTCCTTTCTTGAACCCTCTATTGTGAAGCTCTGTTTTCATGACCATTATGACCATGACTTCTGAATTGTGTAGCTCTAAAACCAAAACCATTTTGCTCATTTTCTTTGCACTGAGAAGCTCTATGACCAATCCTGTTGCATAAGAAGCAATGTCCCTGAAAACCATACCTTCTTCCTTTGAAGTTTCTTCTAGCAAAATCAAACTTCTTTGATCCATGGACCCTGCAGTGTATAGCCCTGTGTCCAAATCCATTACAAGAAAAACAATGTCCTTGAAAAGCCCTTTGTTCATGCCTTGGTTCCTCATACCTTTCTTGACCATTATCCTTATGATCATTTTCAACTTGTGCATTGCATCCTTGAACCTTCTTTGTAGTATCTAAATCCTCTTCCTTAATTTCTTCCTTGCTTTCCTCTTCAAGAATTTCTTTTCCTTTTGAACTTGATTCACCTATCTCAAAACAAGATCCAAATTGAATATTTGGAGCCATAGGAACTTTGGAACTTTCTTTATAAAACTTAGGTGCTTCCTTGCTTTCATATTTAAGAACTTCCTTTCCTTTTGAGTGTGATTCTTTTTGGAAGTGAGATACGACCTTAAAATAAGTTTCCACTCCTTTTTGAACCTTTTCATCTAACGTGTCATGTCTTGCCGTTATTACCCTTAGTTCTTCATTCATCCTTTCTTCTATTCTTTTTGCATTTTGAAGCTCTTCTCTGAGATTACTGATTGTCTGAAGTAGTTCTTCTCTGATTTTGATATCTGTTCGAATCTTGTTTTCAAGATTTTTGTATTCTTCTTTTAGCCTTTTGACTTCTGATTTTTGTTTTCTTGGCTCATCCTCTTCCTTTTTTATTACCAAAAGTGAGACTTCTTTATCTTCATTGTTACTGAGATCATTATCATCTTCTATAGCAAACAAACTCTCATGATTTCTTTGACCATGCCTATTTCCTTGATGTGTCATCTCATCTTCACTATCACTGAATCCATTGCAATATCCTGATCTGTGATCTCTTTGACCACACACAAAGCACTATTCTCTTTCACCTTCTATTCCAAGGAATAGATGTTCTTCCTTTTCATCATCTGACTTGTCTTTATCACTGTGATCTGAGCTATCACTTGCTTCTACAATGTAGTAAGATTTCTTTACCTTACAAAAAATTTTCTTCTTCTCATACCTGTTTTGCTTGTATCTGTCATCTTTGTCATGCTTATGCTTTCCATCTTCTTTTCTTCTGTGACCCTATTTTTCATCATCATTATTTTCTTCATGTGGACACTTGTGTGCATAGTGACCAAGATCACCACACTTGTAGCATCTGACTTTCCTCATATCCCTGAAATTCCTTGAGTCCTTATTCCTTTTGATGAAGTTAGCTTCCTCATCATTAACTGGATCTCTATCTATCTCTGGAACCTTCCCTTTCTCTTTCTCTGAAGCCTTGAATGCAATCTCTTTTATTGGAACCTGATGCTTACTCACCCTCATCTCATAAGCTGTGAGAGTTCCTTGTAGTTCTTCCATTGTTAGCTTGTTGATATCCATTGTTTCTTCTATTGCTGAAACCTTTGCATCATACTTCATGGGAAGTGATCTCAAAACCTTTTGAGTAACTTTTGATTCTTTCATCTCAAATCCTAGGCCTCTCATGGTGTTAGTAATCTCATCAACTCGAAGTAAAAACTTTGCAATATCTTCAGAATCTTCCATTTTCAATTCCTCAAATATTTTTCTATGAGTTTGTAGTTTTGACAACTTTACCTTGGAATCTCCTTCATAAGTATTCTGCAACTTGGTCCACATTTCATTAGCTGAATTACATACCATGACCTTTGCAAAATCTATCTCACGTAGCCCACTCAAAATATAATTTATTGCCCTTGCATTGATCTCAACCAATTTCCTGATAGTCTTATCTACCTCGGGATCACCTTCAACCTTATACTCTTTTTCAACCATCTGCCATACCTCATATCCTTGTGATATCAAGTAGTTCTTCATTCTCATGCTCCAGAAAGCATAATTGTTACCATCAAATAGTGGTGCCTTATTTGTAGATGATCCATTCTATGAAGCCATATATGTTCTTGTAGAATCTACCCTCAAGTTGTTAGCCTTTTCGAAGGAACCCGCTCTGATACCAATTGAAGAACACAAGCTTATACTGAGAGGGGGGTGAACAGTATAGCACCCACTTTTTACTTTCTTTCCAAACCAATATCAATTAATGTCCTTAATTGCAATAACCAAATATAGTAGTGTGCATTAATAACTCAGATAGCAATAGTAAGCAAGAGCACAAGTCACCACACACAATTGAGACACAAGATTTAACGTGGTTCCCCCAATGTGGGGTACTCCACAAGATAATCTCCTTATAATATTTCACACAGAAATAAGGATCCTTATCCAATACAATGATTACTTTGATCTGCTCAAAGCTAGGCAATACACTGATCTGCTCAGGTAGGCAATCCACTGATCTACTCAGCTAGGCAACACACTGATCTACTCAGGTAGGCAATCCACTGATCTGCTCAGCTAGGCAACACATTGATCTACTTAGGTAGGCAATCCACTATCTCTCATAGAACACTAGAATCCACTAATTTATAGCAACCTATCTCTCAGTAGGCAATCCAAACCAACTCAACAAGCTCACATAGAACTTGTCCAAATCTGCTCAACAAGCTCACACATAAACTTGTCCAAATTCTCAACAAGCTCAAATAAAACTCACAACTTGTCCAAATCTGCTCAACAAGCTCACATAGAACTTGTCCAAATCTTCTCAACAAGCTCACAAATAGAACTTGTCCAAATCTCTCAACAAGCTCACATAGAACTTGTCCAAATCTCTCAACAACTCACATTGTCCCCAAATCTTCCCAAAACATCCACAAACTTGTCCATAAATCTATCCCAAAAGCCTTCTCAAAGGCTCAATCAATCATACTCAAGTAGTACTCAAATCTCATCCACAAATCTTATGAAGGCAAGGCTCAAATATGAACTCAACAATGAATGGTAATACACTCTTCAAAGGATGACAACTATGATCCACAATGATCTCAACTCAAATCAATCTCATAGAAGCATAAAGAGAATTGTTAGAGACTCAATATGTTCTATACTCAAATCCAATATCTTTCTCAACTCAAGGCAATCTCATAGAAGCATAAAGAGAATTGTTAGAGACTCAATATGTTCTATCCTCAAATCTCAATCTCAACTTAAATCCAGAATATAGAATAGTTTGTTTCATGGAACTTGAACAACCACTTCACACAATCACTTGACTAGGCTCAAACAACTCTTCTCAACCAACTACCACAAGGAACAACTCTTTCTTACAAACCCTAGTCCAAGCATGTATCAACCAACTCAAATGTTTCCAACAATGCTCAACCACAAATCTCACATAACAATGATACTCATGTTCTTCTCAAGTTCAAGTTCTTTGCATAACCAATGGGCTTCAACAACTATGCTTATAAAACAAGGTTTAACCACAACTCTCAAACTAGAAAACCTTGAAGCATTCAACCAACCACTTTCGAAAAGGAAACCACAATCAATCCTTTTCTCTCCAATGATATTTCAGAAATCAACCACCATAATCAATCAATAGGAGAATGTGCCCATACCTTTTATGAAGATGAAGAAACCCCTTTGGAAATCTGCCACACTCAACACACTTTGAAAAAGAACAAAACAACCTTCACTTTGAACCCCTTTACAAAAATAGAAATATCTCTTTACATACACCTTATTTCTCCATCTAATCAAGTTAATCAAATAGCCCTCGAAATAAGCTTTCCAACGATATATAATATGGTATACTTCTAAAAGAGGAAAACACCAAAAATTTCTCTTTTTCTAAAAGTGCATTTCAACCCTTATATCTTGCCTTCCAAGTAAATAAAAATTTAATCAAACATTATTCCCTTAGCATCACCTTATTCCTCCAACATTAGGCAATAATAAAAAATATTCAATAAAACGTTTACTTACCTCTTAGAGGGAATCGAACCCTCGTCACTGCCCACTCAACACCACAACCATGGCGCCAAAGACCACGTGA
This sequence comes from Wollemia nobilis, assembly GCA_028583015.1. Classification (NCBI taxonomy): domain Eukaryota; kingdom Viridiplantae; phylum Streptophyta; class Pinopsida; order Araucariales; family Araucariaceae; genus Wollemia; species Wollemia nobilis. The sequence continues at coordinate 5,477,953 of JAQPPZ010016895.1, forward strand.
GCTATCTGCTCACATAGGACAGAGAGCAAAAATGCTCCCTATATTTCGCTGCCCTTGCTCATGCCAAAAACGTGCGCCAAATGCTCTTCTTCCACACTCTACGAAAATCGAACCCGATGGGAATCGAACGCATGCCCTGTCGCAACCAAAAACTCCATGCTTCCCAAGCTCACCGTTGGACCACGCTGTCACATCGAAGGATTTTGGGGCTTCCACTTTTTGTTCTCTTCGTTCGATGCTTAGACTTTTGAATCGAAAGCCTTTGCATATATATATGCAACCTTCCTTTAATTTCACATACGTCGGCACCTTTAATTATTAATTTCCTTTTGATGGCGCATGGTTTTTATGACGTCGGCGATGACTTTAATTTTAATTTTAAAATTTAAATTTAAATTAATTTTAAATAATTAAAATTTAAACTAAATATTTAAAATTAAATATCTCCATCACCGGGGCACCTTTTTCGATGAAACGAAAAGCCAACCTGGGTTTTAAGAAAAACCCATTTCAAATCTGCCATCCATGGTTTTAAATAAAACCTTTTATTTTGCCTACCTTGGTTTTCACAAAAACCCTGTATATATCCATGCTTTCCAAAATATCATAAATGCTTATTTATGAAATACTTTGGCCACCAAAACTCAATGTGATCCATGTGACATCAATGACAACATAAAATACCTCAAATTTCCAACAAGTAGCATAACTTCCCAGGGTCATACAACAATATAGAATCACAACGAGTAATCTCCTTCAATACTTTGATTCAATTATGCAAAAAGATCAATCCATTCCTATGCCTCACATTTTTAAATACTCTTCATAACCCTATCTAACACTCAAATATGGATTACATGCAAAATGCCACCTGAGCTAGAATACTCTACCAAACAAAATAGTTACATTCTTTATAATATTTAATGGTGCCACTCGTCTAGGTGTCTCTAGTGCCACAACCTATTACAACAAATTACATAATATCATTACAAAATATTACAAAACATTATAATGGGATCCCCATGTTAAGAAATGGATTATTGCATAATAGTGTTAGGATGGAGTCCTAACAATGATACAATTACACTTGTAATATGGGGGGCAAATAAAGGATAGGTGTAGGGGGATGGAATAGTTGGCGACAATGACACAAATGATGATAGGGAAAACTGCAGTGGAGATGGTGTGTGGGATGATCCTTCATCATGAAAAAACAAACCTCTTGGTGACCATAAGACTAGGGCTATACTTATTTGAGGTGCGATGGGCATATTAGATGAATTAAGGGGGATTAGTATAATAAAAAAGAGGTAAAAAGAGAAATAATAAAAGAATAAATGATGGTAAAAGTGAAGTGAAGATGGTTTTTGGAAATATGGCAGAAGTAATTTAGGCTTTTAGATTAAAAGCTTATATTTTTACCATTTTTTTCCTTATTTATAAAAATTCTCTTTCATAGCCCTTATCTTTAGGATTATCTATCATTTCTCTCTATTCTTTTGTCCTTCATTTCCATAAGTCATAAAAATGACCTCATGGATTGAGTCATTTTTACCAAACTTTGTGTTGATAGTCATTTAGTGATTATGTTATTAACAATGCCTATCTTAGACTCTATTCATTGGGCTATGGATTTGAGACCTAGAAATAATTTGTATTTTAGGTATCGCATTGCCATCATTGTATTTCTTGGTTGGCATCTCATGTTATCAACTTTAGGAAAGAAACCATTGATCTTAGATATATATTCAACCAATCAAGAAAGGGATGTAAATAAATGAGAACTTAAGTGTAACTTACAAGATTTTCTCTTAGGTGAGATAGGGATCTCTTTCTACAATAAAATATAAACCAAAGAAGGGAAATTGAGAAGATAAAACTTACAAAAATAAATGGCTAGTTTACTAAGCAAAAGGCGATCCTATTCATAGGCTTAAGAAAATAACTGCCCACCCTTTTGATGTTGATGTTCCAGTTCAAAATATTCCAACACCTATATTAAAATAGCAAGTCAAATAAAACTAATGGTGTATATGGAGGGCCTTTTCTAGTGGATATTCTCCAATTTAGAGCTTCATAAATGTATTCTAGGAGATAATATATTTCTTTTTATAATTGTCTAGGAAGTTAGAGCAACTTTTTCTCTTATCATTTTTTGATCTACCTCTTAATGAGAACTATCTTGGACATGATAATGTTGACATGACACAGTGCTACTACTATGCCAGAATATCAAACTTATGGTGAGGGTGCATCCCGTGAAGTTCAAAGTTTAGAAAATAGGGTTGAGGGTCTCATATGCCAATAGTTTAGCCCCCTAAGGCAATAGGTTTGACCACTATGTATAGTGAAAATGGTCAGAAATTGAGGACAGTAAATGCTAATAGTAGGAATTTAACCTTTTCTCATTGAGGATGTTGTTTTATTGACATGATATGACACTATCACTACACCAAAATCTTGAACTGTTGAAGAATATTACATTATTTGGTATATGCAAATATACCTTCATGGTACAAATATTGTTATCTTTTTATGAAGTATGCTATGGGAGATAAAAATATCTGGATGCAAAAAATATGAAGGAAAGTAATTATGTAATATGATTGACGTATACTATAAATAGAAATGACAAAAATAATACAATGTAGCTATAGAGGAAATAAACACTCCATGAATATATGCTAAAGAACTACATTGTAATCTGTCAACAATGGAGTTTACCTTCTACACTACTACTACCTACGGTGATATTCAATCACTTACTATGAGGTTCTTTTTAAATATGAAGATAGGTTCCTTTGCCAACACTCTACCTAGATGTACAAGGGGACACCTTGCACATTAACACTTGTGCATTTATTACATAGCTTGAAGTAACTAGCTAACTTTTCCCTAAAGTAATCTCCTACTCTATGTACCAAAGGTGGTACATTTACATAACCCAAATGATGTCATATACTCTAAACCCGCCCTGTATTACATTATTTAGGTATTGAAGATTTTAGTCTTCAATATGGATCTTCTTCCTGCGAGTGGTCTTCAACTTGATCAGGGAAATCGTCCTCTTCTATCCATCTTCCTTTGTAAGTTTCTTCATTTGGTTATGTTCCTTCCTGATATTGTAGATGGATGAGTATAGCATAGTGCTATTGTCTCTCATCTTATTATTTTGATTCTTCTATGTTTGCTTTTATGATGTTTAGGATATTCATTATATCCAACCTGTTTCTCAAGATGTGTGTTAGTATTATTTTGAAATACAACAATCTCTTGTGAGGTTTCCATTGAATATAGGATATATGTATTTCCATGAATTGTTCCTATAGCTTCTATCTCACTTTGGTTCATGATAATACATGTATTGATTCCATTAATATATCTGAAATTTATTATCCAATTGCTTTCTAGCAACTTTCTTACTAAAATGAGATTGAATGTTAATCTAGGAACATACAATACATTATGTAGCATAAATTTTAGAATTTATTTGCTTGGTGTTACACATCCATATCCATGTATAAGATAAGTCTTTATATATGCAATTCTTAGTCTATAACCATTAGTAATTTCAAGATAGTCAAACCATTGTAGATTTCCTATCATGTGATGACTAGCTCCTGAGTCAATGTACCACATATTCTTCTACTTAGAATTGTTCATGCTAGAATTATTTTTGCATTTGTGGCATGATGTATTGTGTGTGTCTTGTTCTTGTATCCTTGTGAGATGGTATGTTTTTCTTTCCATTGAAGTGTGAATCTCCTTAGTATATGAAGTGTAGTATTGTTTCTTTGATATCTGTAGAATACAATATCTTTCTTGAGTATATGATTCAATTTGATGAATCTATCCAATGCTTAGGTTTTGTATAATTCCTTATATCTCCCTAGTTAAGAGATGTGAACTAATTTGATAAAATATATATATATATATATATATATATCAAGTTTAGTGGTCTTCCTTATTTCTCCCTAGTGGCTAGAGCATGCAATATGGTTGATAAAATGCTTTTTGGAATAGTAGTTCAATTTTGGGTTGATTTTGTAAAGTTTTGTAAATACCAAAAATCAACTTTCATTACACCTTATTTCTCCTATTGAACTAAGAACTTTAGAATTTGAAGAAGTTCTCAAAGTTGGATTTCTTTTGCCCCTTTAATGTGTTTATGAGACAAGTATATCAATTGATTCCAACCCCTGATAATATTTAATGAACCTCTTTCTATATCCCTTGATATTTAATAGTTTTAATGTTTCTAAATTCCAATAATTTATTTGATGTAGTATCCCTTATAACTCCCTAATTTGGAATATTAGAAAACAATAATATTTGCAATAATAGGGTTTTAATTTCCCAAGTAGAAAACCTTATATCTCCTACTTTATTGTTTGCAAATATATAGATGTTCTTGAAATGGGCTTGTTTAATATATTACTTATGCTTGATGAATGCTTTGCAATAGTAAATGAAATATATCCTTATAAATCCAATGTCACTTAGACTTAAAGCAAGCATATTTGATAGGAACTTTACCTTCGTAATCCTTGTGGCTCAATGTATTTGTTGGTGGTTGGTGTGAATGAGAATTTAATGTTCTCTCTGGATGGTGCTAGAGTTGGATTTCTTCTTGAATGGTGCTTGGACAATGCAAATATTATCCAAATAGAAGAGTGTTGGAGTTGTTGGTTTATGACAACTCTTTAATGTATACTTACACTCCTTTGAATGGCACACAAGCTTCATTTAGCTCCCAACTATGAATTTTCTTCCACATATTTCAATGCTTTGATTGTGCTTTCACTAAGTTATTTCCTACTCCAAGTTGAGCACTTCGAATAGCACAAATTCATCTTCAAATTTTAGATAAGTGGTAGTTAGGAGTTACAATAAATATGAACGTTAAGATTCTTCCAATGCTTATTCCCTTATGTAATGATAACAAAGATATGTAACCTCCTAATAATTTTGTAACCACTCGAAGAAAGGCATTCAATTATTATTTGAAAATTGGTTAATGAAGTGGTGCTTGGTGTGCTTCTGCCAAGTGGCACTACATAAACACTCTCCCTCCAATATTTAATAGCTCATATATTCCTTGCTAGAAAATGCTCTTGATAACACTTTATTTCCAAGCCAACATATTTTTTGTATGGGTGGCTTCAACTATGGTGATGAGGAATGATCCTAAGGTCCTCCAATGGTGGTATTATGGTAAACTAAGGGTTGATCTAAGTGCTTCTTTTGATAGATGTCTTCTCCAAGCTACATCTTGGGTATAGTACCTTTGATCTTTATTCTTTGATGCTTTCAATATGCTACCTTTATTAATGTAGATGATCATGTGCTAGATCATTGTTCCTTTCTTGATAGTTTTGTGCTAGCTATGTCGATAGCTATGATGTAGAAACATAAGTGATAAATTCCCTTCATGCTATCTCATTTTCTCATAGATACTAATCGATAAATGGTCTTCTTATATTGGCCTTAATTCTATAGGTGGATGCTTGTTCTAGGTGCATGAACCAGTGTATTTAGGTGCCTCAAAATGTGAGCCCTTTGGTGGCTCTTGTCTTCTACTTGAACTCAACCCTTATTCCTACTGGGCTAACGGTCATGCTTGCAAACCCTAAAATGGATTCTCTTCTACCTCTATTGACATACAAGCAACATAGAACACCTGCTATTTAAGACACTCAATACTTTGACCTCTTTTAGAGGTATCTGATGCTCTAATGTATTATGAATAAGAGACATTATTTTGCAGCAAAGTCTAGTGTATTCTTTGTCTCTTTTAGATGTTATTTCCTTATTTGTTATGAAGGCTCCTTGCTATATAGCTAGAGGACTTTTGATGCTTTCTTTTGGCTTCTTGAATATGGCCTATACTTGCTATTATTCTTTTGAGAGCAATGTATTTGTTGCCTTTCTTATTAGAAGACACTAATATCTATTTTTTCACTTGGATAGTATAATAAGAATAGATCCAAGCTAATATCTATTTTGGAAATAGAAATTTCTGCACTTACACTTTTAATGAAACCCTAAGTGCACCTTGAATATGAGACTCACCAAGTATCGATTTTTAACTTCCTTCAAGGATTTTTATGGTGTATTTCTTCTCCACTATTGATTTTTATTGGTGTCTTCTTTTGTCCATGAAATGCTACAGGTTTTGTGCATCAAATAGTGTCTCTTGATAATTTTATAGTATGTTGGTTTTTGTGCCCTTGATCTTAACAATCAAAAAACATAAAATAGTCCTTTGAGAGTAACTAGTTTAATGAAAAACTAGTATAGTGCAATGAATCAATAATACTTCTAATTTAATGCACTTTAATTCTCACCTTATTTATCCTGTAAATAAGCTCTCAAAGTAGTTTCAAATGCACTTAATAATCTCTACAAATTTTTAAGAGTAATTATAAATAACTCTTAAACAATCCGTAATTATTCACTATAATTGGTTTATACGATGAAGTCTTATTGCTTTCTAGATAGATAATAGGTAGATGATATATTTATTTCTATTGAAATACATCCAACTCTTATTATATTGTACAAATAAATCTCTTAAAATAATTATCTTTTGCACCTTCTTGAAGATTGTAATATGAGCCCTTTTTTTAAAAACTCTAATCCAAATATGGAGCTTAATGAGACTTGATAATGAACCCTTATTTTAAGTTCAACTAATTGCACCCAAGTTGCTTACATTTAATAGCTTTTGTAGATGATGTAGATCTTGGTGTTTAGATTCTCCAAGTTGCTACCTTGTGATGGATGAATTTTACAACTTTTTTGTTGGCTATCCAGAACAACTTCTTACTTCAAAACATGGTCTTGAACCTTCTGTCTTGATCCTAGGGTTTGATGGCTTGATACTTAAAGTGATCTATTTTATACTATATATTTAGAAAACTCTTATCTCTAGAATGTGCCTTCTTTCTATGAGAGGTAATATCCAAGTCTCTTGGATTTGGTGGACTTATTTTGTTTGAATCTTCCTTCAATCTTCTTGTTGAATCCTACTTCAAACAAGATCTTCTACTCAAGATTTTCACTGGACTCTTCCATCTCTCTTGGGCTTGTTGTCGAATGGTGACAATTATCCCAAGTCCTTCACTATTCGAAGCTTCTCCTTGGTAGTGTATTTATCCAATGAGTTCTTCTAGGAACTCCTTTGATGATGCTTCTGTAAGTGTAGCACCCTAAAATTGGCGCAGTAAAATTGTCATAATTACATTCACCTTAGTAAATAATTTAAAATTCAAATTTAACCTCCCAAACCGCCCGTTAACCGTCGGGTAATCCGTTTCCCCTTTTTCGTGCCATTTTTAGAGGTTGTTTTGACCGTTTGACGATATCGTCGCCGATCAGACGATATCGCCCCAGATCTGACGATTTCGTCTGGGCTAGGACGTCCGGACGATCTTGTCGCAAAACTGATTTTGCAAAATTAGCTTCTGTTCCAACGGGCCTCTAATCCGGGCAGAAGCGTGTCTCGCCCGTTAGAGACCCTCCCCCATTGGAGATCTCCCAAATAGGGATGATCTCCAACCTCCTAACTACTCCCCTAAGCCTATTTAGTCCCTAGGACCTTCCCTTCCCAACCCCTCGGCTGAAATTCTCTCGTAACTTAGCTTCATGCACGTTAAATCATCCTAAGTTTTCATTTGCAGTAGTCCTATATCAATTTTGTTGCAGGTATCATCTTGTTTTTCAGCCGGAGCAAGCATACATCGTCGTCGACGAACCTGTTCAGATCGGAGGCGATCCTGTCGAATCAGAGACGATTTCGTACTGATGCGAGACGATCTCGACTGTAGTCCACATTGAGGCAATCAGTGCCATAAGTTTGCATTTCTTCACCTTTTCTCTGTTGTTTTATTCTGCAAATTAGCTAGTTTATTTGATATTTTATGTTATATTGCATTTTGGAGTTCACCCATCTAGATCAAAGGCATAATTAATCCATAATTGTGATTTAATTAGCATCATTCATACATGTTTCGGTCTTTAAGTTTCAGTTCAGTATTGTCATTATTATTTTGCACAGTTTCCCTCAACTAGAACATTAGTATTCTCTGTATTTTGCATCTGTTCTTCTGTTTGCAGGTCTCTGACGAATTCATCAGATCTCAGATGATCTTGTCTGATCTCAGATGATTCTGTCGAATTCCAGACGATCCTGACTGCTTCAAACATCAGAATCTTCATCAGACATCCGGATCAGGTATTCTTCTTATTCTTCCTTAATTTCTCTATTTTTCTGTCTTAAATTTGTTCTCTATATTCATTAAATCTGCACTTTCATATAGATTAATTTAGACTCATTTGGCCAAACCTAGGATATGAATGCTTAAAGTTAAAAATGAACACATAAAAACACATTCCAAACCTAGGCGTGGAAACTGCCATTAAATGTTTCCTGGTGAACCCACCATCCGTCGAAAAATCATCAAAATACACCTCCCTTGAGAGGCGGGACCTTCGCAAAGTCCTCTCAGTCCGAGGTACCATGACATCCTTTTCCCATCCCCCTTCCGGGCACGGATCCTATAGCCTGAAGGTAAGGATGCGAAAAATTTGGAGCGATACATTTTGGTGAACCCGACGTGAATGCATCATAACCTTTTGAAAACAAAAAAAAAATAGAACAACTAAAACATAGATGCATTTTAAAACATTTAAAGTTTAAAATCATGTTTAGATGGTAGCTCCTAAGAAAATATTAGCAGTTACTATAAATGTAGAAAACCAATTGGCAGCCGTAGAAATCAATTCTATGCTTAATGTGCCGAAACAAGTAGAAATCAATTCCTGTGGAACGAACTTGATAGAAGACTTAGTCTCATCTCATCTAGGTCCACACAACTTAAGCAAATCAAGAGGCTAGTCCTAGATAGAATCCTGGATCCTCATCAACTAGTTTTTTATCATGTATAGGAGAGCTCTAGTATCTTCAGAATTGTTCACCTTCGAGGAATACCTCGAGAACGCAGCCATTGTGCACCAGTTCCTAGGTTGTGTAGAAGACCAAGAGGTTGTTCTTACAGATAGGGAAATATGGAATAGAGTTCCATGAGCTGTGCTATATCGAGAGTATTGCCATGAGCTTTACTTTTATCAACCAAAGATCTGAGACAGATAATATCACTATAGCTCTTTTCATCAAATTTTTAAAAGAAAACTTTCAATTTGAAGAAGAACACTTCATGACTCCTGAACAACTCGAGCCTATTAATGATATTTATAAATTATTTATAGAAAACTAGATTATTACTTTCAGTCTTATTTCTTGCATTTATTGTGTTGATTGTCTTTACAATATTATTTCAAAAACAAAGAAAAACTAAAAAACTAAAAAACATAGCAAAAACTTAAACATTTCATTTCAAATATTGTAGTAGGTATATAGTAAATATATACCTCTTAATTTGTTGCAAAAAATATATATATATATATATATATATATATATATTTGCTGAAATCAAAATTTAGCACCATGCCTAAACTTAGGAATGGTAAAGAAACTTTAGGAGAAGAAGAAGATTGGTTACAAGATACAACTGGAAACCCAAATGTCCTTCCTGAAGATCCAACTTCGGAAGGAAAAACTCTAGTTCAACCAGAAGATGACCTAGGTGAAGATAAGGAACAAGAAGGAAGTGTTAAAGAGGATGGATCCTCATCCCCTAGAGTAGCTCCAAATGGAACTATTGCTTTTGACAACATAGATCATTTCAAGAAATTTCTCAATGATAACATTGATGACCTTAATGTGGCAATTCGTATTGATAAAGGGCAAATTAGTGACACTCAGGCAGCTTTGGAACATATGTATGATGTGCGCATTAATCCCTTATCTTTCATTGATCAAGAAAGTGATAAGGCTGGACCATCCAATACGGATATGGTCTCTATGATTCAAAACATGTCAAAACAATAGGCTATCCAACCTCCTAAGGAACCTGTTATTCAACCTAAAATCATTCCCACACAAAAGAAACCTTCCTTCACTACTTTATTCCGCCAAACTATTGAGCAATATGCTTCAAGTAAACAAAAACCTAAAACGAAGCCAAATACAAATTTTCAACAATCTGAAATACATCATAATACAACTTCAAAATTCCTTCATAATACTTTTCCTACCAATAATTTGCACAATAGTAACATGGCATCTAATCTTCATGTTCTGCCATCATATGCCCATAAAACCCATGTCAATGCCCTACCGAACCAATATGGGGGGCAAACTAGTAATCTGGAAGCCATGGTGAAACAGTTAGCTTCGCGTATGGACCAGATAGATCCCTACCGTCCCTCGTATAATTATCGAGAGATATGTAGTCAACCTTTGGATCCCATAGTTGTAGCTCAACCATACCCTAAGCATTTTCCCATGCCTATCTTGCCTATATATAAAGGAACCGAAGATCCCATAGAGCATCTTCGCATGTTTAGGATAGCATGTCATGACATATCGCATGATGACTTGCTATTATTAAAAATGTTCCCGAAAAGTTTAGGTGGAATGGCATTAGAGTGGTACTATCAATTGCCCACTCATTCTTTGAGAAACTTCGAAGAAACAAAGGAATCATTTGTCCATCAATTTAGTGCCTACATCGAGAGGCATGTAACTATTAAAGATTTATACAATTTAAAACAAGACAAAGATGAATGTTTTGCCGATTTCTTAGCTAGATGGAGGCAATTGACAGGAAAACTGCACTTTGTGCTACCTTATAGGGAAATGTTGGACATTTTCATCAACAATTTACAAGAACAAATATCTTATGAGCTATCGATTGCTACCTTAACTACCTTCGATCAAGCTATAGATTTAGCTCGAAGAGTAGAAGATGCCCTCATTAGGAGAGGCCAACTTAGGAAGAAGGATGATGAGAAAACATCCAGAAATCAATATAAAAACAAACAAGTCGTCGGTGACGGAGTCACTGACAGCAGAAATGTTGCTAATATCAATGCAACAAAGACAACAAAAAAATTTATATTGAAACCTCCTGACAAGCCTCCTCGAGAATTTACTAGATTAAACCAACCCTTATCAACTATTTTACCTCAATTACTCGAAAGAGGTTTGATCCAATTACCAGCTATCCGAGAACCTGATCCAACTATACCCGGATACAGAGCTGACTTACACTGTGATTTCCATAGAGGACCTGGACATTCTACCAACGCTTGTAAAAGGTTGAAACATAAAATACAAGATTTGATTGACAATAATGAAATGGAAGTGCAAGCCTTCCAACCTAAACAAAACCCTCCTAATAATACTCAAAAGACCGTTCCCCAAAATCAAAATCAAAATGCCAATCAAACTCTAGACATATTTCAACACCCTTTACCACGACATGGTAAAGAGGTAGCCAATCAAATCGAACATCATAATGTTCCCCCTCCTACCCGATATGTAGGAACCATTAGCGGACAATTACCTATTCAGGATCCTCAAATATTTGACACAACCTTATCCCTGGTTACGACCAGGCCCTTACATAATTTTCAAACTTCTGATTCTAGTGATATAGAATCAGATAGTGAAAGTGAACTAGACATTACTTCAAACCAATCGAATAGTTCTAAAAATGAATCAGATCCTATTCAACCCATCACAGATGCTATGGTTCCAGAAGAACCATTTCCTAGACGAGTTACTACTCGACCTTCTTCTGATATATTCCTTTCTAATGAACAAGCCATCAATGCTCAACCGAGACCAGTTCAACGTCTTCATTATAACATTGTAGGTACCATTGGAGTCGTCACCCGACAACAAGCTCAAAATTCCCAACAAGAACCAAACCGAACGATGGATCGGCTCCATTCATTTTGAAAAACCCCAATAAAGGGAATCATGCTCCTACTGTTCAACCTAAACCCCCTTACAATATTAATGAGCAATTGTCCAATACTACGGCCAGAATTTCCCTTTTGGATTTATTAAGATCCTCTCCCACCCATAGGGATGAGTTGATGCTTACATTGAGCCAAATGATGGTACCTCAAAACATTCAACCTCGAAGCTATGGCCAATACTATCATCACTCGAGAGATTGATTGTATTGACTTTCGGGATAAAGATATCCCACAACACAGTTTACATAAGGATAATCCCTTATACATTACTCCTCTAATTGGAGATGTAGTTGTCAAAAGAGTTTTGATTGATAATGGCTCATCTCTAAACATTTGCACTTTTGACTTCTACCAACGATTTGGCTTTAGAAGTGATGAAATGAAGAAAACTGATATGATTATCAAAGCTTTTAATGACGAAACACAAGAAACGTGTGGAGTTATTACCCTCCCATTGCAAGTTGGTCCTAGAACCCTAGAAACAACCGTGTTTATTGTACATTGCCCAACGTCGTACAATATACTTTTGGGTCGCCCTTGGATCAACGCCATGCGAGCGGTCCCATCAACCTTACACCAATGTGTTAAATTTGAGTTTAAAAATCAGTTGGTCACTATCCATGGTGACCCTAGACCTTTTGATATGTGTGCTTTGGCAGAACCCGTTGGAGTGCAATTTTGCCCTGCTCTGTCGTCCACACATCCTAGTTCTTATTTTTCATCTAAAACTGTGAAACACACACCCATAACTTCACCTATTTCCCCTCCATTAATTTCATCCTCCTATATAGACCAACAACCCTCTAAACAAATCATTTTAGAACCTCAAAAAGATCTTAAATCTACAACCAATCCTTCAAGTTCTATCCCTATAAATTCAAAACCTATAGACACATCTATCATTCCTCCCACATCTAAAGATATAGGTAATAAGCCTTCTACATCTTATGCCCTTTTTGATGAACTTTTACCAGATTTATCCACAACCTTAATATCAAAAAAACAAATGCTTTCATGCAAGATTCAATTCTTTTAAATAAATTGCCGCCATCTCCTCGTACTTTGGGCCTCCCACAACCTATGGGAAGTACTTACCAAGTCGGGAGTTGTGCCTTCATTTATAAAGGATATGACTGGGGAAGAATCCCTCGAAATATCAAAACTCATCATGAAGGATATGCTCGGTGTTATTTTACCAATGATTATATTAAAGCTAAACCCATGATGCTTAAAATGGGATATAAAGGGAAAGGCTTGGGACCTTTCCAAAATGGCATGAAAGAACCTTTCGAGGTAGAACCGTGGCCTGCCCGCTATGGTGTGGGCCTATTTCCTAGTAAGGGTCAACCCTTTCCTTTTGAAGATGATGATCACGTCATATGTTATCAAGATTATTTGGATAGGCATGTTGATTTGCCTCTTAAAAATCAGTCGTTTTCATGCAACATGCTATCCATAGCTTACCCTGAAATGATTGTTGACCTCGATGAAGAGTTGGAAGGAGATATCTTCCATGATGTCTCTGTTGAAGAGATGTTACACAATGGATTTTATTTTGATGGTTCTATACCAACTATAGCCCAACTTGAGGCCACTAATCCTCAAGATGAATTATCTAAATTAACCTTACAAGAATTACAAGAATTGGGCGTTTCACCCGCCCCACCTAATTTTGAAAGAGATCTACACATGGAGGTAGAAAACGTCATTAAAATTAATATTGGAACTGAGGACAATCCTCACATAATCAATATTGGATCAGAATTAAGTCAAGAAAAACAAGAACAATACATTGCATTTCTTAAAGAGTATGAAGATGTCTTCGCTTGGACATATGAAGATATGCCAGGTCTAGACCCTTCTGTAGTCATGCATCATCTAGTGGTCCATCCGGATGCTAAACCTGTTAAACAAAAACTTAGAAAAATGCATCCCAAAGTGGCTCTGCTAGTCAAAGGGGAGTTAGAAAAACTCCTGAATGTTATCTTTATACAAGCTATTGATTATGCGGAATGGATCTCAAATGTAGTTCCAGTCACCAAGAAAGAAGCTACCAAAGTTAGGGTTTGCACAGATTTTAGAGATATTAACGCTGCATGCCCTAAAGATGACTTTCCTCTTCCAAACATGGATCAAATCATTGACTTTACTACCGGGAGTGGGATGATGTCCTTAATGGATGGATTCTCCGGTTATAATCAGATCAGGATAGCTCCTGAAGATCAGGCTAAAACAACCTTTATTACCCCCTGGGGTACCTTTTGCTGGAAAGTGATGCCATTTGGCTTAAAGAACGTAGGTGCAACTTATCAACGAGCTATGACCTATATTTTTCATGATATGATGCATGATATCCTACATGATTATGTAGATGATATTATAGCTCGCTCTATTATTGAAGATAATCATTTAGATGATTTGAGAAAAGTTTTTAATCGATTACGAGAATATCTTATTCGATTAAATCCAACAAAATGTATATTCGGAGTTAAGTCCGATAAACTATTAGGGGTTTTAGTTTCTTTACGTGGTATTGAAATCGACCCTCTCAAGATTGCGGCCATCACTGATATGCCCGCACCTACTAATATATCTGAATTACGAAGTTTACAAGGTAAACTTCAAGCTATCCGTCGCTTCATTGATAAGCTGGCGGACAAAACTGGTCCCTTTCTTAAACTCCTTAAGAAGGATGTCCCTTTTAATTGGGACACCGAATGTAGAGAAGCTTTTGAACTTCTCAAACAATACCTCCTTAATCCACCTGTGCTTTCACCACCTAAACCTGATCGCCCATTTCTCCTATATATTTCAGCTTCAGATTCTGCCTTAGGAGCTATGTTAGCTCAACTTGATGATGAAAAGCGAGAACGTGCTAATTATTACATTAGCCGAACCTTCATCAGTTATGAAACCCGCTACACAGCATTAGAAAAACTATGTCTAGCCATCGTGTTTGCTACGCAAAAATTACGACACTATATGCTTAGTCAAAAAACTTATGTCATTGCTAAATACGATCCCTTGAGGTATCTCATGAGTCGACCTTATTTATCGGGTCGCACAGCCAAGTGGGTTCTTGCTCTAAGCGAGTTTGATCTCACATTCATAGGACAGAAGTCTCGTTAAGGGTCAAATCATAGCAGATCAATTAGCTGCTGCACCCTTAGAGTCTACCCATCCCCTCATCATCGAATTTCCCGATGAATGCCTTCAATTAGAGGCAGACCATACCGAACAATGGTCCTTATACTTTGACGGAGCCCGATGCATGAGTGGGGCTGGTGCGGGTATTATTTTAATATCCCCACAAAAACATCTTATTCCTCTGTCCTTCAAATTGACATTTGCTTGCACCAACAATACTGCTGAGTATGAAGCTCTAATCCTTGGATTACGAGCTGCCCTAGCGCTAAAAATTAAACATCTTTTAGTTTTTGGTGATTCCCAACTGGTTATAAACCAAATTAATGAAGTTTATCAAACCAGAGATGATAAACTGCGCCCATATAAGGCCTATGTTTTACAATTAATGTCTTTATTTGATCAAGTTACCTTGGAAGCTATTCCTCGAACTAGCAACCGTGCAGCTGATGCTATGGCCGCAATTGCATCTCTCCTACCCTTGGAGTTAGATGACGAATATGCCACTATCATTATTCGTCGACTCCAGGAACCCGCTTCAAATAAGTCATGCTTAGAGCCTTTGGATGTGTTTCTAATCAATGAAACTACTCCTGAACCTTGGTATACGGACATATTTGATTTTCTCCAAAATGGGACTTTCCCTGCCAATTCTAATAGAAACCAGCATCGGTTATTACGTCGACGAGCAAGTCGATTTGTAATAATTGGCAATACTTTATATAGGAGATCTTTTGAAGGTATCCTATTAAGATGTTTAAACTTAGAAGAGTCTAAATCAGCCTTGAGTGAAGCCCACGATGGATCTTGTGGAGGACACTTTAGTGGTAGTGTCATTGCTAAAAAGCTCCTTCGGATAGGATACTTTTGGCCTACCATGGAAACGGATGCACATGAGTATGTGCGCCATTGCGACAAGTGCCGGAAACATGCTGACCTTGTCCATGCGCCTGCCCAAGAACTGCAGGCTATTTCATCTCCTTGGCCCTTTTCTAAATGGGGTTTAGACATTATTGGCAAAATCAATCCGGTGTCATCTGATGGACACAAGTTCATCATAACCGCCACTGAGTATTTCATGAAGTGGGTCGAAGCTATGCCTTTAGCTTCCTGCACTGGCACACAAGTCTCTAAATTTATTTTTAATCAAATCATTTGTAGGTTCGGAATTCCTGCAAATCTCATCTCTCACAATGGAACTTGTTTCAAAAATAAAGATGTTAAAAAATTATGCCAAAAATATAAGATTCAACATCGCTGGTCCACTCCCTATTATCCTCGGGGTAATGGTCAAGCATAAGCATCTAACAAAACCTTAATCAAAATTCTCAAAATATTGGTCAATAAAACTGGCCGTGATTGGCACATTCAATTATACCCAGCCTTGTGGGCCTATCGAACTAGTGTTCGAACCCCCACGGGAACTTCACCATTTGTTTTGGTTTATGGTGCTGAAGCAGTTTTTCCATTTGAATTGGAAGTTCCTTCTTTGGCTCTGCTACTTCAAGATACCGAAGTAGGAGATGAATATCGAGCTGGCAGACTCGACCAGCTGGAACTCCTAGATGAAAAATGCATCAATGCTTTGGAGCATCTCCGTGCTTACCAAAACAAGCTTAAAAGATCATATGCTAAGAAAGTTCGTCATCGATCCTTTGAGATCGGCGACCTTGTTTTAAAAGAAAATAAAAAAATACAAATGCAACTAAGGACCTTAAAGGTAAATTTGAGCCCAACTGGCTTGGACCATACATTATTACTGCTAAATTTGAATCAGGAGCATATAAATTATCTACCTTAGATGGTAAAGAACTTAAAGAACCCATGAATATTTTGCATCTTAAACGTTACTATGCATAAATTTGGTCATTTCATCCATGTATATATTTGTTTAAAATATTTCAAAATCACTATCTTGTATTTCTTTCAAATTTATAAAAATCCAAAAACATCAAAAACATTCATAATCATCAAAAATCTTCAAAACTATTTGTTGCATTTATTTATGGCACTTGTTAAATTTTTTGCTCAAAAACAAAAATAAAACCAAAAATCAAAATAATGATAAAAATATAAAAACAACAATATGCTTGACTCTTTCGAAACCAAAACAATATAAAGAAGAAAGAGGGAGTCAACATTCTCAAAACTTCTCAAAAGTGTTTATATATATTTTCTTACAAATGTTGCAGTTATATGTTTCAAATTATTTTTGATAAATTAGCATTTATTTGGAATCCCTCACTTGCACACTCACAAAAATAAATATCTTGATTTTATCTGGCATGATTACTAATCTCTCTTATATCAAAGTCCACAAAATTCAATTAAATAAAGTTTGAGCATAGAGAATTGATCTTGTTATTTACTTAAACCAAGCACATCTTTTCACAATAAAATGATTATATTTGTAATTTCCATGTTTTGCTACATAGTAGATGTGATTTCTTGAGCGAAAAGTTTCCCCTGCTATCCTATCATGCACATGGTCTAGAATCTTTGAGAATTGGCAAAAGGACAAGCTCACCCCTACCCAGAATAAAAATCCCTTGCTCTACAACTAATCCGAGCAAGTATCCCTAGCAAAGAAAAAGAAAAGAAAAGTTCAAGAAAAAGAGAAAAGAAAAATGTTATTTTATATCATTACAGCAATATTTCAAGCACTATCTCAAAAATCAAGCAAAAAATACAAAAAGAAAAAGAAGCAAAGTTCAAAAGAAAAGAAAAAGAAAGCAGAAAGCAAGAAAGCAATAAAATCCCTTTCCCTACCCTTTGAAAAGAAAAGAAGGGTTGATGAGCTTGAATCCTTGGAATTCTCAATTATTCGAAAACTGTGAGGTAAGCCCCATAACAGGTGGTTTGTGCCCAACCTGCTTGGCCTTGGGTAACTCCTAGCGTGGTGATATGTCTGTCACATTAGCGACCTTCTTTTGTACAGACCTATGTTTGCTTATGGATTAGCTAGCTCTTGATAATCCGACCTACATAGTAGTCTAGTATGGTTATATGCATCTACATCATGGTTAATGAACACTTATTTGGTTTCTTCAAATCACTTGTATCATATTATCTTGCTCAAAACTGGTAAATGCACAAAGCAATTGCACACACATTTGTATTTGAGAGATTTTGTGTATCATTATGATAAATCAAGATCGGAAATGAATTCACATATGCACATGGGATTCCTTATAAATCTAACTTTTGTCTTCAAAATACTTTGAAATATTATTTTTGCAACTTGTTTGGAATAAATCAAGTACAGCTGTCTACCATAAAGACAACTATATAATAGAAAAATCAAAAATTTCTTTCAAAATATACAATCAAAACATATATATCTGGTTGACTTTCGCGACGATGGTATAGTTCCAAAACCAAAATTGGAATTTTATGCCTAGCGCAAGTCCTCATTTTCATATTTTCTGTTTATCAAAAATCAACCATGCAATAAAACTATCTTTTTTTGGATTTTCGCGATGATGGTATAAGTCTATACCTACATATTCTATGCCTAGCGCAAACCATCGTAACAATTTTTATTCCCCATTTAAAATCATGAAAACCATATGACTTAAATCATTATTTTACACAAATTATGCTTTTAAAAAGCAAACCCATTTTCATTATTTCATGTCATTATGTCAACCTTCAATTTTGCAAAGATGGTATAATTCCTAAAGAATTATCCAAAATTTTATCACACTTAGGAATTTATGCCTAGCAAAAATCATTTTAACATTATTTCATGCATACTATTTTCATGAAAATCTGAAAACAAACCATCATCATCATCATCATTTGCACTATTGCACCAAAGTCTTAAGACAGTCTCTTAAGCACTCTTTTACTTTTAACAATATTTCTATAAATGGGATTAGCTTGACGACCGAGTGAGCAACGACTCCATGAAATGGTCTATAATAGTGACAATGTCCTTTGAAATTATTGTTAGAAGTCTCTTTTTATTTTTTATCACATCTCATCACAAACAATCAATTTGTTACATCAGATTATTTCATTTAAAATATTATAGCATGACATCAAAGTTATAAATTTTCAAAATGACATAATTTCATGAATCCTCAATCCAATTATCAAATTAATCAATCAAACATAAAAGCATCATAAGCATACACATAATACAAGTCATATGATCAATAACATATCATATATATGTCAACAGTATATATACATCATCAAAACTGGATTGGTATGCCACAATCTGTACCTCGGCATACTCAATCCTCTATCAACAAAAAAATAATAATACAATGTCAGTCTGTACAAAGTTGTGCAGCCCTCTAGCCTCGAGAGCCCCTCGAGCTCTCCGCCTCATCTCCTCCCCCACCCTGAGGTGGACGAGGTGGCCCCATCGTAGTCTGAGTAGTCCTAGTCCTCGACCGGGACGTGGTCCTCGATGACCCGATCCTGATCGGATCTACAATGTTGGTCGGCAGGGGTAGTCTATCCGCCTCTGGCACCAGCTGATAATACAATGTCTGATAGAAAGTGAGTTGGGCGATAGCCCGTGTCAGCTCTCCAGAGCTCGCCCCTCTGCCCCGTGCCCTGAGGCGTGCAATCTCGTCTCGCAGCTGTGCCACCTCAGCTCGATGGCGTGCAGCCTCATCCTGTAGAGTCTGCACCTGTGCCTGGAGACGATCTCTCTTCGCCCGGAGAGTAGCCATCTCGCTACTCTCTCCTGTGTCAATGCCCTTGCCCTTATCGGGCGATGGTGGCCTCTCCCTCTATGGAGATGGGGGTCTCGCCTCCCTCCTCTCCCTCTATCGTGGCCTCTCCTGTGCTTGTGGCCTCCTCGGCTCTCTCCCGTCGTGACCCTGGGCCGCCTCCATCGCTGCCTGGCGTCGCCTCCCTATCCGATGCACAACCGCATGTATCGGACCCTACGCCCTCGTCATCCGAGGAGGGCGGATGCCTACGTACCAGGCATCGTAGCCATCGGCTACCCCTGCGTCGTCACCATCCACTGGCTGGATGGGGGCATCGTCTGCGTCCTGGCTCCAGAACCGTTGCATGTCTGGAGCCCCGCTAACTGTGGTGTTATCCCGGATAGTCCGAGAAAACTCATAATCCCTCAGAGATGGGATCCCCTGCTGCAGACCGAACTGACGCAAAACTCGGTCATAGCGGTGGAGCTCCACCTCTCCCCTCTCCATCCATAGCCAGCAAACTCGCCTGACGTGAGCCAACTCCTGTCCGTCCTCGGCCCACCCTGGATGCTCCCTCCATGGCCTCCAGGTGATCTGGTCCGGGACTAAGTCATCCAATAGTCTCCGGGACATAGGGAGGTCGATCCGCCGTTGTGACCCTCTCCGGAGCCACCAGTAGAAGACTCGGGGCCTCTCCCCGTCTACCCCTATCAGAGGAAGCCCTACCGGCCTCCGCACTACAATGTGCTCCCAACACCAAACTTGTAGGAGCGATGTCATCACCGGACATCGGCCGCCCTTGTACACGACCCCATACAGGATCCTGTACAATCGGCATAATACATAACTGCCCCAAGAGAACCTGTACCCGTGGTCCCGCATATCGTAGATCACATCCGCCGAGCATCCATGGCACCTTGCACCCGCTCTGGTGGCACAACAAAAGTCCACCAACCACTCCAGCTAGCACTCGTGTGAGTCTAGATGCCCCTAGGCATCTGGCGTAGTGCCTCGATATTAACTTCGCCCTTCTCCAGGGTGAAGCTCGGGTCACCACACAGTCGTCCCATAGCGTGGCCCTGATTGGCCGTAGGAGTGATCAATCGTCCTTGTATGGGGATTCTTAGAATCCTCCATACATCCTCTAGAGTGGGAGTCATCTCCCCTATCGATAGCCGAAAACATGAGGAACCCGGATACCATCTCTCTGCTAGGGCCGTTAGTAGCCCCATATCTGTGGACACCTGTGGCATCTCTGCCACATGCTGCAAGCCGGCCTGTGCCAGCTGATCTCGCTTTGCCTGTGTGAGAGCGGCCAAGTCATCCCTCAAACCTCCATACTTCCATTCCCTGCTCTTTAGCAAACCTCTCTGCAAACATAAACAACAAAACAACAAACAATCATTAATAAACAATTCAAGTAATTAATAATGCAAGTTAAAATTCAATTTTATGCAATTGATGATATCGCCCACTATTGGACGATATCGTCCCAAATTTGAGCAGAATCGTCTCCGATTTCGCAAGCCGAAATCGTCTCTAATTTGACGAAATCGTCCCCCTTTCGTCGATTTCGCCCTTGGGCAAAATTGACGAAATTGAGATGATTTCATCCCGACGACGTCGATGGCCCAAAAATGGCCGCGATGCTCAAAATTCATCTAAAAATTACCTACAAAGCATGTAAAATTAAATTAAAGCATTCTAGTTAAGTCTAGACTCTTACCCGTAGACCGCGTCGGACCTCTGTCGATCTGTGCGTCGTCTCCACCATTTTTGCTTCAGAGCTCTAAAAAACCAGAAAATGAACAGTAAAAATGAATTAGGGTTTTACCCTATTTTTCTTAATTTTATTCAAAAATAATTTTTTGCTTTTTCGCGTTTTTACCTCAAACGTTCGATTTGGGTAAAAACACGGAGGGGGCACCATAGTAAGTCGTCGTACGATTCGACCAAGAATCGTCGCCTAAAAAATGGGAATAATTTTTGCTTTCTCGTAGATCGAGAAGAACTCATCTTTAACGCATTTTCTTCGAAAAATTCGCTAAAGAGGGGGCAAAATGTAGCACCCTAAAATTGGCGCAATAAAATTGTCATAATTACATTCACCTTAGTAAATAATTTAAAATTCAAATTTAACCTCCCAAACCGCCCGTTAACCGTCGGGTAATCCGTTTCCCCTTTTTCGTGCCATTTTTAGAGGTTGTTTTGACCGTTTGACGATATCGTCGCCGATCAGACGATATCGCCCCAGATCTGACGATTTCGTCTGGGCTAGGACGTCCAGACGATCTTGTCGCAAAACTGATTTTGCAAAATTAGCTTCTGTTCCAACGGGCCTCTAATCCGGGCAGAAGCGTGTCTGCGCCGTTAGAGACCCTCCCCGTTGGAGATCTCCCAAATAGGGATGATCTCCAACCTCCTAACTACTCCCCTAAGCCTATTTAGTCCCTAGGACCTTCCCTTCCCAACCCCTGGCTGAAATTCTCTCTAACTTAGCTTCATGCACGTTAAATCATCCTAAGTTTTCATTTGCAGTAGTCCTATATCAATTTTGTTGCAGGTATCATCTTGTTTTTCAGCCGGAGCAAGCATACATCGTCGTCGACGAACCTGTTCAGATCGGAGGCGATCCTGTCGAATCAGAGACGATTTCGTACTGATGCGAGACGATCTCGACTGCAGTCCACATTGAGGCAATCAGTGCCATAAGTTTGCATTTCTTCACCTTTTCTCTGTTGTTTTATTCTGCAAATTAGCTAGTTTATTTGATATTTTATGTTATATTGCATTTTGGAGTTCACCCATCTAGATCAAAGGCATAATTAATCCATAATTGTGATTTAATTAGCATCATTCATACATGTTTCGGTCTTTAAGTTTCAGTTCAGTGTTGTCACTGTTATTTTGCACAGTTTCCCTCAACTAGAACAGTAGTATTCTCTGTATTTTGCATCTGTTCTTCTGTTTGCAGGTCTCTGACGAATTCGTCTACCGAATTCGTCAGATCTCAGACGATCTTGTCCGATCTCAGATGATTCTGTCGAATTCCAGACGATCCTGACTGCTTCAAACATCAGAATCTCCATCAGACATCCGGATCAGGTATTCTTCTTATTCTTCCTTAATTTTTCTATTTTTCTGTCTTAAATTTGTTCTCTGTATTTAGTAAATCTGCACTTTCATTTAGATTAATTTAGACTCATTTGGCCAAACCTAGGATATGAATGCTTAAGGTTAAAAACGAACACATAAAAACACATTCCAAACCTAGGCGTGGAAACTGCCATTAAATGTTTCCTGGTGAACCCACCATCCGTCGAAAAATCATCAAAATACACCTCCCTTGAGAGGCGGGACCTTCGCAAAGTCCTCTCAGTCTAAGGTACTGCGACATCCTTTTTCCATCCCCATTCCGAGCACGGATCCTATAGCCTGAAGGTAAGGATGCGAAAAATTTGGAGCGATACAGTAAGTTCTACAACAAGGCTCTACAAGCCTTTTCCTTGTTTCTCCTGGAGACCTCTCCAAGGTCTTCAATATTGTAGCTTCTATGGTCTTCTAAATGAGATATTTTCTTCAATATTCTCCTTGTGGATGTTTTAGTGATGACATCTTCTTCTTGGATCTCTGACTCTTGCTACTTCTTTGATCAAGAATAGGACTTTTCTAGTCCCTATTTATCTCTTCCAAGATTAGAAGTTTTCCAATGAGATATTCTATGGATCTCTTTAGCTTCTTCTAGAACAGATATTCTATATGTTGTTTCTAATGGGGTCTTTTCAGACCTTTTCAACTTCACTAGTTATTCTTGAAACTAGTGGTATGAGTTATATGTCGAGTCCTAGTCTTCACAGTCTGGTGGAAAGATTCTAGCTAATCTGCAATTTGTAGTATTTAAAGGAGATCACCAATCTCCTATTTTCAATTTCTCACAAACTATTTTTTGGAGTCTTCTTCTATATCAAGTACTCTTCTTTGGAGTCTTCTTTAGGATTAAGGCTTCTTTGGCCTTTTCTTCTAGGTCAAGGCTTCTATGGCCTTTTCTTCTAGATTAAGGCTTCAGTGGCGTTTTCTTCTGTAATGCGAAGTTTTCAATTTAGCAATGGAGATATCCAATATTCAAACTTCACCAAGACTCTTCTTCTAGAGTCTTTTCTGTAATTTCTCCCTTTTTTTGCAACAAAGAACTAATCTCTGCACAAGGAAAGCACATAGACTTTCAAGCAATGAAGGTGAAATCATTCTCTATCTGTTGTAGGAAGTGTCCTAGCTTCTGAGAGTTAATTTTTTACAGCAAAAAAACTTTAGATAGTAGTTAACATGAAAATCTAGATCTGTAAATAGTCTTCACTAGTTGATTTGTCAATCTAGTGGAATGAATATTGAGTCCTGATCTTCACGTGTTTTTTTGCAACTCTATGGAAATACTCTAGCGAGATGTGATATATGAATTTTTTGAGCTAAGATTTTACTTCAGTACTTGTGACTCTCTCTATTCCTATCTAGATATACCATGGCTTTGATACCATTGTTAGCTTTTGATGAAGTATGCTATGGGAGATGGTAATATCTGGATGCAAAAAATATGAAAGAAAGTAATTATGCAATATGACTAAAGTATACTATAAATAGAAATGATGAAAATAATACAATGTAGCTATGGAGGAAATGAACACTCCATGAATATATGCTAAAGGACTACATTGTACTCCATCAACAATGGAGTTTACCTTATACACTACTACCTATGGTGATATTCAATCACTTACTATGAGGTAATTTTTATATAGGAAGATAGGTTCCTTGATCAACACTCTACCTAGTTGTACAAGGGGACACCTTGTACATTTACAACTTGCACATTGACACTTGTGCATTTATTATATCACTTGAAGTAACTAGCTAACTTCCCCCTAAATTAATCTCCTACTCTAACTATGTACCAAAGGTGGTACATTTACATGACCCAAATGATGTAATATACTCTAACAAATAAAAATATGTAATAGATTAGGGTTTGTGTCTATAGTTTAGATGAGTGATTTATATTTCTCTTTTATGTAAGTGTTAATGTGCAGGACATGCACAAGTGTCATGTAAAAGTGCAATGTGCAGGAAATACACAAGTTTCATGTAAGTAAGAGTGCAAGTGTGTGCACAAGTGTCATGTATGTAAGTGTGTAAATATTTAAAGCAATTATGTACACAAATGTCTTGTATTAGGAGTGCATTTGGGAGAGTAAGAGTCATGCATAAGTGTGCAAGTGTCATAGAGTCAAGTATGAATCTAATAAGCGAGTGAAGAGTTTAGTATACAAGTGGCAAGATGAGAAGCCAAAGGTCATGAATAGGAAATTTTGCATCTCCTAGATATGTTAGGAGAGAAATAGATAAGTATTGAAGAGTCATATTACTATGGCTAGATTTTGGAGACAAAGCTCCATACAATGTAAGGGAAAATAGTTTATGGCAATCACCACATATCAAGCATTGATAATAAATCTTGTATACAAATTTTGAGCAATTTTCATATTGTAAGTATTCTTCATGCATGTACATGAATAATTTTGGCCATTTACATTCATATTTGATATTATACGTATTAGATTTTGATACTCTAATATTTAATATAAATCATCACATGATATAATATAATGAAGTTGCAATATAATAAACCAAATAATATCTTAGAATGTAATAACAAATTGAATAACTCATAAGAATACTTACATAAACATACTCACAATATTGCACATGAAAAATATTAAAAATGTTATTGAATAAAGTTCTACTAATTCAAGCATAAAGATTTGCACATTTGATTCACCTTCATAATATATATATATATATATATATATTTGAATTTACATGGTGGAATCGGTAGCCACCATGAATCCGGGCAGGTTGTCCAACTTTTTATGGCCGCCACAGTATTCTATGTTGTCCGCCCCAGAAGCCGCCACACAAATCTTCGCATAGTCTGCTCCTATAACCACCATGCCACAATCATTTTAAACCTTTTACGCCGCTGAAAGCACCAGGAAAGGGACAAGCGTTCAGTTCGACGAAGCCCGAGATTTGAACCTTGGACCTCCGCCCCCTTATGGGGTTTGGATGAACCAATTGGTCTACACCTCGGACCTTGATTCACCTTCATAATATTTCAATGCTTATTCATAAATATATAATTGTATGTGACTCTTCATATGTTGCATTCTTGACCTTCACTCTTCTTAATAACTCTTCATTTTCTTATTCTAAGGACACGTGCACACTTACATATTAAACATTTGTGCACATATACACTCATAACACTTGCACACATATTTACATGACACTTGTGCATTTCCTACACATTATTATATTACATAAAATATTAACTCACTCACTAATCTAGGACACAACCCTAATCTAATATTTACAATAATGTACCAAGGTGGTATATTGGCATGTACCAAATAATGTAATATTCTCTAACAATAAGTAAATGTTATTTTATTATTATTTTGGTCTGAATGTATACATTTGATTGCTTATATATATAATTCTACTCTTGATATTGATATTTAGACCTATAATATTATTGCTTATTTATATTGGGACCTATGATATTTTGAGGTAGTTAGGCTTAAAAGCCAACACAAACTTGTGGTGAGGATGCATCCCATGAAGGTCAAAGTTTGGGAAATAGGGTTAATGGTCCTGCATGCCAAAATTCACTTTCTTTAAGCTTTGAAGTGGTGGGTAGTTTGGGTGGGAATTGAAATTTCTATAATTTTAAAATCCTCTCCATGTTTTATCCTATTCCACAAAATAATTTGATGTCGATTATTGGTATGGGGCCCTACCTTTATGCAACCAAGGAACATAACATCATCAACAACAATTGGTCCTTTTATTGTTGATCCTCTACCAAATTAATTTCATCCTCTAAAGTATCATATTGTTAGAACACAAATTTTACCTTTGCTATATTCCCCAAGATTGTAGGAAAATGTCCCATTTTTAGAATAATAGCTTCCATTTTACTGAGTGTATCCCATTTATCTTAAATCACATGAATAATTTCAAGGATCATAGGAAAATACTTATTTATTTGTTAATTAGTGTCTACTTCTAATATTTTCTCCTCAAATACGAATATTTTATCACAAATGGGCCCTCATGAGATTTCTTCAAATCCTGTGAGTTTAGCTTTCTTCAAGATAAAATTATATGTTTCATATTTTAGCTTAGTTTCTTCCTTGATTTTGTCCTCTTCCTCTAGTATCATATTGTTGATCCTTGACCAAATCAATGTCATCCTCTAAAGTATCATATTGTTAGAACACACATTTTACCTTTGCTATATTCCCCAAGATTGTAGGAAAATGTCCCATTTTTAGAATCATAGCTTCCATTTTATTGAGTGTATCCCATTTATCTTAAATCACATGAATAATTTCAAGGATCATAGGCAAATACTTATTTATTTGTTAATTAGTTTCTAGTTCTAATATTTTTTCCTCAAATACGAATACTTTATCACAAATGGGCCCCCATGATATTTCTCCAAATCCTGTGAGTTTAGCTTTCTTCAAGATAAAATCATATGTTTCATATTTTAGCTTAGTTTATTCCTTTATTTTTTCCTCTTCCTCTAGTATCAATTCCAAATCTAATAAAAATACCTCATACTTTGGTTGTAGACTTTATTCTACTTCTATAAAATCTTCTCTCTCTAAAGACAAATGAAATACCTCTTGTTTTGGGAGAGCAAACATTTCACCATCCTTTGATGATTTACAGAGATTATACATGATGACATCTTGGATATAAAAATAACATTTGGAAACCTTAGGTGTCATAGTGAATTGTATCCAAGAATTTTATAACTTTCTTTAGAAATTTTCACATTAAATAATTAAAATACGTTCATGAAAGGGGACTCACATGTCAAATATTCAAACTTTGCAGTGTTTCCTTATTCCTTTTTCCATTGCTCTTATACACTCTAGTTTATCATTTGAGGGAGGCACCAATATTTTATGGTCTAATTTTATTTTTACATGTATCCATAGGTAGTACATCTTCAAATGGGAACCCAAATCCCTTGTATCTTGACTTAATTTTTGCTCCCACCATAGGCCCTTCTCTTTCTATGGGAAAAGTAAACACTTATTATTCTTCTCTAAAATTTACTCTTTCATCCAAGAAATAATAATTGGATACACAATATTATTCATCCTTTGGTTCTTTACCTTCAACATATTTATTTTTGTTAGCTTTTTATGCTAGATACTTAAGATAAAATGACCACAATATCTAAAATAAAGTTGCAATATGAAATATAATATAATGGCAATATTCTAAACATATAAAACTTATAAATAACTTCAACAATAACTCATATAAATGCCATTAACAAATGCTCATGAAAATTGTATCTCCATTGAATAAAGATCTCAAATACACCATACTTCCACACACTCTCATTCTACAATCCATATCTCACACTC
This sequence comes from Wollemia nobilis, assembly GCA_028583015.1. NCBI lineage: Eukaryota > Viridiplantae > Streptophyta > Pinopsida > Araucariales > Araucariaceae > Wollemia > Wollemia nobilis. The sequence goes on from JAQPPZ010016895.1 coordinate 5,506,160, forward strand.
ACACTCATAGATACATATATAATGAAATGTGACTCTTCATATAGAGCACTCTTGGCCTTCACTCTTCTAGAGAATTTTCATCTTCCTATTCTATGGAATCATGTGCACATGGACTATTATGCACATTTACATTACCAAAATACTTTGCACACTCTAATAATACTTGTGCATTTATTAAATTACATAAAGTAAATACTCACACTCTAATCTAGGACACTCTCCTAATCTAAATATGTACCCAAGGTGGTACATTAACATGTACCAAATAATATAATATATTTCAACACCCTCTTGTATTACATTATTTGGTTATTGAAGACTTTAGTCTTCAATATGATCTTCATATTTTAACTCACTTTGCATTGTATGCCTTCTTGATCAGGTTCTTTCTCTTTTTGCTTATCTTCACCATTGATGTTAGTCTTTATGCTTTCAAATGATATCACATTGTCATTTGATTCTTGCAAAAATATTTTTTCTTTGCCTTTGTCCTTCATATCATAAGTCTTCATCTTGACCTGGTTTCTTTTCTTTGTCTTTGAATTTTATTTTCATCTAGAATAGTCAATCATTAGATAGCCTTGTTGAACAAGAGATCTAATAACATCTCTAGTCCACTTTTGTTTTTCTTGCTATTTTAAATAACCTTCTTGCCTATTCTTCATGCCTATATCCATTGTTAGCAAAGACTTTAGAAATAATACTTTGAAATAAACATTGTAATCTGTATGTTAAAACCTTTTCAAATTTCTAGTAATATTTTTCCTTGTAATAACAGAAAGTAGATGAATGAGATCCTTTTCCACAATAGTTACAAGGATGTAAATCCCAACAATTATTTTTTTCATGACCTCCTCTATTACAATAAGTGCATTTCAAGTTTTGAAAAAATCAATTTCATCTGTTGTCTTGATCAACTAATATAACCATGTGTGTATAGTTGAAACAATCCTTCCTTTGCTTTTTTCATACATCTGTAAGAAATTTTCTTGTTCTACATGTTTTGCTATAATTTGAGAATAACTCTTGAGTTTACTCTCAACATTATAATTGTTATCAAATTCTTCTATCACACTGTTAGAAGATGTTTATAGTATTTTCTCTTGTCAAATTATCAATATGTGATTTCTAGGGTTATGCATAGGGGCAAAAATTTGTTAATAAGAAAATATTAACATTTTTCAAAATGAAAATTTGTGACTTTTGAGACCTTGGCCATCAGCCCATTCACCCAAAAAATTTAGAAAAATATATTATTTTGGGTTTGTTCACCCAAAAATAATAGTATTTTAACTTTTAAAATTTTAAATTGCTAGCCCTTCCAACCAGATTTTGGACCAATTCACCTTAAAATTATATATAATTTTATTAACCTAGATAAATTCACCCACTATATATACCAAAACATACTATTAATTGTTATAGTTATATATTCAACAAAAAAGGAGAAGCCAAAATTTGATTTGAAAAAGAGCAGAACCAGAGAAGTTAGAAAAAGAGTGATTGGCAACAAACGAAGGAAAAAATACTACAAAGAAAATATTACAAGTACAAAATTTCTTTCGATGCCTTGTGTTACTTTTTTTGTCATTGCTTCCATCCATACAGACTCCTTGCTGTATCGCTCCAAATTTTTCGCATCCTTACCTTCAGGCTATAGGATCCGTGCCCAGAAGGGGGATGGGAAAAGGATGTCACGGTACCTCGGACTGAGAGGACTTTGCGAAGGTCCCGCCTCTCAAGGGAGGTGTATTTTGATGATTTTTCGACGGATGGTGGGTTCACCGGGAAACATTTAATGGCAGTTTCCACGCCTAGGTTTGGAATGTGTTTTTATGTGTTCGTTTTTAACTTTAAGCATTCATATCCTAGGTTTGGCCAAATGAGTCTAAATTAATCTATATGAAAATGCAGATTTAATGAATACAGAGAACAAATTTAAGACAAAAAAATAGAGCAATTAAGGAAGAATAAGAAGAATACCTGACCCGGATGTACGATGGAGATTCTGATGTTTGAAGCGATCGGGATCGTCCGGAATTCGAAAGAATCGTCTGAGATCAGACAAGATCGTCTGAGATCTGACGAATTCATCAGAGACCTGCAAACAGAAGAACAGATGCAAAATACAGAGAATACTACTGTGCTAACAGGGGAAACAACAGAAAATGACAGTATGAACACTGGAAAACAATTATGAACAGAAATTCAAACAAATTACGATGTTCTAATGATAAATTCTGATCTTATCATGCAAGTTAAGTTATATGGGTGAACTCCAAATGCAAAATAGTAAGCAATAAGGATAAACTAACTAAAATATAAGGTAAAACAGTGAAAGGAATAAAATAAAGCACAAACTGCGAGACTGATTGCCCCCAATGCAGATTACAGTCGAAATCGTCTGGAAGTGATGAAATCGTCTCGAATTACGACAGGATCGTCCGAGATTTGAACGAGATCGTCTGCGATGATCTGAGCTTGCTTCGGCTGAAGATCAATGAGGTCCCTACAAGAAAACTTCAAAATAACAGAGGCAAAATAATGTTCTAGGTATTCTAATGCATGCAAAATCAATTTACGAGGAAATTCAGCCAGGGGTTGGGAGGGGAAGATCCTAAGGATTAAATAAGCTTAGGGGAGTAGTTAGGAGGTTGGAGATCATCCCTATTTGGGAGATCTCCAATGGGGGAGGGTCTCTAACGGTGCAGACACGCTTACTCCCGGATTAGAGGCCCGTTGGAACAGAAGCTAACTTTGCAAAATCAGTTTTGCGACAAGATCGTCTGGACGTCCTAGCCCAGACGAAATCGTCAGATTTGGGGCGATATCGTCTGATCGGCGACGATATCGTCAAACGGTCAAAACAACCTCTAAAAATGGCACGAAAAAGGGGAAACGGATTTCCCGACGGTTAACGGGCGGTTTGGGAGGTTAAATTTGAATTTTAAATTATTTACTAAGGTGAATGTAATTATGACAATTTTCTTGCGCCAATTTTAGGGTGCTACATTTTGCCCCCTCTTTAGCGAATTTTTCGAAGAAAATGCGTTAAAGATGAGTTCTTCTCGATCTACGAGAAAGCAAAAATTATTCCCATTTTTAGGCGACGATTCTTGGTCGAATCGTACGACAGATTACTATGGTGCCCCCTCCGTGTTTTTACCCAAATCGAACGTTTGAGGTAAAAACGCGAAAAAGCAAAAAATTATTTTTGAATAAAATTAAGAAAAATAGGGTAAAACCCTAATTCATTTTATTGTTCATTTTCTGGTTTTTTAGAGCTCTAAAGCAAAAATGGTGGAGACGACGCTCAGATCGACGGAGGTTCGGCGCGGTCTACGGGTAAGAGTCTAGACTTAACTAGAATGCTTTAATTTAATTTTACATGCTTTGTAGGTAATTTTTAGATGAATTTTGAGCATCGCGGCCATTTTTGGGCCGTCGACGTCGTCGAGACGAAATCGTCTCAATTTCGTCAATTTCGCCCAAGGGCGAAATCGACGAAAGGGGACGATTTCGTCAAATTAGAGACGATTTCGGCTTGCGAAATCGGAGACGATTCTGCTCAAATTTGGGACGATATCGTCCAATAGTGGGCGATATCATCAATTGCATAAAATTGAATTTTAACTTGCATTATTAATTACTTGAATTGTTTATTAATGATTGTTTGTTGTTTTGTTGTTTATGTTTGCGAGAGAGGTTTGCTAAAGAGCAGGGAATGGAAGTATGGAGGTTTGAGGGATGACTTGGCCGCTCTCACACGAGCGGGAGCGAGATCAGCGGCACGGAGCCGGCTTGCGGCATGTGGCGAGAGATGCCACAGGTGTCCACGAGATATGGGGCTACTAACGGCCCTAGGAGAGAGATGGTATCCGGGTTCCTCATGTTTTTGGCTACCGACAGGGGAGATGACTCCCACTCTAGAGGATGTATGGAGGATTCTAAGAATCCCCATACAAGGACGATTGATCACTCCTACGGCCAATCGGGGGCCACGCTATGGGATGACTGTGTGGTGACCCGAGCTTCGCCCTGGAGAAGGGCGGAGTTAATATCGAGGCACTGCGCCAGATGCCTGGGGCATCTAGACTCACACGAGTGCTAGCGGGAGTGGTTGGTGGACTTTTGTTGTGCCACCAGAGCGGGTGCAGGGTGTCGTGGATGCTCGCAGATGTGATCTACGATATGCGGGACCACGGGTACAGGTTCTCTTGGGGCAGTTTTGTATTATGCCGATTGTACGGGATCCTGTATGGGGTCGTGTACAAGGGCGGCCGATGTCTAGTGATGACATCGCTCCTACAGGTTTGGTGTTGGGAGCACATTGCGGTGCGAAGGCCGATAGGGCTTCCTCTGACAGGGGTAGACAGGGAGAGGCCCCGAGTCTTCTACTGGTGGCTCTAGAGAGGGTCACAGTGGCAGATCGACCTCCCTATGTCCCGGAGACTATTGGATGACTTAGTCCCGGACCAGATCACCTGGAGGCCATGGAGGGAGCATCCAGGGTGGGCCGAGGATGGACAGGAGTTGGCTCACGTCAGGCGAGTTTGTTGGCTACGGATGGAGAGGGGAGAGGTGGAGCTCCACCGCTATGACCGAGTTTTGTGGCAGTTCGGTCTGCAGCAGGGGATCCCATCTCTGAGGGATTATGAGTTTTCTTGGACTGTCCGGGATAATACCATAGTTAGCGGGGCGCCAGACATGCAGTGGTTCTAGAGCCAGGACGCGGACGATGCCCCCATCCAGCCAGTGGATGGTGATGACGTAGGGGTAGCCGATGGCTACGATGCCTAGTACGTAGGCATCCGCCCTCCTCGGATGACGAGGGCATAGGGTCTGATTCATGCGGTTGTGCGTCGGATAGGGAGGCGGTGCCAGGCAGCGATGGAGGCGGCCCAGGGTCACGGCGGGAGAGAGCCGAGGAGGCCACAGGCACGGGAGAGGCCACGACGAGAGGGAGAGGAGGGAGGCGAGACCCCCATCTCCACAGATGGAGAGGCCACCATCGCTTGATAAGGGCAAGGGCATTGACACGGGAGAGAGTAGCGAGATGGCTACTCTCCGGGTGGAGAGAGATCATCTCCAGGCATAGGTGTAGACTCTACGAGGATGAGGTTGCATGCCACCGAGCCGAGGTGGCATAGCTGCGGGACGAGATTGCATGCCTCGGGGCATGGGGCGGAGGGGCGAGCTCTGGGGAGCTGACACGGGCTATTGCCCAACTTACATTCTACTAGACATTGTATTATCAGCTGGTGCCAGAGGCGGATAGACTACCCCTGCCAGCCAACATTGCAGATCCGATCAGGATCGGGTCGTCGAGGACCACGTCCCGGTCGAGGACTAGGACTACTCAGACTGCGATGGGGCCACCTCGTCCACCTCAGGGCGGGGGAGGAGATGAGGCGGAGAGCTCGAGGGGCTCTCGAGGCTAGAGGGCTGCACAGACATTGTACAGACTGACATTGTATTATTATTTATTTTGTTGATAGAGGATTGAGTATGCCGAGGTACAGATTGTGGCATACCAATCCAATTTTGATGATGTATATATATTGTTGACATATATATGATATGTTTTTGATCATATGACTTGTATTATGTGTATGCTTATGATGCTTTTATGTTTGATTGATTAATTTGATAATTGGATTGAGGATTCATGAAATTATGTCGTTTTGAAAATTTATAACTTTGATGTCATGCTATAATATTTTAAATGAAATAATCTGATGTAACAAATTGATTGTTTGTGATGAAATGTGATAAAAAATAAAAAGAGACTTCTAACAATAATTTCAAAGGACATTGTCGCTAGTATAGACCATTTCATGGAGTCACTGCTCACTCGGTCGTCAAGCTAATCCCATTTATAGAAATATTGTTAAAAGTAAAAGAGTGCTTAAGAGACTGTCTTAAGACTTTGGTGCAATGATGAAAATGATGGTGATGATGGTTTGTTTTCAGATTTTCATGAAAATAGTATGCATGAAATAATGTTAAAATGATTTTTGCTAGGCATAAATTCCTAAGTGTGATAAAATTTTGGATAATTCTTTAGGAATTATACCATCATTGCAAAATTGAAGGTTGACATAATGACATGAAATAATGAAAATGTGTTTGCTTTTTAAAAGCATAATTTGTGTAACATAATGATTTAAGTCATATGGTTTTCATGATTTTTAAATAAATGGGGAATAAAAATTGTTACGATGGTTTGCGCTAGGCATAGAATATGTAGGTATAGACTTATACCATCATCGCGAAAATCCAAAAAGAGATAGTTTTATTGCATGGTTGATTTTTGATAAACGGAAAATATGAAAATGAGGACTTGCGCTAGGCATAAAATTCCAATTTTGGTTTTGGAACTATACCATCGTCGCGAAAGTCAACCGAGATATATATGTTTTGAGTGTATATTTTGAAAGAAATTTTTGATTTTTCTATTATATAGTTGTCTTTATGGTAAACAAGTGTACTTGATTTATTCCAAACAAGTTGCAAAAATAATATTTCAAAGTATTTTGAAGACAAAAGTTAGATTTATAAGGAATCCCATGTGCATATGTGAATTCATTTCCGATCTTGATTTATCATAATGATACACAAAATCTCTCAAATACAAATGTGTGTGCAATTGCTTTGTGCATTTACCGATTTTGAGCAAGATAATATGATACAAGTGATTTGAAGAAACCAAATAAGTGTTCATTAACCATGATGTAGATGCATATAACCATACTAGACTACTATGTAGGTCGGATTATCAAGAGCTAGCTAATCCATAAGCAGACATAGGTCTGTACAAAAGAAGGTCGCTAATGTGACGGACATATCACCACGCTAGGAGTTACCCAAGGCCAAGCGGGTTGGGCACAAACCACCTGTTATGGGGCTTACCTCACGGTTTTCGAATAATTGAGAATTCCAGGGATTCAAGCTCATCAACCCTTCTTTTCTTTTCAAAGGGTAGGGAAAGGGATTTTATTGCTTTCTTGCTTTCTGCTTTCTTTTGCTTTTCTTTTGAACTTTGCTTCTTTTTCTTTTTGTATTTTTTTGCTTGATTTTTGAGATAGTGCTTGAAATATTGTTGTAATGATATAAAATAACATTTTTCTTTTCTCTTTTTTCTTGAACTTTTCTTTTCTTTTTCTTTGCTAGGGATACTTGCTCGGATTAGTTGTAGAGCAAGGGATTTTTATTCTGGGTAGGGGTGAGCTTGTCCTTTTGCCAATTCTCAAAGATTCTAGACCATGTGCATGATAGGATAGCAAGGGAAACTTTTCGCTCAAGAAATCACATCTACTATGTAGCAAAACATGGAAATTACAAATATAATCATTTTATTGTGAAAAGATGTGCTTGGTTTAAGTAAATAACAAGATCAATTCTCTATGCTCAAACTTTATTTAATTGAATTTTGTGGACTTTGATATAAGAGAGATTAGTAATCATGCCAGATAAAATCAAGATATTTATTTTTGTGAGTGTGCAAGTGAGGGATTCCAAATAAATGCTAATTTATCAAAAATAATTTGAAACATATAATTGCAACATTTGTAAGAAAATATATATAAATACTTTTTGAGAAGTTTTGAGAATACTGACTCTCTCTTTCTTCTTTATATTGTTTTGGTTTCGAAAGAGTCAAGCATATTGTTGTTTTTATATTTTTATCATTATTTTGATTTTTGGTTTTATTTTTGTTTTTGAGCAAAAAAATTTAACAAGTGCCATAAATAAATGCAACAAATAGTTTTGAAGATTTTGTGATGATTATGAATGTTTTTGATGTTTTTGGATTTTTTTAAATTTGAAAGAAATACAAGATAGTGATTTTGAACAAATATATACATGGATGAAATGACCAAATTTATGCATAGTAACGTTTAAGATGCAAAATATTCATGGGTTCTTTAAGTTCTTTACCATCTAAGGTAGATAATTTGTATGCTCCTGATTCAAATTTAGCAGTAATAATGTATGGTCCAAGCCAGTTGGGCTCAAATTTACCTTTAAGGTCCTTAGTTGCATTTGTATTTTTTTTATTTTCTTTTAAAACAAGGTCGTCGATCTCAAAGGATCGATGACGAACTTTCTTAGCATATGATCTTTTAAGCTTGTTTTGGTAAGCACGGAGATGCTCCAAAGCATTGATGCATTTTTCATCTAGGAGTTCCAGCTGGTCGAGTCTGCCAGCTCGATATTCATCTCCTACTTCGGTATCTTGAAGTAGCAGAGCCAAAGAAGGAACTTCCAATTCAAATGGAAAAACTGCTTCAGCACCATAAACCAAAACAAATGGTGAAGTTCCCGTGGGGGTTCGAACACTAGTTCGATAGGCCCACAAGGTGGGTATAATTGAATGTGCCGGTCCACGGCCGGTTTTATTGACCAATATTTTGAGAATTTTGATTAAGGTTTTGTTAGATGCTTACGCTTGACCATTACCACGAGGATAATAGGGAGTGGACCGGCGATGTTGAATCTTATATTTTTGGCATAATTTTTTAACATCTTTATTTTTGAAACAAGTTCCATTGTCGAGAGATGAGATTTGCAGGAATTCCGAACCTACAAATGATTTGATTAAAAATAAATTTAGAGACTTGTGTGCCGGTGCGGGAAGCTAAAGGCATAGCTTCGACCCACTTCGTGAAATACTCAGTGGTGGTTATGATGAACTTGTGTCCATCAGATGACACGGGATTGATTTTGCCAATAATATCTAAACCCCATTTGGAAAAGGGCCAAGGAGATGAAATAGCCTGTAGCTCTTGGGCGGGCGCATGGACAAGGTCGGCATGTTTCTGGCACTTGTCGCAATGGCGCACATACTCATGTGCATCCGTTTCCATGGTAGGCCAAAAGTATCCTATCCGAAGGAGCTTTTTAGCAATGACACTACCACTAAAGTGTCCTCCACAAGATCCATCGTGGGCTTCACTCAAGGCTGATTTAGACTCTTCTAAGTTTAAACATCTTAATAGGATACCTTCAAAAGATCTCCTATATAAAGTATTGCCAATTATTACAAATCGACTTGCTCGTCGACGTAATAACCGATGCTAGTTTCTATTAGAATTGGCAGGGAAAGTCCCATTTTGGAGAAAATCAAATATGTCCGTATACCAAGGTTCGGGAGTAGTTTCATTGATTAGAAACACATCCAAAGGCTCTAAGCATGACTTATTTGAAGCGGGTTCCTGGAGTCGACGAATAATGATAGTGGCATATTCGTCATCTAACTCCAAGGGCGGGAGAGATGCAGCTACGGCCATAGCATCAGCTGCACGGTTGCTAGTTCGAGGAATAGCTTCCAAGGTAACTTGATCAAATAGAGACATTAATTGTAAAACATAGGCCTTATATGGGCGCAGTTTATCATCTCTGGTTTGATAAACTTCATTAATTTGGTTTATAACCAGTTGGGAATCACCAAAAACTAAAAGGTGTTTAATTTTTAGCGCTAGGGCAGCTCGTAATCCAAGGATTAGAGCTTCATACTCAACAGTATTGTTGGTGCAAGCAAATGTCAATTTGAAGGACAGAGGAATAAGATGTTTTTGTGGGGATATTAAAATAATACCCGCACTGACCCCACTCATGCATCGGGCTCCGTCAAAGTATAAGGACCATTGTTCAATATGGTCGACCTCTAATTGAAGGCATTCATCAGGAAATTCGATGATGAGGGGATGAGTAGACTCTAAGGGTGCAGCAGCTAATTGATCTGCTATGATTTGACCCTTAACAGACTTTTGTCCTATGAATGTGAGATCAAACTCGCTTAGAGCAAGAACCCACTTGGCTGTGCGACCCGATAAATAAGGTCGACTCATGAGATACCTCAAGGGATCGTATTTAGCAATGACATAAGTTTTTTGACTAAGCATATAGTGTCATAATTTTTGCGTAGCAAACACGATGGCTAGACATAGTTTTTCTAATGCTGTGTAGCGGGTTTCATAACTGATGAAGGTTCGGCTAATGTAATAATTAGCACGTTCTCACTTTTCATCATCAAGTTGAGCTAACATAGCTCCTAAGGCAGAATCTGAAGCTGAAATATATAGGAGAAATGGGCGATCAGGTTTAGGTGGTGAAAGCACAGGTGGATTAAGGAGGTATTGTTTGAGAAGTTCAAAAGCTTCTCTACATTCGGTGTCCCAATTAAAAGGGACATCCTTCTTAAGGAGTTTAAGAAAGGGACCAGTTTTGTCCGCTAGCTTATCAATGAAGCGACGGATAGCTTGAAGTTTACCTTGTAAACTTCGTAACTCAGATATATTAGTAGGTGCGGGCATATCAGTGATGGCCGCAATCTTGAGAGGGTCGATTTCAATACCACGTAAAGAAACTAAAACCCCTAATAGTTTATCGGACTTAACTCCGAATATACATTTTGTTGGATTTAATCGAATAAGATATTCTCGTAATCGATTAAAAACTTTTCTCAAATCATCTAAATGATTATCTTCAATAATAGAGCGAGCTATAATATCATCTACATAATCATGTAGGATATCATGCATCATATCATGAAAAATATAGGTCATAGCTCGTTGATAAGTTGCACCTGCGTTCTTTAAGCCAAATGGCATCACTTTCCAGCAAAAGGTACCCCAGGGGGTAATAAAGGCTATTTTAGCCTGATCTTCAGGAGCTATCCTGATCTGATTATAACCAGAGAATCCATCCATTAAGGACATCATCCCACTCCCGACAGTAAAGTCAATGATTTGATCCATGTTTGGAAGAGGAAAGTCATCTTTAGGGCATGCGGCGTTAATATCTCTAAAATCTGTGCAAACCCTAACTTTGGTAGCTTCTTTCTTGGTGATTGGAACTACATTTGAGATCCATTCCGCATAATCAATAGCTTGTATAAAGATAACATTCAGGAGTTTTTCTAACTCCCCTTTGACTAGCAGAGCCACTTTGGGATGCATTTTTCTAAGTTTTTGTTTAACAGGTTTAGCATCCGGATGGACCACTAGATGATGCATGACTACGGAAGGGTCTAGACCTGGCATATCTTCATATGTCCAAGCGAAGACATCTTCATACTCTTTAAGAAATGCAATGTATTGTTCTTGTTTTTCTTGACTTAATTCTGATCCAATATTGATTATGTGAGGATTGTCCTCGGTTCCAATATTAATTTTAATGACGTTTTCTACCTCCATGTGTAGATCTCTTTCAAAATTAGGTGGGGCGGGTGAAACGCCCAATTCTTGTAATTCTTGTAAGGTTAATTTAGATAATTCATCTTGAGGATTAGTGGCCTCAAGTTGGGCTATAGTTGGTATAGAACCATCAAAATAAAATCCATTGTGTAACATCTCTTCAACAGAGACATCATGGAAGATATCTCCTTCCAACTCTTCATCGGGGTCGACAATCATTTCAGGGTAAGCTATGGATAGCATGTTGCATGAAAACGACTGATTTTTAAGAGGCAAATCAACATGCCTATCCAAATAATCTTGATAACATATGACGTGATCATCATCGTCAAAAGGAAAGGGTTGACCCTTACTAGGAAATAGGCCCACACCACAGCGGGCGGGGCCACGGTTCTACCTCGAAAGGTTCTTTCATGCCATTTTGGAAAGGTCCCAAGCCTTTCCCTTTATATCCCATTTTAAGCATCATGGGTTTAGCTTTAATATAATCATTGGTAAAATAACACCGAGCATATCCTTCATGATGAGTTTTGATATTTCGAGGGATTCTTCCCCAGTCATATCCTTTATAAATGAAGGCACAACTCCCGACTTGGTAAGTACTTCCCATAGGTTGTGGGAGGCCCAAAGTACGAGGAGATGGCGGCAATTTATTTAAAAGAATTGAATCTTGCATGAAAGCATTTGTTTTTTCTGATATTAAGGTTGTGGATAAATCTGGTAAAAGTTCATCAGAAAGGGCATAAGATGTAGAAGGCTTATTACCTATATCTTTAGATGTGGGAGGAATGATAGATGTGTCTATAGGTTTTGAATTTATAGGGATAGAACTTGAAGGATTGGTTGTAGATTTAAGATCTTTTTGAGGTTCTAAAATGATTTGTTTAGAGGGTTGTTGATCTATATAGGAGGATGAAATTAATGGAGGGGAAATAGGTGAAGTTATGGGTGTGTGTTTCACAGTTTTAGATGAAAAATAAGAACTAGGATGTGTGGACGACAGAGCAGGGCAAAATTGCACTCCAACGGGTTACTGCCAAAGCACACATATCAAAAGGTCTAGGGTCACCATGGATAGTGACCAACTGATTTTTAAACTCAAATTTAACACATTGGTGTAAGGTTGATGGGACCGCTCGCATGGCGTTGATCCAAGGGCGACCCAAAAGTATATTGTACGATGTTGGGCAATGTACAATAAACACGGTTGTTTCTAGGGTTCTAGGACCAACTTGCAATGGGAGGGTAATAACTCCACACGTTTCTTGTGTTTCGTCATTAAAAGCTTTGATAATCATATCGGTTTTCTTCATTTCATCACTTCTAAAGCCAAATCGTTGGTAGAAGTCAAAAGTGCAAATGTTTAGAGATGAGCCATTATCAATCAAAACTCTTTTGATGACTACATCTCCAATTAGAGCGAGTAATGTATAAGGGATTATCCTTATGTAAAGCTGTGTTGTGGGATATCTTTATCCCGGAAGTCAATACAATCAATCTCTCGAGTGATGATAGTATTGGCCATAGCTTCGAGTTGAATGTTTTGAGGTACCATCATTTGGCTCAATGTAAGCATCAACTCATCCCTATGGGTGGGAGAGGATCTTAATAAATCCAAAAGGGAAATTTTGGCCGTAGTATTGGACAATTGCTCATTAATATTGTAAGGGGGTTTAGGTTGAACAGTAGGAGCATGATTCCCTTTATTGGGGTTTTTCAAAACGAATGGAGCCGATCCATCGTTCTGGTTTGGTTCTTGTTGGGAATTTTGAGCTTGTTGTCGGGTGACGACTCCAATGGTACCTACAATGTTATAATGAAGACGCTGAAGCTGGTCTCGGTTGAGCATTGATGGCTTGTTCATTAGAAAGGAATATATTAGAAGAAGGTCGAGTAGTAACTCGTCTAGGAAATGGTTCTTCTGGAACCATAGCATCTGTGACGGGTTGAATAGGATCTGATTCATTTTCAGAACTATTCGATTGGTTTGAAGTAATGTCTAGTTCACTTTCACTATCTGATTCTATATCACTAGAATCAGAAGTTTGAAAATTATGTAAGGGCCTGGTCGTAACCGGGGATAAGGTTGTGTCAAATATTTGAGGATCCTGAACAGGTAATTGTCCGCTAATGGTTCCTACATATCGGGTAGGAGGGGGAACATTATGATGTTCGATTTGATTGGCTACCTCTTTACCATGTCGTGGTAAAGGGTGTTGAAATATGTCTAGAGTTTGATTGGCATTTTGATTTTGATTTTGGGGAACGGTCTTTTGAGTATTATTAGGAGGGTTTTGTTTAGGTTGGAAGGCTTGCACTTCCATTTCATTATTGTCAATCAAATCTTGTATTTTATGTTTCAACCTTTTACAAGCGTTGGTAGAATGTCCAGGTCCTCTATGGAAATCACAGTGTAAGTCGGCTCTGTATCCGGGTATAGTTGGATCGGGTTCCCGGATAGGTGGTAATTGGATCAAACCTCTTTCGAGTAATTGAGGTAAAATAGTTGATAAGGGTTGGTTTAATCTAGTAAATTCTCGAGGAGGCTTGTCGGGGAGGTTTCAATATAAATTTTTCTGTTGTCTTTGTTGCATTGATATTAGCAACATTTCTCTTGTCAGTGACTCCGTCACCGACGACTTGTTTGTTTTTATATTGATTTTTGGATGTTTTCTCATCATCCTTCTTCCTAAGTTGGCCTCTCCTAATGAGGGCATCTTCTACTCTTCGAGCTAAATCTATAGCTTGATCGAAGGTAGTTAAGGTAGCGATCGATAGCTCATAAGATATTTGTTCTTGTAAATTATTGATGAAAATGTCCAACATTTCCCTATAAGGCAGCACAAAGTGCGGTTTTCCTGTCAATTGCCTCCATCTAGCTAAGAAATCGGCAAAACATTCATCTTTGTCTTGTTTTAAATTGTATAAATCTTTAATAGTTACATGCCTCTCGATGTAGGCACTAAATTGATGGACAAATGATTCCGTTGTTTCTTCGAAGTTTCTCAAAGAATGAGTGGGCAATTGATAGTACCACTCTAATGCCATTCCACCTAAACTTTTTGGGAACATTTTTAATAATAGCAAGTCATCATGCGATATGTCATGACATGCTATCCTAAACATGCGAAGATGCTCTATGGGATCTTCGGTTCCTTTATATATAGGCAGGATGGGCATGGGAAAATGCTTAGGGTATGGTTGAGCTACAACTATGGGATCCAAAGGTTGACTACATATCTCTCGATAATTATACGAGGGACGGTAGGGATCTATCTGGTCCATACGTGAAGCTAAGCTGTTTCACCATGGCTTCCAGATTACTAGTTTGCCCCCCATATTGGTTCGGTAGGGCATTGACATGGGTTTTATGGGCATATGATGGAGGAACATGAAGATTAGATGCCATGTTACTATTGTGCAAATTATTGGTAGGAAAAGTATTATGAAGGAATTTTGAAGTTGTATTATGTTGTATTTCAGATTGTTGAAAATTTGTATTTGGCTTCGTTTTAGGTTTTTGTTTACTTGAAGCATATTGCTCAATAGTTTGGCGGAATAAAGTAGTGAAGGAAGGTTTCTTTTGTGTGGGAATGATTTTAGGTTGAATAACAGGTTCCTTAGGAGGTTGGATAGCCTGTTGTTTTGACATGTTTTGAATCATAGAGACCATATCCGTATTGGATGGTCCAGCCTTATCACTTTCTTGATCAATGAAAGATAAGGGATTAATGCGCACATCATACATATGTTCCAAAGCTGCCTGAGTGTCACTAATTTGCCCTTTATCAATACGAATTGCCACATTAAGGTCATCAATGTTATCACTGAGAAATTTCTTGAAATGATCTATGTTGTCAAAAGCAATAGTTCCATTTGGAGCTATTCTAGGGGATGAGGATCCATCCTCTTTAACACTTCCTTCTTGTTCCTTATCTTCACCTAGGTCATCTTCTGGTTGAACTAGAGTTTTTCCTTTCGAAGTTGGATCTTCAGGGAAGGACATTTGGGTTTCCAGTTGTATCTTGTAACCAATCTTCTTCTTCTCCTAAAGTTTCTTTACCATTCCTAAGTTTAGGCATGGTGCTAAATTTTTTATTTCAACAATATATATATATATATATATATATATATATATATATATATATATATATATATATATATATATATATATATATGCAACAAATTAAGAGGTATATATTTACTATATACCTACTACAATATTTGAAATGAAATGTTTAAGTTTTTGCTATGTTTTTTAGTTTTTTAGTTTTTTTAGTTTTTGAAATAATATTGTAAAGACAATCAACACAATAAATGCAAGAAATAAGACTGAAAGTAATAATCTAGTTTTCTATAAATAATTTATAAATATCATTAATAGGCTCGAGTTGTTCAGGAGTCATGAAGTGTTCTTCTTCAAATTGAAAGTTTTCTTTTAAAAATTTGATGAAAAGAGCTATAGTGATATTATCTGTCTCAGATGGTGGTTGATAAAAGTAAAGCTCATGGCAATACTCTCGATATAGCACAGCTCGTGGAACTCTATTCCATATTTCCCTATCTGTAAGAACAACCTCTTGGTCTTCTACACAACCTAGGAACTGGTGCACTATGGCTGCGTTCTCGAGGTATTCCTCGAAGGTGAACAATTCTGAAGATACTAGAGCTCTCCTATAAGCTAACCATCTATGGCAGGCTCTCTGAAGTTCATGATAAAAAACTAGTTGATGAGGATCCAGGATTCTATCTAGGACTAGCCTCTTGATTTGCTTAAGTTGTGTGGACCTAGATGAGATGAGACTAAGTCTTCTATCAAGTTCGTTCCACGGGAATTGATTTCTACTTGTTTTAGGCACATTAAGCATAGAATTGATTTCTATGGCTGCCAATTGGTTTTCTACATTTATAGTAACTGCTAATCTTTTCTTAGGAGCTACCATCTAAACATGATTTTAAACTTTAAATGTTTTAAAATGCATCTATGTTTTAGTTGTTCTATTTTTTTTTTTGTTTTTGTTTTCAAAAGGTTATGATGCATTCACGTCGGGTTCACCAAAATGTATCGCTCCAAATTTTTCGCATCCTTACCTTCAGGCTATAGGATCCATGCCCGGAAGGGGGATGGGAAAAGGATGTCGTGGTACCTCGGACTGAGAGGACTTTGCGAAGGTCCCGCCTCTCAAGGGAGGTGTATTTTGATGATTTTTCGATGGATGGTGGGTTCACCAGGAAACATTTAATGGCAGTTTCCACGCCTAGGTTTGGAATGTGTTTTTATGTGTTCGTTTTTAACTTTAAGCATTCATATCCTAGGTTTGGCCAAATGAGTCTAAATTAATCTATATGAAAATGCAGATTTAATGAATACGAGAGAACAAATTTAAGACAGAAAAATAGAGAAATTAAGGAAGAATAAGAAGAATACCGACCCGGATGTCCGATGGAGATTCTGATGTTTGAAGCGATCGAGGATCATACGGAATTCGATAGAATCATACGAGATCGAGACAAGATCGTACGAGATCCGACGAATTCGTCAAGAGACCTGCAAACGAGAAGAACAGATGCAAAATACAGAGAATACTACTGTGCTAATAGGGGAAAACAACAAAAAATGACAGTATGAACACTGGAAAACAATTATGAACAAAAATTCAAACAAATTACGATGTTCTAATGATAAATTCTGATCTTATCATGCAAGTTAAGTTATATGGGTGAACTCCAAATGCAAAATAGTAAGAAATAAGGATAAACTAACTAAAATGCAGAGTAAAACAGTGAAAGGAATAAAAGAAAGTGCAAACTCTGGGCACTGATTGCCCCCAATGCAGATTACAGTCGAAATCATCTGGAAGTGATGAAATCATCTCGAATTACGACAGGATCATCCGAGATTTGAACGAGATCGTCTGCGATGATCTGAGCTTGCTCCGGCTGAAGATCAATGAGGTCCCTGCAAGAAAACTTCAAAATAACAGAGGCAAAATAATGTTCTAGGTATTCTAATGCATGCAAAATCAATTTACGAGGAAATTCAGCCAGGGGTTGGGAGGGGAAGATCCTAAGGATTAAATAAGCTTAGGGGAGTAGTTAGGAGGTTGGAGATCATCCCTATTTGGGAGATCTCCAATGGGGGAGGGTCTCTAACGGCGTAGACACGCTTCTGCCTGGATTAGAGGCCCGTTGGAATAGAAGCTAACTTTGCAAAATCAGTTTTGTGACAAGATCGTCTGGACGTCCTAGCCCAGACGAAATCGTCAGATCTGGGGCGATATCGTCTGATCGGCGATGATATCGTCAAACGGTCAAAACAACCTCTAAAAATGGCGCGAAAAAGGGGGAAACGGATTACCCGACGGTTAACGGGCGGTTTGGGAGGTTAAATTTGAATTTTAAATTATTTACTAAGGTGAATGTAATTATGACAATTTCTTGTGCCAATTTTAGGGTGCTACACTTGCTCATCCCAACTTGGATGACTATATGCTCTCCCAGGTCATCCCTCACATGAGGTCTACAGACCCACCTAGGTCATCCCTTGCATGAGGTCTATGGACTCATGTAGGTCATCCCTCGCATGATGTCTATGGACTCATGTAGGTCATCCCTCACATGATGTCTACAGACTTACCAAGTCGTCCCTTGTAGGTCATCCCTTGTAGGTCATCCCTCGCATGATGTCTATGGACTCATGTAGGTCATCCCTCGCATGATGTCTATGGACTCATGCAGGTCATCCCTCGCATGATGTCTACAGACTCATGCAGGTCATCCCTCGCATGATGTCTATAGACTAAGTCATCCCTTAGGTCATCCCTCACATGATGTCTATGAACTCATGCAGGTCATCCCTCACATGATGTCTACAAACTTACCTAGGTCATCCTTAATCCTTAGTCATCCTTACATGATGACTACAGACTTACCCAAGTCATCCCTTAGGTCATCCTATAGGTCATCCCTCGCATGATGTCTATAGACTCATGTAGGTTGTCCCTCACATGATGTCTATAGACTCTACCCTTAGGTCATCCCTCACATGATGTCTACGACTCATGCAGGTCATCCCTCATATTCTATAACTATTCCCTCACATGATGACTACAACTATCATCCCTTAGGTCATCCCTCACATGATGTCTATGAACTCATGCAAGTCATCCCTTACATGATGTCTACTAACTCATGCAAGTCATCCCTCACATGATATCTATAGACTTACATCATCCCTTTAGATCATCCCTCACATGATGTCTACAAACTCATGCAAGTCATCCCTTGCATGATGTCTATAGACTTACAGGTCATCCCTTGCAGGTCATCCCTCGCATGATGTCTACAGACTTGACCAAGTCATCCCTTGTAGGTCATCCCTCGCATGATGTCTATAAACTCATGCAGGTCATCCCTCACATGATGTCTACAGACTTACCTAGGTCATCCATTACAGGTTGTCCCTTGCATGATGTCTATGAACTCATGTAGGTCATCCCTCGCATGATGTCTATAGACTTACCTAGGTCATCCCTTATAGGTCATCCCTCACATGATGTCTACAGACTCATGCAGGTCATCCCTCACATGATGTTTACAACTTACCTAGATCATCCCTTTCATGATGTCTACGAACTCATCTAGGTCATCCCTCACATGATGTCTATAACTACATCATCCCTTCATGTCATTCCTTGTAGGTCATCCCAATTTCATGCCTACAGACTCTCTCTTTCATCTCTTGAATGATGCCTACAGACTCTTCCAGGTCGTCTCTATTTACTGCACCCTGATCATCCCATATTTGTTGATTGCATTATCATCTTTGCTTCTTTGCCTACAAACTTTCTGCTCAACTATTATTTTCCTAACATTTCCCTTCACAGGTACAATGGCTCCAACTCGCAATGGAAACAAGGGAGAAAAATTTTCTAAAAAAGAGTATCCTAAAATATTTTAGCAATATCTCAAAATCCAAGGAGGCATCAAAATCCATTGAGGCACCAGAACCTGCACAGTTACAAGGTACATACCTGTTTTACCTACTTAATTAGTAATTTTAATAAATAATTTCAAAATATGATATAAAACATCTTTGAATGTAGAATACCCAATTGATCCTGATATGCCTCTACTAGAAGATATTCCCCAGGATGAAATACATCATGAAAATTTCATCAACAATGACATGCAACAACTTAAGCAGTTACAAGGTACATACCCATTTTCCCTACTTAATAGTAATTTTAATAAGTAATTTCAGAAAATGATATAGAACATACTTGAATGCAGAGTACCCAGTTGATCCTGATATGTCTCCACTAGAAGATAATCCCCAGGATGAAATACATCAAGAAAATTTAATTAACAATGACATGCAACAACTTGAACAGAATCCTGAAATTGGCATACAAAGTCAAAATGAAAATGATCTTTCCAATGAAATGTACACTACAGGGGAATCTTTGGTTAAGTCTAAGAAACGTAGACGTAGAAGCTCAACAAGCTAGATTATTGGAAGGTCATTTTAGTTTGAATGGTCATCAAAGTATCCATTTATTGAACCAGTGTTGCAAGAAGATAGTAATGCAGAACCAAAAGAAGCTAGATGCATTATTTGTAGTTGGAAATTAGGAAAAGATAAGAGAATGCAACCTAAGATAGATACAATAGAGAAACATTGTGGAAAATTTTATGTTAAAGTAAAACAAGTTGATGGAACATTTAAGAGAACCCACAGGTGGAAGAATGCATCAGAATGCGCACATGTGAGATATGCACTAGACTATGAAAAAGTGATGAAACAAAAATAAATACTATCTGAGAATGGTGGAACGATTCCAACATAGTTTCAAAAAATTCATAAAACCACGTTAGCTTCAAAAAGCTTGCAGTTTGTTGTCGTATTTACTATTCTTAAAAAAGGTAGAGCTATGTCAGACTTTATTGATTATAAGCATCTCTTTCGACTAGCTGATGTACACAACCTCCCTAATGCTCATTGGTCAGATCGAAGTGGTTGGGAAATGGTAAAATATCTATCTTTAGTTGAGAAGGAGGACTTGAAAGAGAATGTTAAAAATTCTAAATTCATTTCACTTTCTATTGATGAGGTAACTACAGTTGACAATACATCTTGGATTTGCATGCATGTTTACACCTTTCAAAATCATGTAAGGCAACCTCATTTGCTAGCAATACATAAGATGGTGGAAAACTGTAATGCTGAAAATATTTACAATGTTGTTGTTACTAGCTTAAAGGATATTGTTGGAATGGATGATGCAACAATAGCCAGTAAATTAATATGTGTTGGAGCTGATGGTGTTGTTGTAATGCAAGGTAACATAAATGGTCTTTGTGTTCGACTTCAAACATCTGTTACCCCATATTTGATCCCGATTCACTGCATGGCTCATAGAATAAATCTTGCATACAAAATTGTGAGCACATTTCAAAATGTTGCAAGAGTTGAAGAACTCATCTAGGAAGTACATTCATATTTTTTGTGCAGTCCAAAAAGGTTTGCAGAGTTTCAACAATTCGCACTAGGACTTACAGAAAGTAAAAAATTGTTGCAAGATGTGGATACCAGGTGGATTTCATTGTTTCAACCCACAACAAGAGTTTTCAAACAATATAAATCCATAGTAGGCTTTATGTATGAAAATCGAAGGGCAGTTGATAAAGTGAAATATTTGTTATATCGTATGAGAGACCTGGAAACACTACTCACTTTATGTGGTATTCTTCCAATGTTGCATGAAATGAATACATTGATAAAACTTGCACAACAAAGATCCATTTATATAGTTGATTTCATCAGAATTAGAAAATAAATTTGTGTGTGTATCGATACGTTATACTTATCAAGTGAGAATTTTATGGATCCTTTGTTTGATGATTGGAGAACTCTAACAAATGTCAATGAACAAAATAGTTTGTTGCAGTTCAACATTCACGATCATCTCTGTATTAATGTTCATGGAAAAGAGATACCTTTATATTATTTTGATAAGCGATTGGACATAGTTAGTGAAGATTTTGAATAGATGCCAATCACATACAACATATTTGAAGAAGTTTTACAGAATACAAGGATTAAGTTGAGAAAAATAGCAGAATCATTGACAAAAGAAATTAGAAGTCATTTTCAAAGAGATGAGTTGCTAGAAGCAATGGGTGTGGTTAACCCTGCATTTTGGGATTCAGGAACAGATAATAATAGCAAAAAAACCTTGTTTATAAAATATATGGGTACACTTATCACTCATTTTTCTAAAAGTGTGGAAGTCAACGGTACTGAGATCAATGGTATTTTGAATAAAGATCTTTTGACCAAACAATCCTCATATTTTAGAAATACAATGCTTGATCAAATTCCACATTTGACTAATTCTAGTGAACCAGGTTCTATTATACATTTGTGGAAAAAGTTGTACCCTAGTAGTGTTTTATAGGAAATGATGAGCGAATATTTCCACTTATATGAATTGTGTCAAACAATGGTTTTGGGATCAGTGGAAGATGAAAGGGTTTTTAGTGCATTGTATTTTGTGAAATCTAAAGTTCATAACCGACTGGATAAAAATTTAGAAAACTGCTTGAGAATATATGTCTCATCTTATGAGGTGCACAATTTTCCTTATGATAGAGTTGTGACATATTGGCAATCTATAACAAGCAGAAGAGGTATCATGAATATTGATGATGATGAGGAAATTGAGAACAATGATCTGATTGTTGAGACACAGAGATCAACTATGTCTACAAATGATGTTGAAGAAGATGGGAATTGTTCATTTCAACTTCCTCCAATGTAATATTTACAACCTTTTTGCAACATATGTCCCTTGGATAGATGGAATTTATACAGATTGCATGATATTTATATAATCTTGATGTGGGGAATCAGGATTATGAAGTTTTGTTTGGATTAATGTGTTTGCATATTTTGGCAACATGTCACATACATAATTACATTGCATGATTTTATTTTGGATTGATGAGTTTGTAAAATAATGTCATAGATGTTAATTGTTTAAGATTATGAATTTTCATTGAATTGATGAGTTTTTCATATAATGTCAAATATTTTCCTTGGATGGATATAATGTCAAATATTTTGTTCAAAATTATAGGCTTGCCCCTGTATATGAATTTTTCCTTGGATGGATATAATGTCAAATATTTTGTTCAAAATTATAGGCTTGCTTTGTTGTATTTGCTTTGTAACATAGGATTGCTTTGTTGTATATGAATTTTTCCTTGGAGGGACATAATGTCAAATATTTTGTTCAAAATTATATGTTTGCTTTGTTGTATGAGTATTTTACTATTGATAATGATGCCTACAAACCTACCCAGGTCATCTCTCATATGATGTCAATCATCCCTCACATGTCATCCCTCGCATGATGTCAACGAACTCACCCAGGTCATCCCTCACATGATGTCGATGGACTCACCTAGGTCATCCCTCGCATGATGTCGATGGACTCACCCGAGTCATCCCTCGATGAGGGATGATCCAAGTGAGTCCATAGACATCATGTGAGGGATGATGAACACATTGATGATGCCATACATGATGTCTACGAGGGACGACCCAAGTGAGTCGTAGACTTCATTCGAGGGTCATCCCTCAAGTGAAGTTTTTTAATTTAGTTCTTATGTTTAGGTTTTTTGAACATATGTTAGACATCATTTTGTTATTTGTAATAGCAAATATCAAGAAAAATGGTACCATTTTGTGCCCTGCATTTGGATAATTTTCACATGATAAACATGTCAGTTATTTGTAATAAGAACGATCTAAACAGAGATAAAGCAAAATGTAGACTTCAAATTTTCCCAAAGCACAAAATCATAAGATGCCATTGCACAAAATCAAGATTGAACCATGGTAAAACTTTGAACAAAGGCTCATAGGGAGTCAAAAATATTCATTCAAACATCAGTTACAAAAATTCTATTTATTTTGAACAAAATTTCATTACAAAGCAAGTGAACTGTGCGTCCACTTTCAAACTATTGGGTTGAAGGGCCTGTTTCAAGTATTTGCACAGATGAAGGATCTAGCTACTTTTCTTCATGACCTTTCCTAGATGCCACCTCTAATGATGTTTCTCCTAACACGCCAGCTCTCCATAGGTTCTCTTCACCAATATTCAAACTTTCTACCAATCCCCTCTCCTCTGTAGCTGGATCATCTTTTGGAGGTATTTCGTTCTCTTGTTCCACGAGAAAAATATTTAGATCCATATTATGTTTGATGATGATTCTTCTGAGGGCATTATTCTATCTGATGGTCTCATAGAATCATTCTTTGAATTCAATTACATTTTGTATACTTTGCTTTGCGGTGACCAAAAAGACCTTCATGCTTTCCACTTGATTTTTGACATTCTCAAAATTGGACTACACAATAGAATATTTAAAATGTTAGTTAATAAAGATCAAAATATTATAAAAATAAATTAATTTAGAAAAATATTGTTGACTTACCTCTGCAACTACCTAGGCAGCCTTTGCCACTTTAACTTTTTTCTATCAATTGTCCACTTATTGAAATAGGCTTGAGCTTCAACATTCAGATTCTCGAGCCTATTCAAAAGGTGATCTATAATTTCATCACCATAAATATTAGTGCCAGTGGCCTTTACAATTCCTGAGGTTGCTTCATATAACAAAGCATCCACATTTTTAGGGTGTTGTTGAACCAAAGAAAATAATTCTTCTCTTTTTGTAAAATTTTTGTATCGAGCATTAATTTCCTTGACTAGAACTTTTGCCCGATACTCCCAAAATTTCAGTTCAAAAATATCCGAAAGCACAATATCCTTCACTATGGCTTCCAAATTTTTTGCTAATAAATCTGATTCTAAAAAATCTAATATTTGATCCTCAGTAAGAGGAGCATCTTGACCAGTTGGACCGGGGGGAGGGGTGTTGTGAGCAGTGGTTGCTCTTCCACCAGTTTGCAATGCTTTATCAATGGTTGCTCCTCTTTGAGTTTGAAGCATATCAGATGCTTTAAAACTATCAGGAAACAAACCTTGCATAAGGAAGTCCTGATCCAAGGGAGGAATAGGCAACCCAGGACAATCATTCAAAACTTTTGAAACATTTTCTAGGTTAAAACTGGGAAAGTTTGAAAGGCCAATGGATGGGCCTATTGAACTCCTTTCAACATGTAACTATTTTCCATGCATATGTTGAGGCCTCATGAACTGTTGTCTATGTGGAGGTGGTGGTGGTGGTATAGAATGTTGCACGGGCCGTTGTGATTGACCTAAGGCCAAAATAAAAAAATAAAATAAATGTTTGAAGAAAATATTTTAATAAAAATATTGGGAAACTCAATTTTTAATTATGTATACCATGCTCTGATCTGGTTTGTTGCCCTATTTCAATCATTTGTTTAGAAAATTGTATGCGCTCATGTTGTAGAGGACGTAGAGGCGGTGGTGGTGGATGTGCCATCATTTGTTGTCGGTGATGATGACTTGAACCTACAAAAAATAAAAATAATATTTATTGTAAAAACAATTTTATAATAAAATTTACTATGAAATTCTCAACTGTAATTGCCCATACCAGACGTCGTTGTGTCATTTTTGGGTCGAAATGGTTCTAAAATATGTTTGGGATGATGCCCTGAAAACATTTAAAAAATAATTTAAATTAATGGTAACTAAAACTAATTAAAGAAGAATTCATGTCCGCATATAATTAATATCAATGATCTAATTCATTATAGTTTAGCCACTTCAATGTGCATCTAACTTATGTCCTCCCATCAAATTAAATCTATTGAGACAATGGTTATATCTTGTACTCTCTCAATGACATCATCATCCTTAGTTCTCTTCTTCTTAGAATACCATTAATTAAAATTTAAATTTAAATTAATGATAACTAAAATTAATTAAAGAGAGAAATTAATTACTTCCTCACTCCCAAGTGAAAAAGAAACTTTACCTATCAAGGTCTGGCTATCTTCCTCAACATCGATGGCATGTGGACGTGAAATAGAAGAGGGAGCTAGATGAACAAAAGAAGATTTTGAAGATCTAATGTGTTTTGTAGACCTTGTTAGTGGATGTTCTGGTGATAGTGTGTCAGAATCTGCACTACCCTCTGGGTTGATTCCCCTATTTAGAGCATCTCTTCTATTCAAAGCAGGCATCACTCTTCTCTACATTAAAGCAAATTTAAAAATTAAAAATATAAACACTAAAAAAAATTATTGTAAATTTTTATGTAAAAAAATTACCTGCATCTGTTCGATGGTTAAGGTAAGTGACTTCAATTTTGTATGGAGGGAGGTGGGCATGGTGGTATTTCTTACATTAAAATATGCTTCATAATAAAAACCAATCAAGTAATTGCTAGTAGCAACAAGGGTAGAAGTGGTCGTAGTATTTGTGCATGCATTTTGAAGTTCATTTTTTATTTTGGTGGAAACATACGAGGACCAGTCATATTTGTTCTTTTCGAGACAATGCACAATATACCCCAAAGCCCATAAAGGTATGTCTGATGTTCTTCCCTACAAAATAATACGTGACTAGAAGAACTCGATGATGGCTTTAAGGAAGTTGTTGTTAATAGACTAAAAAGGGAGGCCCCTTCTAGATGGAGTTGCATCCACTACAAAAACATTATAACAAAATGGAATGCTTAAATTGAAATGCTATGTTTAAGATATTTAATGTAGTTTGGGAAGTATTCAAGTCATGCAATGACAACATATATAGTGCAGTAATATAATAAAGCAATAAAGTAATGTGCAATGAGATACTACACTATGGATTTGAAGACAACAAAAGATCAATCATATGCACTTCTGCTTGTTATAGATTGCCATACATGAGGGAATTGAGTTTGTGGCATCATCAACATGTCCATCATCCCTCGAATGAAGTCTACTAACTCACTTGGGTCATCCCTCATCGAGGGACCTGGGTGAGTCCATCGACATCATGAGGATCACCCGGTGAGTCGAGTCTAAATATATCACATTAAATCACTCAATTGCATCTAAATTATAACCCAAAAATAAATATTAAGTTTCATGAATTTACAATTCCATCCTAAAATATCCCAAATATGTGGAAAACACATGGAGGTGGGCCAGTGAATTACCCATCATATGATAAGCTACCTCTTTGAGAAACATTTTATTGGGAACACACTTTGGTAATAAATTTGACTTCCCTTTGAATCCTAATAATTTATGTATGTACAATGGGCTTGGAATAAATTTGACTTCCCTTTGAATCCCTTTGAAATGGCCCAATTAAGCATATAACATGTAGCCCTATGAGCAGAGGTTGGTAGAACGCAACCATTTTACCTTTTCAACTACCTACACATTAACAAAACTTAAATTTACCCCTAAATTTACCTACACATAAATTCTAGTTTGTTTGGATAAAACAAAAATTAAAACTCACAATTTGGAAGACATACCTTGTAATGCAGTGGACGAGAGATTATAGTAAGTCTCCAGATAGATTTTTTCTTCATCAATCAGAGAAAAATTTGATGAGACACATTCGCAATTTTCATGGGAAAGGGTTGTTAATCGATGCAAATCAGACAGTTTCACCGAGAGGTAAGGGTTTTATTATCGATCGTCATTGTAACAACTGACCCCTGATTTTCATAGGATTGAACAATTATAGTCAACAAATGAATGTCCATGTCGAATTGGGGCATTAGTGCTAGCCCTAGCAGCCCAGATTCCCTCATCCATGTTGAATCATTGTTGGGATCATTGATAATTTGTGAGATGAGTGGGAAAACCAGGTTTTTGAATGAAATTCTACCTTGACTAGAAGAAGTTGCCACCATTGCTAGGAATCTAAAGGCTTGGAAGGGTTTCAAACAATTTTTGAAGGTTTTTGGAGTTTTTTTGTTGTGCATAAAATGAAGTGAGTGGGTTTCAAAGGGTTTATATAGATGTTTGCATGCGGAGTCATAACGATATGGTGACACATGGTAATGGGAACGACACATGGCACACAACCAAGCTATCATCCCTTGAATGTTGCCTACTCCTGGTCATCTCTCGTATGATGTCAGTCATCCTTGGCTATCATCCCTCGCATGATGTTGATGGACTCACCCGGGTCATCCCTCGCATGATGTCGATGGACTCACCCAGGTCATCCCTCGCATGATGTCGATGGACTCACCCGGTCGTCCCTCGATGAGGGATGACCCAAGTGAGTCCATAGACTTCATTCGAGGGATGACAGACATGATGATGATGCCACACATGATGTCTACGAGGGATGATCCAAGTGAGTCCATAGACTTCATTCAAGGGTCATCCCTCGAGTGAAGTCTACGGACTCACCTGGGTCATCCCTTGAATGAAGTCTACTGACTCACTTGGGTCATCCCTATGAGTCCGTAGACATCATGCATGGGAATCAGAGCATGTTTAGTGATTATTTATATCTTATGGTATGTTTGTCAAAAATTTTGGTGAATTCACCAACTTTTTTTTCTTGTGGAAAAAAAAGGCAATTCACCATGTCCTCTACATGACTTTGAACCATATTCACCTTGGTTTCAAAATTGATTCACCTTATTTTTCTATATACATTTTTGGGCCTACCCCTTATGCATAACCTTGGTGATTTCTCAAAAGTCTTGTTAAGCCATATTGGTTCTTCTCTTCTACTCATACTTTTTATATTGTTATTATCCTTTGAATCAAGTATGTCTCTATGCCATGTTGATTTCTTGAATCCTCTATACTTAATAAGTTCTTCCATTGTTAAATAAATCTTCCTGGTAACTTGCTAGTCTTAAATATGAAAGACAACTTTGATAAAAATTTTAAATCTCTAAACCTTTGAGATTGACTACCTTATGACTCCCTAGTTTTGAATATATTGTCTTTATTGATAAAATATTTTTACCTTCTAAATTTTGAATTGAAATTCAATTCTTCAAGTTCTCTACTCTTTTCTCCTTAGTTTTGAATGATAGACTAAGAATAATTTTCAATTGTTAATCTTAAAGTTGGCAACCTTTTATCTCCCTAGTTAGACTTGCCAAATAATACTTTTTGACTTAATATCAATGCAATTTTCAGTTTTTCAAAAACTTATGTTGAATTCCTTTTATCTCCCAAATCTCAAAAAATATAATTTATTTAATTCTAAATTTCTCAATCCTATGTTGGTGTTGAATTCCTTATAACTCCAAATTTAGAAATTCTATAAAAAGATATTTGCAAGTTTTGTATTTCTAAGTTGATGTAGGAAACCTTATTTCTCCAAACTTATCAAATTGCAAATATTTTAAATTATTTTGTAAACTCAAATAATCAAATTACAAAACCTCAAATTAATTCCTTCAATTCTTCAAATCAATTTTCAAATCTTCATAAAAATTTCAAATAGCAATAATTAGGTTTCTAAGGTTTCAAATATTACTTCAATATCTTATCTCTCCAATAATCAAGTAAATAAAATAATTTCACTTTAACCTTAGAAAATAATAATTTCATCCAACCTTATAACTCCTATCTTGGGCATATAATTAATTTCAAATAAAATAAATTACCTCCAATCTTGAGGCACTCCTTCTCTCTATACATATGGAGCTCTTACTCCTATCAACTCTCTCTCTCCTCTTTGACTGGTCAACTATCCTCCCAAGCTTTTCAAGGTGCTCAAATTTAAAACTCAAATATGTTAGCCTTGTTGTTGTAGTAGAAGTGATAGTGATAGTGATAGTGGTAGTGGTAGTGGTGTAGACTTATTTTTAGCCCATGCATTAATAAGCACTCCTAGACGTTGCACCTTCCTCCAATTATGATTGGCTTTCTGAATATCAAGTGCCAAATGGCACCAAATATCTCTCTTTGAATTCAATAGTTGTGTATGCACTTAATAACGTGTTCTAAAATGATTCTTCTTTCTTAATGACTTATGGTATTCCTCCTTCCACATGCCAAGTGGAATGAATAGTCTTACAATGATCAATCCAACCTGATGAATGATGATTTCAACACTTCATGCTCCTAGTAGTGTTATATTATTCTTTGGCTACGTTCTTCTTTCTCTCTCAACAATTGGCCACCACTGTAATGTCTTTTACCTTCCCAATAAAGCAATGCAATGTAGTCTCCTCTATATTAAATATTATAGATGCCAACTCTTTGCTTCTCCTTATAGAAATTGTAAAACTCAAACACTTGATTTCCTTCTATACCTTTTCGATATCTAAATGATGTCTTTTTTGTTGCTTACATTCTAAAACTTGTGAGTGGTGATTCTGCTCCTCTCATGGTGACTCTATATATTTTGGTGGTTCTTATTCCTCCTCCTAGGCTTGGTGGCTCCAACTTCTAATGGTAGCTTTCTAAAAAATGGTGCTCCATGGGTTCCTCCAAGGTGGCTCTTCACGATGGCTCAACTTCAAATCGGTGGCTCTCCTTCTTTTGCTTAGTGGTCTCTCCGCTCACTTGGTGATATTTTCGTCCATGTTTTATGGCTGCTATTCCTTCCTTTTTTTTGCCACTCTTTGACCTGCAACTCTTCTCATTAACTTGTCTTGATATTTCTCAGATTCTTCACTATGTGAGTTGATTCATTGGTTTTCTTTAACATTGTTTTCCAAGTGCTTATGCTCCTCCTTTGGTACTCACTACTTTGACTTTTAGATCTAAAATTTGTGTAGGTTTTGAAGATGAAACTCAAACTTAACCTCCTTCAAAAACCTATAAAATTTGCACAATATTTGAGTGCTCTTTTGTAGCCTCTTTACTTGTTGGTTCTACCTTCAATAATGCTTACAAAAGCAACATTTAAATTATGCTTTTTAAAACAATATATTATTTCCCTTATTACTCCTTCTTTATGCAATCTCTAACTCCTATCTTTTGCTGTTATATTTTTAGATTCTAAGATGGCAACAATGTCTCCTTCTTTAGCTTGGAAACACTCTATTTCAAATTCCTTTTTGATAACTTTGAAACTTGAATATGTAGCTATTAAAACAATTTCTATTATGCCTTAAGAAAACACTTTTATAGCTACCTTTTTGCTTTCCAAGTTTGCTGCCCCGAAATGGTGAAATTGTAGCTCCTCTTTCTTTTGCTTTGCTGTCCAAAGCTCTTCTCAAATCTACCTTGAACTTCTCCAAAATGTAGCTCTCTTTTCTTCTTCTAATGCTACCCACAAAATCTGATTTTTGTGGCTTCAAATCTCCTCCAAATTCGTTCTCTCAAACTCTGAAACTTGCAACTATTAGTGCTGCCCAAATGCTGCCCTCTTGTTGTCCAAAACTTTGCAATTTTGTAGCTTCAAAAAATCTGATTTCTCCTCCTTATCTTGTTGTCCAAGAATTTCTTCTAACTCCAATTTTTTGCTTCTTTGCCTTCTTCAATTTTTTGTCCTGTGACCCTTCAAATTCTACTTCAAAAATCAACAACCTACTTCTTTGCAAATCAACCTTCAAAATATTTGTGGTTGTCCTCAAACTTCTCAAAATTGTGGCCTCTTCAATCTTTATTTCTCCTTCAATATTCTTGTCAAATTCTGACTTCAAATATGATCTCTTCCACTGTCTTCTTCCTCAAGAATCTGAATGTCTTGAGATCTTCAAAAATATTCTCAAAATTTGGCAAACTTCTTGCCAAATCCTTCTTCCTTTTGGGCTTGTTGTCGGATGGTGACAATTGTCCCAAATTCTTCTTATCAGGAGCTTCTCCTTGCTTGCAATATTCTATCATGAAATTTCTTCAGATATCCTCCAATGGCCACTTCTTCAACTTTCTCAATAGGGCTTCTCTAGCCTTTCTTCTTCTTCTTTCAAATTTGTTTGAGACCTCTTCTCTTGGGTCTTCAAATTCTACAACTCTTCAAGTGGACCTTTTCTTAGTCCTCCTCTATCTTCTTTCTCAAATCTGCAATGGGGACCTCCTTCTTGGGTCTCCTCAATCTTCAATCTTCAATATTCTATGGGGACCTCCTTCGTGGGTCTCCTCAATATTCAATGTCTATAGTCTTCAATCTTCAATGAGGCCTCTTTCTTGGACCTCCTTAATCTACAATGTCTACTCTTTTTTTGCAACTCAAAACTAATCCCTACACGAGGAAAGCACATAGAATTTCAAGCAATCAAAGGTGAAATTCTTCTCTATCTATTGTAGGAAGCTTCTCAACTTCTAAGAACTAATTTTTTGCAACAAAAAACTTAGATAGTAGCAACCAAATACATTCAAATTTCCAGAATTCTAAAATCAATAAACTTCACTAGTTATTCTCAAAACTAGTGGAAAGAAATCTATGTTGAATCCTAGTCTTCACGAGTTTTCCTTCAACCCTATGGAAAGACTCTAGCCAAATAGCAATCTGGAATCTTCTTCAATCTATCAAATTTTTCAATAGGACCTCCTTCTTGGGTCTCTTAATCTCATCAATGTCAAGGTCTATCTTCAAGACTTGTAAATTTCCTTCTATTTCAAATTTGCTCTTGGAATAGGTAAATCTTCAAACTTCACTGGTTTTCCTTCAACACAGTGAAAAATACTATCTTCCCTGGTTTTATTTTCTAGAGGTAATTTCTTCAACTTCATTGGTTTCTCCTTAACTAGTGGAAATCTCCTTTGCAACTTTAAAACTTGTGCAAGACAAAACCTTGTTGTAGCTCTGATACCACTATTAGCTTTTGATGCTAGATACTTAAGATAAAATAACCACAAGATCTAAAATAAAGTTGCAATATGAAATATAAGATAATGGTAATATTCTAAACATATAAAACTCATAAATAACTTCAACAATAACTCATAGAATTGCCATTAACAAATGCTCACGAAAATTGTATCTCCATTGAATAAAGAACTCAAATACACCATACTTCCACACACTCTCATTCTACAATCCATATCTCACACTCACACTCATAGATACATATATAATGGAATGTGACTCTTCATATGGAGCACTCTTGGCCTTCACTCTTCTAGAGACTCTTCATCTTCCTATTCTATGGACTCATGTGCACATGGACTATTATGCACATTTACATTACCAAAATACTTTGCACACTCTAATAATACTTGTGCATTTATTACATTGCATAAAGTAAATACTCACACTCTAATCTAGGACACTCTCCTAATATAAATATGTACCCAAGGTGGTACATTAGCATGTACTAAATAATGTAATATATTCCAACCATTTTCAATCTCAACGCTTCTTGAAAGAATGCCCCTTGATGCAAGGGTGGGAATTCCTCCATAAAAATTGTTGATCCATTGTTACATGAAACTTTCCTTTCCATCCTGGGTTCCTTTTCTATTTTAAGGGGTATGCTTATTAAGGAGTAGGATGAGAAAACATTGAAGAATTTTTCACCATTGCACTTTGGATAGGGAGGCAATAACCACTAATTTCATATGATTTAGGTATTGCATAGGCTTATGCCACCTTGAATTGAGGTAAACTCACATGATTTACCATCGGTTGGCTTATCATGGATTGAAAAACCATTATGAGATTGATAATAATAGGTTAGTTTTCTATTGTAGGGTGGCCTAATACTTGTTGATTCATCACTTGGGTATGGTGTATTGCCATAGCATATTTTTCTAAACTATGACTCATTTTACAAGTAGGGCACCAAAGATTTGAATTCTTACTACTCATGCCATTATGCACTTTATTAATCATCAACTTGTTTCCTTTTTGGAGTGCTTTAACTTGAAGATACCTATTATAGGCCAAGAATTCCTCATGAGTAGAGATTGATAGGTCTTATTTTTTAGTCATTGACCATTGAAATTCTTGTATTTTTTCCTATTGAATTCTCCAATTCTCATCTTCAAACTCATCATCTAATTTCTTTATCCATTTAAGTATCATAAGCATACCCTTGAGTTGATATAGATTCTTTTAAAACTCTTGTATGCCATATTGTTCTTGGTGAATATGTGGATACTATGGGATCACATGTTGCTGATGATTTTGGACCAAATAGGCTAGATAATTTTACTGAATAGACACTATTGGATTTTATTGTTGAATCAACTGATATTGTTGAATCATTTGTCCATATTGCATTTATGATTTGGTCACATAACATTTGGCATTTAACTTTATATGTTGAAGCATATGTTGGTTGTTATTGAGGATGTCATATATGTTGTTGATTTTGCATAACTTCATAGCTTGGTATGATATCCTATTGTTGCATGACCTACTACATTGGTTGATGAGGATACATATTTGGCTACAATTTAGGAACCATTACTATTCTTATGGAATTTGCATTTGTTGGAGTATTTGAGAATGTTGATCCCATAATGTGTTTATATTATATAAGGATTCCCCTATGGTTGACCCACCATAATTCTATGTGAAGCCTAAATATATCAAAGATAGGATCAGAGCTCAGGGGGTAGGGTCTAGGGTAGTGCTTTGAAAAATTTGGGCTTTTTATGGAGCAAATCACTCACTTGATATTTTGAAGTTTGTAATAGTCATCATCCCATAAAGCATAAAACTAGATTCTCTAGTGTACATACCTACATAAAGAAAGTTGTGGGATCAAAACTTAAAAATTTTAAAATTTTGGAAAGAGGAGCAATTGATTGCTTAATTAGAGGGAATCACTAGCTATTTAGAGTGAATTACTAACAAGTTGGAGAGAGTTATTTCCATAGGTGAAACTTAAATAAATTTACAAAATTTGGTCTAAGGATCTAATTTCCACTAAACTATAGTTAATTGCTAGTAGATTAAGGCAAATCACTAGTAAAAATTGAACTTTGAAAAATTAGAAAAATAAAGAGCCAAGAAAATTGCTTGGAGCAAATTGATATGATTCTAGAGTGAATTGCTCTCATAGGAGGAGTTAGAAATAAATTGTCTATTCGAGTGAATTACTTTATATAATTTGAGTAAAATGATCTTTAAATTCAATTTGAAGAGATTTCACTATTTTGAAGTGAATTGATTGCTAAATGGAGTGAATCTTGGTACTATCAATTGTTGAATGTGGTAGATATAAAATTGGAGTCAAATTTGAGGTTTTTTATGACTTTAATATTATCTTGATTGCTTGCTTCATAATAATTTTAAGATTCTAAAGTTTGCATCAGAGTCACCATTCATAAAGCATCTATAAATGTTGAATATAAATAACAAAAATGATATGAATTTTAATGTCAATTCAATACTAGGCTTGATAAATCAGGCCCTTGGTCTCAATGAATAAGTCTAGCTTCAAGTAATGCAAGTTTGATAAATTTAGATAAATTGTTAGTAGCATGGAGTGAATTAATCTCTAAAATAGACTTGGAATGATATTCAAGCAATAATCTCAATATGAGAAAATTTCTCTATATTCATGTTAGATTTCATGGTAGTTTATAAAAATGAATGGAATCAAATATTACCTAGTATTGTTTGAAAACAATACATAGAATGAAGAACATAAAATATATTTGGGGTGTTCGTGGACATCAAATAATCTCATTAAATGGGAATGAAATTACACTCCAATTGATAAGCAAAAATTTTGGTATAAAGGGGTATTTATGGCCAAATATAAGTTAACTTTAGGTAAAAGGTTGCGAGACTGATCTTTAGGAATATAATATTACAAAAGCTTAAGGTTTACATGGGCCCAAAGGGAAAAAACTATCAATACAAGTAGAAATGTTAGTTCTGACCTTAAGAGAAGCTTAATCAACACCAAAATCCCCTCTTAAGTTAAACAGGGGATACAGAGATACCCTTATTTTTCATCCCCCCTTAAGGGACACTCTTCATCTCCAAGAAGCTCCTGCATACACAAATTGCCTAATCTAATGAAGGTATACAAATAATATCAAACATCCCATGTGCATGAATCCATATCACAAAGTGCATCTATATCTCTATGTACTTTTTCCTTTAATAAAACATTGGACTATGAATAAACTTGATGGTGCTCTAATTGTCACATCAAAAAGTAATTGAAAACTACAAGGAATGCCAATCTCATCCAAAATTATGAACATCCACTTAAGATGCTTAGTTACCTCATTGGAAGCATAATTTTTAGCCATTGTGAAGCACTGATAAATAGTGGATTAGCTTTTGGAACACAAAGAATTGAATTCCAAATAGAAAATAAAGCCTATGGTGGACCATCACTCATCCAATTCACCATACAATTAACATCTAAAATCGTGTCAAGATCATAGGGGGGGTAATGGAGTAGTGAATACCCATATGATAGGTCCCTCAAATATTTTTTAGAGTCCTTTTAGTCATCATCTATTGACTCTTCTATGGTGCTTGCATATATTTGGAACAATAATTGACAAAAAAGGCTATATCAAATTTAGTGTTAGTAAGATAGAGAACTCATCCCATAAGATAAAGATACAATATAGCATCTACCAAAGACATTGTATGGTCAACCGAAAGCTTTAGTCCTGAGGCAAAAGAAGTCTAAGTGAATTTACAATCCTCCATCCTAAAATGATGAAGAAGATCTGAAGAATACTTTGTTGGACATTTTGAGTCAAGTTGTCATTAATGTTAAGGAACGAAGTCATCATTGATGTCAAGGAATATGTCAAGGAAAAATGCAAAGGTTAATGGAAAAATAACTTCATAATATTTTTAATATTATGTGGAAGCATATGAAGGTTGGTTTTTATTAAAACCATGGATGAGCAAAATAAAATGTTTTTCATAAAAACCCAAGGAAGATTTTTGAAAAGCTAAAAGAGGTTTTAATATTTATTTTATAAAATATTCAAATTCAATTTGAATTTAAATTTTATAAATAAATATTACTTATACAAGATGGTATATTCAGAGAAGGCTTTAAGCCTTAATAAAACCCAAAGGAAATAAATATTAATTTATAAGATTTAAATTCTAAAGAATTTAAATAATTTATAAATTAATTATTTAAAAACGAAATGCACCGACGTCTAAGGTTAAAGTGAAAAATAGAAATGTGTCGATGTCCAAGGAAATGGGAGGCAATGTATATTAATACATGCCTTAATGGCAGTTTCAAAGGTGTTCGAAATATATTCTAAATTGTGCAATTCATAATCGAAGGCTGCAAAAGGAAAGAAGATGAAATTGGTTTTAGCGCCAACGAGGAGGTTGAAGTTTCCATAGGAGGAGAACCCCCATCCAACTAGGTGGCATGGCCTAGTGGCACTTGGCTGGGAGTTAAGATGCTTGGGCGGTGTGAGACCTGTGTTCGAATCATGATGGATCATTTTGGCATGGGAAGCACGCGATTTATTTTTACTTGGTGCCAATAAGGGTCAAGGAGCATGTGGTGCTCAATTGGTGTTAAACAAGCGCCTAACGCTCATGGTAACCGAGGCTATAGCTAGGACATACGAGGAGGTGGCAATCGAAGGTTCGAGTCTCACCCAAGGTAGAGGTAAACGTTTTAATTTTAATTTTTATTAAGCTTAAGTTTTAAATATAGTTTAAAGGAGTTATAAGGGGTTAAAGTTAAAAGGGCTTAATTTAAATTTTAATTGTTGATTAAAAGGAGAGATAAGGGGTAGAATTTATTTTTACATAAAGTTATTTTTATATGGTTGATTTATCAAAAGGGTAAATTTAAGATTGATTATTTTGAGAGAACCTTTTTGTTGAAGGTGATATTGTTCTTATTATAGGGATATCATAAGGTGTACTTGGTCAATCATTTTTGTATATGAATGCTTTCCTTAAAATGGAGTGATAAGGTGTATATGTGGTTTGACATTTGCATTGTATCTTTGTGAGAGTTTATTTTCTAACTTCTTGAGCTTGGCAAAGTAGTTTTTATGGTTGTGGCAGATATTTGAAGTTCCTTCATCATCAAGAAAGGTATGAGCACATTCTTCCATAATTAAGTTCATTGGTTGGTTTTCTAGAAAATAAGTTTAGAGTGAAAAGGATTTGATTAGGGGTTCCTTATTGAGTGTGTTGAGTTAATGCTTCAAGGTTTTCTGGAATAAAGAGATGTTATTAAAACCTTTTTTTATAAGCATTGTTGTTGAAGCCATTGGTTGTGTGAAGAACTTGAACTAGGGTCTGAAAAGAACATGAGTATCATTGTCATGTGAGAGTTGTTTTATAAGCATTGTTGTTGAAGTGAGTTTTTGAGCAAAGAACTTGAACTAGGGTCTGAAAAGAACATGAGTATCATTGTTATGTGAGATTTATTGTTGAGCATTGTTGAAAACATTTTGAGTGAGTGATCATATGCTTGGACTAGGTTTTGTGAGCAAGGATTATTTCATTGAGTGATTGGTGGAGTAGAGTTGGTTGAGCCTAGTCAAGTGGAAGTGTGAAGTGATTGTTCAAGTTCCAAAAATAACCTATTCTACATTCTAAATTGAATTGATAAAGTTATTA
This sequence comes from Wollemia nobilis, assembly GCA_028583015.1. Taxonomy (NCBI): domain Eukaryota; kingdom Viridiplantae; phylum Streptophyta; class Pinopsida; order Araucariales; family Araucariaceae; genus Wollemia; species Wollemia nobilis. Next base: position 5,543,769 of record JAQPPZ010016895.1, read on the forward strand.
AGTTGAAGCATATTAAGTCTCTAACAATTCTCGGTATGTTTTTGAAAGAGTGATTGAAAGTGATTAAGCATTGTGATGAGTATAGAGCATATTGAGTCTCTAACAATTCTCTTTATGTTTCTATGAGATTGGACAAGTTCTAGAGTGGACTTGTTGAGCATATTTGAGACAAGTATTTGAGAAGACTTGTGGACATATTTGAGTAAGCTTTTGTGGAAGCTTACAATACAGATTGAGAGAATATTTGGATAAGTTCTTGTGAGGACTTATTGAGCATATTTGGATAAGTTCTTGAGAGGACTTATTGAGTATATTGGACAAGTTCTAGAGAGGACTTGTGGATAGATTAGTGTGAGATTTTATGGAAGCTTACAAGGTAGATTTGAGACAAGTCTTTGAGAAGGCTTGAGATCAGAGTTGATTGATTAATTTGTTCAAACCTTGAGTTAAAATTTGGGGTAGATCCAACAGAGTTGATTTGAGATTGAGTCAAGATTTGAGTTAAGGCTTGAGGACAGATATTAAGGATAGATTTTTGCTAGACCAAAGGACTGTGTTTAGTACATATTCAAGGACAAAGTTTGGTGTAGATTTAAGGACAGGTTTGTACCAAACTATAAATAGATATTGAGAAGATTTGTACTAGACCGAAGAACTGTGTTTAGTGCAGATTTGAGATAGAGTAAAGTAAGCTTTGGAGGTGATAGAGTATAGAGGATGACAGTATCCAATGGATAGAGATCCATTAGTCAGGGTAGTGGGGATAGGTATTTTGAGTAAGGACAAGAGTCTTCAGTGGATAGAGATCCATAAGCCAGTGTAGTGGAGGCAACAGTTATTCCAGAATATCATCAGCCAGAGTAGAAGAGAAAGGAGTTCTCCTATGAATAGAGAACCACAAACTTGATCAGGGGATTGGTGTCTCCTTTGAATAGAGGTCCATAAACATTGTAATAAGGAAAGGATTCCCAAGATATTGATTGAGAAAATTTTAGTGAAATATTTTCTTTGTGGAGTAGCCCACATTGGGTGAACCTGTAAATTGTGGTGTCTCTATTGTGTGTGGTGATTTATGCATTGCTTTAATTATTGCTATTGATATTTCTATCTTTACATTGCATAATATTTATTGGGAAAGAAAATTAAAAAGTGATATTATATTTTTCACCCCCCTCTCAGTATACGCTTGTGTTATTCAATTAGTATCAGAGTGGGTTCCTTTGGAAGAGTTTAATAGCTTGAAGGAAAAGCTTACAAGAACACAATGGATTCTAAGAATGAATCTTCAGACAATTAGTACCAATATTTGATGGAAGTGATTATGTATATTGGGATTTGAGAATGAAGATCTACTTGAAGGCACTTGGAAATGAGGTCTGCAAAACAGTTGAAAATAGATACGACCCCTCAATTGATCTATATACATATAAGGAAGGTAAGCTTCTACAACATTACAATTCAAAAGCAATGAATGCACTTTTGAGAGGTTTGCATAGAACAAAGTCCATAAAAGTTATGAATTGTGAAAATGCAAAAGAAATGTGGGATATGTTAGCATATAGGTTAGCATTATATTATTTCTTACTGACACTTTATATTTTATACTATGGTCGGCATAGTTGTGTATTTGACGACATATATATTTTTCGTTGTTGCTATAGTTTAGGGATTGATCTTAGGGATCTATTCAGTTGTCTATCATCTAGGATATTTCCTACAATATCCTAAGGTTGTAACTATTTAATTAGTGCAAATATCAATATCAACAATCTTCAATGTGACTACTTTCACATTTGGTATCAAAGTAGAGGAGGGGTCTAGTATTATCTCAAGAGCACCGAAGAGGTTCGAGAGGAGTCTATCTGTCCATCGCAGATCGAGTGGTGACCAAGGAGAAGACTGGTCGTAATGAGGTCAACCCCTATTAAGGACCTAAGTAACCTCCTATATGGATGACCTAAGTGATGTGACTAGGCGTCAACATAGATACCGAATGACAGACTTACTGGACTTAGATTTTGACTCGAACAAGATGCGCATCTCGAGGATCAAGACTGGACCTATGGATGGGATAGGGACTCGACTGGACTCGTTGATATGCCTAAATACCAATGCACCTAACACACAACCTAAGGATGGGACGGGAGGACTAAGACAAGCAACCACGCCAGCCAAGCAAAACCTTGGCCAGTTAGGCCCCCAAAGAGCGGTAGTTAGAGTTTTTGACCATTGTTGAGGAACGTCATCCTCTCGAGCAGAGTCTCCCTAAGAGGAGACACCTCAATAGGTGCATGTGAACCTATTTGAATAACTCTTTAGTTGTTCTCCCACGAATGTGGGATAATTCATTTTAAAAAAAACCACGACCACCCCAGCAGCCATCAACCTGGCGTAAACTTAGCGATTTTTTGTTAACACAAAGGAAGATCGATTGCACTTTTTTTTGTTTGATGATCACCAACACTGTATTCTGGATCATTTGGCCAGATTACTTTAGTGATTTGGTCCTTAGATTCTTTTGGATCTAACATTCTTCCTCTCCCTGGTCGTCATGACAGTTATCTGACATCAATTTATGCAAAGAAATATGTAGAAAGATCATTGTTTCAGTGTGATTGTTTAAGTCTTGCATGTGTCACAGGATTTGAGGGAAGGTTTGGCAACTGATGGTGAGAGTTCTACTGTTGTCGATGTTGTTGCAGAGGAGGTAGGAGTTGAGCGATGGAGTGGTGGTCAAGCATCGAGCGGTTGAGCGATAGCTAAGCGTCGAGAGCTGGAGTGGTGACTGAGCATCGAGAGGTGGTGCATCGGGCAAGCGGTGGTGGCTCGTGAAAGCATCACGGTGAAGAAGTGAAGTTTAAATAAGGGTTCATAACCCTTAATACCCGTCAAGGCAAGTAGCTCGGTTGGTCATCGATCGAGCCCTAAGGCGCTAGAGACCAAGGGGTCGGGGGATCGAATCCCACCGAGTGGTAATTTCAAATTTCTTTTGTTTGTTTCATTGTAAAAAAAAAATTGCTCTAAAATTTAATTTTATCTTTTTTTAATAATTTAATATTAATTTAATTAAAAAAATCATTATTTTAAAATTTTAATGTTTTTTTAGTTAAAATTAAATTTTATTATTAATTAAAAATTTGGTAATTTTTTTTTTTTTTGCAATTAAATGATTTACACAATTGCCTAAGAGGCAATCTTTGTAGATGATTTGCACAATTGCCTAAGAGGCAATCTTTGTAACAAGTCCAAAAAGGCTTTATAAGTGTTGATTTTCTGCTTTAAGGGAAATAATTTTGCATCAAAGGGGGATAATTTTGTAGCCATTAAATCTGTTATGTTAAGGTCAAACGGAAGCTACTTTGTCCTACAATATCTACTAGCTAGAGAGACCCCTAAAGCCTTTGATGAAAGTGTGCGAATATATGGTCTGAATACCATCTTCAGTCAGCTCCAAAATATTGCAATAGAAAACCTAAGAGTACCTGACGCTGGTTACGATGGTGATTCCGAAGACAACAATTCTTTTGATAGTAGACCTGAGGAGTCAGTATCTGTTGAAGTTGCACCACAGGAACCTGAAATCATTTGTCTTAGTGACAGTGATTCAGTTGAGCTAGTGGAACCAAAACCACATTCACCTGAAGTCATAATTTTTAGTGACGACAGTGATTCTATTGCTAAAAATTTGGTCAATGAAGAGATAGGTGAACCTATGCAAGTAGAGTAAGATCGCTATGATATAATTGATCGAGTGAGATTTGATTTAAATCTATAATTTTTTTTGCAAAGCATAGTGGATTTTTTGTATTATAAAAGCAGAGTTTTTCTAGTTTTTTTCCAAAATTTATGGCATCAAATAATAATCTACCCATACTTGATTTTAATGGGCTATATTATGAGTATTGTTCCATAAATATGAGGAACTTACTCATTGGCAATGGACTATGGGATATAATCAAATAAGGATATACATAACCTTCAGATTGGACCACTTTGAGTGCAGTAGATAAGAAGACCAAAAATGATGCCCAAAAGAGCAACTCTTCTGCCCTCTACCATCTCCAAGAAGCTTTGGAGAAGAGCATATTTCCAAGGATTACTTCCTATTTATCAGCCCAAGAAGCATGGAAATCCTTGAAGGAAATTTATCAAGGTAGTGATCAGGTGAAGCAAGTGATGCTTCAAACATTGAAGAGGGATTTTGAAAACTTAAAAATGCAAAATGATGAACATGTTGGTGATTATTGCATTAGAGTAAAATACATTGTAAACAAAATGCAAACCCTTGGAGATGACATCAAAACTGAAGTAGTGGTGAAGAAAATTTTGAGGGCACTTCTTCCCAAATGGAATCATATAGCTATTATTATTGAGGAGTCAAAAGATCTTTCTAGCCTATCTTTTGATGCTCTAATTGGTTCCTTGATGTCTCATGAAGAAATATTACAGGGTTCTACTTCAACAAGCTATGGAGTTGATGACAAAACTTTCTCATCTAATGAGGGTGTAGGAAGAGGCCAAGGAAGAGAACAAAGGAGAGTCAGAGGAAGAAGCAGCTCAAGAGGTGGAAATAAATCAAGATGTCGAAATCAAGCAAGAGGTGGCAATCAAGGAAAAGTGGCAATCAAGGATGAAGAACACAAGCTTATACTGAGAGGGGGGGTGAACAGTATAAGACCTCTTTTTACTTTCTCTATTTAACTTCAACTTCGCAAAGCAATGAACCAATAGAAATATCAAAGCAATGCATAAAGAAACACACAATGAGACACCAATTTTAACGTGGTTCACCCAACATGGGCTACATCCACAAAACTTTTCTCTAAAAAGCTTTCTCAAAGTTTTTTGGGAATCCTTACCAATTACAATGTTTATGAGCCTCAGCCCAAAGGAGAAACCTTCCCCAACTCAAGTATTTATGAGCCTCTACCCAAAGGAGAATCCTTCCCCTCCTCACGAATTTATGAGCCTCCTACCCAAAGGAGAATCCTTCCCCTCCTCATGAATTTATGAGCCTCCTACCCAAAGGAGAATCCTTCCCCTCCTCACAAATTTATGAGCCTCCTACCCAAAGGATAATCCTTCCCCTTAGCTCTAGAAATGATACTTCAAAAGATCACCTGCCTCTTATTCTTCTAGCATGTGGAACTCCTTTCCACATAAGACCTCCTGTCCTCAATGCTCAGCCTCAAGAGACCTCTGTCCTCACTGATCACCTCCATAGCAACTCATCAATCTGTACTAAACATAATCATTCGATCCAGCACAAGTCTTCCTCACTCTGTCAGATCTGTCCCAAGCTCGACTCATAAAGCTTGAACAAATCAATCTTTGTTGCACACAAGCCTTCTCAAAGACTTGTCAAAATTGTCCTCGGGTTATTCTCAAAGAACCACTTCAAATTTGTCCTCAATTCCTCTGCTAGGACCTATCCAAATCAGCTCACAAGTCCTCCCTAGAACTTGTCCAAATCAGCTCACAAGTCCTCACTAGAACCTGTCCAAATCAGCTCATAAGTCCTCACTAGAACCTGTCCAAATCAGCTCACAAGTCTTCACTAGAACCTGTCCAAATCAGCTCACAAGTTCATCAAGAAAAACTTGCTTAGCATGAACCCACAAAGAGAATTGTTAGAGACCCAATGTGATTCATCAACCTCATAGAAGCATAAAGAGAATTGTTAGAGACTCAATATGTTCTATACTTAACTCCCAATCTCAATCTCAAATCTTATTCTCAATCTCCAAAGAATAAGATAAATGTAGTATGCTTTTCTCAAGAACATGAAACACAACCCAACAATTGCCAACCATGCAATATCTCATATAACAATGATACTCATGTTCTTTCCACAACCAATATCTTTTCTCAACCAATTAGGGCTTTAACAACAATGCTTATAGACAAGGTTTAACCAACATCATTCAACTCAACATTAACCTTGAAGCATTCAACCAATCACTACATGAAAATGAAACTAGTAGACATCCTTTTCCCTCCAAAGGTATTTGAACAAAACAACCACCAACATAAATCACCAATGCAAAGAATAACATGCTCAAATCAATCTCAATGGAGTAAGCCCAAGTCATGTATCAAGAAGAATTAACTTGATCAAAACAACCTCTATGGAAGCAACTCAACCATCAATCTCAAAACAGCCAACTAAGGGTTCACAAACTCAATGCAAGTAGCAATACTTACTAACATAAACCCTAGTGCAAAAATGCTTCCTCTTCCTCAACCAGAATTATGCATTCACCCAAAAAATTCATCATGATTTTAATGCATAAACAATATTCAATATCCAAAAAATGGAATTTACACCAACAAGAATACCTAGTAGACAACCTTTTCACTCCAAAATCAATTTCAAAAAATACACCATCAACAATATACATGGAAGAAGTTGCCCATACCTTTGTTTGAGGAAGAAGAGAATAGTTCTTCAACCTGTTACCAACACCACCCTCAACTTTGCCACCAAGTTAGGGTTAGATCATAAAAGTAACCACAAAAATATTTATTCCATAAAACACCTTATGACTCCAATCCTTAGAAGTCAACTACCAAAAATATAAAGCATACAAACAATATATCCTTTTACACCTTATTTCTCCAAATTAATTAAACCATGCTCAAGGAATAATAGCTTCTAAGCAAATCTCACTCAACAATCAAGCTAAAAATCTCAACCACACACTATCAACCTTATATCTCCAAAGAAGCATTTAACCTTAAAAATAATTTTAAATAAATCTGCCCAACCACTTCTTCTTTAACAAAAATGCAGATTTTATTTAAAAAACCTTACCAAAAAAATGCTTCCAAAAATTGCGGGTCAACAGTGCCTCCAAAAAAATCGAAGTGCAAAAAACTCTTCTCACACTCCAAGGCGGGAGTTGAATGCTTGACCTCCCTTCAAGCGCCTTCGCAAAACAGTCATTGCCACTAGGCCAACAGTGCTAGCTTGAAGGCTAGCAAGAGTCTCCTTCTCCTTAACCCTTTGGCGACGGATAAACATGGCAAAAAAATGAGTCATAGCTTTTACTTCCCAACCTTTGCGCAATTCAAATTTCTTTTACACCATTGCTTTGGACTATAGGTTATGGCTTATATAGCCAAACTTCCATGCTATGCACAACGTCGACGGGAGGATAATTCGAACTTTTTGAATTAATATTACTTTGGTGCCTTCGAAACAACTTTAGGGTTTATGAAACCCTTTTGATTATTTAAAAAATAATCAAAGATCTTTTAGACCTTAGACCTTAGGTGGAGAACCCATTAAATTATTAAAATAATTTAATCACTAAATCAAATAAATAATTAATTAAAAAACCTTAAAAATGTTTTATTAATTAATTTATTTAATTAATAAGTGTCTCCAGCCTTTGCATTAAGCTGAGAGTGGTTTTGAGAAAAACCCTTAATGCATCCACCTGGTTTTAATAAAAACCCTTAAACCTGCCATGGTTTTGATAAAAACCTTTTCATCTGCCACATGGAATCTCTCCGAAATATTCTAGAAAATATTCTTTGGAATCTTCAACCTTTGAAGCCAATAAATCCTCTTGACATTAATGCCAATTCCTTTTGACATCAATTACAACTAATAGACAAGAAGCTAGGATCTCAAACCCAAAATTGCCAACAAAGGAAGGAGTAGCAATCAAGGAAGAGGAGATGACAAAACAAAGAAATCTTGTTTCAATTATGGCAAGCCTGGTCACTTTGCTAAATATTGATGGTCCAAGACTTCTCAAGGTGGAAGAGGTCAATATGGCAACTATGGTGAAGAAGAAGGAACTTCAAATCTGTTTCTTACTTATGGAAAATCAGATCAAAGTCTAAATGACACTTGGATTTTGGATACTGGTTGTTCCAATCACATGAGTGGTAAAGAGGAGCTCTTTTCTACAATGGATTCCACCTACAAATCAAGAATCAAGTTGGGATATGACAAATCTCTACAAGTTGAAGGTATTGGAGCCATGGAGGTTCCAACAAAAGAAGGCACCAAAAAGATAAATGACATCTATTACACCCCCAAACTTCAACATAACTTGCTTAGTGTTGGACAAATGATGGAGAACAATTATAGGTTTGTTTTTGATGAAGGCAAATGTGTAATTTTTGATAATAACAATTGTAATAGAGTTGTTACCCAAGTACCTATGACACAAAATAGGTTGTTTCCTCTTAATTTTGGGGAAAACGGGGGTGCTCAACTTGCTAGTATTGCTATAGCAAATCCAAGTGTGCTTTGGCACTTGAGATATGGTCACCTAAATTATGCAAGCTTGAAATTGTTAACTTCTCAAGCTATGGTATGTGGACTTCCAAAAGTTGATGAACACAAGGAGGTCTGTGAAGGGTGTGCTTTGGGAAAGCACTCAAGATCCAAGTTTCCAAGAGGACAAGCATGGAGAGCTAGCTATCCAGTACAATTGGTGCATTCGGATATGTGTGGTCCAATGCAAACTAAAATAATTGGTAATAACTCTTACTTTCTCACTTTCAATGATGATTTCTCTAGAATGTGTTAGATTTAATTTTTGAAAACTAAAGATGAATCTTTTGATAGTTTCATAGATTTCAAAAATAATGTAGAGAATCAAAGTGAGTTTGTTATAAAAAGTCTCAGGACTGATAGAGGAGGAGAGTGTTCTTCAAATGCATTTCTAAAATATTGTAAATATTGTGGAATAAAAAGGCAATTCATAACTGCCTACATCCCACAACAAAATGGTGTGGCTGAAAGAAAGAACTGCACTATAGTAGAAATTGCTAGATAAATGTTGCAAACTAAGCATCTAAGTAACATGTATTGGGTTGATGTTGTTAGAACTAGTGTGCATTTTGAATAGGAGTCCTACTTATAGTTTATATGGGATTACTCCTTATGAAGGATTGTATGGCAAAAAGCCAAATGTAAAACACTTTAAGGTTTTTGGTTGTCTTGCGTATGCCCACATTCCTGATGAGCAAAGAAACAAACTTGACCCCAAAATTCAAGCATGTATTTTTGTTGGATATTGTGAGTCTTCCAAAGCATATAGGCTCTACAATCCCAAAACACATAAAATTGTACTCTCCAGGGATGTAATTTTTTATGAAGGGGGAGAATGGGGTCATCAAAAACTTTTTTTGATGATGGATCTCATGATGCAAGTTCCTCTCAAGTGCAGCAAGTACCACCCAAAAATAGCAAAGGAAGTCCTCCAAGCCCAAGTATGAGTACTACTGCAAGTACACCAGATGCTACTCCAAGTACTTCTCCATAAATATCAGTAAGTTATTCACCAATGGATATTGATTCTCCATCAAGAGGTAAAATAACACTTCAGTACCATCCATCATACCAAATATTGGATAAAAAATTTCAAAAAAGATACACTAGAAGTCAAGCCAGTGAAATGAATACAGTTTTGAAGAGACTTGAAAATTTGCATATGTATGGTGATGATGACTCCCAAGAGCCTAAGGGAGATGTAGTCAATTATGATTTAATGATTAGTGCACAACTAAAGCCATCTAGCTATGATAAAGCATGCACTCATGATGTATGGCAGCAAGCCATGGAAGAGAAAATAACCTCTATAAAAAAAAATGATACTTGGGAACTTGTGAAGCTTCCTAAGGGTAAAAAATGTGTTGGATGCAAATGGGTCTATAAGACCAAATTCAATGTTGATGGAAGCATTGAAAGACACAAGGCAAGAATTGTAGTGAAAGGCTTCACTCAAAAGTATGGGATTGACTATGAGGAGACCTTCGCTCGTCTTGCTAGACAGGAGACTATCATATCAATACTTTCCTTGGCTGCCCATAAAGGATGGAAAATTCAGCACATGGATGTAAAGAGTGCCTTTCTCAATGGGTACTTGAATGAAGAGGTTTTTGTGCAACAACCTCAAGGTTTTAAAGAACAAGGTAAGGATAACCTTATCTACAAACTAAAAAAATCACTATATAGCCTCAAGCAAGCACCAAGGGCATGGTACTCTCACATTTATGGCTACTTTAAGGAGTATGGATTCACTCGAAGCAAAAGTGAACCTACTCTCTACTACCTAAAGCAAGGTAAAGATATTCGCATTGTATATTTATATGTGGATGATCTAATATTCATGGGTAGTAGTGACAAGATGAATAAGGAGTTGAAACACTCCATGATGAGAGAATTTGAAATGAAATATCTGGGCTTAATGCATTACTTCCTAGGCATGGAAGTTCATCAAACAGATAAAGAGATCTTCATATGTCAACACAAATATGCTCAATATATGATTAAGAAATTTTCCATGGAGCAATGCAAGCCTATTGCAACTCCAACAGGTCATGGGATCCAATTGAGCAAATATGATGGAGCACCAAAGTTGACATGACCACTTACAGGAGCACGGTTGGGAGTCTAATGTTCCTCACCAACACAAGGCCTGATATTCAGTATGTTGTTTCTCTTATTTCAAGGTTTATGGCTAATCCATCAGAACTTCATTTTCAATAAACTAAGAGAATTCTTAGATATGTAAAGGGTACATTAGATATTGGGATCCATTACCACAAACGTAATTCTATAAAATTAGTTGGATTTAGTGATAGTGATTAGGGCAACAATATAGATGATAGAAAATCTACTTCAGGAAATTGTTTTAGTCTTGGGTTAGGACTAATTACATGGAGTTCCAAAAAGTAGACTATTGTAGCATTGTCATCTACTGAGGCTGAGTATATAGCAATCACACATGCTAGTACTCAAGCTCTATGGTTGAGAAAAATCCTTGAAAATACTGGAGAGCAAAAAAGTGGTCCTACAAGATTGTATTGTGACAATATGAGTGTCATCCAATTGGCACATAATCCCATCCACCATAGTAGGTCAAAACACTTTGATATGAAGTATCACTTCATTCGAGACATGGTGGATAAACAGGTAGTTGAGCTTCAACATTGCAGCACTTTGTATAACATGGCGGATATCTTCACCAAAGGGGTTGCTAAAGCTCAATATGTAAAGCTAAGATATTTTCTTGTTAGCCCTCTCAAATTTAAGGGGGAGAATGTTAGCATATAGTTAGAATTATATTATTTCTTATTGACACTTTCTAGTTTATCTTGTGGTCGGCATAGTTGTGTATTTGATGGTATATATATTTTTCACTATTGCTATAGTTTAGGAATTGATCTTAGGGATTTATTCAGTTGTTTGTCATATAGGATATTTCCTACAATATCCTAAGGTTGTAACTATTTAATTAGTGCATATATCAATATCAATAATCTTCAATGTGACTACTTTCACAAGATAAGTTGCAAAATATATATGAAGGAGATAAAGGTGTCAAGAAAGCAAAGATACAAAATCTCAAATGACAATTTAAAGAGTTAAGAATGAAGTATGAGGAAAATATTAGTACTTATCTACTTCAAATTTATGAAGTTGAATGCTATGCAAGGACTTGGAATGAAGATTGATAAATCAGATGTTTGTGATAAGGTCTTAAGATCTCTTCCAAAAAGATTCAGTAAAAATATTCTGTTATAGAAGAGTCAAAGGATGGTGATTCTTTGACAAGAGATATGTTGCTTGGTATTCTTATAGATTTTGAGTTAAGAACAAAAGAACCTATTCCCTAGAAGGAAGCAACCTTCAAAGAAATCAAGAATACAAAGGGTAAGAAGTCAGAATCAAGCAATGATTCATCCAGTGATGAAGAAGCTAATTATGGTAGAAGGGATAAGGATTCTAGAATATCTAGAGATCTAAAATCTATTAAAAATTTTCAATTGTGGGAAGTATGGTCATAATGCAACAGATTTTCAAGAAGCTAAGAATAACAATGGTGAAGAAAAACGAAATCACAAAACTAGGGAATCAGAAAAATACAGGCACCAAAATAAAAGCAAGGATGGACAAAGCAAACAAGGAAAGAAGATCTTTCAAAGACAAAAGAGGAGCTACTATGCGGATAAGGCAAGTAAGTACTCAAGTGATAGTGATGCTAGTTTTTCAGACAATGATAGATATGAAGTCCTATTCATGATTGAATAAAAAGAACAAGTTAAGAAAAGGACTCCAAAATTTCTCAAATGTTTTAGATGTGGTAACTTTGGATGTCTTGAAAATAGTTGTACAAGAAATGGTTTTAGTTTTAGTGATGATAAATATGAAGATACACTTGAAGGACTAGAAGAGAATATTATAATGGCACTAGAATAAGGATAAGGTGATCCTATAGAAGATAAGTCAAAATAAAATGAATATGTGGACAAAGGCAAACAAATAGAGGAATATTCAGATAAATATGGATATGATCTCAAGGGAGAACTTATCTATGCCCTTGAAACAATGAAGAAGGTAAGAAAGCAAAACTCTAAACTTAAAATTTGGTTTCAATAATGTGATGAAGATAGAAGGATGCTTATAGAGGATCTAGAAAAATCAAAGGCTAAGACAAAGAAGTTCAAGGATAAGTTAGAATCAAAGATCTTATAATGTGAAAAGTTGGCACAAGAAGTGGCACTACTAAGGGGAGATTTAGAAGACTAAAAATTCAAACTAAAAGGGTTCAAAAACAACTCAAATAACTTGGATAAGTTTATCAAGACACAAAAACCTACATCAAGAAAAACAGGTCTTGGATTTGAACAAGGATAGAAGAAATGGGAAGGAAAGTCAACCTCAAGTTCTGAAGGAGAATAAACTTCATATGAAGACACTTTAGAAGAAGATAGTGTAAAATAAAGTGAGACATCTGAGGATGAGTTGGACAATAGAAAGTTCAACAAGAATAGGAACAATGCACAAAGAAGATATAGATGGAACAAGAATCAGAATAGGTCAAGAGAGACTAAGAGACCAATTAGTTCAAGATAAGGAAACTTTAATGGAAGATGTTTTTCATGTCACAGGTTTGGGCATATGGCTTCACAGTGCAGGACACATGAAAGACAAGAATATGGGAACAAACAACTTTTCAATGGGTATTGCTACTCATGTAATTAGTTTGGTCACAAGACAATGAATTGTAGGGTTCATGATAGAAGAGGATATGGCTTCACTAGGAGAAATCCTAATATATTTACACCTCCAAGAAATAATAACATTAAGTGTTATAAGTGTAATAATGATGGTCACACAACAAAGTGGTGTAGAGCAGACATTCCATAATCAAGTATGAACAGGAAAAGGAAGAACAGGAATAGGAATAGAAATATGGATATGAACAAGAACAAGAACAAGAACAAGAACAGGAACAAGAAAATGGACATAGACATGGAAAAAAATAGTCAAAGAAATCAAAAGTATTAGATAAGAAGAAAAGAGGATAAAGGTAATGAACAATGCTTTCTAGGAGTAGAAATACTCCCACCCCAGAATTAACCACCTTAAGAGAAGGTGGGGGAGGGGCTCAGCTAAGAGGCTCATTCTTATCCTTGAGCCCCAAAGGTGACCCTTTGCTATTAATGTCAAAGGGGGAGATATTTGGTATTTGAGTAAATAGGAGAGAGCATTAAGCTAGGGGGAGAAATGTCCCAGGGGGAGCAGAACAAAGGAAAGGTCAAGTTTTTGGTAAAAAGAATTTGGGTTGCCATAAATGACAAAGGGGGAGATTGTTGGACATTTTGAGTCAAGTTGTCATTGATGTCAAGGAATGAAGTCGTCATTGATGTCAAGGAATATTTCAAGGAACAATGCAAAGGTTAATGGCAAAAGAACTTCATAATATTTTTAATATTTTATGGAAACATATGAAGGTTGGTTTTTATTAAAACCATGGATGAGCAAAATAAAATATTTTTCATAAAAACCCAAGGAAGATTTTTGGAAAGCTAAAAGAGGTTTTAATATTTATTTTATAAAATATTTAAATTCAATTTGAATTTAAATTTTATAAATAAATATTACTTATACAAGATGGTATATTTAGAGAAGGCTTTAAGCCTTAATAAAACCCAAAGGAATTAAACATTAATTTATAAGATTTAAGACCTCATAAGTTTTATCATCTACAATTGTGACTGGTTTGTCATTTCCTTCTTGAAAAAATTAAACCATTGTTTGTTTCTAGTCATATATTTGCTCACCCCTAACTTAATATACCAATAATTATATTCTGGATTTTTTAATGTCTAAGTCATTGATACTTTGTTTGTAATTGTCATGATGGGAGCTTCAACTTGAAAACTTTTCTTTCTTTTAATCACTTTTCAATATTTCTTATGAAATAATATAAATTTTCTAAATATTCTTTTAAAACTCATAAAAAAATGAGTCTTTTAACTTTTTTCTTTTGAATTTAGACTTTCACTTTAACTTTATGGCTTTAAATAAATAATTTCTTGAGCTTGTTTCTTCAAATTTTTCTTGCATTATCTTTAAAAAATAAATTTATCATTTAAAAAAAAATCGTATGAATTCCTTATGTCTCTCTAATTATCCTCCCCTATTTTTTCAAAAAAAATTCCCTCTTTACTTTATAACATACCTCTTTCAATATTTTCCTTCATACAAAGATTGAAAGGAATGATAATCAGATCATTCCAAGCTGCAATGATCTCAAACAAGAATTTGAAAGCAAATTGATAGCATAAACTTATAAATAGATATGAAAAACAATAAGCAACAATCTCATATATTATACATGAATAATGAACTTCTCTTTCAAATGAGTACGATGAAGGTGCCTTGCTTATATAGGCAAGGATGATCAATCATAGCGGTAGGATCAAGCTAAGGACAAATATCCACCATACAAAGGAATAAGTGATATGGTCCATAGATCTGTAACCGCTATGGGGAGAAAGAATATCAACCCTCCATATATACCTAAAGATATCCCCATAAAACCTATGAATAGTCAAACCTAAAAATGTCCCCATAATATCTAATAAATAAATATGTAACATCTCATAATATCTAAATAAGATTAATGAAATATCCACACATAAGTGGATGGAGAAAATACATGGAATAACTAAATAAAAGAAAATAAATTACCTAGGTGAACATGAGATAAGGTAAAAAACCTACTCTAACACCCCCCTCAAGTGAAGCTAGGTACCAAAAAATAAAGTGGCATATCCACATTGTGAGTTCTAGTAACTGTTGGAATATGTAATGCAACATTGTGTAAATTATTCTTAGACTAAAATATAAAGTCTAAAGAATAATATTTGAATTAGAAAATAATTCTATTTTATGTAAAAATATTTCCACCCAATTAATAAATAAAATAAGGGTGCTAGGAATATTTAATTTGTGGAAAAAAGTTATTTCCCCTTTTCTAGCAAATATTAAAAAGTAACCAATCACTTTTTAATATTTGATAGATGCCACTTGTCACAGCTCAAGATAAGATTGTTATAAAATTTGTCACACATCTCAAGATAATATTGTGATAAGATTTGTCACACACCTCAAGATAATATTGTGATAAGATTTGTCACACACCTCAAGATAATATTGTGATAATATTAGGGAAATTTTAGGGTTGTAGTAGAAAAGCTTTTCTTTAAATAGGGGTGTTGTCTACTACATCTAGTCATATTATGTTGATGCATATTATTGCGTAACATTGAAGCATTCTTGTATTGTTGAATCATTGAGTAATATAGTGAGCTTCATAGTGGATGTTTCCCTTCTTCATTTGAAGTAGGGTTTTACCACTTAATATTGGTGTTGTGGGTTTTCCTCTTTTGTGTGTGATTGATCTTGTGGAGCATTCTTCAATCTTGGGAAGACTTTTCTTGTCTTACAGTAACAAGGTCTGATTAGGTACTCATGTACAATGTTTATCCAAAATCTCTTGAACCAGAAGGTGGAAAACCATGTGGAAAAAACCATCCAGCTAGAAAAAGAGAAGAAGAAGTAGGAATGGAGCCAAGGAGTGCTCCTAACATCCCCCTAGGACGATGAGCTCCATGAAGAAGTCCTATGAAGAAGTGGATGCCTCTACGATGAACATTGTGTCTTCCATGAGGAAGAAAGTAGCCATGAAACATTTGCCAAATGTCTTCCCACTCGAAGTGAGTGTGAGAATATAGGAACAAAATGTTGAATGATGACGTATAATCCTTCAAACTAAGATGAAGTGAAGAAAATATCACCAATGAATTATAAAATGAATCTCCAAGAATGTATAAGCCCAAATCAACACCAAAATAGGGTAGAATATAGTCCCAATCAACATCCAAAATATCAATGTGCACAAAACCATGAGTGTGCAAAAGTGGAAGAGATGTGTGAAGAGCATCCATCAAGGAAGAATCACCAATATCCTGATGCATAAGTTATGATGAGCCCATGGAAGCAGTAAGAGAAATAAGTTGAGGCTTAGAAACCTCAAAAGAATCAAAATAATCTTCAGGATCTCCAAGTGAGAGTCCAACTAAAGACAAAATATTTGTATCCAACTCTTGTAGGAGTACATCATCCAATATGAAAGAAATAGGAGAAGAAAATGGTGGACAAGGTGACTGACTCAAAGAAGGACACACCAAAAAAGGGTCCACAAAGGAAAAAGTACATGGAGTAGAAACAATGTATACATCATCATCAAATAAATGAGTGAGCTCCTCATACATGTCAAGAAAATCATGTGTGACTCTCAATGAAGAGAGAGGTAACACCATCCAAGAAGTCATCTATATGTAAGGATGTAACATGCCATGAAATATTTGTTGTATATGCTGCAACATCAACATGATCATCCATAGAAAATAAGTGTGGAGATGTATCCTATAAAATATTTGAAGCAAGTATTGTAGCATCAACCTCATCATCCAAAACATCATGAGATAGTGACTCCAAAAAAAATATGCAATGTCACAAATGATGTCCTCCATGCAATCAATTGTAATAGAAGGTGCCTTTGGTAAAAAAATTATTTTCAACATATGATAAGCAAGGTGAGGTGTGTTCTTGTGAACTCCAATAAAATTTTTAAGCTCCCCATAAACTGAATAATAAAGCATGATAGAGATCCTTAATTTATTCATGAACCATGTCCTATACTCCTTATCCTTCACCACTGATTTGGGTTTTGGAGTTATGAACAAAGGATCCAAACCTTCACTTTGACATAATGAACAAAGTACCTTAAACCATGCTTCAAAATTTTCAGCATTTGTCTCTATGCTATGTTAAAAAAAAGAAGTTTCCAAGATGTCCTCAAAAGTAGAAGAGCCCCCCCAAAATCAAATGTCATTATAATGTGAGAGGTCTAGTGTGATGTCACAAGGTGGTGTAAAATACCACAAAATAACATCAATGCACAAATAAAGCTTTTGAACTTTGAAAAAATCTCCAAAGGAATTCCCAAAAGAATCCCCTCCTTCAAACTAAGTGTCTCAATGAGGAATATTGGCACAAGAGGATTCACCACAACAAAGCAAGGGAAGTCAAAGACAAAGGACTCCTCAAGCACAAAAATGTGTAGGCTCCACCAATACTGAACACCAAGTAAGCTGATCACAAAGTTCCAAACTAAGTGGACAAATAGTAAATGAAAGAATATGGGACTTTATAACAATAGTCCATATACCGGTTCAAGTGCAAAAAACCTTTTTCATAATGCAATATTGAGAGTGCAGTCATAAAATCATTATAAATATCTAAATACAGATCCAAAAAATTTGAAATTTTACATACATATCAGAAACATGATTTTACAGGCCTGGAAAAAAATTTGCTGAGCAACTCCCAATATTTCTCCTAAAAGGATAGGTTTACTAAAAATAGTACAATCATTGTAACAGTCAGAATACTACTCCAAATGATCTAAAATTTTATGGGAAGGTCTATAATATGATTTTACGCATTTCGTAAACAAAACATTCAAATCTTTGACGAAGATATATGCATATTACTAAAAAAGTGCAGGTTTTCGTAAAATCGTGATATATTGAAGAATATGTATCCAAATGAGCTAAAATTTTGGACACAACGCATTTGAATACATCTACAGATATTCAAAAAAAATTATGTAAAAATTCCATTTCTATCAGGATATACATGCAAAATATTAAAATGAGTTGGGCTGGTGACCCTACCAAAAAAGGAAATGCTCAAGAAATAAAATTCGTAGGACAGATCCAAGGGAATGAAGCTATTCCAATATGGTAAGAAGATAATTTAGGAGGCTGGTGATGATTTGACAATGGAAGGAGAGGCACAAAATGGCCAAAAAAATCAACCAAGGACCCGATCACAAAAATTGAAGCTTCCACAACAATATTCGAACCTACAAGAGAAACAATTGCACAACACTCACAAATGGATGACTACAACACCTATTGCTCTGATACCATGAAAGGAATGATAATCAAATCATCCAAGCTACAAGGATCTCAGGTGTTAATAAAACACCACATTCAACCAAAACAAGAATATAAAAGCAAATTGATAGCATAAACTTATAAATAGATATGCAAAACAATGAGCAACAATCTCATATATTATACATGAATAATGAACTTCTCCTCCAAATGAATACAATGAAGGTGCCTTGCTTATATAGGCAAGGATGATCAACCATAGTGGTAGGATCAAGCTAAGGATAAATATCCACCATACAAAAGGAATAAATGATATGGTCCATAGATCTGTAACCGCTATGGGGAGAAATAATATCAACCCTCCAAATATACCTAAAAATATCCTCATAACACCTAGGAATAGTCAAACCTAAAAATATCCCCATAATATCTAAGAAATAAATATGTAACATCTCATAATATCTAAATAAGATAAATGAAATATCCACACATAAGTGGGTGGGGAAAATACATGGAATAAATAAATAAAAGGAAATAAATTACCTAGGTGAACATGAGCTAAGGTAAACAAACTACTCTAACAAATATTAAATATCACTTAAATACCAAGTTCCCACTATACACTTTCGAAAATCAACCTGAAGAAAGTATATGAGTATACCTTATGTGCATTCAAATTTCAACTTCTTATTTCCCTACAAACTTCAAAGGTGCCACACCTCTCAAAATTTGTGCATTTACCATGTTGACATGTTGTCGAGCATTCGTTGAGAGTAATGAGCATTTCTAGTTTGAGCACATATTTGGATTCCTTCTTCCAAATCTGGTTCGTCCAAGTTAGGTCTATTTTGAATTTCAACCTCTTCCAGATCTGGTCAACCTAGGTCTATTTCCTAATTTTTATTTTTTATTTGTCTCAAACGTTAATCTTTTCTATTGCAATGCTTAATGCAATAGAAAATTATAACCAATGAGTTTTTGGATGCACTGAGGATGTACTCTAGGTATTTCCTTCCTATTTATTGATGACTTGGATACTTGAGAAAAAAAATTGGACACACTAATAACAACTGAGATGCCTTTCAAATAAGCATATTTGAAATATTAAGCAATAACAAAGGTTGTTCCAGCTTACTATAACAAGTTTTAGGCAAGTAAAATATGTGATAAAATAGAGAATGGTATGGATTTTTTTATGGATCTTATGCAAACCAACATAATAGCACAATATTATAATGTATGACACTAAACTTTTAATAGTAGGAAATAAAGCAAATGCATGGGATAGGAATATACTAATAACACCTCAGACACAACAAGGGTATGTTGTCATATGGTGATGGTTATCCCTTTCATCATATATTATTCTCCTCAATAATGTAAACCAGGATCTGATACAACTATTAGCAAATGAGCTATATTTAATAATGAAATCTTAATATATTAGGCAAGGATAATAAATTACTTTCACAAGGTTATAAATAATATACCAAAATGTAACTCATATATTCATGCCATGACTCAAAGTAAAATAAACACATTGTATTCAAGTAAATGATAAATGCATTATAGTACAAAATGATGCACTACAATTTGATACATACAATATCACATGTCATACCTCTAAATAGCTTTTAGATAAATTCTCTTGACATTTCATCTTCAACTATTTCTTCATCTCCTCTCAAACTCAAGGGAGATATGAGTCTTCATATTTTGTATAGAAGAAATATTTTATTAACCTTTTAATAATGACAAAACCTAATAATTATATGAAATCAAATATTAACAAGATAGTTAATATTTGGAACAATTAATGGTTGTTGTGATCTATTTTTAGTTTGGTAGTTAAGCCCACCTTTTTGTAGTTTTTTGGCGATGATATTTTGAACTTTGTCCTGACTATATTCTCAACAGGTTTGTTTGGGGTGTGATGTTTCAGTTGAACTTTCTTCTGGCTGTCTTTTCAACCGGTTCGACTAGTTCTTGGGGTGTGTGATGTGTCAGTTGAAATTTCTCCTGGCTATCTTTTCAGCCGATTTGGCTAGTGCTTGGGGTGTGACGTGTCAGTCCACCCACTTTTGTATGTTTAGACTTTGTATTTAATATAATGCTTTTTCATTCAAAAATATATATTAACAAGATATTTACAAAGTATAATGTACCAAATGAGGTAATATTTTCTACATTTTAGACTTCCATATCAGTTTATCAATAAAGATGTTTTGAATAATATTGGAAATACCTTAGGGGAGTTCATCTAGAATGGACCAATAACTAAGGAGCAAAAGCATGCTATATATACTTGGATATGTGTTGTTATGGATATTTCAAAATCTTTGCCATAATCCATTAAGATTAAATATGAATCAAGAGAATGATATCAACAATTGGATTATAAAAACATTGCATTCCAATGCCACAATTGTTATGAAATTGGACACATGACAAGATATTTCAAAATACAAATAATGAATAAAGATAAATTTTTGGTCATGAGACAAAATTCAAGATGAAGCAAATAAATTATACTATAGTATAATTTGGATTAGATCAAGGATATTCCACTCCAAAAAAAAGAAGATAAAGAAAGCCTATTTGTAGCATCAAATGACAAAGACTACCATAATTCACTTTGATCAACCGTTAGAAGAAATAAAGAAGGATACAAAGGATGAGAAAGCACAATGTGCAAGTTCAAATTTAAAAGGAATTAAAGGTGAAAAGGAATATTTGGGAGAAATTTTAAAACAAAGGAGATGAAAGAGGTCAAATTTATTCTAGATAAGTCATCTCTATTTTTCTCAAGTAGCATAGAATCCTCTCTTGGAAATAGAAATAAAAGTAGTGTAGAGGTTATTCCTTGCACTTTAGGATTTCAAGAGTAGCATAATAAAGAAATAAGGATGAAGGAAATCCATAACAATTTAGGATTTTTAAGACAACATTAGAAGGTAATTGTTATGGGAAGCTCGTGCATCACAAGATTTGGGAGCTTGGGTGTCACAGAATTTGCGAAGGACTTGTGGAAGAGCATGGAATGTAGTGGGATTTGAAGTGAAGAGAGATCAAAAACTATTTTCATAAAACTTCTACTATGGTTGTGGTGATCTATAGTGTTGTACGGTCATTAGTTTCATGAAGAGAGAATCAAGTCAAATACACGGTTGGACTGCACTTTTTTTTATTTATAACCGAAACAGACAAGGTGCAAACTATTGGTTTTGGCAGGAGGCGTGATAGAGAAACTTGTATTAGGGATTTTAAAGCCTTTTCTTACGTATTTACGTGTAGTAGAGCAACAGGCACTGTGAGGAGAAGGCTATTTGATCAAACTCAATGATGTTTTTTATTATCAAAATATTGCTTTCTAGTTCACTAAGGGCACTCTAGA
Source organism: Wollemia nobilis (assembly GCA_028583015.1). Lineage (NCBI taxonomy): Eukaryota > Viridiplantae > Streptophyta > Pinopsida > Araucariales > Araucariaceae > Wollemia > Wollemia nobilis. The sequence goes on from JAQPPZ010016895.1 coordinate 5,565,448, forward strand.
AAGTTAAGCGCTTAAAGTGAGGAGTGAGCACAATGAGGAGTGAGGGTAGCCAAGAGTGACCACAATGAGGAGTGAGGGCAGTCGGGAGTGATCGTAGTTAGGAGTGAGCACAACCAAAATCAAGTCACTTCTTGTTCCAAATATTAGGAATTCATTAGGTAACATGGAAAGAAAGTCATTTGTGAAAGTCCTTACTGAAAGTATGAATCGCCAAGTTGAAATTTTGGATGTCGTAGCTAGCAATAAGGATAAGAGATAATCTATGCCAAAACCCAATCTGGGTAGCAGATTCTACACAAGAAGTGATTATCAAATATGAGATGATTGAGCATGATATAATGATTTTTAAAACCAGAGGGTTAATTTGTAAGTTTCATGGATATTGGCCAGGTTTTTATGAGATTCAAAATTGGATTAAGTGGAAGTGGGGATTGAATTCAAATTACTCCATGACTTTTCTAAAAGGATTTTTCCTCATTATTTTCTCTAGTTCAGAAATAAGGGATAAAATAATGGATGGAGGCCCGTGGTTTAGGGGTAAATATGCATTATAATTAAGACCTTGAAGTGAGATTTTTTTATGGACATATAAACTATTAAAAGGCTTTCGGTATGGATTAGGCTTTTTGGAATTCCTTATCAACTCATAAATAAGGAGGTTTTAAAGAGTATTGGTAATACTTTAGGTGAATTCATCCAAGAGGGACCATCTACTAAGGAGAGAAGGCATGTTGTATACACTCGAATATGTGTTTCCATGGATATTTATAAACCTTTACCATAATCGATTAGGATTAAAACTGAATCAAGAGAATGGGATCAGCAGGTGGATTATGAAAACATTGCATTCTGATGTCGCAAATGTCATGAAACTAGGCACATGGCAAAATATTGCAAAGTAAAAATGGAGGAAGAGATGGAATTTTTTGGGCATGAGGGTAATTTCAATTTGAAACAAGTAGACCATATCACAAGAGAATCTAGGTCAAATCAAGGATTTTCCACTCCTAAGAAATTGGAAAGAAAAATCCCTCTACATCATCAAATGACAAAGGTAATTATAGTTCACTCGAATAAACAATTAGAAGAAACAAAAAATGGTATGGAAGATGAGGAATTACATTGCGCAAGTTCAAATATAGAAGGAGCTCAAGGTGCGAAGGAAGAGGGGAAGGAAAATTTTAATACAAAGGAAAATGGGGAGATGGATCTTAAATCAAATGAGGTGAAGGATGTCAAGCTTAATCCAGGTAAATCACCTTTACTATCCTCAAGTAGCTTAAAATCTTCTCCTTCCAATAAAAATGAAAGTAGTATGGAGTGTGTTCCTTGCACTTTAGGTTTTCAGTATAGTAAAGAAAATCTTATGAAGGATATCCAAGGAAATTTAGGGTTTTTAGACCAACATAAGAAAGTGATGACTATGGAGGATCATATTTGCAGTTTAGAGTTTTTAGGGCAACATAAATAAGAAAATGCTAATGAGGCTATTCCTTGCACTTTCGACTCTTTAAGGCAACATAAACCTTTAGAAGATAAGTCTCATTTTGAACAATATGAAAAAATGGAACAAATTGATGAAGATGAGAGTGTTGGTAAGAATGGAAGAAGGAGAGGAAGGTCATCAAACCACGATCTAAGAGAAAAAGAAACTCAAAAGACTATTGATCTGGGAAGCCAAATAAAAATATCACAAGTGTTAAAAACAAGTGGAGCTAAGCCCACTAACAAAAATAAAAAGTATTGATGATGAAAATGATATAATGGAATATTAGGGGTATGAATAAAATCCCTAAAAAAAGAGTTCTAAGGAATTAATAGATTGTTATAGCCCTGAGTTTATTTTAATACAAGAAACAAAATTAAGTAGTGAGGAATGTAAGGAGGCTTTTACGAAGATTTGGAATACAGGTGATTGTTTAGCAGTGTTTCTTCTACAAGATCTTTAGGTGGTATTGCAATAATATGGGATAAATGCAAATGTGATGGAGAACTATAAGAAGCAAAAATTAATTGGGTTTCTGGATTATTTTGCACGAAAGAGGAAAACATCAAAGTTCAGGTTATAAATATATAAGCTCCAACTATAGTTACTCCACGTGAAAGATGTTGGAAGGACCTTAGTATATTTTTGTCAAATACAATGACGATTCATTGTGATCTATGGATTCTTGAGGGTAATTTTAATACTGTTATTTCTCCTTTGGAAAATAATGATTTTGAGATGAAAAGTCTTGACGTTTTTTGCAGGACTGCCCAAACTGCCAAATTCTTTTTGGCCATATCTCACTCATACGGACTCGGATTGAGCTAAAATTTTGAGGGTAGATGCCTGAAAAACCCTAGAACGTCTCCACAAATTTTCATATCATATGGGGCAACACAGATCCTAGCATATCCCTATTTGTGAATGATATATTTGGTAAGCGATTATGCGAGGGTTTCATCTGGGTTGAGTGCAAGCAGTTCCATAGGTTGGTTTTTAGGGCCTTCGGGCCCTAGAGGCCAATATTTTTGTGGTTTATGCTCAATATTTTAGCAGGAAATGTTGTAGGGGATACAATATGGGTTAGAAATTTGTCTTTCAACAGATCATACTGTGAACTTGAGTGACAACGACTTCCAATTTGCTACACAAAAGAAAAGTGAAAACCATACCTTTCCACGGTGTCTAGGGCAAGGATTAAAGAGATCATGAAACAAGTTTCAAGTAATTGATCAAAAAATGGCTCATATCTCAAGTGAATCTGGTGCTAAGGTGCACCCACAAAATAATTCTACTATGAAAACCCCTGTCAAGGGTAAGAATTTCGAAGACTCGATCCCAAAAATGAATTTTAGGGATGCCCTTCATGGTGGATAGCCTCAGCCCAATGCTAATCTCAATATTAGGGTTTCCCATAAAACTCTAAGAATGCCTAAGATTGATCCCAGGAAAACGAAGTCAGGATGTCCTAAAGCAGCTAATGGAACTCCTATTGTTAAGCTTAATATGGGTAACATTCAGACTGGCATTGAAGATTTGGAAAAAAGAGGACTAATTTGTCGTTTCGAGGGTTTTTGTCCGAGTCTATCTACTTTCAAAGTTTGGGCTGCAAAAAGGTGGAAAACTAAAGGTGAGTTACAAATCTTTATTTATCCAAATGGTTATTTTCTTGTTTTATTTGCTAATAATGAAGATAGAGAGAAAAATTTTCAAGGGGGTCCTTTATTTTTTGGAAGGGCAGGGCTTTTCATGAAGCCCTAACATACTAAATTAAAAGCCGAAGAAGAGATGCCTTCTATAGCTCCCGTGTGGGTTAGACTCTTTGGCCTCCCTATTGAATTTTGGAATCCTACTATTTTTTTCTTCAATTGGAAACTCTTTAGGAACTTTTATGATGACTGTTGATTGTACTCAAAATTTTGAACATATTATTTATGCTCGGATTTGTGTTTTAATGGATTTTGACAAACCCCTACCTAAAAATATCACATTACAATTTGGGGAAGACACTTGGGAGCAAGTAGTGGACTATGAGAACATTCCTTTTCGTTGTAGAATTTGCCATGAATATGGTCATTTGGCCGGTGCTTGCCCAAATAAAATTCCCGATCAAAAGAAAGAAGATATAAACTCAACGAGTTTCCAAATACCTAAGAAGAAGAACACTAAAAAAAAAACCAGTTATGAAGGATCAATAAAAGTCATCTGCTAATATGTTTAAAATCCTTTCCACAAATGATGTCCCAAGTGAGGAACAGGAAATAATGGAAACTGAAATCTTAGAAACACAATTTGAATATGAAGGGAAGAACTCAGAGACAAACCAACAAATCAAAGGTTTTCAACAGAAAAAAAATGGAGAAAATTTACACAAGAAAAACAATATTTCAAATGTCAAGACTTCAAATAATGCAGGTCCCAATATAGACTCCATTGAACCATCTAGTAAAATTTTTGCTGTGTACGAGCATTCTTCAAGGTTAGAAGCCATCTCAGATTCATAAGTCAAGAAATAGGGAAAAAAAATTGAAGATGGATTCTAATCTAAGTAGGTAGCAATACTTAGGGGTTTAAACAGTAGAACCCATCAATCTGTTGTTCAAAGACTCTTAGGAAAATGTAAAACAGACTTTTTACTTATTCAGGAGACAAAAATGTCTTTAGATCTTATGAGTAAAACAGTTAGTAGAATTTGGCGGGGCGCTGGTCATATGGATGTGGCTGTCCAAGGTGCTTCAGGGGGGATTGTTACTCTCTGGAACCCTCTGGATTGGACTGCATTAGAACATATAGCTTGGAGGGGTGTTCTCACATCTCATTTTAGGAATAATTTCACAACAGAACATGTCTTAATCACTAATTTTTATGGGGCCCAAGACCTTGATGGCCAGAGGCTCCAATGGAAAGTTGTTCACAACATGAGGTCCTCTAGGGAATACTTAGACTGGATTATTGTAGGGGATTTTAATGCAAAATTATCTGCTCGTGATCAGGAAGGTGGCACCCCAATTTTGGATCCAGGGGATCGGCTTCTGACTGCCCAAGTCCAGGCCTTTCAATTAGTGGATGTTCAAGGCCCTGGAACGTACTTTACTTGGACTAACAAGAGGAAGGAACCACATAGCAGGAAGGTCAAGTTAGATCGTTTTCTGGTCTCGGAGGAGGCTTTTGTAAAGTGGAATACTAAGTTCCAGATTTTGGAGGGCCCTGTTTCATATCACTTTCCCATTTTGCTAGAGGGAGGGACTATGATAGGGCAGCATCACAGGCATTTTAAATTTGAGAATTTTTGGTTACAAAAGGAGGACCTTCGATAGAAAATTCCATAATGGTGGGAAGAAGGTCATCCACCTTTTGGGACGGCAATGTTCAAATTTCATAAACAGCTTCATTTTGTCAAAATTCAACTGAAACAATGGAGGAAAGAAAATAAGTCAGATTTCCAATTCCAAAGGGTCCCCTTGGTGGCCAGATGGGAGGAGGTTCAGAAACTCTTTAGGGAAGGAACAATTACTGAGCAACTCAAATCTAAGGATGATGCCTTACGCAAAGCGGTTGAGGCCATTGATAACCAAGAGGAGATATACTGGAAACAGAGGGCAAGAAATACTTGGTTATTAGAAGGGGACAAAAATACCAAATTTTTTCATCGGTCAGCTTGTGCTAGGAGACAGATGAATAACATGGAAGCCCTTAAAGATGAGAATGGACATTCCTTCGATACTCTTCCTGGTATGCACTACCACTCAATAGATTACTTTTCTAAACTTTTTAAGGAAAGTATGGAGCAAGATGCTGAGGCTCAGAATGATGTTCTCAATGTCATACCTTCTATTATATCTGAAGAAGAAAATCAGGCCCTGCTTAGACCCATTGATAGAGATGAATTGAAAAATGTGGTCTTTGGAATGAGTACTAGCAAATCTCCTGGTCCAGATGGCTTTCCTATTGAGTTTTTTCAGGCCTTTTGGGATACTTTGGAGGAGGATGTTTTGGCTGTCACAGAGGAATCCATAACTAATAAAAGAATGCTCAGGGCAATTAATCACACCTTCATCTCTTTAATTCCAAAAGGGGAGGAGGGGACTCATATCTCTGATTTCAGACCTATTGCTTTATGCAACGTGATTTATAAAATAATCACTAAGATAATGGCTGAGTGGCTCAAACCTCTCCTTCATAACATCATTTCTTCAAAACAAGGGGGTTTCATTGAGGGAAGACAAATCTTGGATGGGGTGGTTCTTGCTCAGGAGGCTATCCATACAATGCAAAAATCGGGTAATAAAGGAATGTTCATTAAACTGGATATGTCCAAGGCTTATGACCGGGTGGAGTGGAGCTTCTTGTCTAAAATGATGGCAGCCTTTGGCTTCTCCCAGGACTGGATTGATTGGGTCATGAGTTGTGTTTCTATGCCCTCTTATCTTGTACTTATCAAGGGTCTTCCCTCGCATCCTTTTGGAGCCACTCGTGGTCTTCGCCAAGGAGACCCTTGCTCTCCCTATCTTTTCCTCATTTTGGCTGAAGGATTAGGTAGACTTTTCTTGAGGAGAAGGCAACAAGGCCTGCTAACAGGTATCAAGGTTGGGGAGGAAACTTTGACTCACTTGCATTTTGTGGACGATACTGGATTGGTTGGTGTGGCCAGTCTCAGGGAAGCTAGAGGAATCAGAGATACTCTTAATGTCTACCTTAGGGCTTCAAACCAGGCCCTCAATGATAGGAAGTCCAAAGTGGTCTTTTTCAATCTTGACCAAAGGCTACAGGATAGAGTTATTGAGATCCTGGGATTCACAAGGACTTCTCTTCTAATAGTTTACTTGGGAGTTCCCCTGCATTTCAAAAAATTAAAAATAGATATCTGGAAGGATCTATTGGAAGGTATCAAAGATAGAATGAATCACTGGTCCCATAAATGGTTAAGCTATGGAGGTATATTAACCTTCCTACAGTCAGTTATTCAGGCAATGCCAATCTATAAATTCTCTATCCTGGCTGCCCCTCATTCCATTTGGAAAGAGCTGGACAAAATGGCAAGAATATTTTTATGGGAAGGTGCAAAAGGGGAGAAAAAATGGGCTTTGGTTGGGTGGGATAAAGTTACCCAACCTAAGGATAAAGGAGGGCTGGGCCTGAGAAGCTCCAAGCTTAATAACAAAGCCTTGGCTGGAAAACTGTATTGGAGGTGGATTTCCCAGCCAACCTCCCTATTCAGCAGAATCCTATCCAGTAAATATTTGGGTCATGTCCACCCCAATGAGGTGGGCCGCTTCCCCCTGGATGGTACTGGATCCTTAGTGTGGCAGACTCTCAAGCTTGGATCTCAGGTTATCAAAGACCAATTATTTTGGAAAGTGGGGAGAGGGGATAAGGCACATTTTTGGACTGATTCCTGGGACCAATATCCACCCATCATTGCTATGTTTCCCGAATTACAACCAATCAAGTCTGCCATAGAAGTCCAGGGCTAGATTCAAATTGAAAGCTATTTTAACACCAGCCAATTGGGGGAGTATAAGTTTAAAAAGTTTAAGAGGTGGGAGAAGTGGCCAATTACAATCCCTCCGAAGCTGGTGCCCATCTTGAACAAAATCTTGACAGAAAGGTTCCTCACAGGGAGGGATGAGGAGGACGAATTAGCTTGGGGCTATGGGAGCCTTGGGGTTTATTCAGTAAAGGACGGTTACGAAAAGATCCTCCCTGAGCCTCCCCCGCACTCATTTTTGGTTCAGGATTGGAGAAGGATTTGGCATTCCAAGGGCTGGCCGAAAGTAAATTTCTTTGCCTGGCAGCTTATGCACAATGGAATTCTCACCTTTGACAATCTCAGAAGTAGAGGAATCATCGGTCCTTCTCAATGTGCTTTATGCCACAAGCATGAGGAAACAACTGATCACCTGATGTTCGAGTGCCCTTTTACGCATCAGATTTGGAAGTGCCAGTTCTCTCACTATAAACTCCAGGCTAATGGTGATCTAAATCGAGCCAATATTTGGGAAAAATGGAAAAGGGGCAAATTTAAATCTACAACTCTCCATATTGGTTGGGAGCTTGACTTCCTTTTCATTTGGTGGCAAGTATGGCTGGAGAGAAATGCCCAAATTTTTAGAGAAACTTTCTCCTCGATAGACGGTGTTTGGCAGGTCATCTGGAGCAAAGTCACAGAAACTGTTGCCATCTATGCTGAAGAGGAAAATCAGGTTGGTCTTGGACATCTAGAAAAGGGGTTTGAGGGGCAAGAGAGACAAGACAGAGTTAGCTAGAAACCTCCCCCAGAAGGTTGGATCAAAATCAATACTAATGGAGCTGCAAAAGGCAATTCGGGCAGTGCGGGTATTGCTATAGTTTGCTGGGATCATGCTGGTTCAGTGCTTTACTGGGAACTGCAAGGCTTGGGCAGAGCCACAAACAATGAAGCCGAAGCCATTGCTATCAAATCTGCTTCTATCTGGGCTGTTAAGCAGGGTCACAGGAGGATAATTCTCGAATCCAATTCTCAAGTCCTGGTTGGCGCTCTCGATTGCATGCGAAACTTCTCTTCGAAATATTGGAGGCTGCGGATTCTGATCTCCCAAATCAAGGATTTATGGAGGGAGTTAGATGACGTGATCCCTGTCTATGTGAGTCAAAATTTGAACAAGGTGGCCGACTTCCTTGCGAAGATGGGTGTTGAGAAAGAGGTAGGGGTGTAGCTGCACAGTGACATGCCTCTGATAGATGAAGTGATTAGGCAAGGTCTGGAACGATCCCTGTGACAATGAGTAAAAAAACTGCTAAGGGTGATTTTTGTCATGATTTCGTGACCTGTTGCACCATCGCGGCCTTTGCTAGAAAGTTGTCACGATTTCGTGACATGTTGCGATGTCGTGACCTTTGGAGAGAAGTTGTAGCGATTTTGCTACTTGCTACGTCGTCGCGGCCTTTGATGAGAAGGTGTAGCGATTTCGCTACCTGTTGCGCCGTCGCGGCCTTTGCTGGAAAGCTGTCGCGATTTCACGACATGTTGCGCCGTCGCGGCCTTTGCTAGAAAGCTATCATGATTTCGCTACCTATTTCGCTGTCATGGCCTTTGGAGGGAAGCTATCGCGATTTCGTGACCTATTGCGCCATCGCGACCTTTGGTGGGAAGTTGTCACGATTTTGTGACCTGTTTCACCGTCGTAGCCGTTGGTTGGAAGCTGTCGCGATATCGCGACACTTTTGGAAAAAGTGCGCTAAGGGGGAAAATCGTCGCGATATCATGACATTTTTGGTGAATAGCTGCCCAAGGGAAAAATCGTCACGATTTCGTGACACTTCTAAAGAATGGGCACCCAGGGGGAAAATCGTCGTGATATCGCGACATTTTTGCAGCAATGGCACCAAGGGGAAAAGTCATCGCGATATCATGACACTTTTGAAGATCGGGCACCAAGGAGACAACTCGTCGCGATTTCGCGACATTTTTGAGGAAAGGGTGCTAAGGGGAAAACTCGTCGCGATTTCGCGACAGTTTTGGAGAACAAGCTTCATGGGGGAAAATCGTCGCGATATCGCGACACGTTTGAGGAAAGGGTGCCAAGGGGAAAACACGTCGTGATTTCATGACACTTTTGCTGAAGGGCCACCTAGGGGAAAAATCATCGTGAAATCGTGACCCTTTTGGACAACTGGCGCCATGGGGAAAAGACATCGCGATTTCGCGACACTTTTGAAGTTTTGGCGCCAAGGGGAGACCTCGTCGCGATATCACGACACTTTTAGAGAACAGGCGCCTTCTGGCTTTCTCGTCACGATTTCGCGATGCTTTTGGTGATTGGGTGCTTTGGTGTTGTGCCATCGCTATTTCGTGACAATTTTTGTGCTTTGCGGCCTCGGCGTCTGTCTGTCATGATTTTGCGACATGGCACGATTTCGCGACATGTCATGATTTCGCGACTTTTTGCCATGGCGCGGCCTTGGTTAGGTTTGGTGTCGTGATTTTGCGACATGTCACGTTTTCGCGCCCTGTTGTTTTCTGGCTTCTCTGCTTTCGGCTGGGATGTTTTTACTCCCACTTGTAACTGTTATTTGTTTTAATACAAGTTTTTTCATTTTTTTCAAAAAAAAAGTAGGTAGCAAGACCAATCAATATCATATGGTAAAAGAAGGTGAAAAGCTTGTAGAGGAAGGTAATATTAATGCCCTTCCCAACTTTTTTAGCCCTGGTATTAATGAAGATCATCACTTGGAATATTAGAGGACTCAAAGGGAGTCTTTCAAAACAAAATGAAATTAGAAGAATGATTCAGATAAATCATCCACATCTTGTTTTCCTTCAAGAAACAAAGATGTCAATGGAGGATATGGACTCAATTGCCAGTAAAATTTGGCTAGTTGGAAAAGTGGTTTCCCTTAGTTCCCAAGGGACTTCTGGTGGCATTGCTTGTCTTTGGGACCCAAAAGAGGTAGTTATTCACCATATGGTTGGCAGTTGGGGTTTGTTGGCTATAGCTATTCAAAGTAGACATTCCAACCAAATTATGCTTCTGACTTATTTGGAGGAAAAAAGAAGACAGTGGAAGGATATTACTCATATTATCTCTCATTTTCTTGAAGCTTGGATCTTGATCGGAGGAGATTTCAATACCATCCTCTATTTGGATGAGAAAATGGGGAAAATAGAAATTTGGACAAAAGCACTAACCTCATGAGTGAATATATTGCAAACCTCCATCTTGTGGATATCCAACTAGATAATGGCCTTATGACTTGGTCTAACAAGAAGGCAAGGCTTAGCTTGTATAATGGAGAGATTGGATAGGTTTTTGCTCTCTAAAAATTTCTTAATCCATGGTCACATTCCTAAAGTGAAGACTCTTAATAATGTTGGTTCGGATCATTGGCCAATCATGGTGGAAATGTGGAAAACCAATGTGAGTTTCTCTCCTTTTCATTTTCAATTAATGTGGCTTAGAGACATTTCCTTTAGACCTCATGTGCAACAATGGTGGAAGGAAGGTAAACCTAGGCATGGGACTAAGATGTTATGTTTTGCTAAAATAGCAATACATTAAATCCAAAATCAAGACTTGGAACTGGAAAGAGTTTGGGGATGTTCATAAAAAAAACATGAAGTTATTGCTCATCTTGAAAATTTGAATAAGAAAATCCGTTTAGATGGCCTCACAGAGAAGAGAAGTGCAGATGAAATTAAACTCACAACTCAATTAGAGGAATGGGAAAAAAGAGAAGAAATCTTATGGAAGCAAAAATCTAGAATTCAATGGCTCAAAGAAGGAGATCAAAACACAAATTTCTTCCACAAATATCTTCTAGCTCGAAGATCTCACAACTTTATTTCTTCCTTAAAATCAGATTTTGGAGATGTTGTTTATACTTGGGATGGCATGAACTCTATTGTTGTTGATTACTTTTCCAATATTTTTGCTACTACTCCTCTTGACTCAACTTCTCAACAAAATGTTCTTCAAGCAATCCCTTCTCTTATCACTTCTGAGGAGAACTCTATTTTTACTGCTCCTCGTTACTATCAATGAGCTTCAACAAGTAGTTTTTAAAATGCAAAAAGGGAAAACCCCAGGTCCTGATGGTTTTCCCATTGAGTTCTACCAAGAGTTCTGGGATATCCTTCATGTTGATTTATTAGAGGTGGTGGAAGAAGCCAGGAAAGCCAAAGAAATTTTGAAGGTTATCAATAAAACTTATATTACTCTTGTTCCAAAAGCTCAAGAGGTTGATCATATCTCAGATTTTAGACCTATTGCTTTATGTAATGTTCTTCTCAAAATCATTACTAAAATCATGGCAGAAAGGTTGAAGCCTCTTTTGCATAAGATTATTTCCCCAGAGCAAGGGGGTTATGTGGAAGGATGTCAAATAGTATATGAGATAGTTCTTGCTCAGGAAGTCATCCATTCCATGGATATGCAAAAATCTCCTTCCATGTTCATTCGGTTAGACTTATCCAAAGCTTATGACAGAGTGGATTGGCACTTCCTTATCAAAGTTTTGAGGCAATTTGGTTTCTCTAAGGATTGGATGGATTGGATTATGGGATGTATCTCTTCAGTTTCCTACTTAGTTCTTATCAATGGCAGGCCTTCTCAGTCTTTCCCAACTTCCAGAGGTATTAGGCAAGGTGACCCGCTATCCCCTTATTTATTCATCATTCTTGTTGAATTCTTGGGTAGGACTATAACCAAAAAGAGGGAAAAAAAACCCTTGAGGGAGTTACCATTGCTCATGGAGCTAGACCTATCTCTCATATTCAATTTGTGGATGACTCTACTCTTTTAGGTAAAGCTACAATTAAGGAAGCTTCTAATATTAAGCAAATCATTAGCTATTTTTCTAAGGCTATTGGGCAGTTGATCAATGAAGACAAATCTAAAGTTATTTTCTTTCACTGCTTCGCTAGACAGGAATCCATGGTCTTGGATAAATTAAGATATAAGAAGACCTCCCTTCCAATCACTTATTTAGGTATTCCCATAAATATTCAAAGGAAAAAAAATAAAGATTGGAATTGGTTGTTGGACAAAGTCAAGAAGAAAATTGGAAAGTGGACCAACAAGTGGCTTTCTTCTAGGGGTAGAATCACCTTGGTAAAATCAGTCCTTCAAGCTATTCCTATTTATGTTTCTTCCGTTTTGAATATCCCAAAGGTCGTTCTTCGAGAATTGGATCAAATCAGTCATCGTTTCCTTTGGAGTGGTACTAAGGAGAAAAGAAAATGGGCCTTGGTGAAATGGGATACTTTATGTCTTCCTAAGAGTGAAGGGGGGTTAGGATTCTGGTCTTCTATTAATAACAACAAAGCTTTAGCTGCTAAATTATATTGGAGGATGTTGCATAACCCCAATGCTCTTTGGGCCAATAATCTCCGTGCTAAATATGCTGAGAACAAAAGTCCTGAAGACCTTGTTCGCTATCAAATTCCTACCAAAGGTTCTCCCATTTTAGAAGTTCTTAAGACTGGTGAGGATTTGATAAAGAAAAAATTATTTTGGATCATTCATAATGGTCAACATGCAAATTTTTGGATAGATTCTTGGGATGGTCACAAGCCTTTGATAACTCGGCTTCCCGATTGGAGGCCTTGGATGGAGGAGCTTCACCAAGATAACTGGATAAAGGTGGTTAATTACTTTCGGTACCATACCTGGTAATTCAAAGGTTGGTAGATATTGAATCCCTATTAAGGATTGGCCTATTCAAATCCCAAAAAGGCAAAGACAAGATATCCAAGGCATCCTTCATATGAGATCCCTCTCTTGGTCCCATGAAAAAGATTGTTTTGGATGGAACAACACTACTAAGGGTGAGTATTCAGTTGCTCAAGGTTATTTGACCTTATGCCATAATAATCCCAACCATTATTCTGACATATTTTCTCAATTGTGGGCTCAAAAGCTCTGGCCTAAGGTGAGGTTCTTTAATTGGCTTTTATTGCATCGTAGGGTGCTTACTGGTGAGCAACTTATGAAGCATGGTTTTCATGGCCCTTTTAGATGTGAAATGTGTGAAGAGAATGTAGAAACTCTCAACCATATTTTTATTGAGTGTACTTTAGCCTCTGAGCTATGGAGGAGAATGGCCACTTTACTTGGCTTACAGTGGTCCAATTTTTTTACTTTTGAACAACTTTGGAGGGATTGGCCTAATCAAGAGGGTGTTGATCATTTTATTAGGCAGTTAGTTTGGATGGGTTCTACCATTCTTCTTTGGAATATTTGGAATGAAAGGAACAACCAAATTTTTAATCAAGATAGGAAGGATATTCACTATATTTGGCAAAAGACCATAGCCAACTTAGTTGAATCAATCCATCAACTCCTTAATCACCCCCAAAACTCCCACCAAAGATGGGATCAAGTGATGCAAATATTGAAGATTAAATCTTCTAAGGGCAACCAACTTAAAGGGAATGTGAGTATTAGTAAGATGGATAGGACTAGAAATTGGCAACCTCCTCCTAAGGATTTTGGAAAAGTCAATATTGATGGAGCCTCTAGAGGGAACCCTAGAAAAGCCAGTGTGGGAGGAATTGGTAGACTTTCAGATGGCTCCCTGGTTTTTACTTTTGCTAAGAATTTGGGTATTCTTTCCAATAACCTTGTTGAGGGGTATGGTATCCTCAAAGGCCTTCAGGAGGCTACTAAGGTTGGATGGGAAAAGGTGTTAGTTGAGTCTAACTCTCAACTTATGATTAATCTCTTGAAGACTCCTTCTAAGAATCATAAGGTGGATTGGAGAATAAAAAGAATTATTGAGAAGATTCAATTAATCCAAATGGGATTTTTGAAAGTTGATTACAATCATGTGGTTAGAGATCAAAACAAGAGTGTTGATGCTTTAGCTAATTGGGCTTTGGAAAAAGGTGATCTTACTTGTTATGGCCACCCTCCTATATGGTGGGCTTAGCAAATTAGGGAAGCTCTTCTTTCTATCATTTCTTTGGATGGCTCCAGTTTCGAAGGTACCTAGTTTCTTCTTGCTTTTTTTTTGGCTTCTCTTTGGTTCATTCAGTTTTTTTAGTTCTCTAGCTCATTCTATTCTTTCTTTTGTTTCCTCTGTTGATTCTTGCCTTAATAGTCTTCTGGTCTAGATAGGTCATTGTTATGTTCATTTTTTTTTCTTTTTTATTTTTTTTTTTTTTTGTTTAGTTTTTTAAGGTGGGTGGGTTCTTTTGTTTTTGTTTTGTTTTTGTGTTCTTTGTGTTGTTTTTTGTTGTTCTTGTGTTTTTGTTGTTTTGTGTTTTTTTTTATGTTTTTTGTTATTGTTCTTGTGTTTTTTTCGTTCTTGTTCTTGGGTTTCTCTTTGTTTGTGTTAATTCATGTTTTTATGTGTGAGTGTTTTCTATGTTTTTTGTTTTTGTTTATTGTCTATTGTTGGTTGTTTTTTATTTTTATTTTTATTTTATTTTTTAATTTTTTAGGTTTTGGTTGTGTTTATTTTTCATGTTTTTTTTGGGTTATGTCTTTGTAGTGTTCTATTGTTTTTGTCTTGTTTGTGTTTTGTTATGTGGTTCTTGTGTTTTTCTATGTGGTTTGTGTTGTGGTTTCTTTTATCTTATTGTGCGTGTTTGGTTGTGCTTTTGTTTTTGACACACTCAAGGAGCATGTTTTTTATTTTATTTTATTATTTTTGTTGTTATTTACTTATTTTTAAATTGGTTTTGTGTGTTTGTTTGCTCCTTGAGTATGTCAAAGGTGGTAGGCCGGGTCCGAGTCCTGGGCATTTTTGGTGGAATGGATACCCCCGCCTCCTTGGGTCTTACCCGAAAGTGGCATCCCTTTTGGGATGTTTTCCACAAAAAAAAAGAATTAATAGGTTGTTATAGCCCCGGTTTTTTTAAACCAAGAAAAAAAAAAAAAGGGGGGGGGGGGGGGGGGGGTTTTATAAATTTTTGGGAGGGGGGGGGGTGGGTTGGGCGGCGGCCCCCGCGGGGCGGGGTATATAATACGAGGGGGGAAAGAGAGGGGGGGGGGAGGGGGGAGAGGAAAAAAAAAGGGGGGGGGTCTGTTTTGTTTGTGGGGGGGGAGGAAGAAAGGGTGGGGGGGGGTTTTTTTTTTCTCCCCCCCCCCCCCGCCCCCCCCAAATGGGGGGGGGGCCTTTTTTTTTTTTTTAGTGGAGTGTTTGGTTGGGGGGGTTGGGGGGGGGGTTTTTTTTTTTGAAAAGAAGGGTGGCATTCTAAGATGGTCTAAATCATGCATATTTTTCTTCATTTATCAATTCAAATACCTTTGGGATACTAGTCCCTCAAGCTTTCAATACACATGGGATAAAGAGATTGGGAAAAATCATATAGCAGAAAATGGATAGATTCTTGTTATCCAATAATTGATTGCAAAAAAGTATACAATATCTTCGGATATTTTATTGCAAGCAAGATCATATCACAAACCCATTATTTTGACTTGTGAGTCACCTAACAATGGTCATCCAAAGCCATTTCACTTCCATTCTATGTGGCTCCAAGACCCTGATTTTTTCTAGATGGTTATGTTATGGTGGGATGAATCAAAATTTGAAGGATCATGTATGTACAAGTTTGTTCAAAAGTTGAAACATTTAAAGGAGCAAATGAAAATATGGAATGTCAAATATTTTGGTAACATTTTTAAAGAAAAAAAGAAATTGAATCCAAGCTCCAAAATTTACAAGAGATAGTAGAAATTAATGGAATGGACCAAGATTCTTATGTGAAAGAAAAACAATTACTTTCTGATTATCATAATGCATTGAAAAAGGAGGAGTCATATTGGTTCCAAAAATCTAGAGAGAAATGGCTCAAGGAAGGAGATAGAAATACAAAGTTTTTTCATGCTACAACAAAAACAAATTTTTTTGTTCGTCATATCAAAAATATTATAACTCCAAATGGAAGAAATATTGAGGATGAAGAAGATATAAGGAAGGAAGCAATAAATTATTTAAAAAAATATTTTGTCAGATTCTAGGCAAGATAAGGAGGCACAAGAAAAACTTTGCAAAATATTCCATCAATTATCACTCGGAGAAAAAATGAAATCTTGATGAAGAAGATATTTATGGAGGAGCTCCATGAAGCAGTTTTCTCTTTCCATCCTAACAAGGCACCTGGCCCGACGGATTTTCCTATAATTTTCTTTCAAAATTTTTGGGATTTATTGAAGAGTGATATGTTAGATGCGGTGGAAGAGGCCCAAAAAAGGAAGGCTATAATAAGTGAGATCAATGCTACTTTTATTACCCTGGTTCCCAAGAAGGGTGACACAAAATATTTTGATAATTTTCGTCCAATAAGCCTTTGTAATATGATTTACAAGATCATTTCAAAAATTATGGCAAACAGGTTGAAGGGCATTCTAGGGTGTATTATCTCAAAGGAACAAGGTGGCTTTTTTTAGGGTAAACAAATTCTTGATGGTATAATTATTGCACAAGAGGCCATACATTCTCTTCATTCCATGAAAAACCAGGTATGCTTTTGAAATTAGATATGAACAAAGCATATGATAGGGTTTCCTGGAATTTTTTACATGCTATTCTCAGAAAGTTTGGCTTTGATTATAGTTGGTGTGAGTGGATTAAATGTTGTTATAGCACTGTAAAATTTTCTATTTTGATCAATGGTTCTCCTATTGGGTACTTCAAGTCATATTGTGGACTTCATCAAGGTGATCCTCTTTCTCCTTATCTATTCATTATTCTGGCAGAAGCATTAGGGAGAGCATTTTCAAAGGTAAAAATGGAAGGAAAAATCAAGGGTATTCAAGTTGCAAAAAATGGTCCCTTTGAATCTCATCTCCAATTTGTTGATGATATTTTTCTTTTGGGTCATCCCTCAGTCAATGAGGCCATGGAGTTTAAATCAATATTATCATGTTATGAGAAGGCTATTGGATAGTTGGTAAATACTTCAAAATCCAAGATTTTTTCATTAATACTGCCCTAGATTTACAACAAATTATTATGAATATTTTAGGGTTTAAAATTGAAAATTTTCCATCAATCTACTTGGGTATTCCTTTGTCTGATAAAGGAAATAAAAAGGAGCTTTGGATCTCTTTTTTTGGATAGAATGAAAGCTTGCTTGGCAGGTTGGAAAGGTAAGTTCTTAACCATGGTAGGAAGGCTACAACTCATAAAGACTACTTTGCAATCCATTCCTATTTATATGATGTCACTTTCAAGATACTAGTAGGTATCATCAAAAAAAAATGCCAACAAGTATTACATCGAAATTGATAAAATTCAAAGAGAATTTCTATGGAAAGGTTGTGAGTAAAAAATTAGGTTTCCTCTTTGTAAGTGGAAAAGGGTTTGCAAAGGAAAGAATATTGGAGGAGCAAGCTTGCGGAATTGTAAAATTATGAATTTGGCATTAGGAGCAAAGCTTGGGTGGAGATTATTCAGAGATCAAGGAAAGAATTGGGTAAAAATATTACTTAAAAAATATATAGGTTCTCTTGATGCAATGAAATTATTTAGGAAAAGAACTCTACCTAAAGGATCATCAACATGGAACTTCATATTAGAGAGTTTGCAATTGATAAAGAAACATATTATATGGTCAATCAATGAGGGGAGTTATGCAAATTTTTGGTCTGATGCTTGGTTGAAGCCTTATCCTCTTATCTCTGACTCAAAATGGAAACCATTGGCTCAAGCATGCATAGCATGTAAAGGTCCAAAGGTCAAAGATTATATTATTATGAGAAAAAAATCCAGATCATGGATTTCTTTTAGTGACCTGGTTGAAGGAGAGGAACTCAAACAAATTGTAGATGAACTTCAAAATATGCTTCTAGAGTTTTATTTGCCAATTTTTACACGAAAATATGAGTTGATTTGGAACTTATCAAAGGATGGTGGATACTCAATAAAGTTGGGATATGAGGATTTAGAACAATCAAAATTTCCTTCTCCCAAATATTTTCCTTGGAAGAATGTTTGGTAATTAGAGGCTCTCCCTAAGGCCTCAACATTTCTTTGGTTAGCAATTCAAAGTAAGATTCTTACAAGAGAGAGTCTACAAAGAAGAGGATATTATGGACCCTTCAGATGTGCCTTGTGTGAGAAGGATTTAGAAACATCAGACCATTTACTTCTTCATTGTCCATTTGCTCACACCATTTGGGGTTACTTTTTAAAAAATATGAAATTATATTGGGTATCTTCATCAACATTGAAAAAGTTGATAAAATGTTGGATAAATTATTTCAAAGCTAAAGCATTATGTATTCTTTGGAGGATTGGCCCTTCCATTATTTGTTGGAATTTATGGCTTGAAAGGAATAATATATTTTTTAAAATCAAATATCAAAATCATGCCCAAGTTTGGAACCGTATCACTACCTCTCTTGCAGAATGTCTACAAATATGGTGCTCATCATGGGAAGTCTCAATTGTATAAAAATAAGTGCTAATAACTTGGCTACAAGATTTGAACATACATGGAAGAGTCATCTGCAACAATGAAATTAAAACAAAGGATCTACTTCGATCTATGGTAAAATGGAAATGTTTAGAAATTGGGTTTATCAAAATTAATTTTGATGGTGCTTCTAAAGGAAATCTAGGAAAAGTTGGTGGAGGTGGTGTTTTTAGAAATAGTGAAGGTAAAATTCTCCTCACTTATTCATAATCATATGGAACTTCAACTAACAACTATGCAGAGGCTAGGGCACTTCTTACTGGGATTAAAATTGCAGTAGAAAAAGGATGGAAATATATTTCAATTGAGGGGGACTCACAAATTATAATCAATGCTATTAACAAAAATGGATGTGGAGACTGGATAAAAAATAATATTATTGTTGATGTTCATCATTTATTACTAGAGGCAATCTCTTGGTAGTGTGAGCATATTTATAGAGAAGGAAAGCATATTTATAGAGAAGGAAATCGAGTAGCAGATAAATTAGCGAATTATGGTGTTGATCTACATCCCCATGAAATTCAAATTTTAGAAGACAAATGGCCAAGTGAGATTTTATGTCTTAATCAAAATGATGTCAAGGAGTTGATTGTGGAAACATAGCACTTTGAGGAAGTTGAAGAATATATTTAAGAGAAAAAAGAAAAGAAAAAACCGTGATAAAAATGTTTGCTACAGCAAATGTAATATTCTAGTATTTTGATGGGAGTGGCCCCCAATAGAAGCCACATATAACCTATTCAAAAATAATAATAATAATTGCTATGGAGCATCCTGGCACTTTAGGATTTCTAGGGCAATATAAAGAAGAAAGTGTTTTTAAGGTTTTTCTTTGCACTTCAAATCCTTTAAAGCAAGATAAACATATAGATGATAGGTCTCACCATGAAAAAATTAAAGCAATTGATCAAGATGAAAGTGTTGGTGGGAATGAAAAAAAAAAAAAAGAAAAAGACCTAAGAAGCAAAAACAAAGAGAAAAAGAAACTCATAGGGATATTGATATGAAAAACAAAAGCAAATAGTGTTAACAAAAAGTGAGGGTAAAGCCAATAAATAAACATAAAAGGTGATGATGAAAATGATATCTTGGAATATTAAGGGCATGAATAAGACTCTAAAAATAAAGATGTTAGGGTATTGACACCAACATTTTTAAAGATATGAACACCAGGAGCAAATATCTTAGTCATTCATGGTGTTGATTTTCATCTTGACAAAATTCAAATTCTAGAAGGGAATTAGATGAGTAAGATTTTATCTCTTAATAAAATGATTTCAAGGAGTTGATTATGAAAACTTAGTAGTCTAAGGAAGATGACATTTTTTTATTAAAAAAAAACAAATTAAAAAAATTCTTTTATATAAAAACAAACTAAATATAATTTAATTAACCTTACAACAATATAAAACAATATCATATTTCATTACTTTAATAAAAATAACTTCCGATAAAAACCATACATAGTTTAATTTAAAAAACTATATATATATATATATATATATATATATATATTATTTTTATAATTTTTATGAATTTTTTTTTTTGGTATTGATAAAAAAGGGGTTGAAGGGCCCCGACCCTTTACACAGAGCTCAAAAGATGTACAAGAAAAAAACAAGAGAAGATCATACAAATGCAAGATAGCCCTATCTTAGTAAAACAAACAAACCTGGGCTAAACTTGTTGATGGAGAAGCTGAAATAATATTCCTCCCGCTATCCTTCTATTTAACATGGCTGATGCAATGCTCAATGCTTTACATAACTGATAAAGAAACTGCTGACAATAATGTAATTTAGTGTGCTTCTGCTTTGCTCTGCCCTCTTTATCTGTTGGCTTCATTATCAGTTCTTATAATCTCTTCCAACTCCATGGGGGCATATGACCAGACCTTGAAATTCTCAGATTTAACTGCCATATTCACCATTTTATCGGTAGCTTTGTTTCCCTCTCTATAAATATGTTTAACTTGACTTTCTTCTAGGTTTCCCAAGATAGTCCTCGCATATGTAATTATTTGGAAAATGCTAGAATTATTTAACTCCCCTTTTTGAAGGGAAGTTATAATATTCTTGGAATCCCCCTCAAGAACAATTCTCCTAAAACCCAAATTCACTGCAATTCGGAGGCCTGTAAGCATTGCCCTTGCTTCAACTTGGTGATTTGTGGTAATTCCTAGATCCTCAGCATATGCAGCCACTACCTGACCTCTGTCATTCCTAATGAGGCCCCCACCACCAGCATGACCCGGGTTACCTTTTGCAGCTCCATCAAAGTTAATTTTTACCTAGTCTTTGTGGGGACGTTCCCATCTAGTATCTAGTCTCACCTTATTGATTTTTTCCATATTTAAGATGTCTTTTTCTCTAGAGAGGATCATTGCAAGATTTTCCTGGCCAACAATATTTTTAATACAATCCTCCAATAGGGTTGTTTTTATCCTGGCATAAACCCCAATTATTCCTCTGGTTTTATTTTTGAACACTCGTCTGTTTCTTTCCAACCAAATCCCCCAGAAAATATGTGGAATGCATTTTTGCCAAAAAATACTGCTTCCTAAGTGCCACTGTTCCCAAATCCTGATTAGAGAATCTGGAATGACCCAAGCAACATTAACTTCTCTCAATAACATATTTAGGATATCACAAAAAAAATCACAAGTTCCAAACAGGTGGTCCACACACTCATCCGCTTTGTTACATAAGACACAAACAGTTGGAACCACAATCCCTCTTTTGAACATATTGTCTTTTGTAAGGATCTTATTGAGAATGGCAGTCCAAAAAAACATAGCAACCTTAGGGATGATGTTTAGCTTCCAAATTCTTTTAAGCTCGGGTTTCTCTGAGGTTACTTTGCCCAAGACTCTATATCCATCCTTCACCAAGTACTCGGCCTTGCTGGTTTCTTCCCCAAATTATCTGATCCTCCTCTAAACCTCTACCTAAA
This sequence comes from Wollemia nobilis, assembly GCA_028583015.1. Classification (NCBI taxonomy): domain Eukaryota; kingdom Viridiplantae; phylum Streptophyta; class Pinopsida; order Araucariales; family Araucariaceae; genus Wollemia; species Wollemia nobilis. Next base: position 5,586,795 of record JAQPPZ010016895.1, read on the forward strand.
TAATAACTCCTTAGGAGGTTTTGCAGATCTTTACCCCCGGGCCTTGCATATCTTCTTGCATGATTTTCCACTCCTAAAAATCACCCACCCTATGAATGTAACCATTAATTTTCTTACCATAGGTTTTGGTTAAATGTTCTTTAATATCTTTGAACTTTCTGTAGTTTGCTAAAGGCTCCTCTTGAATCCAAGGGTCTTTCCAAAAGTTAATTTTGTCTCCCCTGCCTACTCTCCATTTTAGACCTTGCCATAGAAATTTCCTGCTATTGATTATATTTTACCAAAAAATAGACCCACGTGGAGGATTAGAACAACTGATAAAGTGGTTTCTGCCCTCCAAGTATTTGTTTTGGATAATGCTAGCCCATTTCCCTGATGCTCCAGTGCAAAGCCTCCAACCATGTTTAGCTAGAAGGGCTCTATTTAGATCTCTCAACTTCCTCAGACCAAGACCCCCATTCTGTAAAGGCTGGCAACAGGTATCCCAGTGCTACCAGATGTATACATTTTTTGCATTCAGTGCCATCCCATAAGAAATTTTTTTGTAGTCTTTCTAAAGTCTCTTCCACTTTCCTTGACATCCTTAGGAAAGACATGAAATAAATAGGGAGGCTTTGAAGCGTGTGTTTTATGAGTTGTACTTTCCCTGTAGAGGATAACAGAGATCCCTTCCAACCTTGAAGTTTCCTATTAAATTTATCAATAATTGGATTCCAAAGTTCAAAGTTCATATTTCATCTTAGCCTATAAACAAAGGTAAACCAAGATAGGTGATAGGGAACTTTTCCTCCTTACAACCCAACACTTTAACTATTTGATCTCTTATACTTTCCTCCGTGTTTAAAAACATAATCCTGCTTTTTTCATAATTTATTTTTTGGCCTGTAGCTTTTTCATAAGAATCAAGGACTTTTTTAAACTCCAAAGCTTCTTCCTCTGTAGCTTCCCCTAGCAAGAAAGTATCATCCACAAACTATTGATGAGACAAAGCTTCACCAATGGATGAATGTTTTAGACCTTTGATATTACCATCCTTTCTTTCTTTCCAAAGTTCTTCCCAAGGCATCTGCCATAATGATAAAGAGATATGGAGACAACGGATCTCCTTGCCTGATTCCTCTGGTAGAAGGAAAGAACCCAGCAGATTATCCATTGATCAAGATTGAAAAGTGGGGGTTAGAAATACACATACCAACCCATGCCCTCCATTTTTCACTGAAACCCATTTGCTCCATTATTTTATCTAAGAAGGACCATGAAACCCTATCATAGGCTTTGTTCATGTCCAACTTAAGGAACATGCCTGACCCTTTCCTCCTTTGAAGAGAGTGTGTTATTTCATAAATGGCAATGATGCTTTCAGTAATTTGCTTACCTGCCACATAACCTCCTTGATCTTCATTAATGATTGAGGGGATGATGTTTTTCAACCGATTGGCCAAAACTTTAGTAAAATTTTTATAAATTGTATTACATAGGCTAATTGGTCTAAAGTCCTACAATTTATCTGCCCCATATTTCTTGGGAATTAGAGCAAGGAAGGTATTATTCCATTCTTTCAAAAACTTACCAGATTCTTGGGCTTCTTGGATTGCATTGACTACATCTTCTTCAACAATATCCCAATGATGTTGAAAAAACCTGGTGGGAAACCATCTGGCCTCGGAGCCTTGGATGCTCCCATAGAGAACACAACTCTTTTAATTTCCTCCTTAGAGATTACCTTGCATAGATATTCATTCATGCTATCATTAACTCCTTTGGGAACATTGTTAATGATGCTTTCTATTTCCATGTTGCACTCTGTTTTTTCTTTGCTAAGAAGGTTCTGAAAAAAAGTAATGGCCAGATTTTTAATATCATTTAAATCCTCATACTTTCTACCATATTCCCCCATAAGGTAGAGGATTTTATTGTTGTTCCTATGTCTCATAGTCGAAACATGGAAGAATTTAGTGTTTCTATCACCTTCCTTGAGCCACAAAACTCTGGATTTTTGTTTCCAATGAATTTCCTCTTGGGCAATGGTATTATGATACTCCGTGAGGAGTTGTTTTTCCTTTTCATGCCACTCTGGTTTTCTCCCTTCCCTCTCCATTGTTTCCTCTATATCTTGGATATCCTTTTTAAGCTGTTGTTTTCTTAAATTGATGTTACCAAAAACCTCTTTATTCCAAATTTTGATTCGATACTTGATGTTCTTTAATTTTTGGGTAACTTTGTACATTGTTGATCCTTGAACCTCCTCCTACCACCAAGATTGAATTTTATTTGTAATTTCTGGGTGCATATTCCACATGAGCTCATACCTAAAGGGTGCTCCTCCCTGCTTCCCCTCCTTTTCCATATCCAGCAAAAGGGGATTGTGATCTGATCCTATTCTGGGCATACATGTAAGTCTATGAATATTGTTTATACTTAGCCAATTATCAAAAATAAGAACTCTATCTAGGCACCTTTGAATGTGATTATCCCCCATCCTTCTGTTTGTCCATGTAAACTTACCTTTACACATATCCAGGTCAATCAACTTATTATTCTGAATAAAATCATTAAAATCTTGCATACCTTGAGTGATGTTAATCCTCCCTCCACTTTTGTCCTCTGTTCTTAAGACTGTATTGAAGTCACCCAAAACCATCCAATGCAAATTAATGAAGAGACTCCTCTAAAAATATAGCTTATTCCACATATGGAATCTCTCACGATCATCATTTTGAGCATAAACCCCTATCATTACCCAACAAAAGTTAGTTTTTTTGTTCTTCAATTTGATTGTGCAAAATATCTCTTCTTGAACAATTAAAGTGCCCTCAAAATTCATTCTATCCCAAAAGATGCAAATACCTCCAGCAGTACCTTGTGTTGGGCTTATGATCCATTCAACATTCGACCAAACCTCTTTCTGAATAATGTCAAGTTTTTTTGTGTCAATTTTAGATTCTTGAAGACAAACAATATCAAGTTTTACTTCCATGAGTAGATCTCTAACAATTCTTCTTTTCCCAGGGGAATTTAGCCCCCGCACATTCCAAGAAAGGATTTTCATTTTTTGGTTTTGTTTGATGGGCTTTTACCCTTACCCATCCATTCTTCATTTGGATCTAATTCTTGTCCCCTGTTCTTTGGTACTTTTTGTTCTTCTTGTTTGGGGGTCTTCCTTGCTTTCTTTTCCCATAATTACCTATATTCTTTGTATTTTTTGTATGTTTTCCAGGAGGATCATTCTCTCCCATTTGATTACATCCTATCGGAGATTCTTCTAATGTTGATTGAGTTGTTTTACCCAACTCTAGTCTTTTGTTGAATCTTGTTTGCATACCCTCCTTAGACTGCTTTGAGTTTTCTATTATGCTTAGATCCTTATGTTCCTCAAATTGTTTAGTTTTATTCTTTGAACTTAAAACTTGATCTAATCCTTGCCATCCCTCTATTTCTTTGATTTTAAACCCCCAAACTCCTTCAATCTGATCCTTCTCCTGTTCTGAGTCCATTTGAGTGGATGGGGTATCCTCTACCATTTTAGCATCATCTACTAATATTTCTTCTTCAACTTCCAAATTAATGTATGCATTCTCTATGTTGATCGCAATCACATTTTGTTGTTGTGTCTTGGTATCTAGATTTATATGATTTTCAATCATATTTATTTTCATCTTATGGTTACCATCTTCATAATTATTTTCTTTTTCTTGATTGATACTATTCTCTTGTTGATTAGTGTTATTTCCAAAACCACTCAAGTTTTGTTTCTCATTATGTTCTTCATCTGCTTGTTGGTTTAGCTCTATGCATTTACTTGCATACTCCATTGTCTTGTTAGGATTCTGATGTTCTTCCTTGTATTGTATAGAACATCCATTACTAATTTTACTTTCTGCCTCTTCATTTACCTCCTGGTAAATTTCTTGATATTGTTCCTTTTCTTGTGCCCTTTCTTGTGGGCTAGAAGTTTCCTTTTCCATGCTTGTGGTCCTCTGGTTTATTTGATTCTCCTTTTGTTGCCACTTTTTAGTAAATTTGGTTTGTCTTTGTAGATGACATTTCCCCTCCACATGTCCAAACACTTTACATTGCTTACAGTATACCAAAAAATTTTCATATTCAACTTTTTGTTCCCATTCTCCAAGCATTGATTTGATACTCACTTTTTCCACTTTGTCTTGTTCTAGCTTCACATTAACACAGACTCTTGCACACAACATTCTTGTTTTGTTGCGGGTGGGTGGATCCATGGTTATAAACTATCCAATTTGTGTTGTCAGGCCCTTAATAATTTGATCATCCCAATATTCTATAGGTAGATCTGGGAACCTAATCCAGATGGGAACTAAAAAAAATTCTTCCTTTTGAGGGTTGAAGCCCTGATGCCAACGTTTTAGGAAAACTGGTATTTTCCCAAAGAAAAATGGACCTCGTGATAAAGCTGCCACCAGATCCTCCTCAATATTAAACCGGATTAAGAAGTATCCCTTTGATAGACCAATAACATTCATTGAACCCTTTGTTTGAATTTTAGAATGAAGCCATCTTCTAAGCACATCTAAATCTGGTCTGGGCCCTAGAAATTTGCCTACCATGCTAAACTCATTATCCCTCAATATTTTTTTGATTAGGGAGTCAGCAATACATACCTTTCCATTTTCATGAGATATCTTTGTACCAACTTCTCCTTTAATTGCTTCCTTTCTTCCTTTGAGAATCGATGCCCAAGAATCCTTTCCTGATCCTTCTTGTAGAATATTTTTTGCATCTGTCATTCCCTTTTCTACACATCGATCAACATTCCTTAGATCCCTAGCTCTTCCATCTGGATCCCTAATTTCACCATTTTGCCCTAACGGGGGGAAGTTTTTATCATTCAAGGAATCCATCCAAAACTCTCGGTGTTCACAGCTTGGAAACCATCCAAAACCCTTGGCGTTCACAACTCAACCTCCATTCAAAACTATTTTGAATTTAATTATCATTCAATAGTTTTGATAGTTTTAATATATGTTGTAAACTAAGTATTGTGAGTGAGATTTTAATTTCTAATATTTTCCAACCTTGTACACTTGAAACTAAAAAAAATTCTTGACAATAGTTTTTTTTTTTGATACACAAGCTTGCTCATACACAAAGCAATCCATTGTGATTTAATTTGGACCTAAGTTTTTCGAATGAGAGCCTAAAGCCCTACCTTTTCAAAATACTTAAAGGTTTACAAAAGTAAATTAGAAAGTTCCTTGAATAGGCAGTTTTAGTTTTAAAGATGAGTTGTGATATTTATTGTGTTATAAATTTATTCAATCTTAGCAGGATATATATAACATAAAGTTTTTTTTAACGTGTAAAATAACTCTTATAAATTTTAATTTATTGAGTTCTCTACTGGGCTTTCTTGAGATGGCTATCTCCTCCATCTGTGACATTCGTCGTATGATGAATGATGAATGAGTAGTGTTGGGAAGGAACCTTAGTTTCTTTGGTTTCTTTTGTTTTTTATAAGTTTTTGTTTTCTTTTGGGTTTGTGGTCAGCTTTTGTGTTCTTTGTTGTTTGTTGATTGTGTTGCTCTATTATATTGTTTGATCTCTGAATCTTGATTTCTGTTAGCGATGTCAAGTTCCTCTAACAGCTTTATTTTCTGAAAAAATGTGAGATCTCTTTCGAAACTGTGTTATCTAATAAAAAAAAACCTAATTTATTAAATAAAGACCAGGTTAACAAAACTTATTTAAGAAGTTCATATTTACAATTTACATAAATACCTTGTAACTTTAATATTGTTTACGACATGCGGTCGACTTATTTCAATTATTGGGCTTATTTATTTTTTATTCATAAAAGAATAGATGGTAGATTTTTTTTAATATATAAAGGAATTGGTAATATCATTGAACGGGTTAGATAAGATATAAGGGTGGCAAATTTTTTTAATATATAAGGGAATTGGTAACATCATTAAATGCGTTAGATAATATATAAAGGTGGCAGATTTTTTTTATATATAAGGGAATTGGTAATATCATTAAACGGGTTAGATAATATATAAGGGAATAGTAACATCATCGAATCCTAGCTTACTAGGTTAGACGAAGTCAATAGGACATTAAACCTTAGTTTGTTGGGTTAGACTATATATAAGGGAATCAGTAACACAATTGAATCTTAGCTTGTTAAATTAGAAGGTACGATGTGGTTTGAACCTTAAACTTCCCCAAAGAAAAGCTAAAACCTTAATCATGAGGACCATGCATTTATTAGTTAAGATTTTTATGCCAAAAGTTTTAAGGAGAGATCTACATTGCAAGCAAAAGGATTTTAGAATAAAATTTAAAAATATTATAAAGACAATGGTAACATAACGTGTTCAACCCCATTAAAAAATATATTCTCCTTTTAATTTTGAAGAGTTTCTTTTTTTAGATATTGTTTTTATTAATTATTTGAAATATTTTTTTATTGATAGTAGAAAATGTTTTTAAAAGGTCTGAACCTATTACAAATAGAGTTTTGAGGCACCTCAAACCTTAGATTTAACAATAAGATATTAAGAAAAATTGAGTTGGATTCTATGAATCCAACCCGAAAATCCAATGAAACAACCTCCTAACAATATTAATTTGTTTAATATTGTTTTTATTAATTAAAAATAAATCAATATTATTTAATTGTAAATTATTATTTTTATTAGTTAAGTGAGATTTAAATAACACAACATTTAATTATATATAATATTGGTTGTTTTTATTAATTTATTTTTTTTGAAAAATAATTTGAAAAAACTTGTATTAAAACAATTTTTTTTTAATTTATTGAAATGTAAAGGTGATTTACTTTAAATGTAATAGAACATTTAATTGGTTAAATGAGATTGAATTTTTTAAATTGATTATATGGAATTGAAACAACATATTGTATCGTATGTACTCGTATTACATTTGAATATATATTTTTTTAAATTTGCATGGTAGAATCGGTAGCTGCCACGATTTCGAGCAGGCTATCCAACTTTTATGGCCACCACAGTATTCTGCGTTATCTGCCCCAAAATTTGCCACACAGTTTTTTGCACAGTTCGCCCCAATAACCACCATGCCACAATTATTTTAAACCTTTTAAGCCACTGAAAGCACCAAAAAAGGGACAAGCGTTCAATTCGACGAGACCCGAGATTTGAACATGAATATTTTTTGAATTTACATGATAGAATCGATAGCCGCCATGTTTTCAAGTAGGTTGTCCAGCTTTTATGGCCACCACAGTATTATGCGTTATCTGTCCCAAAATCTGCCACACAGTTCTTCGCACAGTCTACCCTTATAACCACCATGCCACAATCATTTTAAACCTTTTACACCACTGAAAGCACCAAAAAAGGAACAAGCGTTGAGTTCGATGAGACCCGCGATTTGAACCTTTAACCTCCGCCCCTTATGGGGTTTGGTCGAATTGGTCTACACCTTGGACCTACAATAAGTTGAATATTATCCATATTTGAAAATAGTTTGGATTTTTTTATTGTACTGTTATTACAATAATTTGAATATTATCCATATTTGGTAATAGTTAGGATATTTTTTTATTTTTTATTTAGACTTGGTTAGTGTGATAAACCCTTATGACCAACGCATAGGGCTAATTAGTCTCCTCTGACCCCTCGTATGCCGAGAGCTATGCTTATCAATATGAAATTTAACACACACCCACCCTCTCACACACTTGCATACACCACAGTTTGAACCTTGGACCTCTCAAAGAAGAGCCAAAGCCCATATTGTTGCGATGTCGCCCTTAGACAAAAATCCATGTGTATCCTTTGACAAGATTCGAGCGTTGGATTTTTGCTATGCTTATCAATAAGGAATTTAACACACAACCACTACATACCCACCCTCTCACACACTCGCCTACACTGTAGTTTGAACCTTGGGCTTCTCAAAGAAGAACCAAAGCCCATACTGTTGCGCTGTCGCCCCTAGACAAAAATCCATGTATCCTTTGACAAGATTTAAGCATTGGATTTCTCTTTAAATGTTAAAGTATCTAACCGCTTAAGCTAATGCCATTTGAGATATTATCCATGTATCTTTAGAAATAGTTTTGATATTATCCATATATTGTTTTAAAAGATTCGAACCTTGGGTCTCTCTTTAAATATTAAGGTATCTAACTACTTAAACTAATATTTGAGTAATTATAAATTAAATTTAATATGTTTTAAGAATAGATAGGTGGTCGGTTGAGGCTCTTTAGGCAAAAAAAAAAAGAAAGAAAGATAGGTTGGTTATTAGTGACCTAGTGCTTGTTGGTGAGCTACCGTTGGATTCCATGGGTCCTTGACTTCCTCCCTAACCACTAGGTTAAGGTTAATAGAGGTTTTTTTTATTGAAAAAACATTCAACCTTAATAAAATATGCTTTTATTTGTCCCCAAGGGTTAGGTGGATTGGTAGTTGCTTGTATGGATAGACACTTACCAAGAAGAGACTTGGGTTCAAACCTTAGGGGTGTCAATTTGCAAAGGTAGTAGTTTGCTCTGAATATTTTAAGTGTGCATCAAACCGACGATGATGGTATGTCTCTCGAGCGATCGATGGTCTCCCCTTCACATCGAATCAACATCAACGAGGTGTAATAGGCTTGTTGAAAGTAGATCTTATGGTTTGAACACTACGCTTGAAAATAGTGTGGGTGTAACCAAATCCCCTATGCATCTAGATATATATATATATATATATATATATATATATATATATGCTTTTATTTGTGTTATTTTTTTTAATAGGTTATATGTGGCTTCTATTGGGGACCACTCCCATAAAAATACCAAAATATTACATTTGTTGCAACATACCTTTTTATCATATTTTTTATTTCTTTTTCTCTTAAATATATTCTTCAACTTCCTCGAAGTGCTATGTTTCTACAATCAACTACTTGACATCATTTTGATTAAGATATTAAATCTCACTTGACCAATTACCTTTTAAAATTTAAATTTTAGCGGATGAAGATCAACACCATAATTTGCTAATTTGTCAATCACCCGATTTTCTTCTCTAAACTATGCTCACATCATCGGGAATTACCTTTAGTAATAGATGATGAACATCAACAATAATATTATTTTGTATCTAGTCTTCACATCCATTTTTGTTAATAGCATTGATGATAATTTGTGAGTCCCCCTCAATTGAAATATATTTCCATATTTTTTGTACTGTAATTTTAATCCTTGTAAGAAGTGCCCTAGCCTCTGCATAGTTGTTAGTTGAAGTTCCATATGATTCTGAATAAGTGATGAGAATTTCGCCTTAACTATTTTTAAAAACACCATGTCCATCAACTTTTCTTGGATTTCCTTTATAAGCACCATCAAAATTAATTTTGACAAACCCAATTTTTGGACATTTCCATTTTACTATAGATTGAAGTAGATCCTTTGTTTTAATTTCGTTGTCGTGGATGACTCTTCCATGTATGTTCAAATTCTTGTAGCCAAGTATTAGCACCTCTTTTTTATCAATTCAGACTTCTGATGATGAGCACCATATTTGTAGACATTTTGCAAGAGAGAAACTAATACAATTTCAAACTTGAGCATGCTTTTGATATTTATTTTTTAAAATTATGTAATTCCTTTCAAGCCATAAATTCCAAAAAATAATGGTAGGGCCAATCCTCCAAATAATACATAATACTCTAGCTTTGATATAATTTATTTGATATTTTATCAACTCTTTCAATGTTGATGGAGCTACCCAATATAATTTCATATTTTTTTAAAAATAACCCCAAAAGGCGTGAGCAAATGGACAATGAAGAAGCAAATGGTCTGAGGTTTCTAAACCCTTCTCACACAAGGCACATATAAAGAGTCCATAATATCCTTTTATTTTTAGACTCTCTACAGTAAGAATATTACTTTGAACTACTAACCAAAGAAATGTTGAGGCCTTAGGGAGAGCTTCTAATGACCAAACGTTCTTCCAAGAAAATATTTGGGAGAAAGAATTTTTTATTGTTCTAAATCCTTATATTCCAACTTGATTAAGTATCCACCACCCTTTGATAAATTCCAAACCAACTCATCATTTTGTGTAAAAATCGGCAAATAAAATTTTTGAAGCATCTTTTAAAGTTTATTTGCAATTTGTTTGAATTCCTCTCCTTCAATCAAGTTACTAAAATAAATCCATGATCTCGAGTTTTTACTCATAATAATATAATCTTTGACCTTTGGACCTTTACATGCTAGGCACGCTTGAGCCAATGGTTTCCATTTTGAGTCAAAGATAAGAGGATAAGGCTTCAACAAAGCATCAAACCAAAAATTTATATAACTCCCCTCATTGACTGACCATCTAATATGTTTCTTTATCATTTGCAAATTTTCCTATATAAAGTTCCATGTTGGCTATCTTTGGTAGAGTTCTTTTCCTAAACAATTTCATTGCATCAAGAGAACCTCTATATTTTTTAAGTAATATTTTTCCCAATTCTTTTCTTGATCTCTAAATAATCTCCATCCAAGCTTTGCTCCTAATGCCAAATTAACGAGTCTACAATTCCACAAGCTTGCTCCTCCAATATTCTTTCCTTTGCAAACCCTATCCCACTTACAAAGAGGAAACCTAATTTTTCCTCACAACCTTTCCATAGAAAGTCTCTTTGAATTTTATCAATTTCTGATGCAATACCTATTGATAGTCTTGAAAGTGACATCATATAAATATGAATGGATTGCAATGTAGTCTTTATGAGTTATAGCCTTCCTGCCATGGTTAAGAACTTACCTTTCCAACCTGCCAAACAAGCTTTCATTCTATCCAAAAAATAGATCCAAAGCTCCATTTTATTTCCTTTATCAGACAAAAAAATACCCAAGTAGGTTGATGGAAATTTTTCAATTTTAAACCCTAAAATATTCACAATATTTTGTTGTAAATCTAAGGCAATATTAATGAAAAACCTAGATTTTGAAGTATTTACCAACTATTTAGTAGCCTTCCCATAGCATGATAATATTGATTTAAACTCCAAGGCCTCACTAACTGAGGGATGTTCCAAAAGAAAAGTATCATCAACAAATTGGAGATGATATTCAAAGGGACCATTTTTTTCAACTTGAATAGCCTTGATTTTTCCTTCCATTTTTACCTTTAAAAAGACTCTCCCTAATGCTTCTGCCAGAATAATGAATAGATAAGGAGAAAAAATATCACCTTGATGAAGTCCACAAGATGACCTGAAGTACCCAATAGGAGAACCATTGATCAAAATAGAAAATTTTGCAGTGCTATAACGACATTTAATCCACTCACCACAACTATAATCAAATCCAATCTTTTTGAGAATAACATGTAGAAAATTCTAGGAAACCCTATCATATGCTTTGTTCATATCTAATTTCAAAAGCATACATGATTTTTTTCATGGAATGAAGAGAATGTATGGCCTCTTGTTCAATAATTATACCATCAACAAAGCCACCTTGTTCCTTTGAGATAAGACATCCTAGAATACCCTTCAACCTATTTACCATAATTTTTAAAATGATCTTATAAATCATATTACAAAGGCTTATTGGACGAAAATTATCAAAATATTTTGTGTCGCCTTTCTTGGGAACCAAGGTAATAAAAGTAGCATTGATCTCACTTATTATAGCCTTCCTTTTTTGGACCTCTTCAACCACATCTAACATATCACTCTTCAATAAATCCCAAAAAAATTGAAAGAAAATTGCAAGAAATCCATCGAGGCCAGGTGCCTTGTTAGGATGGAAAGAGAAAACTGCTTCATGGAGCTCCTCCATAGACATATTCTTCATCAAGCTTTCATTTTGTCCCTAAGTGATAATTGATGGTATATTTTGCAAAAGTTTTTCTTATGCCTCCTTATATTGCAAAAGTTTTTCTCTCTAGATTTTTGGAACCAATATGACTCTTTTTTCAATGCATTATGATAATTAGAAAGTAATTGTTTTTCTTTCACATAAGAATCCTGATCCATTCCATTAATTTCTATTCTCTTGTAAGTTTTTGAGCTTGGATTCAATTTATTTCTTTTTTTTTTAAATGTTACCAAAAGATTTGGCATTCCATATCTTCATTTGATCCTTTAAATATTTCAACTTTTGAACAAACCTATACATACATGATCCTTCAAATTTTGATTTATCCCACCATAACATAACCATCTAGAAAAAAATCGGGGTCTTGGAGCCACATAGACTAGAAGTGAAATGGCTTTGGATGACCATTATTAGGTAAATCACAAGTCAAAAGAATCAGTTTGTGATATGATCCCTCTCACAATAAATATCTAAAGAGATTGTATACTTTGTTTGCAACTATTTATTGGATAACAAGAATCTATCAAGTCTTTTCGCTATATGATTTTTTTGTATATTGAAAGCTTGAGGGACTAATATCCCAAAGGTCATTTGAATTGACAAATTCAAAAAAATCTTGCATTTATTTAGACCATCATGGAATGCCACCATTCTTTTCCAACCGCAAGAATCCATAAATCACAATAAATTATCATTGTATTTCACAAAAATATACTAAGGTCCTTCCAACATCTTTCATGAGGAGTAACTATAGTTGGAGCATGTACATTTTTAACCCTAACTTTGATGTTTTCCTCTTTCCTGCAAAATAATCTAGCTACCTAGTTATTTTTTGCTTCTAATAGTTGTCCATCCCATTTGTATTTACCCATATTATTGCAATACTGCCTGAAGCTCCTATAGAAGAAACTGCTAGACAATCACTTGTCTTCCAAATCTTCTTAAAAGCATCCTTACGTTCCTCACTGCTTAATTTTGTTTCTTGTATTCAAATAAACTTAGGGCTATAACAACGTGTTAATTCCTTACTAACTTTTTTAGGAGTTTTATTCATACCCTAATATTCCATGATATCATTTTTATCATCAACACCTTTTATTTTTATTAGTGGGCTTAGCCCCACTTCTTGTTAACACCTATGATATTTTTATTTGGCTTCCCAGATCAATATCCTTTGAGTTTTTTTTTTCTCTATGTTCCTGCTTTGATAGCCTTCCTCTCCTTCTTTCATTCCCACCAACACTCTCATCTTCATCAATCTCTTCTATTTTTTAATATTGATCAAAATAAGACTTATCTTCTAAAGATTTATGTTGCCCTAAAGAGTCGAAAGATTAAGGAATAGCCTTATTAACATTTTCTTCTTATGTTGCCTTGAAAACTCTAAATTGCATAGATGATCCTCCATAGTCATCACTTTCTTATGTTGTCCTAAAGACCCTAAATTTCCTTGAATATCCTCCATAAGATTTTATTTACTATATTGCTCTTGAAATCCTAAAGTGCAAGGAATACACTATGTACTACTTTCATTTTTATTGCAAGAAGAAGATTTTAAGCTACTTGAGGATAATAAAGGTGATTTACTTGGATTAAGCTTGACCTCCTTTACCTCATTTGCTTTAAAATTGATCTCCCATATTCCTTTGTTTTAAAATTTGCCTTCCTCTTTTCCTTCCCACCTTTAGCTCCTTCTATATTTGAACTTTATGCATTATACTTCCTCATCCCCCATATCATTTTTTTCTTCTAATGGTTGATTCGAGTGAACTATAATGGCCTTTGCCATTTGATGATGTAGAGGGATTTTTCTAACCACTTTATTAGGAGTGGAAAATCCTTGATTTGACCTAGCTTCTCCTATGATATGGTCTCCTTGTTTCAAATTGAAGTTACCCTCATGCCCAAAAATTTTCATCTCTTCCTTCATTTTCACTTTGCGGTCTCCTGCCATGTGCCTAGTTTCATGACATTTGTGACATTGGAATGCAATATTTTCATAATCCACTTGTTAATCCCATTCTCTTGATTCAAATTTAATCCTAATCAACTGCGGTAAAGGTTTAGAAATATCCATGGCAACACGTAGTGTATACAACGTGCCTTCTCTCCTTAGTAGTTAGTCCCTCTTGGATAAATTCACCTAGAGTATTACCAATATTCTTCAAAACCTCTTTATTGATGAGTTGATAAGGAAGTCCAAAAAGCCTAATACATACGATAAGCCTTTTAATAGCTTCTGTGTCTACAAAACAATTCTCACTCCAAGGTCTTAAATATAAAGCATCTTTACTCATAAACCACGGGCCTCCATCCATTATTTTATCCCTTATTTATGAACTGGAGAAAATAATGAGGAAAAATCGTTTTGGAAGAAAAGTCATGGAGTAATTTGAGTTCAATCCCCACTTCCACTTGATCCAATTTTGAATCTCAGAAAGACCTGGCCAATATCCATGAAACTTATATATTAACCCTTTCGTTTTAAGAATAATTATATCATCCTCAATCATCTCATCCTTGATAATCACTTATGGTGTAGATTCTACTACCTAGACTGAGTTTACCATAGATTCACTCTTTCTCTTATTGCTAGATAGGGCATCCAAACTTTTGACTTGGCCATTCATACTTCCAGTATGGATATTCACAAATGACTTTCTTTCCATGTTACCTAGAATTTCTTCAAATGAATCCTTTAAATTCTCCTAAGATTTGGAACAAAAAGTGGCACTTGTTCCTTGATCACACTTTGCTTTCTACTTTCTACTTTGCTGCTCACACTTCCTCCTCACTCCCAACTTGCGCTTGCACATGCTTTTGATTACACTCACTCCCGAATTTTGCTTGCATTTGCTTCTGTCCCAGCTCACGCTTGCACTCGCTTATGGCCGCACTCATTCCCTACTCGCACTCACACTTGTTTTCGACCGCACACACTTTCAACTTACACTCACTCTCGCTTCCGACCGTACTCATTCCCGCTTCACACTCACACTCACTTCCAACTACACACACTTTCAGCACTCACTTCCAACTGCACACACTTTCAGCTCTTCCAATTGCACACACTTTTGGCTCGCACTCACACTTGCTTCTAGTTGTTCTCACTCGAAAGCTACTCTTGTACTTACTCCGATTGCACCCACTTGCGGCTACATTTACTTTGGGTTGCGCTCTCTTTTATTTGTCTTATTATCAAGCTAATTTAGATTTTTATAATAAATTACCTATGAGTAAAAACAATATAATTTATATATATATTGATTAATTTGAAACTACTTAATAGTAGAAAAGGAATGTAAATGCAACCAATTCCCAAAAAAAATAAAAAATAAAAAATAAAAATACAACTTATATATTGATTGATAAATTAGAATTTCACCTAACTTTATAAATATTAATAAAAAAATAACATCTTCAACCTTAGTAAAATATGTCTTTTATTTGTCTTATTGTCGAAGAGTATCTTTAAATAATTTAATATTATTGTTTTATTATTTTAAATTTAAAGTTTTATAAAATCATACGAGTAAAATCAATATGATATCTGAAACATTGATAAGAGTATGTTTAATTAATTTAATACTATTTCTTTTTGTTGATTGTTTTAAATTTTTTTTTTTTAATAAATCACCTAATCACTAGTAAAATCAATATAATTTATATCAGTAAACAAAAACATTGATAAAAGTATCGTTGATTGTTTTAAATTTAAATTTTTAATAAATCACCTAATCACGAGTAAAATCAATATAATTTATATCAGTAAACCAAAACATTGATAAAAGTATGTTTAATAAATTTAATATTATTTTTTTTTTGTTGATTGTTTTAATTTTTTTTTTAATAAATTACCTAATTATGAGTAAAATCAATATAACTATTATCAGTAAACTGAAACACTGCTAAAATAGGATTGCACCTAAACTCTATAAAGAATGTTTTGATGAAGCGTAAGACTACCCAGAGAAATTCAAAGCCGTCGGCTTGGCTGGCCTTAACGATAAAAACACAGCAAGTACAATCGTGAAGATTCGCTTTTATTAGAAACTATGAAATGAGTACCATTTGCATTCACCCACATGCAAAATATTTGTGTCAGGGGTAGCAGGAGAACTGAGGTCTGATATTGTAAATTTGGACCTGCACATTTGGGTCTGTGGAAATTATGGACAACAAAATCACAGAAGCAGCAGGGCGAGCACCTGGAAAACTCATATTGTGTGGAGAGCATGCAGTGGTTCATGGATCAGCCGCATTGGCTGCATCCATAGGACTGTACACCCAAGTTCGGATTCAGGCACCCACTTTAAATTCTGTCACAGGTAAAGATATTTCTTCCCATCTCACATGTTGATAATTTCTTTCGCATTCAATGCCCATATGATTTGTTTGAGGTTTTGAATCGTCTACTCTTTGCCCATTTCGCCAACATGCAGAAATGCTTATGTCAGCAGTGGTTCCACCAATGTTGGAACTATTTTTAATGTATTTAATGCCATGTATTTCAATGCCCATGTCATCATACTTGTGGCTTTGAGCTGTTGAGTTTCTCATTATGCAGAAATGTTTATGTCACTGGTGGCTTCAAGACCCTTGGAATCCTTCTTAGTGCATTTACAGTCCTGTTTTTTAATGGCCAGATTGCCTACTTGTGTTTTTGAGATGTTATCCTCTTCACCCATTTCATTATTTTGGCAGTTATGCGTAAAGTTTTCGCCTTAAACTAAATTGTTTAATCAGTTGAACTTACTGCACTTAATCAGTTGAACTCTTGTGCATTTGATAAGTTATTAACAAAAATTGCCATTAAGAAAATCAACTATAAAATCTGATTTAAAAAAAAAATAGAAATAATAATTTTTATTAATTTAGATGTCAAACCTAAATATAAATACTAATTTCACATTTGATATAAGAAAGAGGTTTGACTTAAATCTGTATGAATGAACTGCTCTAAAATTATTTTAGATTTTTGACCCTCATTTTTGTGGAGGTAGGAGGGAATCAAGTAGATGTGAGAATGAATTGTATTAATTGGACAAATTTTAGATTTATTTTAATTTTTTTAATCTCATTTGCCCTTTAGTGTTGTTTTAAAAATAGCCAATAGTTGAATATTTCTATAAAATTCACTGAATCTTTTAACTACGGTTTTCAGTATTATTATCATGTACTGTATAATGAACTGCTAGGTCGATGATGGTGCTGAGAGGTTTCGGATAGAACAATTAGGCTTACAGTGATTATATCAACAAGAACTACATTTGAAAGTCCATGGCTAAAGGAACATTACTTAAATGACCAGTGAAGAGACCATGCCCCAATTGGAGGAGATGGGGGATGAGCACCCAAGGGTATTGAATGTAAGGCATGCATTTCCTGTCAAAACATAGTTTATTTGTGATCTTGAATATTATTCTTTATGTCCATTTTATCAGTATGCAGAAATGTTGCCTATGTTACTGATGGGGCTAAGGTACTCTTGGCCTTCTCCACATTTTGGTTTTAAAAGGAGGCATGTTAATTCTATGATCCCAAGTCAGGAGATTCTGAATTCTACGTATAAGGAGCTGCCATTATCTTCCAATGGTTTTGAATCCAAGCCTAGACATGTCATCCAAGAGTGTTTCATTCACAAGTTTTTCTGTGAAATTCTGTACCTATTTGCTGGTTGCTAGAGCTGAGATTCCTTATGAACTTATTCGTTTGCACATTAATAGAGCTGAGATGCCCTACAAGCTTATAGGTGGTAATCATCCTATAATCAAGTATTCATTGTTCAAACTTCAAACATTGAATTCAGCTCATATCTTTTGAATGACGACATTGCATCTCTATCCCCTGGAATTGAAGTTCTGACATTTGATTCCTCTTCTGTGTAACTGTATGCAGGTGATTCAAATAGGTATTTGGATATTGATCCAAGTCAGAATTTGGCTATTAAGTTGACAGACTTGAAGGTGTGTTTGACATGGACAATGCAAACGATAGAAGCTGCTTTTCAATCCTTGGATGCATTTGTTGTGGACCCCCTTTGCATCAGACCTTGTTCCACAGATTTTCTGCATTGTATTGCAGCGCTGATTAACGAAGAAGCTTTTCCAGAAGCTATAATTGGTGTTGCAGAGGGAGTTTCAGCAATTTTGTTCCTATATATTTCCATAATTGGGTAGGCACTCCTATTGTCATTGAGCCTCATTGTATTTGGTCAGTTATTTATTTTGGACATAATATTATTATTCATGTATAGATTTATAGCTCTATTTTTTAGAGTGATGTAAATGGTAGGTGTCGATTGTAAGAAAAATGTAACCATTCTAGTTGAATCAACCATTATGTAATATGTTCATTTGCAGCTAACATGATCGTTCTACAGGTTTAAACCTGCAACATTGACTGTGACTTCAGATCTACCTCTAGGCTCAGGACTGGGATCATCTGCTGCCTTTTGTGTAGCGGCATCTAGTGCTCTGCTTGCTTTATCTGGTGTGCTACATTTGGATGCTTGTCAAGGCACTTGGTTGAGTTTGGATAAAAGCAAACGGGATTTAGTGAACAAGTGGGCTTTTGAAGGAGAAAAAATCATCCACGGTAGACCTTCAGGCATTGACAACACAGTCAGTACTTTTGGTATGTAAAATATTATAGATTTATTAACATAAGTAATATTGTGGAATTGGTTCTGTTGTCATTTGGAATTAATTAACTAGCAATGATTCTCCCATTTGTTGGTGCTGTAATGTGCCCATTTCATTATCTGTTTATGATTTGTGCCCATCCCAAGCAACAACCGCACAACTTGCATGAGCATGTAAAAGCATCACCATACTTTTCGTGTCTATGCTGAAACCAACTTTGGAATCTTGAAACAAACATAAAATAATACTAATAATTATGAATATACAACCATAAGATCATAAAGAACTGCTCTTGGAACCTATAAGAAATACATATAAAAGTGCCTGAAATATGTGCTTACAGTTAAAGCTTTTGTAGACAAAGATTTCCAAAAATATCAAACTTCCAATTTATAATTATGGATGTATGAAATTGGAGTTGGTACATCCAGCTTTCAATCATGGTGACTTATGAAATGATATCCAGATGTTCCCTTGGAAAAGGGTCTGCCAAACTTTGAGTTTAAAAAAATTTAAGAGTAGAAATGCTTAATTTTATTCATTCTGGAAATTAGAAGTAGAAGGACAACCTTTTTTTTCTTTTTAGATTGGTTATATGGAATTGAAACGGGCATCACCTGTTTTACATTGTGACTGTATTACCATGGTATTTACAACATTTGACAATTATACATGTATCACTGGCAAGATTCGAACCTGGGTCTCCTCCTTAAAAGTTCAGGTATTTAACCAATTGAACTCGTATCACTTGATAGAACTCAAAGGATAAAATGCTGAAGCTTTTTCTTTTGTTCATTGTCACAAACTTGCTCCTTGTGTGTAAGTCTGTTCAAATTTGCAAGACAACAATAATACAGGCATATATAATTGGTGCAACACTAGGTCCTACATGAAGAAAATCAACTGTCGTAGGCCACAAGAGGATTTGTTCTGAGAGATTCAGTCATATTGCCAATCTACAACATCTATGGTATGCCAATGCCATATTCAATGCCTAACCATGTTCACTGTAACGAGAAGTTAAAGATACACAGACAATGCCACAAGAAGTGGATGTCAACTTCGTCTGGAACAAAACAATATAATGTTTAATTTGTCTAGGTTCTTCAGATGATTATTCAACTAAAAAAATGACAGAGAGAGAGGGACATAACAAGAGGAGAGAGGAGATTCCAGAGATGGTGACAAACAGGTTGTAAGGATCGCTCAGGGATTTAGCATAAGGAGCAACGGTGGGGGGGCTGGCGGTGCTATCAAGAGAATTCCAACATAGACACACCTGTGTAGTGGTTTGTGTACCTTGAAATACTTATTTGAAATTTTGGTCCTCTTCATAAGTTCATATTGAACGTTGAATTCTTCATATGTTGTTGGTTCCACATTTATAAGAGTACTTATTGCTGATGCTTCGGGAATTGGTGGTTTAAACAAAATATCAACCATCTGATGAATGACACCTTTCTTTTATTTGGTGACAAGATGGTATGCTGTAGGAGATCCATCTGTTTAAGAAGTCTGACTTGCTTCTGTCAACTTTGAGAGTGCAAGTGTTGGAGTGGCCGGTGGTACATCTTGACAATAGTCTCCTTGCCCAGCAAATTATGCTTTCACTTCTTGATGGCTTGCTCCAATATGGACAGATCTTTTTCATAAGTTGGGTAGTTTAGGACTGGCTTAATAGCAAATGGATCTACCTCCTTGCAACAACATAAATGCCATGGCAGTACCCTAAACTTTAAAGCATCAGTTTCCACCTTGAATGGCTACTGAATACTGGGCAATGCTTAGGCTGGATCTTGGCTGATTTTATGGTTTGGCTCCTCAAATTCCTTAACAAACCTCTATTCCTGGATCACAAAGCTTGCAATGGTTTCTATTGCTGAAAAATTAGATATGAATTTTTGCTCAGATTGGACAGCCCCAACAAAACTTCTCATCTCCATCCCACTGGTGGGTATAAGCCACCTCAAAGTAGCTGGTATTTTTCCTGTATCAATTTGAAGTTCATTACCTCCAACTACAGACCCAGAACCCAAATATATCAGATGATGTTTGGAAAACTTTCATTTTTCAGATTCGCTTTGAGATGATTTTCTTTCAACATATGGAAGACTTGTTTCAAATGTTCAAGTTGTTCTTCTCAAGTTTCATCATCCACCTATAGTTCAGTTAAATAAATAATCATAAATGAAGGGAAGAAATACATCATTCATTACTTACATAAAGATTGTTGGTGCATTGCAAAGCCTGAAAGGTAGTATAAGGTCTTTTTACAATCCTTGCTTTGTCTTGGATGCGGTCTTATGTGTGTCATCTTCCTTGGCTTTGGTGATAGCTTGATTTGAAGTTGAACTTGGTGAAAGATTTCACCTTTTGCAACTTATCAAACAAGTCATCCTTCCTTCAAAGAGGATACTGATTCCTATGGTAATTTTATTAAGGGTCTTGTAATCAATTTACATCCTTCATGTCTCATACCTATTTTGTACAAGTTTTGTGGGTGCTCTATATGACAAGGACCTTGCGTGAATGACTTATTCATCCAAAAGGCCTTGCATTTGTTGCTTCACTTCTTCATCCTCTATATCTGCTCACTTATACAATCCAAGATTTGACAAAGTTGCATCAGGTTACAATTTTATTTCATTTTCCACCTCTCTTTTTGGAGGCATATCACTCAGCTTTATGGAAGATTTGTTGAAAACCTTGCAGCATTTCTTCAATTTGCCTTCTTTGGTTGGTATGCAACTTGCATTGGAGCTCTATACTTCTACTTTATTTTCTTGTTTCTTGGCCTTGATCATTGATTAGTCTCTTGGCTTGGTCAGCTCAGATGAGTGAATTTTCAGCCTCCCTTTATATGGATTGATGATGTTTTGTTTGCCTCCTTTGATGAGGCAATACTTCTGCTCCCTTGTAATGAAGATAACATCTCTCTCCTGCAAGTAGAGGGTTCCTAATACAACCTTACAAACATCATAAGCCACCACATCACACGACTTTATCAATGGTTTCTTAGCATATGACAGAATTCACCTTACATTGCCTCTTGAATTTCATCTCTACATTCTGATGCAACCAACCAACCATGTAGGGCTAAGGTAGCCTGGTATTCTCTAATTGAAGCTTGGTAGCCATGCCCTCTGGAATCAGAATTTTCTCTGATCCTGCATCTATGAGAGCATTCATCTTTGCCTTCTTTATTTGTACACAAAAACTTTACTATTTCTCCCCCTCTTCATCAAGTTTGGGTTAAGGCTCTTGCACCCTGCAGATATTTTTTCCCCTTCTCTTGAGCTGATTTGTGAAAGTACAAATCAATTTCTCATCAATGTTGGATTTATATTCCACATCCTTGCCTTCAATGTTGGAAATTATTCCTTTTTTGGTTCCTTTCTTCTAGTTCTTTTGAAGCAAGTTCCAACATGAGGCATTGGTATGGCCTATATCGTAATGGTTGCAGTTGTTCTTTGCTTGTGATGTTCTATGTGTATTTAGCCAAAGATGCATTATGATGTTGCTAGATAAGTGGGAGGATGTGTGCTTTGTTCTTCAAACAACCCAAACAAGTGAAAGATGAGATCATATACACCACTTTCAGTACTTACTAGATCATGGGAGAGTGTCTATGGGTTTTCATGGAGGGCTTCCAACTACTTTTATGTGGTGGTGGATCAAATCAACGAAATATCTATACTAATTTCCTGCAAGAAGAACGTTTTCAGTCAAGAGGTTGCTCACAAATGTTTCTTTCCTGCCTGGTTCCATTTTGAGATGCCATAATCCATCATCTTCATTAGAGATACGAGGTTCTTAGATGCCTTTTGGAATTTTTAATGGGCGAAGATGGATACAAGATTGAAGAGCTTCACCTCCTTTCTTTGTCAAACTGATGGAAACATGAAGGTAGTGAACCGTACCTTGGTCCACTTGCTATGATCCGCTTTTCATTGTCAAACAGATGGAATCATGGAGGTAGTGAACCATACATTGGTCCATTTGCTGAGGGTCCTAATCGTGTCATCTGCATCTCTGTAAACATGTCTCCATTTGAAGCTTGTTATGGCAATCTCCCACAATCTCCTTTTGACATGGAATTTGGACTAACTACAGGGGACAAAGAAGAAATTAGTAGAGAGCTGAATTAGGCCATGAAATTCATTGAGAAGTTCAGGCTATTGCATCAAAAAGTCCAAGCACATCTGAAGGAATTTCAACCTAAATATAATGCTCATCATGACAAGCATTACATACTTTCCTTAATGGGGATAGACTGTGTTTATAGCTCAGCAAAGAAAGAAAGGAAAAGGGAAAAATGAAACCAATCAGATATGGATCTTTTGAGATCATACAACAAAGTGGAAACAATGCATTTCAGCTTGGCCTGTCTCCCTACATGCAGATGTATTGGGTTGTTAGTGTGAAGAACCTCATCTTGTTTGATCATGTATGCTTGCTGGAGAAGAGGAAGAGCAGGTACTATCATCTGTGTATGATTTAGAATGGAGCATCCA
Source organism: Wollemia nobilis (assembly GCA_028583015.1). Taxonomy (NCBI): domain Eukaryota; kingdom Viridiplantae; phylum Streptophyta; class Pinopsida; order Araucariales; family Araucariaceae; genus Wollemia; species Wollemia nobilis. The sequence continues at coordinate 5,609,795 of JAQPPZ010016895.1, forward strand.
AGTGCAATTGTAACGAAACAATTTCAAGAACACAACAAATTCCACAGTGATCATAAGAATATTTGCGACAGAAACTAATTCATATATTTTGGAATAGTAATCCAGTAAAATATCATAGATCCATATCCAAATCTTAAAAACAATCCAAGCCACTCAGAGAGGGCAAAGTCTCTTAGCCATTTAGAGAGGGAGAAGTCTCTTATGTGCACTAGAGGTGATAGAGTTTAGAAGAACAAATTGATAATCCAACTACAACACGTCTCCTTCTATTTATAGTCTACCAAAGTAGCAAACCCTAACCCTATTGCTCAAGGACCAACTAATCCTAACCTAAGGTCCCAAACCATTCGATATAGTCCATGTGGCTACATCGGGGCCTTTACATGGCCTCCCCCTTCAAAAAGCTTTGTCCTAAAAGCTGAAATTTCTGGAGAATGGCTTCTGGTTTTCTTGTCTCGTCTTCTTTTGGAAGATCCTAGCACTTGATAAGTAGCTTTTGCACTTGTTTAGACTGTAGATTACGTACCCACAACTTCAACATGGTTTTTGACTTCAGTTCAAGATGACCTCCTTCATCCAACTTTGGAAGCTTTGTTTGGGACTGCACCTTCTGAACAAGTACCTGTTAAAGACAAGAAACATGAAGAAAGGGTGAATTTTTGATGTAGGTAGGAGCTCTAACCAGTATGCCACATCCCTGCCCTTGTGAACCACCTTGTAAGGACCATGGAATATGGGTGCAAGCTTGTGGCTGCTCTTAGTCTTGAGAGAAAGATACTTATACAAAGTATTGCTCTGAGCGGTGTAAATCTTGTTGTTGCTTCATACAATTTTGAGCTTGACAAAGATTATCCTTAAGGAGTTGAAAACAAACTAACACTGTTAGAGGAAAGTGTCCACTTGAGCAACATGAGAGGACCTTGGAAAGTTGCTTCTTGAAAGATGAACCACAGGTTCTTACTACATAATAGGCCAACCATTTGGGTTGACCAAATACTATAATTTTTCCCATTGAGGTGAGTAACTAGGGCTTGATGATCTATCTTACACAATCTGACCCCTAACGCTGTAACAAGTCCTTCAATTAATGCCACCAATGCGTAGTTCTCAAAAATTTGTGTGATTTGAAAAGAAAATGGGCTTAAAACGCTTCCATATGCAAAAGTTATGGCCTCTGGAAGTTTTTCCCTAATGGACCTCAAAAATGCAAAAATTAAATCCTCAAACCCGATTTACCACTTGGCGACTTTTGATTCGCTGGTGCGCTCCAATCTAGCTCCTTTGATTTGCTCAATCTTTGACACTTGGTGTTCTCCAATTGGTTGACTTGGTCTATATATATAACAAATTATTTGATGTGGTGCATAGAAACACCACTTCAGCCGCCACGTCAATTAGAGTCCACCTTTATTCATTCCTTGGTGCTAGAGGGATTTAAACCCGAATCTTTGTTGTCCAAACAACATCGTGCTATCTAGGATAGCACTACGTTGCTTGAGTCTCTTAAGTGGCCTTCCTCCTTTTGAAGATGATATCAATCTTTGCAAGCCACAAATAAGGGGCATAAGAGAGATTCGAACGCTGATCGCCCTGTTCACAAGCATCTTAATCACCTTGGCATAGCCAACTAGCTAGAGCACTTGGTGACACACCTATTGCCTCGTCTGTAGACTATAGGCTCTCAAATCACCACAAAAGAAGGCGAAAAGGCAATGATGGGATTTAAACAGTCCTGTTTGTCTTCAACTCCCTAATACCCGTTCCTCTAGCCCTCTTGTCGTCCATCCAGACTACGATCGACGTACCATCACTCATTATTTTTATTGCTTGTAACCTTGATATGAGCGGAAAAGACATCTTGTGGATTCGAACCTACGTTGCATAAGGACAAGCCCAATAATGCCCCCTAGTAACTTGACCTCCATCTTCGTCATGCCTAGGCAGGTATCCTCTCCTTGAAGAAGGATGTCCTGTCCCGACAACACAATGCTATGGAGAGTGTGAGCAAGAAAGGGGGTGGATTAAATTTCAAAATTTTCCCACTTTGCTCCCTTTCAAAATCAATGTCATGGCATTCGTGGGAACAAAGCTCAGGATATAAATGATTTCAAATTTGCAAGTATACTTCGGCGATAACAAAGCGAATGGTGAAGGCACAAATTCTCTGTGATAATTAAAGGAATAAATGGTGAATCATGGAATAAAAGTCCCTCTTTGCTTCTTATGCTGAAGATGCTTATGAAGTTTTGACGACTAATTCATCCTTGTACTCGAAAGAAGGATCAAAGGCTTCGAATGAACTTCCTGTGTGGCCAAACAATGCTGCTTCATACCTGCTTTGATACCAAGTTCACACCTATGTTCAAAAACAAACAGGAGCAATTTGTCCATTCAAATACAAAAAGCATAAAAAGGACAAAAAGAGAGAAAGATATAGTGGGCACCAATAGGCATCATAAATAATCACTATTTTATTCGTAGATAAGAATCACAACACTCTGATACAATGGATGGAGTGGTTGGGAGGTATTTATACCAATACCTAATCCCCAAAATTACATAAATGAGTTTAACCTAAGCTGACATAACAAGAGGACTTTAAGGTTAATTACAAGTTATAAGATGGGTTTAACCATAACAAGGTTAATTGTGGCCCATAGGGCTTACATAATAAAATATTACAATAAATTAAATACATTGTACAATGATTGCTCTTAGGCCTATACAAGATTACATCATACAATGTTGGCCTTGGCCATGAATCAGATTACACTTTCAACAAGGTCATGAATCAGGTGAGAAGTCTTCGGATAAAAAATCCATTCCTCGTGAAGTTGAGTGATCCAAGGAAGAGGACTATATATAGCATGAACAACTATTGAATCTTCATATTTGCGAGAAAGAGCGTTTGCTACAACATTTTCCTTCCCTTTCTTGTACTCAATCTCAAAATTTTAACCTAATTGTTTAGTTAACTACCTATTCTGCTCCGAACAAGATAGACGCTACTTCAAAGATACTTGAGATTGCAATGGTCAATTTTGAAATGTTGGCCCAACAAGTAAGGCATTCATTTGTCAACGACATGTAGGATAGCTAACATCTTTTTCTCATAAGTAGATCTAACTAGGTCCTTGGTGGAGAGCTATTTGCTTTCATAAGCTAGGGGATGACCTTGCATCAAGACAAAAGAAGCATCACGTGCAATGACGAAGGGCTTGCTAAAGTAAGGAGTGGCCCAAACTGGAGTCGAACACATAGCCTCTTATAAGGCAGTAAAGGTTGTTGTAGCCTCTTTAGTATAAACAAGTGCATCCTTCTTGGTGAGAGCCGTCAAAGGAGCTGCATTTATCTCATAATTTTTGACAAGCTTCCTATAATACCTAGTGAGACCTAAAAACCCCTAATATTCTTGAGAGATTTAGGTATTGGCCAATCTTGCATTGCCTTCTTGTTAGGATCCACCTTGACACCTTCATGAGGCGCTATGACCTAGATATTCAGCTTCAGAAACCCCAAAAGAACACATAGACCTCTTGACATATAACTATTCTTGCTCCAAAAGTTGGAGCTCCTGTTCCACATGGTGCAAATGGGCTTCCCAAGATTTACTGTGGACTAGAATGTCATAAAAAAGGACCAACACAAATTGCCGCAACAGAGGTCAGAAGACAGAATTCCTTAAACTTGAAAGGTTGATGGGGCATTTGTAAGACCAAAAGGCACGACTAGAAACTCATAATGACCCTCATGAGTATGAAAAGTAGTTTTAGGAATGTCTTGTTCTCTAACCATAATTTGATGAAACCCAAAACATGAGTCTAGCTTAGTAAAAAAACGAGCACCAGGCAATTAATCCAACAAATCATCAATAACAGGAATTGGGAACTTATCTTTGACCATAATCTTATTGAGTGGTTAGAAATCTGGACACATCCACCAAAAGTTGCCCTTGCATTTCACCATGATTACCCGGGAAGAATAGGGATTGATATTGGGATGAATAATTCCTTGTTACAGCATATCCTGAACAAACTTCTCAATTTCTGTTTTTTTGAGGTTCAAGATAGTGATAATAGCAGACATTTGGTGGCTGACTTCCCAGAACCAGATGGATAGCATGGTCATGTGGCCACTTGGGGGGAAGACCCTTGGGTTCCTCAAAGACCTTAGCATGTTTGTTGATGACTGATTGCATATTAGAAGGAACAACAAGAGATGGCTGCTCAGTGGTCTGGACTTCCATGCAAATGCGAATATACCCTTGATGCCCTTCTTCAACATCTTTTTCCATTTAATGAAACTGATCACCTTGGATGGTGGGGGTTTCAACCCCTAGAGGTGGATGATATTTTCGTTATCTATCCATTTACATATAGTTGCTATAGATTCAGCGTAATGTCCCCCAGTTGGGACAACCATTGAGCCTTGAGGATAACATCTACACTTCCCAAATCCATCACATAGAGGCTTATGGTCAAAGAATAGTTATCCATCTTGAGTGTGATGTTAGGAACTTGGCCCACACATGTAGCTTTACCACCATTGGCAATTAAAACACTGAACTTGTCAAAATGGTTGATATATAACCCTAGGGTTTTGGCCGTAACATGGCTAATGAAATTGTGAGTGCTATCGGAATCAATCAAAACGACCCGCTGATATTTAATAAAACCTTGTACCTTGATTCAGCGTAACGTCCCCCAATTGGGACAACCATTGAGCCTTGAGGATAACATCTACACTTCCCAAATCCATCACATACAGGCTTATGGTCAAAGAATAGTTAGCCATATTGAGTGTGATGTTAGGAACTTGGCCCACACATGTAGCATTACCACCATTGGCAATTAAAACATTGAACTTGTCAAAATGGTTGATATATAACCCTAGGGTTTTGGCCATAACATGGCTAATGAAATTGTGAGTGCTATCGGAATCAATCAAAACGACCCACTAATATTTAATAAAACCTTGTACCTTGATGGTGTGATGAGCTTACACACATATTAGGGCAAAGATTAAGAGCCCTGTTTGGTCGGCACCTTGTTCGGCCTTCTCAGGTTCAAATAGTTCTTGATGTGGGGATGTTTGTACCTCCTCACCTTCAAAACTATTATCCTCAACTTTTATGTTGAAGTTCCTCTTCTTTTCACATGCTTGATCCTGTGGGTGTCAAGATCTACATCTCAAATAGTAAAATACTTGAGGGTGATCATCACTATGGCTATTGAAGTCCGTATTTTAGAGATTGAAGTCTCGCTACGGCTAGAATCTAGAAACCTGGATTTGCTGCCCTAGCTAAATGCTCAACATCATGGAGGCTGTGCAGATCATGCATATTGACTTCTCGCTAGATTTTTTCCTTGAGCCCATGTCTGAATGCAGAAACAACCACTAAGGTATCCAAGTGGTATGTGTAGTCAGAAGGCTCATGAATTCAATGCAGTACTCATCAAGAGTCCTTGTTTGCTTAGTCTGCAACAACATGACCACATAAGAGGAAGAAGGTCCTGTTAGAGATAGAGTATATTACATCATTTGGGTCATGTAAATGTACCTTCCTAGGTACATACTTAGGACATTAGATTACTTTAGGGGGAAGTTATCTAGTTACTTCATGCAATGTAATAAATGCACAAGTGTCAATGTGCAAGTTGTATATGTGCAAGGTGTCTCTTGTACAACTAGGTAGAGTGTTGGTCAAGGAACCTATCTTCCTATATAAAAAGGGCCTCATTGTAACAAGCTTATAACAAGCTTGTAGCATATTCGTAGGTAGTAGCATAGTGTTGTGTAGATCACCATATATTGATGATGGGTGGAATGTAGTCCAGTAGTTTTATTCATGGAGTGCCCATTTCCTCCATAGCTACATTGTATTCATTTCCGTCATTTCTATTTATAGCATATTTCTGTCATCTCGCAGATTTACTTTCTTTCATATTATTCTGCATCTTGTGATTGCTATCTCCCATTGCATACTGCATCAAAAGCTAACAGGTCCCTTATCAAACTTCATTAGAAATATCTTCTTAAATTCTAGCCGAGTGAGAGGATAGTCTCAACACCTCAATTTCCACAAAAGCCATTGATAATCATGGGTACCAAGTTGTGAGGCAGTGAGTGTGACCTTCACCTATTCAGGCACTCTATGCAAATGCTAGAGTTATTCCATTCTAGAATTCTCTAGTGTCCTCTTCACAAAAAGGTGCCATATTAATCATAGGGACCAGAACATCATGTGGCCATTCTAGGAGATAAGTCGCACCACTGGCTGAAGTATCCATATAAGAAGCAAACCCCATTCGTTAGCAATATTCCTTGTATGACAAACTAACAAGGGATGTGTATGTACCTTAGGGAAGCTGGAGTTCCCTAGATCCTACTCAAAAGCAATTAGCTAAAAGTCCCCTTTGAGTGCGTGCTCTATTTTTATGGCACTTGGCCTTCTATTGCCACCCTTGATCCTATTCAAAAGCAATCTATAGGAAGTCCCTATCAAGAGTTCACTCGGTTTTAGGAATCTCGGACTCCATCTACCCTACATTGAGTGTAGCAATAATCATATTCAATGCACTTTGTACTTGATCAATCTTTGCATTCACTGTTTGTATGCTGCCATCCACCATTGTAATCCTATTATTCAATTTGGATTCTATTCCGCAAATGTATTGGAGAACATTTGGATCCATGTTTGGAGGGAGGATTATTTCTTGCAAGAAGGGTGGAGGAGGAACTCATGGTGGTAAGGGTTAAAGAAGAGTGAGGATTGAAACTATTGATGACCTCTAAAATGTTGTGATGCTTGCCTTGATTCCTTGGATGACACTTATTGTGGCTCATACACTCATCATTGGTCAGATTTGTCTGCTTGAAGCACTTGTTGATCTGGTCCTAGCCTTAGGAAGCCGAAGGATCGAACATATTCATAATTGGTTGAACGATGATGTCTAAGAGTTGGCTCAAAACTGCCCACAAAAAAGGTTACCATTGATATATATTGTTTTGACTAGCTCGACGAGATGATCAAAATGGGATAGGTCTCATACAAGGAAAAATTTGAGAGTCGGAAAAAATGTAGTGTCCTAACACTAATGTTTTTGGGGTTTGGTTGTTGTGAACGCTTTTGCCTAAATCACAATATTATGGGAGAGAGAGAATGATAGCAGAAAAAAATTGGTCAGAAATTACCTGATTAGTTGATGCAAACTTGACTGAAAAGATTTTGAAATTGGCACATTAGCGGTTTTGTTGTCACTTTTTACCACCATAGGGAGCCAAAATTGCTGCTTTGATGCCTCTTGTAAAAAAACAACTTCAAGAAAACAACAAATTCCACAATAATCACCGGAATATTCGCTAAAGTAATAGATCCTTAGATTTTGGTATAGTAATTCCAGTAAAATACCACATATCCAAATCCACATCTCAGAAACAATCCAAGCCACTTAAAGAGGGCAAAGTCTCTTAGCCACTTAGAGAGGGTGAAGTCTCTTATATGCACTGTAGGCAATAGGGGTTAGAAGAACGAATTGATGATCCAACTAGAACACATCTCCCATTTATGGTCTACCAAAGTAACAAACCCTAACCCTAATGCTGAATGGTCAACCAATCATAACCTAGGGGCTCGAGCTAATCAAATAAAGATAGCTGATGTGGCAACATTGGGGCCGTTACTGCAATTGGAAGAGGACACTATACATCAAAAGTAAAATCAATCACTCACCATGAAGAAAGAGAGTATTGGTTGATAGGCTGGTTGGGAAAACAAAATGGTACCAGAAAGAAAAGGTGGAGGAATTGTTTCTTCAATAGGTGAAGGACTAAGCTTTTGAGGGATCAAATGCCTCTGAATGGAGTCTTTAGAAAGCCCAACAGATGATATAACAAGGAAAGGAGTAGTCTAGGCGTCACCAAGCAAAGGTGTGTTGAGGGATCAAATGCTTCTGAATGGAGTCTCTAGAAAGCCCAACAGATGATCTAACAAGGCAAGGAGAAGTCTAGGCGTCACCAAGCAAAGGTGTGTTGAAAGGCAAGTCTGAGTTGCAACGAAGCCATGACATCACTAAAAATGCAAAGACTTCAAAGATATCAGTCACACATCCACAAAATATTCCAAGACTTCAAAAATATCAGTCACACATCCACCAAAAAGGCAGCATGAACAAGACCAGGAAATGAATAACCATTCTGCTATTTTTTGAAACACAAAATAGGGGATGGTTGTGTAGCAAGGGGAATGCAGGATATCCACTATGGGTACCATCTGAGGTTTGGAGAGTATCTAAAGCAACTTGGACCAATTGAAAGTGTGAATTTTGATAAGAGGTTACACACACACATAGAATAAGTTGTGTGGCTTCTATTGGGGCCACTTCCATCAAAATAACAAAATATTACATTGCTTTTAGGTTCATTAAACCATATTCAACTTGCCTTTTTGTCAAAGATATTCTTCATCTTCCTCAAACTGCTATGTTTCTGCAATCAACTCCTTGATATCATTTGCATTAAGAGATAAAATCTCACTCGACCAATTGCCTTCTAAAATTTGAATTTTGCCAAGACAAAGATCAACATTGTGAATGGCTAAAATATCTGCTACCCGATTTTCTTCTCTATAAATATGCTGGCTATAACAACCTGTTAATTCCATAATACTTCTTTTTTTAGGGGTCTTATTCATGCCCCTAATATTCCAAGTTATCATTTTCATCATCGCTTTTTATTTGTGGGCTTAGCTGCACTTCTTGTTAACACTTGCGATATTTGCTTTTGTTTTCCCATATTAATATCCCTTTGAGTTTCCTTTTCTCTTTGTTTTTGCTTTTTGGGTCTTCCTCTCCTTTTCAATTCCCACCAATACTTTCATCTTCATCAATTTCTTCTATTTTTTCATATTGTTCATAGCAAGACTTATCATCAATAGGTTTGTCTTTCTTTGAAGGATCTAAAGTGCAAGGTATAACCTCAAAAGCAATTTCTTCTTTATGTTTCCCTTGAAATCTTAAAGTGCAAGGATTAATTGGAGTTTGGTTGGATAAACATATATTGGGTAATTAACATTCTCTATGAGGGTTGTCTCATATGGTCTATGGTCGTGATTGTTAAAAACTACTTTACTTTACGTTTCTTAGTAATTACCTTCTTATGCTGCCCTGAAAATCCTAAATTGCTATGGATATCCTCCATCCTCATTTCTTTATTATGCTGCTCTTGAAAACCTAAAGTGCAAGGGATAATCTCTACGCTACTTCCATTTCTATTGCAAGAAGAAGATTTTATAGAAGTTGAGGAAAATGAAGAGGATTTACTTGGAATAAACTTGACCTCTCCTGCCTCCTGTGTTTTGAAATTTTCCTCCACATCTTCCTTTGCACCTTTAATTCTTGATAAATTTGGACTTGCACATTGTACTTTCTCGTCCTGTGTATCCTTCTTTGTTTCTTCTAATGGTTGATTCGAGTGAACTATGATGGCCTTTGTCATCTGGTTCTGCAAATAGGCTTTCTTTGCATGTTTGTTGAGGGTGGAATATTCTTGATCTAATCCAGCTTTTACTTCAATATGATCTCCTTCATCTTGAAGTTTGTCTCATCACCAAAATTTTCTCTCTTTTTCCATCGTTTTCACTTTACAATCTCTTGCCACGTGTCCAGTCTCATAACATTTATGGCATTAGAATGCAATGTTTCCATAATCCACTCGTGATCCCATTCTCTTGACTCTGTTAGAGAATATTACATTATTTGGTACATGCTAATGTACCACCTTGGGTACATCTTTAGATTAGGAGTGTGTCTTAGATTAGAGTGTGAGTATTTACTTTATGTAATGTAATAAATGCACAAGTGATTATTAAAGTGTGCAAAGTATTTAATAATGTAAATGTGCACAATAGTCCATGTGTACATGTGTCCTTAGATTAGGAAGAGTTAGTGAAGAGTCAAGCTACAAGTGTACATCAAAGATAGCTCCATATGTGTGCAAGTGATAGTCAAGAGTCACAAGGTATGGAAGAGTCATAGCCATCCAAGAGTCATTATAGGAAGGCTATATATACATTGTTACAGTGAAGCTATGTAGTTGATTGTGATCTTTATTCTATATCAAGATACTATTTTCGTGAGCATTTGTTAATGGCAATTTTATGAGTTGTTGTAGAAATATATGGGTTTTATATGATTAGAATATTGCCATTATCTTATATTTCATTAGCATTAGATCTTGTGGTTATTTTGCTTATTTAGCATCAAAAGCTAACAGACTCGGATATAATCTTAATGGATTGTGGCAAAGGTTTTGAAATATCCATAGCAACACATAGCCAAATATATATGCTTTTTCTCCTTAGTAGTTGGTCCCTTCTAGATGAACTCCCCTTGGGTATTTCCAACGTTCTTCAAAACATCCTTATTGATAAGTTGATATGAAGTCCAAAAGTCCGAACTTAAAAGATGATTAGGAAAAAAAATCTTTAGGAAGAAAAGTCACGGAGTAATTTGAATTCAATCCCCACTTCCACTTGATCCAATTTTGAATCTCCGAAAATTTAGCCAGTATCTGTGGAACCTACATATTATCCCTTTGCCTTTAAGAACCATTATATTATGCTCAATCATCTCATCCTTGATAATCACTTTTGGTGTAATACAGTGTTCCATGGGGATGCGTCCCCCCCCCTGAGGGACGCGTCCCCCCATCCCCCGCATCCCCCAGCACGGGGGGATGACATTGGGGACGTTTCCCCTCGTCCCTCTTTTGGGGGAGGCTGGGAAACGTCCCCGGGGACGCCTGAGGCCTATGGCCTCCCGTCCCTGGGACGTCCCCTATTTTGGGGCGTCCCCGGGGACGGCCAGCCATCCCCGAGGATGGTTGGGTCCCTTGGGGACGCTCAGGCCGTCCTCGAGGACAGCTGGGCATCCCCGAGGACGGCTGGGAACCTTTGGAAGGTGCCCAACCGTCCCCGGGGACACCCAACCGTCCCTAGGGACGGCCTGAGCGTCCCCAAAGGGACCCAACCATCCTCGGGGATGGCTGGCCGTCCCCAAGGATGCCCCAAACCGTCCCCGAGGACGCCCAGCCGTCCCTAGGGACGGCCTGAGCGTCCCCAAAGGGACCCAGCCGTTCCTCATGGCTGGGCATCCTCACCAAAAGAAAAACTAAAAAAAAAATTAAAAATGAAAATTTAATCTGTTCTTTAGTACATTGTAAGACATTTGTGTTCTTCAATCTGTTCTTTAGTACATTGTTGAAAATGATGACTTTCCACAAATGAAGATTAAAGCAAAAGTTGCAGTATTCTACAATTACAGTATTCTAAAGCAAGTCCTCACCCAATCTGTTCTATGAAGATTAGAGCAAAAGTTATAGTATTCTAAAATTACAAGTGAGGGATAAAGATTGTTGATATAATAAGCGGAGATCACTGAATAACATAAAGAGTAACAAAGAGAGACCCTACTCATACTAGTGAAAATTAATTAGAAAGAAAGGAAGTTTCTAATGTCCGCAGATGATCAAAGCAGGTATTTGGACTCAAATACTACATTGTGTAACAACAGTCTCGAGAGAGCTGGAAATAGAGTTTCAAAGAAAAACCAAGAATACGTAATTAATAAGCATAAATTTACAAAATCCCTTTAAACAAGGTTAATCAAAATCTTTTGAGAAGGAAGCTAACAAGGAAAAAAAATAGTTAAATTGTAGGATGTTAAAAAGTGAAACAAGCAAGTTTTACAAGACTCATAACAGCGTGCCTCATGACTGCATTTTTGAAAACATTTTTAGATCATGGCTTTGCATGTCTTAATTCAGGTTCATAATTCAGAAAATCATGTAAGGTAAAAACATGATGAAGCTGTTGGCTAGTAAAAGTGGCATGATAACTCTTCATCGGAATGGCACTTTATTTGGTGGGGAAAAGACCCTGGTCCAAAATGCTTCTATTGCTGATTTATCTAATGTTCAAGAATGAATATTTTGTAAAACAGTTAGCATCCAATTAGATTCATGTTCACTGTTTTGCTTTTACATGTGTTCCTTTGTTGCTATAAATGGTTATTGATTTGCTGCAAAGTGGCCTAAATTATTTGCTTTGCATACACTTACATTGAGAAAATACAGATGAGGAATGCTTGGCATCAACTTGTCTTATTCTTACAAAGAGACAAATCCCATTGAGTTTAGGGCATTGACTTCAATGAGAAAATTGTAACTTTTACTTTAGGACATTGACTTCAATGACAAATCCGCTTATTTTAGAATACTGTAATTTTAGAATACTATAACTTTTGCTTTAATCTTCATAGAATATCGTAACTTTTGCTTTAATCTGTTCTTTATGTTCTTTAGTACATTGTTGAAAATGATGACTTGTAAAAGCTGAATAATGTGGCATTCATTACTTGAGCAATAGCAACTAATTTGGTTAACTGTTAGAGATTGTCAGATTGCACTTGATATCCTTGGCTGAACCTTCAAGTTATATTTGTTGAAACAATTAAATGGCTGCACTTAGTAACTAATATCAATATGAATATCCTAATATCATTTTTGTTGTGTGAAGAATTCTGAATGTGTAGATTATTCTAAATTTCTAAAAAATTTCAATTTTCATAATATTATACCAGCCGTCCCTGAGCCGTCCCCTAAAATCGTCCCCCGCCGTCCCTCGAAACCCATCCCCCGTCCCCCCGTCCCCCAGGCTCGTGGAACCTTGGTGTAATACCTGTTGCCTTGATCAGACTTGCTATATATTCGCTCTTCCTTTTACGTGCAACCTGGGCATCCATACTTCCAGCTAGCACATCCTTTACTTCCAATTAGGGTTTTAAAATATGGCTTTCCTGCTATGCTACCTTAGCTTTTCCTCATATGAATCCTATATTTTTTGAATTTCCCCAAAGGTCTAGAGCATGAAAAGGTGAGGCTTCCTTCTTACTTGCATCCTATTCGAACTCTCTCGCTGTTCTTCCTCAAAGATCTAAAACAACAAAAGGTGAAGCTCGCTACCGGCTCGCACTCTTTATTTGCACAACAATAAGGCTTCCAATTTCCATTCGGAGTTCCCCAAAAGAATTTCTCCTCATTAAAAATTGGTTTTTAACTGTCTGATGTTTCCACTCTCTTTTCCAGTGCTGCTTTGTTTCAACTTGCATAACCATGTGGTTGATGGCTGGATCATGTTAATCGAGTAGGAACGTAGTGCTAGTTTTCTGTTTTGCACCGAATTTTTTAATCATATTCAAAGCTATTTTCAGATATTTCAGATATTTAAAAAGTTTGTTTGATGATTCTAACCCAGTGAATTCACATCATGTTCTTTTATTCATCATCATTTTATTAGATGGGTATGAAGACATATACCAAAATTACTGCCTACAGCATGGCAGAATTGTATGGTAGCTACCCATAGCAATGCTTTAAAGCCGCTCATATATATGTATTTGGAGGGACAATATAGTAGTCTCGAGGGATAATATAGCAGTTCTCAGAGAACTGACGAGGTAACATTAGTGCTGAAGACAATTCATGATTTATTTACAATTCCTCCCCACTGTAATTTGCACTTAATGAGTATTCTGAAGATTTTACAGTTTTTGTGGACGTGAAACTTGGACATTACATTTGTTCAACAAATTTGCATCTTACAAACAAGGCCTTCTTTGGTCCAAAACAACTTATAGTGGAGTTTCATGTGTTTTCTTTGTGGGATTTTCTTAAGCTTATAGCAATATATTGCATATGTTCTGAAATTCCCAAATTATATCCAGACAAATATAGTTACCAATGGCATATCTTGCTTGTCTTCATGATATATCTGAACCATTTGGCAGGGCAATCAGTATGCTTTGCTATCGCTTTCATGTTTTTTTTTCCTTTTCTTTCTTCTCTCAAATTTGTTTTTAAAAAACTAATGGTTACTGGCTTTATATTCATGCTTGTCATTTGCATAACTTTTTGTGGCTTATCTTCTCTTAGTGCCACTGATCTTAAATGTTTGTAGTCACAACTAATCTGATTTTAGCTATGGCTTATCTTATCTTCACGCAAGTTTGTCCAATCAGTGTTGCATGATTTGTGTGGTTTCCTTCTTACGTTTCCAATCTTTTGTCCGGTGCTGGGCTTTTTCTTATTGTTGCTTATGGCTCCAAACTTGCACCTATTGCATGAATTCAGCTTATTTGTGGATTATTTATGCGCTTGATGCTATTGTTGATGTTTATATGTTGTCAAATATGCCGACTATATCACCTATACATTTTTCTTTATGCTAGCAATGATTGTTGACATGCTATTTTATGGCATGCAAATTCTTTGATTCTATTTCTAGTTTTTTTTTTTCTTTCTTTTTTTTTTGTTGCAATTACAATCTTAAATACAGTTTTCATACATGGCTTTTGCAGACTCAATGTAGTACTTTAAACACCAGACTTTACTACTTTTATATGTTCTATGGAACATCGATGCTGTTACTAAAATTGTTATGCATTTTGATTAAGTTTTTATGTTGATACATGGCAAATTAAATGCTTTGTATCCGTAACATTTTTTTCCCCAGTCATATGGGGTTGAAATGGGCCTCATCTATATTATATCATGACTGGATTAGAGTGGTATATCAACGAACTGTATTATCGTGGGTGCCTTATTGTGGGAGTGTCTATCACAGTGCAGAGATTTGAACTCAGGTTGCATTCACACCAGTGCATCCCCTTTACAGTTGCTCCATAATGCCTTAGATAAGAGGTTTCCAAGATTATAATCGTGTCTCTGAGACTCAAACCATAGTCCACTTGCATTTGAGGCACGGCTCACAACCACTCAAGTTAACACTATGTGACAATGATGTTAATGCCAGATAGAAGGAAGATGCTAGCACATCAACCTGGGGACATTGTATCCTTAAAGTATAATCATATTTTGTGAGACAGTATATTTTGCCAGTTTTGTATGCCATTTGGTAGCATATTTTTTATCAACAAGAAAGACAATAGCAGCCCCCTCAAAAAATTTGCAACATTTAAGGCATGGATTCTATTTTGATTTTTTCTTGATTATACACGTTCTTTTTGATTCTGACCTTTTCTTACATTGATCATCTCAGGAAACTTAGTAAAGTTTAAATCTGGTGAACTTACACACACCCAGCATATTCTTCCCATCAGGATGCTTGTAACCAACACAAAAGTTGGAAGGAATACTAAAGCATTGGTTGCTGGAGTGTCTGAGAGGTCATCAAGACATCCAAAAGCTATGAGCGCAGTCTTCAGTGCAGTTGATGCCATCAGTGAAGAGATGGCAGAGATTATTCAGGCATCCGTTTCAGATGACATATCTATTAGTGAACAAGAAGGAAAGCTGGAAGAGCTAATGGAAATGAATCAGGGATTGCTACAGTGCATGGGTGTCAGTCATCCTGCAATTGAAGCTGTACTTCAAACAACTTCAAGATACAAATTATACTCCAAGTTGACAGGAGCTGGTGGGGGAGGCTGTGTGTTGACATTATTGCCAAAGCGTATCCTTGTGAAGTTCATTGTTTGGATAGCATGTTAAATGTTGTGACAATGTGTTTTTGGCTTCTTTCTTTTTTTTTTTTTTCTTTTTTCTTATCTTAAATCTTGTCGGGGTGGGAATATGTTATCACCAAATGTTACAATCTCTCTGAAAAGAAATCTGCATTTTAATGTCCATTATTATATTGCTTTTAAACTTTCTTTCATGTGCATATTGCTTTTCAACTTTCTTTCATATGCATATTTCCACACTGGCTGTCTTCCTTGCTGAGCAACCTTAACATATGGATAGTGTTATCCAGAAAAGTAGTGGAGAAAGTAAAAGCTGACTTGGAGTCTCAGGGGTTCCAGTGTTTCTTAGCAACAGTTGGTGGTGAAGGCGCTCAAGTTTCCTTCCAGTTGCAAAACACATAAGTGTGTTGCGGCAAGGTGGTGGTCATATTTATAGATAATCAACTTGTGGATGAGTCTGGGAGTTTTCTCCCCTTATGTAATAGTTCAGTGCTGAATATTTTGAACATTTCGTCGTATTTTATTTAAAAACATCACAGATCTTGAGGATTTTTTTTTTTTTTTTTAATGATGCTAAATTTCTCTAAACTTAATGGGAAAATGTAGTGAAGGATCAAGAAGTGGGTGAGAATGGGTCATGACATATTAGGTTGTTTGTCATAATGTCAAGTGGACATAATTAGTTCCTATGTTGGCTCTTTTGAGATGGTTGGTGATGATGGTGGCTTTGTTTCTACTCTACAACCCACTATAGATAAGAGTTGCCATTTGGATCCACTTGAATTCTTCTTCCTTGGATACTGGTTCCCTCATTTCTTATGTGCTTACAACATACGTAGGGTTTACCCATTTCTGGGTCCATCCCACAAGAGATCTGATGTTCTACAGTAATTTCACTTTAGTTTATTTGCTTTAGCTTAGTTTATCTTGTTAGTATTTTCCTTGTTTATGAAGCCACCCTGTTTTTTGAGTTGCTACAGTGCTTTATAGCAAGTTGTTCCTATATGTCCCATTGGCCTACTTTGGTCAACCATGGACATTAATAAAATTATCTTATCTTATTGTGTTATTTTATCACACTTTTTTAAGGTTTAATGATATAACAATGGGTTTGATGTACTAACTATTGATAGCGTATCATGAGAAGGTATATTGACACCCTTTGTTGCAATTGAAGAAGGGAAAGATATTTTTAAAGTCCAAAGAAATGTTAGCATTATGGTTCATGACAGCAAGCAAAACGTGATATATGGTATTTTCGATTTTGAATTTCAATTCATTGCACTGGCAAATTTCTTTTTCGTTTTCAAGACTCATTCCATTCAGTAATATGAATGCCAATACAAATCTTAGTTTGCAAGATCAGAGTAATATCAACCATTGAGATATTATAGCATCGATTCCATTCCAATTCATTTGTTTATCATATCATATTACCCTCATAATTTTGAATGTAAAACAATGATAGAAAGCTATGGCTTTGATAATGGATCAATACTGCAGAAATAATACATTCCCCAGAAATAAATGAGAATACCAAATCATATTTGATGCATTTCCTTAATGAAGATCATGAAACATGTTGAGAGAGATTCAATTTGATTCTTATAAATACATAATATTTGCATATCATAGACATAGAAAGTATCATTATTGATTGTCTAAGCCTCAAAGAACCCGCCAAATTTATTAGAAAGTAGAGAATCACCAACACATTCAATTTGTGGAGATATAGTTAAAATGAATTATATGATAGAAAAATTTAAATACAAAGATATTTTTGTGACAGGCAATTATTCATGTTCTAAAGGACTTGGATGCCTAGGCATAAATGACAACACAAATTAAATGTGGTAATTCGTAGTTGTGTTAGTGGAAGTTGATTTTAAAAACTTAACAATGGCCTTTGGTATGTATTTTTGTTATAGTTTGGGTTTGTTTAGCCCACTTGAAACAACCTATCATTTAATCATTTGATATATAGTCTCTACCTAGTTATATGCCTTTGCTTAGAGTTATGGGAGGATAATAGACACATACTATAAGTATTGTGAGGGATATTTCATCATTGTTTGGCCTTGTTTAATGTAATAAGGGTCCATTTGGAGCATATTTTTTAACGCAATAAAATTTTCCATCCTCTAATAAAGAGGGGATATGTTGTGTTTGGGTGGAGTTATAAATATGTTCTTTTTACATTGACCATATGGAGTAATCGGTTAGTTGAATATTCTTGGTTGACAATAGTATGAAGTCATTAAGTTTTGTTTATATATATTGCATGGGTTATGTAGGACTGAAACGAGTTTCACTAATATTACATCATGATCATGTAGTCGTATTACAACTGCTTGGCAATTATGCATGTACACTTGGTAAGATTCAAACCTAGGTCTCCTTGAAAGTTGAAGAACAGAATCGGTTAAGCTAATGCCATTTGATTCAAATGTCAATGTCCACCCATGGGATTGGAACCTTGGTGTATGGCGTGAAACTATTAGGATCCTATCCTAACACAACCATTTTTATGTTCTTATTTAGTGTTGGTGTATGTTTGCACTTTGGGCACCTAGTGTGTATGGGCTCATTATGATGTAATCTTTACTTTTATTATAAGTAGGAGTTAGTAGCTCGGGTCCTTTCTTTCATGTGGTTTGACCCTTGAGCATTAGGGTTAGCGTAAATAAGCCTATATAAAGACATGGGTTTGGAGTAGAATGTATCTCATTTTTTTCTCAAATTGTATTGAAGCTTTGTTTTCAAGGAGGTTGCACCCTCAAAGAGGCCTACGATATTTGTTCCACTTGATTAATATAAATTTGTTGTATTTCCAGTCAATTATTTTCTTGAGCACTTTTGTTATTTCATTTTCATGGTCATTTAGTTTATAAGCATTTCCATTAATTCCTGCATTGCTATTGTGGTTATGCTTATTTTATATGAAGGTTCCTAACAAATGATATATGAGCTCTTTCCAGGGCCATGTTGTGGAGCAACAACAATAGTTATCGTTCTTCCATCCATTTTTCAATTTTGGAATTTTTTTCATTCTATTTATTTTCCATTAAAGCATCTTTCCAAAAAAAATACATTTTTTTGTTTTTTGTTTTTAGTGGATTAGGTTAGTGTGCCAAGTGTTTTAAAATATCATTGAGTTCTCAAGTGTCTAGTGAAGTGAGGGGTGCTCAAACTCCAATACCCAAGCCTTAGACAACACTTGTATACGATTGCAAGCTCCCACATACCCTCGGGTATATAGGGAGACCCCCTAGGAATAGAAGCCTTCACCCATAGGAAGATATTGACCATTTGAGTTTTGTGGTGCATTGGTAAGTGGTTAGCCCTAAAAAGTTACTCTCACAGTACCCTCGGGATCAGATAGTGCAACTATGAGTATGGTGAAACCCTCGTAGTCAGAGCTCTGAAATATTGGGTCGGCCACTAATCACGAACAAGATTGTATATCAGAGAGCCTAAGAAACCAGACACACCTTAACTTAAGTTATCCCTTTTGAAACCTTGTTTTAAGTCCTTTCCAATTGAGTACTCCAGTCATAGTCTGATGGTGTAGAGAATATCTACGTGTGATAGTACAAGGAATATATAGTTTGATAGTATAGAGAATATATACTTTGATAGTATAGAGAATAACTAGTCTAACAGTTAGAGCAGTTAGTTGTCAACAGTCTGCCAATGGAGCAATCAATTGTTAGTACTAAAAAAATATAAAAAACCAAAATTTATCATTTTTTGATATAACCCATTGTGATCCTCTCTTCGAGCTAATTGTTTTGAGACCTAACTTCGGAAACCCATTTTTGGAATTTACCTTTTGAAAATTATTTTTTTGTGGTACAGTTCATTTCGATCCTCTCCGAGTCAATCATTTTGACATATAACTCCTCTAAACTTTGTTGAAGAAAGTGGCTAACAATGGTTGTGGTATTAAAGCTACCCAAGAGCTAGAGTAATTAGGTGGCCAAGTGACAATTGAGAACACTCAACCACACACTTCAAAAATTATCTAAATTAGACAAATTGGATAAAATTACGACTTCAAGAATCGTTTAACAAGCCTAAATACAAAATACGAATTCCAATAGGACAATCACCAAGGAGTCAAGATGGTATTTTCGGGAGCAAAGCATGAAATACCTTGTCTCTAACTACAATTTAGAGAATACCCAAGCTGATCTTTCTAAAATTTGATGGAGAGGACCCAACTAATTGGTTGTATTGGGCCAAACAATATTTTTCTCTTCATGCCACTCCCCATAATCAAAGGCTTGCAATTGCATCTTTCAACCTAGAACATGAAGCAATTTAATGGTACCAATGGTTAGAGAATATGCATCTGTGGCTCACTTGGGTTGAATTTGAGAGACTTCACCTATTTTGAACCTGGTGAGTATGAATATTTTATTAGAGCCCTTAACAAATTAAGACAAATGACATATGTTCGTGATTACTAGACAATTTGAAAAGCTGACAAATTGCACTGAGTGTCAAGTTTTTCCGAAGTTGTTTCAATAGTGGATTATAGAAAGAAATCCATGTTGAAGTGAAAATGTTTAGGCTAGACGACATGATGGTAGTTGTATGATTGATTAGGCTTGCTAAATATAAATTAGTAGCACAAAGACATACTTTTAAACCTCCACAATCTTGAACCTTGTTTCCATCCCAAACATCATCAAACTTAGGAAACAAACCACCCTAGGTCAAACATCTCACCCGAGAAGAAATGGAGGCACATAGGGCATAAGGACTATGTTACAACTATGATGATAAATATTCTCTGGGCCACAAGTGTGTACAACAAAAACTATATTTACTCAATGTGGGCAAACCTTCCACTAGGAAACCACATAATGAAGGTGAGGACCATAGAGAGGAAGATCAACTTGAAGAGTTCAAAGCGATAGAGGACAACTACGTACTTGCATTAGCTGGTATTTCTACTTTGTAGACCATGAAAGTGGTAGGACATTTCAAGGGCTAGCGACTCATCATCCTCATTGATTCTAGTGATACCCACAATTTTATTGATACTTGGGTAGCTAAAAAAACAACCTGTTATATCTACTTTTACAATTCATTTAAATTCATGGTTGTCAATGTGGGTATTCTACCATGCAAATGAAAATGCAAAAATATGAAGGTGACGATGGGTGACTACAACCTTAGGGCATACTTGTTTGCCTTTTCTTTGGGGGGTTGTGACATTGTGTTAGGAACTCAATGGATTCATACCCTAGATCGATAGTATGGGATTTTTTGAGCTATGGATGCAATTCATCGAACATGGGAAGCAATACACTTTTCATGGCATGACCGTGGGTTCTACCCAACTCATCAGCTCACACTGAATGACAAAACTTTTAAAGAAATTGTCTCAAGGGGTGGTGGCACAATTGTTTGCACTACAGGCCCCACATACCAAAGATATAGTTCAATGAATTGAATTATAGGAAATTGTGCATAAATATGCACCCATATTTGTAGAACCACAAGGGTTACCACTATGGCACACCCATGATCATGCATCAATCTTGTCTTAGGAAGCTTACTACCAAACATTCATACCTATCGATACCCATATGTGCAAAATATTGAAAATGGATACATAGGGGAATTGGTTACATCCACACTATTTTTAGTAACTGGCAAGTGTAGGGTTCAAACCACAGGGGTTGCTCCCAACAAGCCTATACCACCTCGTTGTTGACCCGACATGAGGGGGACCAATAGTCGCTTGAGATTTGTACTATCATCATCGGTTTGGCACACACTTAGAGGATTTAGATCAGACTACTACCTTTGCAACAAGCATGCCCCCAAGGTTTGAACCTAGGTATCTTCTTGGTAAGTGCCTAGCCAGACAGACAACTACCAATCCACCTAGCCCTTGGGGGCTAAAGGGCTAATGGTAGCCAGTGTGATTTGAACTAGAGTAGAATGGACCCACAATACGGATTGCAGACCTTAGCTGGCTATCTCACACCAATTCGGCTTCCCACTCACCCTTTGGTGCAAAGTTATTAGCAGTATAGGTCATTCAAATAAGTGTTAACTCATATTCTTCCCCAATACTTTTGGTTCATAAGAAATACGGCTCTTGGTGGTTTATGTATGGATTTTCAAGAACTCAACAAAATTACCATGAAGCAAAAATGTCCTATTCCCATCATTGATGAGTACTGGATGAACTCCATGGTGCTCACTTATCAAAGTTGAATCTTCGTTCAATTTATAAATAGATCAGATTAAAGGAAGAAGATATTCCAAAGATAGCATTTCATACTCATGAAGGCCATTATAAATTCCTCATCATGTCATTCGGTCTTAGCAATGCATTGTCCACCTTTTAGAGTCTCATGAATGCAATCTTTTGACCATTTTTGCATAAATTTATTTTGGCATTTTTTGACAATAATTTGGTTTACAATCATACATGGGTGGAATATTTACAATATTTAGACCAAACACTTTAACTCTTGGCTTGGCTGATAATCAATTATGTGCCAAACAATCCAAATGTTCAGCTAGGATGTTGAAAGTGGAATACCTAGGTCATATAGTTTTAGGGGAAGGGATCAAGGTGAATTCTAAAAAGATTAATACCATACAAGAATGGTCTAAACCACACTCTCAAAAGTCTTTAGGGTTTCCTAGGCCTCACTGGCTAATATAAAAAAATGTCCATAATTATGGAAAAATTACATCTCCTTTGATGACTATGTTGCAGAAGAACTCATTTCTATGGTGAGAACCCATCAAACATGCATTTATATGATTCAAACAAGCTATGCTCTCTACTTTTATGTTGGCTGCCTAATTTATCCAATCCATTTATGATTGAAGGTGATGCCTTTGGAAGTGGAATTGGTGTAGTTCTTATGCAAGAATAGCGGTCATTGGCCTTCACTACTAAGACACTACTAGGTAAAAACCAGGATAAATCGACTTATGAGAAGGAAATAATGGTGATCTTACATGTCAACCAATAGAAACCTTCTCTTATTAGGTATCATTTTCCCATCAAAACAGACCACCACAACCTTAAGTACTTTCTTGAGCAACGTGTATCTATGCCCAAACAACAAAAATGAGTTACCAAACTGTTGGGGTATGACTATGAAATCATTTATAAGAAGGAAAAGGAAAATGTAGTCGTTGATGCACTATATTGACAATATGAGGATCAAAGTATGTTATGTTCCATATTTACTCCAATTCTTCAATGGACCCACCAACATCAAGAAGTGACTCAAGATTCCACCTTGCAATTATTAATTTAGCAACTTCGAATTGATCTTGAATCTCATTCAATATATACATGGGATGGATAATATTTGTGATATAGGGGTTGCCTTAACTACAAGAAATACATGCTTTATATTCAGGCTTCTTAAAATCATATGAACAGGCTAAACACATATCTTTATGGGTAAAAATGAAAAGGGATATCAAGACCTTGTTGAAGAATGTGACACTGGTCAGTGCATTAAGGGTGAAACTATTCGTACACTGGGTCCACTCCAACCTCTTCCAATTTTGAAGACCAATTGGATGAATATTTCTATGAATTTATTTAAGGGATCCCAAATTATAGAGGCAAAACAATCATTCTTGTGGTTGTGGATTGTCTCTCTAAGTGTGCTCATTTTTGTCCTCTAGTCCACCCTTATAAGGCCTCAACTATTGTCCAAATATTCCTTGATTCTATTTTTTGCCTTCATGGTATGCCCTAGTCCATCATATCTGATTGTGATCCCACATTCACTAGTTGTTTATGACAAGAACTGTTCAAGCTACATGACACACAACTCAAGATAAGCTCAACATACCATCCCCAAACTAATGGGAAAACTAAAATTATCAACAAGTTCTTGGAAATTTATCTCTATTGCTTTGCATCTAAGCAACCAACTCATTGGGCCAAACGACTTCCTTTGGTTGAGTGGTGGTATAATACTTCCTATCACTCCACCAAGATGACAACAAATGAAGTAGTTTATGGACATCCTCCATCGTCACTTATGTTATGAACCTTGCAATAAAATAAAAATACATCCACACAATATTGCAATAATAATAGAAAAATGAACTTGAAATTAATAATATTACAAGATCAAATGGAAAAGCAACAAATTATAATATAGAAAGCAAGAACACAATACATAATTGTGGGCCTCTTCGAGGGGGAAACCTCCTTAGAAATAGAGCTTCAATACAAATTATGAGAGACGCCTTCATATATGCCCCCTTGCCTTTTTAAAGACTCTTCATAACCCTAACTATAACACTCAAGGATTGGCTTCACATGCAAGTGGCCACCCGAGCTAGAATATTCTACCAAACAAGTAATTACATTCTTTATAATGGTTACATACAATGGTCCCATTTGTCTAGTCACCTCAAATTCTACATACATATTACGAAACATTACAAAATATTATTAAGATGGGGTCCCCACGTTAGGAACGGGGTAATTACATAATAAGGTTAGAATGGGTTCCTAACAACTTTTTTCATACATTTTGAATGGTTCTAAGGTTGAAGCAATGGATTCCACTCTCATGAAGTGTGCATAACTACTCCAACATCTCAAAGATAATTTGGATATGGCACAAAATCGTATGCGATAATAAGCACATAAACATTGTTCTAAGCACAATTTTAACATCGAGGACATGGTTTTTCTATGTCTGCAACCCTAAAAGAAGTCATCAATGAAACTTCGTGGTAGTCAAAATATAACACCAAAATTTTATAGACCATATAAAGTGCTCTAGTAAGTTGACCTCGTGGCCTACGAGTTAGAGTTGTCATCTTCTTCTGCGATACATCTAGTTTTTCATGTCTCATATTTAAATAAGGTCCTTGGCAACCATATATAGGTCCAATCCACACTACCCTTAAGAACACAAGCTTATACTCATAGGGGGGGTGAAAAATATAAGATAAAATTTTGTTTTTCTTTCCAAAATAATATTATCCAATGTTATCAATTGCAATATCTTTCCAAAGCAGTGTTAACCAATATCATCAATAGTAGTAGCAAAAAATGCACATATCATCACACACAAGAGAGACACATATTTAACATGGTTCACCCAATGTGGGTTACATCCACGAAGAAAATATTTCTTCTAAATTTTCTCAACAAATCTCTTGGGAACCAAATCCCTATTACAATGTTTATGGACCTCTATCCAAAGGAGATACCAATCCCCTATGCTCAGTTTATGGATCTCTATCCATAGGATAACTCTATCCCCTCAACTTTGGTTCGTGGACCTCTATCCACATGAGAACTCTATCCCCTCAACTCTAGTTCGTGGAAATCTATCCATAGGAGAACTCTATCCCCTCAACTCTGGTTCGTGGACCTCTATTCATATGATAAATCTATCCCATCAACTCTGGTTTGTGGGAATCTATCCACAAGAAAACTCTATCCCTTCAACTTTGGTTTGTGTATCCATAGGAGAAATCTATCCCCTCAACTCTGGTTTGTGGAACTCTATCCACAAGAGAACTCTATCCCATCAACTCTAGTTCATGGACCTCTATCTACAAGAGAACTCTATCCCCTCAACTCTGGTTCATGGACATCTATCCACAAAACTCTATCCCCTCAACTCTGGTTTGTGTAACTGTATCCACAAGAGAACTCTATCCCCTCAAATTTGGTTTGTGGACCTCTATCCATAGGAGACACCTCTCCTCTCTAATATTGTTCGCTCCAAATCCAGATCAATACTCTGCTCAAAAACAACTTCAAGCCTTCACATAAGGCTTGCTCAAATCTACAAAAAAATTTGCTCAACTCATCTGCAAAAAGCCTACTCATAAGGCTTGCTCAAATCAACAACAAAACCTACTCACAAATATGCCCAAATATGCACCAAGCCTACTCACAAGGCTTGCTCAAATCAACAATAAAATATGCTCACAAATCTGCCCAAATATGCACCAAGCCTACTCATAAGACTTGCTCAAATCTGCCTCAAACTTGCTTCAAGTCTTCTCACAAGACTTGCTCAAATTTGTCCAATTCTGCTCTAACACATGCTCAAAACTTGCTCATAACACATGCTCAAAACTTGCTCATAACACGCTCAAAACTTATAACACATGCTCAAAAATTGCTCATAACACATGCTCAAAACTTTCTCATAACACATGCTAAAAAATTTCTCATTACACATGATCATAACACATTCTCAAAACTTGCTCATAACACATGCTTTGATAAAAGTACTGCAAAAATATTCTACCCAGAATTCTTGTTCAAGAACACATAGAAAATGATATGCAATACAATTTCACAATATGTTATTTTCAAATATCACTCAAGGCCAATGCACAAATTACTTCACAAATATGCTTTTTGACCTTTGCAAGTTTATCCCAATATCAATCAAGATTATGCACAAAACTTGCTCTCAACCCTAGCACATGTATTTCAATCTCATTCAACAATGAAGCACAACTTTCTCACAAACCCTAGCACATATATTTCAATCTCATTCAACAATGAAACTTAACTTATTCACAAACCCTAGCACATATATTTCAATCTCATTCAACAATGAAGCACAACTTGTTCATAAACCCTAGCACATATATTTCCAGCAATGCACATATATAATCCTTATTTCTCCACCTTATGATTCAGAAATATTTGTTCAACCAAAAACCTAAAAGAAGGATGATATCATCATACCTATTAACTTGCTTTGATGAAGATGTGCCCTCAAAACTTGTCTCAAAAGATTTTTTCCTTTCAAAGTGCCACTTCAAAAATTGGTTAGTAGATCTCTCTTTCAAATATTCCACATTAATTTTTTCTGCAAAAGGTGTGCACAAAGATAATAGTTTACAACTTTTAATTTCCCAAAAGAAAACTTTTTAATCAAAGAACAAAACCCTTCAACCTTTCTTTCACCATGCAACCCTTTTATGTCCTTCCAACACGTTGTGCGTATCAGTGATTTCAACGTAGCAATCTGAAACTCTCACAATGTAAATTTGTTCTTTCAACCTGTGCTCCATTGGTGGCTTTATCAAATGAATTCCAGATTAAATCACTCAACCCTAATCGCTATCTTTTACTCTCCCAAGCATGCAGATATAATGTCTTCTTTGCAAGACATTTCTAGGTCTTCTTCTGGCACATTTTACGAAGTCCTCACTACATCAATGTCTTATTTCAGCTTTGTCACAACCATCAAAGACTCCTCGGGTGTCAATGGCTTCCACTATTGTGGAACAACATCAACATACTATACAAAAATTTCCTCAAACAGTGATGACAAATTCTCATGAACAACAATAACAAATTTTAATTTTGATTTTTAATACAAGCTCTACTGGACTAGGAAGGAAGACTTCTTCAACAGGTGACAATGAACGTTTAACAACAAGGGATACTCACAGATAATAATCAAGAACACCCACAGATGACATTACAATACTTTTTCGAAGGACATCAAGCTAAAGACTCACTGAACTCTTCAACATATGACTCACATAACTCTTTCTCATATGCTTAATGAAAGACTCATGAAGCTTTTTAGAGAATGACTAACTCAATGAAAGACTTCACAGACTTCTTCAATGGATGACTCACAAATATTTTCAACGAATGATTCATAGAGAACTTTTTCATCAACACAAAGTACTTACAATGACAAAAAATGATGACTTCCTCAAATATCTATTAACACATTGGTAGACAGAAAGCAACGACACCCTTGAACATGGCAAATATGACACCTTACAAATGACAACCAATATTTCTTCAAACAACAAATTAAGATCTTCACGAACAACACAATACTCTCTCGAACGACGAATGAAAAATACTCATGAAAGGTGGCAAATGAAAACTCACAAAAGGGCTCATACACGATGAAAAAAATTGCTCTCAATCCTCAACAAGCACAACTTATGAACATCAATGAAATCTCAACAAATAAGACTCATGATTTGCAATGAAATGGGCTCTTGAACAACAATGAAAATGGTCTTCAAACAACAATGAAAATGATCTCCAAACAACAACAAAAATGATCTTCAAACATCAATGAATCAGTGCTCACAAACAACCATGAAATGAGCTCTCAAACATCAACAAAATGGCTCATGAATCAGCAATGATTGACATACTTGATAGTTGCCAAATAAGGCACTCTCGATCTAGCGAATAGCTACGCTCTTATCTCCACTTCGTCAACACACAATTTCAATGTTTCAATCCCATATAAATACTCTTCTTCCATGCAATACAATAGGACGTCGGTGCTTCAAACTTAATATTGTGTTTGATAAATATTTAAATCATTTTATTTAAATATTAACCTTTATTTTCATAAGTCCCACTTTAATGTTTAAATATTAAGGTTGACCCTTTGTCTTTGCATAGTTCACCACTTTGTCTTCACACTTTATCTTTGCATAGTTCACCATTTTGTCTTCACACTTTGTCTTTGCATAGTTCACCACTTGTTTTCACACTTTGTCTTTGTATTTTGCTTCAAATTATCACATTATAATTTTCTTACTACCTCACCAACCTTTGGCAACAATGATAGCTACTACAACCTTTGGTAACAATGATAGCTACTAACACCTTTGACATCAATGACAACTCAACTAACTCAAATATTCCAAAAATCTCCCCCTTTGTCATTGATGGCAACCCTTCAAAAAATATTTCTTTTACTACCACTGGATTCCAAATCTACTCCCTCTGACTGAATTCTATCCCATTACTAAAATCTCTCCCCCTTTGACATCAATGACAAAGGACTCCTTTGGGGCTAAAAATAAGACTCTTAGCTTAGCCCCATCACCACCTCCTCTCCTTGCAGTGATCAATTTTAGGGTGGGAGTAATACTACTCCCAACTTACAATGCTCTTCTCCTTTCTCAACTTTCTTCCACATTTTTGTAGCCATACCTTTTTGAACCTTTTGAGCTTCTTTTTCCTTGCTTATCCTTGGAAGTTCTTGAAACACTGTTCTACACCACTTTGCTCTATGCCCAAAATTATTGCAATTGAAACACTTGATGTTGTAGTTCTTGAAAGGTACAAATAATCTAAAATTTCTCTTGGTGAAATCATAATCATTCTTACCATGAACCCTGCAATGTATAGCTTTGTGATCAAAATGATTACATGAGTAGCAATGACCTTGAAAAAAATATCCATCTTCAAATGAATTTAAGTTCCTCTTAGTGAAGCCATAATTATTTTCCATGAATCCTGTAGTGTATAGGTTTGTGACCAAAATGATTACATGAGTAGCAATAACCTTGAAAGAAATATTCATCTTGCCTTGGAGGATATGGACCCATGGTTCTTTCTTTGCCTTTTCTGGGATAATCCCTATACCTTGATTGTGCATTATTTTCTTCCTTTTTGATGCTTCATTTTTCAACACATTAGCATCGGTCTTAGGTTCTTCTTTAATCACTTCTGGTTCTATTTTTTTTACCTTGAGCTTGACTCCTCTTCTTGTTTCCCTTGTCCTTCAAAACCAAGTCCAGTATTGATAAATGGAGATCTTTGTGCTTTGAGAATGTCATCCAAATATTTTGAGCTTTTCTCAAACCTATGTAGCTTATGATTAGAATCTTTTAATTCCATCCATAGAGAAACCACTTCATGTTCTAATCTTTCATATTCTAACTCTTTTGCCTTTAACTGTTCAACCATACCTTTTTCAATTTTCTTTGTCTGTTCAACCTTAAATTTTAAGTCAGTGAGATATTGTAGAAGCTTTGCCTTTGTTTTCTCATCATCTTGTATTTAAGCCTTCAATCTTAAGTTCTTTTTTAACTCTTCAAGATCAACATCAAGTTCCTTTTCCATATTAACTGTGGCTTTCTATTCCCTTTCTGAATCTTTCTTTTTTTCTAGGTCTTTAATCACAAGAGCATCTTATTTCTCTTCTTCTTGGTCTTTGACAATAGGAGCATCTTCATTCTCTTATTCTATTGCCAAAAATAGAATTTCCTTTTTTTCACTATCTAAGAGACCTTCATTACTGTCACTAAAAGTACTACATTCAAAAAAGATCTTCCTCTCATAACTGTATTAACTATGCCTATTTTTATTTTCATAACTAAATTCCTATTCATCTTCACTACTACTAAACCCATGACAATGTCTTGCATTGTGACCAAGGTTACCACAAAAAAAATATTATTCTTCTATGTCCACCATAATTTCCTCTTTCTGTCCATTTCCTGGAGCAAATTTATTTTCTTTCATAGCCATGCATGTTCCTTCTTCTTAGGAGGGTGTGGTCTCTTAGTTCTTCTTTTGCCTTTCCTGGCCATGTGTGTTATTGTAAGATATTTCAAGTTGTTAGGCTTCCTTGAAGGAACCACTCTGATACCAATTGAAGAACACAAGCTTATACTGAGAGGGGGGTGAACAGTATAAGATAAAATTTTGCTTTTCTTTTCAAAACAATATTATCCAATGTTATCAATTGCAATATCTTTCCAAAATAGTGTTAACCAATATCATCAGTAGTAGTAGCAAAACAATGCACATATCATCACGCACAAGAGAGACATAGATTTAATATGGTTCACCCAATGTGGGTTACATCCATGGAGAAAATATTTCTTTTAAATTTTCTCAACAATTCTCTTGGGAACCAAATCCCTATTACAATATTTATGGACCTCTGTCCAAAGGAGACACCAATCCCCTATGATCAAGTTTTTTGGATCTCTATGCATAGGAGAATTCTATCCCCTCAAATCTGGTTCGTGGACCTCTATCCATAGGATAACTCTATCCTATCAAATCTAGTTCATGGAACTTTATCCACAGGAGAACTCTATCCGCTCAACTCTGGTTCATGGAACTCTATCCACAAGAGAACCCTATCTCCTCAACTTTAGTTCATGGACTTCTATCCACAAGATAACTCTATCCCTTCAACTCTAGTTCGTGGAACTCTATCCATAGGATAACTCTATCCCCTCAACTCTGGTTCATGGACCTCTATCCATAGGAGAACTCTATCCCCTCAACTATGATTCATGGAACTCTATCCACAGGAGAACTTTATCCCCTCAATTCTGGTTCATGGACCTCTATCCATAGGAGAACTTTATCCCCTCAACTCTGGTTTATGGACCTCTATCCATAGGAGAAATCTATCCCATCAACTCTGGTTTGTGGACCTCTATCCATAGGAGACACCTCTCCTCTCTAATCTGGTTCACTCCAAAGCTAGCTCAATACTCTACTAAAAAAAAACTCTAAGCCTTCACACAAGGCTTGCTCAAATCTACAACAAAATTTGCTCAACTCACTGCACCAAGCCTATTCACAAGGCTTGCTCAAGTCAACAATAAAACCTGCTCACAAATATACACCAAGCCTACTCACAAGGCTTTCT
This sequence comes from Wollemia nobilis, assembly GCA_028583015.1. Lineage (NCBI taxonomy): Eukaryota > Viridiplantae > Streptophyta > Pinopsida > Araucariales > Araucariaceae > Wollemia > Wollemia nobilis. Next base: position 5,640,771 of record JAQPPZ010016895.1, read on the forward strand.
CAAATCAACAATAAAACCTGCTCATAAATCTACCCAAATCTGCACCAAGCCTACTCACAAGACTTGCTCAAATCTATCTCAAACCTGTTTTAATTCTTCTCACAAGACTTGCTCAAATCTACCCAAATCTGATCTAACACATGCTAAAAAATTTCTCATAATAAATGCTAAAAATTTGCTTATAACACATGCTCAAAACTTGCTCATAACACATGCTTTGATCAAAGTACTTCAAACATATTCTACCAGAATTCTTGTTCAAGAACACATAGAAAATGATATGCAATACAATTTCACAATATGTTCTTTCCAAATATTACTCAAGACCAATGCACAAATTACTTCACAAATATGCTTTTTGATCTTTGCAAGTTTATCCCAATATCAATCAAGATTATGCACAAAACTTGCTCTCAACCCTAGCACATGTATTTCAATCTCATTCAACAATGAAGCACAACTTGTTCATAAAACCTAGCACATATATTTAAATCTCATTCAACAATGAAGCACAACTTGTTCACAAACCCTAGAACATATATTTCAATCTCATTCAACAATGAAACACAACTTGTTCATAAACCCTAGCACATATATTTCCAACAATGCACATATATAATCTTTATTTCTCCACCTTATGATAAAAAAATATTTGTTCAACCAAACACCTTAAAGAAGGAATGATATCATCATACCTCTTAACTTGCTTTGATGAAGATGTGCCCTCAAAACTTGTCTCAAAAGAATTTTCCCTTTCAAAGTGCCACTTTAAAAACTGGTTAGTAGATCTCTCTTTCAAATCTTCCACATTAAATTTTTCTTCAAAAGATGTGCACAGAGATAATGGTTTACAACTCCTTTTAATTTCCCAAAATAAAGATTTTTAATCAAAGAAAAAAACCCTTCAAACTTTCTTTCACCATGCAACCCTTTTATGTCCTTCCAAAACGCCGTGCGTATAAGTGATTTCAACATAGCAATTTGAAACTCTCACAAGCATGCAGACATAACGTATTCTTTGCAAGATATTTCTAGGTCTTCTTTCGACATGTTTTACAAAGTCCTCACTGCATCAATGCCTTATTTTAGCTTTATTACAACCAACAAAGACTCCTCGGGTGTCAATGGCTTCCACTGTTGTAGAACAATATCAACATAATGTGCAAAACTTTCCTCGAACAATGACGAAAAATTCTCATGAACAACAACAAATTTTAGTTTTGATTCCAATACAAGATCTTCTGTACTGGTAAGGAAGACTTCTTCAACGGGTGACAACAAACGTTCAAAAGAAAGGGATACTCATAGATAATAATCCATAACACTCACAGATGACATTACAACACGTTTTTGAATGACAACAAGCTATAGACTCACTAGACTCTTCAACATATGGCTCACAAAACTCTTTCTCATATGCTTAATAAAAGACTCACGAAGCTTTTCAGCGAATGACTAACTCAATGAAAAACTTCACAGACTTCTTCAATGGATGACTCACAAATATTTTCAGTGAATGATTCACAAAGAAATTTTTTATCAACACAAAGTACTTACAATGATAAAAAATGATGACTTCCTCAGAAAGCTATGAACACATTGGTAGACAACAAGCAACGACACCCTTGAACATGGCAAACATGACACCTTACGAATGACAACCAAGATTTCTTCAAACAACAAATGAAGATCTCCACAAACAACATAATAATATCTCAAATGGTAAATGAAAAATACTCATGAAATGAGGATTGAGAGCAATTTCATTCAGCCAAATGGGCTCTCTAAAAACAATGAAAATGGTCTTCAAACAACAACAAAAATGGTCTTCAAACAACAATGAAAATGATCTCCAAAAATCAACGAATTAGTGCTCACAAATAGCCACAAAATGGGCTCTCAAACATCAATGAAATGGCTCACGAATCAGCAACGATCGATATAGTTGATAGTTGCAAAATAAGGCACTCCCGATTTGGCGAACAACTATGCTCTTATCTCCACTTCACCAACACACAATTTCAATGTTTCAATCCCATATAAATACTCTTCTTCCATGCAATACAATAGGACGTCGATGCTTCAAACTTAACCTTGCGCTTGATAAATATTTAAATCATTTGATTTAAATATTAACCTTTATTTTCATAAGTCCCACTTTAATATTTAAATATTAAATTTAAATATTAAGGTTGACCCTTTGTCTTTGCATAGTTCACCACTTTGTCTTCACACTTTGTCTTTGCATAGTTCACCATTTTGTCTTCACACTTTGTCTTTGCATAGTTCACCACTTGTTTTCACACTTTGTCTTTGTATTTTGCTTCAACTTATCACATTATAATTTTCTTACTACTATTGGGACTGAAACTGATGGGATTATTTTATTGATACAAATGAGTTACATATATAGGCAGAAGGCCTATATGATAAATTGACAAGTGTCAATATAAACTGACAAGTGTCAAAATAGAGGCATAGTGCACTTTAATTCTAACATTCCCCCTTAAAGTGCACTATCCTAACTAAAGAAAAAAACAAGTCAACATTAGGTAACATTCCCCCTTAATGTTGACTTCTCTAAAACAACCTATCATCCTCTCTTATTGCTGATTTGGTCTAGGCTCGTGCTCTTTGTGCTTGGCTCTCCAACTATGAATAATGCTAGATTCACTATGTATACATCTCGGTATGTTGCCTTAGGGTCAACCACTTCCACGGGTCTGTTGCCACTGGGTCGGCCGTCTAAGTGCCTCAGGGTCATCATGGGTGCCTCGGGGTCGACCACTTCCATGGGTCTCGTTGCCACCGGGTCGCCTGTCTAAGTGCCTCAGGGTCATCATGGGTGCCTTAGGGTCAGCCACTTCTGGGTCTGTTGCCTCTATAGGTCATCCTCAGAGGATGTTGCCTCTCGTAGGTCACTGACTAGTCCCACCATAAATATCAAATCCTTCTTATGATGAACTCAATCTGGAAGGTGTCGGTCTTTGCCAAAAATGCACCTAATACAAAGGAAAAACGAGCCATATAAGAGTGTTGGTCTCTGCCAAAAATGCACTCAATATAATAAAATGAGCCATAGATCCAAATATGGAGGAGAAGAAGAAAGAATAGAATCTTTTGAAGTGTCTTCGTCTGTAGTCTTCAGAAGTAGATCCGAAAAAACCTCGAATAGAATCTAGGGTGTCTATGTCTGTAGTCCCTAGAATAAGTGCCTTATGGTGACCATGTCATCCCACCGAAATGCATGGGTAACCAACCGCTGTATTCGCCAAGTGTATAGAAAAGATCACTAGGTACAAGGATCACATATAAAATTACCTTGGGAGTGTCGGGTTCAACCGAGAGTGCACTCCAAGGTAGAAAAACTTTGAGGCTAAAAAAATTGAATTGAAACAGCCTCAAAATTACAATATGACACCACCATTGTGTCCGTCGTGGAAAAATGTTTCCAACGACTATAAATACCCCTATATTCCACCATCAAAGGGGCCTTCATCATGTGGAAAAACCATCATGCCTATCCAAGGCAGCAAATAATCATCGCACTGAGGCGGAAAACAGACAGTTTTCAATTTTCCCACGCAGGGGAATTTCATGGGCCATATGGTCCATTATCTCTAAAAAAATTCAATAAATGGGCCCAAAGGGCCTTCCACTTCCAACCTTACTTTGATTTAAATAATTAACCCCCCCATGCAATTAAAAAATGGTCCTTTTTAGCAATGGCCCCCACATTTTTAAATATTAATCCCCACATGCTTTTAATAAACAATAATTGTTGAATGTTCCACTGGTGCTGTAGTGACATTACCCAAATCTGGCTGGCGGCTTTCCAACGCCGACTGAAATAGCCATACTCCACAAACTAAAATTAAAATTTTTGTCTTTGTCCTTGTATCTTCTCACCTGCGATAGGTGGCACGACAACATCCGGCGTCCAACAAGTGGCTTGCACTAACAAGTGGCATTGACAAGGAGCATGCCGACCACAACTTCAATCTTTGTCAAATTGCTGAATACCACTCAGACGGTGGCAATGGCGACACCAACATTCGGCCCTCTCAACAGCTCGACGCACGCATCAATTAATGGCCTCTTACCATTTAAAAAAAATAGTATTTTTTTGACGAACTTTGGTCGCATTGCATCCACGAACTTTTCCTTCAACTGCAAGCCGTTTGAGTCAAGGTGCCAAGTGGGGCACTTCATGTCGCGTCTAAAAAAAAATTGACTCCGTTGATTTTGCCTGCTACAAACTGGATCGCCTTCAACTAAGGTCAATAAATCATGTAGGGGTCTAATTTGTGCCAGCCTGGTGATCGCCGCTTCCTCCAAAGAAAGCAGATCAGAGTCAGGAAAGAGGCTACAACGCAGCTTCGCAACTCCATGCGGCTACAACACCTGTTAACAAATCTCTCTGCACTCGTCGTTGGATTTGGGATTTCTCAGGTACGGATGATCCTTCAAATATTTTGAGTACAGCGAGCTCTCCTTTGGTAGAATCGTGTACTCTAGGTAATGAATATCCATCACATTTTGGGCTGCCTCCCAGAAAAACGTGCGTGACGTCCATTCGATCCCCAGTGGCACCACCTGTATGAACACGACTCGACAGTTTCAAAAAAATGCTTGGCCGCTTGGCGCTGCCTGAAGGTGTGGAGGTCACCGCCGTTGCAATACTCCATGATGAGACACGAGAACTGCTGCGTATCAAAATGCGAGTACAGAGTAGGCAAAAATGTATGATCCAACGAGCTAAGGATATCTCTCTCTGTCTTGGCACCTCATACAAGAGTGCAGAAGCCGCAACACTGGGATCAAAAAACATGACCTCTTCCTCCTCATGTAGCACCCTCACTTCCTCTTGTTCTCCCTTCTTAATCTTCTTGGCCCTGGAAACCCCCATCAGTGGGGCGGCCAGCCGTCTGAATACAGGACCGAGATCTTCGTTCAGCCCGCGATCCTATAGTAGGGTTTCATCCTTTCTGCTCCCCAAACCCTTAGCCTTCAATAGCCTATTGAATTCATCCCTCACGTGCTCCAAAAATGCAAAACTGTCACCCTTCGGAAGGGTTTCATAAACTATTGCATAGAAGTGTATCTCCTGTTATTGGTGGCGTGCGTGAATCTACTGTGGAATAGAGGGACTCTTTCCAGGCATTCTGCGACAATCTCCTGCACCTCCGCATCCCCCCTAGGGTTGTACTGGGAAAGAATTATAGGGCCTTTCAAAATGGAGCAGTAATACACCAGATTTTGCAGATGCTCCATGAGTTAAATTACCTAATTATCTATAACTCTTCTAAGATCTACTACTGATCCGAATGCCAAACGAATTGAGAAGCCTCTTCACCATACTAAAATAGTTTCGCCAAATCAATTCAGCCTTGCAATATCAGGAACAGAAAGTAGGATGAAGAACAAGGGATTGGAAAAAATATATTTGGCAGCCATGATTGTTTTTTTTCAAGCTATCTGGTTTCTGATCCATTTTAAAAAAATGGAGAGCATACTCCTTAGGATTTTGAAAAAAAAAAAGATGGGGGGAAAATAAAAAAAATTAGGGGGAGGGAGGATTTCCATGAGGGAAATCCCCTCTCAAAAGGTTTCACAGGGCAGGGAAAGCCCACTATGATACCAAATGTTGGGACTGAAACTGATGGGATTATTTTATTGATACAAATGAGTTACATATATAGGCAAAAGGCCTATATGATAAACTGACAAGTGTCAATATAAACTGACAAGTGTCAAAACAGAGGCATAGTGCACTTTAATTCTAACAACTACCTCACCAACCTTTGGCAACAATGATAGCTACTACAACCTTTGGTAACAATTATAGCTACTAACACCTTCGACATCAATGACAACTCAACTAACTCAAATATTCCAACATACCCTAGTTAGATGAGGAAGGCTTAGTCATCTTAGAACTTGCGAGTATTTTGGATCAACATACACACACTTCACAATTACACTCTCACCAATTTTCTAGTATAGTGGTATGGACTGTAGGTAGAAGATGCCACTTAGGAGCTTCTCCATCAACTACAACATAAGTTTTCTCACCTCAAGCTTTAAGGGTGAAACTTCTTGAAGGAAGAGGGCATGTTAGGACCCTATCCTAACACAACCATTATTATGTACTTGTCTAGTGTTGGTGTATGTTTGCACCTTGGGTGCCTAGTGTGTTAGGATTTATCACCAACTTGCACATAACATGATCCTTGCTTAGAATGTGCAAAATTTACAATTGAATCCTATACACTTCATTCAGATTCCTAAACAAGGACCCTACCCTTCACATCCATTTGAAACACATTCCATACAAACTAGGGTGTGTCATAAAGATAACCAATCAAAATACTACAATTTTGGATATAGAGGTAAATTATTTTTCATAATTTAGCCCTTGTACATAATTCTTGTAACAAGTGTGCTTTGCATTTCAACTATAATACTTATTTGCATTTAATCAACTATTTTTCTATGACTAATTGTGTGAGATGTGGTGCTATTCTAAAATAGATATTAACACAACATAGAAAGGAGAAAATAAACATAAAATAAAATTGCACAAAACCCTTCAATAAACACTTCATTAGTCTTCAAATCTATACATTCAACTTCAATACAATACCTTACACTTATATACATACAATAGGATATATCTTGGTTTTCTCAAGAGTCTCTTGGTGCTTCACATTCTCTCCAAATATGGGTGAGAATATTTCTTTTTCACTTTTAAAAAATTCCCTTGCAATTCCAATTTTATCCTATTCTGATTTTTGTTTTATTTTTGTCTTATTCTTTCTATTTTTTGTCTCATTCAGTATCATAATTTCCAACATTCTCCTTGTTGAGAGTGAATGGAAATTTTTTCATTGTATATCTAAGTGAAATAAATTTATTCTTTGCTACTATATTTATAAAAATTATGTATATTGATCTTTCCAATTATAGTGTTTTGATTCAACTTCTTTTTCCTTAACTAAATCTCAAATGAATTGATGATTCAAATAAATGTGCTTTGATTTTATATGGAAAACAAGACTTTTAATCATTTAAATTGCACTTGTGTTGTAAAAAAATGGTAGTTGGTATTTCTTGCTTTTCAAAAAGGTCTTCTAGGAAATGCCTCAACCACATTGCTTGTGTGCTTGCTAATGGAGCTACTACATACTATGCCTCTACTATTGAGAGTGCAACTATTGCTTGTTTCTTTGAACTCCAAGTTACCAATCCATTCCCCAATGAAAAATAATTTCTTGATGTAGATTTCCTATCATCAATTGAGCCTCCCTAATCTAAATCACTATATCCAACCAACTCAATCTTGTTAGCTGAAGTATAATGTATTCCATAATTCAAAGTTCCTTTTACATACCTCAAAATACTCTTATTTAATCTCATATGATCTTCTAATGGCTCACTCATGAATCATAAAACCAAGGAGATTGCATGTGCAATATTTGATCTTGTTATTATCAAGTAATTAAGGATGCCGATCAAACTTTTACACTTCCTCTCATCCACTCTTTCACTTCCCTCATCCTTGCACATTATTTCACCTTGTGCAAGTGGGATAGCAACAACTTTATAACTTTCCATGCTAAACTTCTTCAACATATCACTTGCATATTTGGATTGGCAAATAAAGATCCTATCATATGTTTGATGTACCTCCATACCAAAAAAATAATGTAGCAAACCCAAACTGTTCATTTCAAATCCTTACATCATGACTTGCTTGAAATCTATCTTCACTGTAAAAAATTGATCATCAACATATAAACAAAAAAACAAAATATCATCACCTTCCCTTTTGTAGTACAATACAAGCTCATTCATACTTCATACAAATCCACACTTCAAGAAACATGCATCAATTCTTGAATACCATGCCCTTAGTGCTTGTTTCAACCCATATAATACCTTTTTAACTTGTAAGCATGTTCTTCTTTACCTTCCACTTCAAATACTTGTGGTTGTTCCACACACACTTCTTAAGTCTTTCCATTCAAGAATGCATTTTTTACATCAAGTTCATGAACAATCCATATTTTTTGAACTACCAAGGCTAAGACCATATTTATTGTGTTTCACCTTGCAATAGGTGCATATATCTCATTATAATCTATGCCAATTTGTTGTGCATACCTCTTTTCTACTATCCTTGCTTTATGCCTTTCAATTAATCCATCACTATTGTACTTGGTCTTCAACACCCACTTCACTCCAATTACCTCCTTGTTCTTTAGAACTTCACACAACTACCAAACATTATTGTTTTCAATTATATTCAATTCTTCTTTCATGGTTCACAATGCATCTCTATGATTGTCCTATTCTTCTTTTCTACCACTTGACTTTGTTGAACTATATAGGTTGTCAGTTATCTTCGTATTCCATGCTCATTATAGAATTGATAGATTTTTTTTTGGAATCATACTCATCACCATGATCATTTTTTAATGTTTTGATTCTATATCCACTTTAATTCTCTACTATGACATTAAAGATCTTGAATACTTCAAAAGCATCACTTTTATTCTTCAAAAAATACATCCAAGTATTTTTAGTATGATGTGGCATCTCAGCTTCTACTTCATCGTTTCAGTGGGATATGTTTTCAGTGTATAGTGCCTCAACCTCCCACTTCTATTGTAAAAGCATTGGAGTCCAATGCTTCTATTGTGGGAAGGTATGATTAGGATATTATTTAGAATTAGGTTTATTTTTATGTTTTTAGGCTTAGTTTATTTTTATTATTTCCTAAAGTCTAAAGTCCTAAGTCTAAGTTAGATTTTACTCCTTCAAATAAAGAAATAATCATTGGTTAACATTTGTTAGCTTAGTCATAGTCATTGGTTGGTTAGCATTTGTTAGCTTAGTCATAGTTCAATTTGTTAGGATCTTCCATATTTGGAAGAATTTGTTGTAAAAATACTTATTTAAGCATATTTTGGAAACAAAAACTTTAGATTCTTTTGTTCCAATTTTTAGTCTGAGTTTCGCATCAGATTTGATATCAAAGATTGAGGTCAACGTGAGTTGGATTAGGTCTACCTAACTTTAGATCTACTCATCTTTGTTGTATTATTATATGCACATTTTTTTGGATTAGGTCAGCGTGAGTTGGATTAGGTCTACCTAACTTTAGATTCTTTTGTTCCAATTTTTAGTATGAGTTTCGCATCAGATTTGATATCAAAGCTTGAGGTCAGCGTGAGTTGGATTAGGTCTACCTAACTTTAGATCTACTCATCTTTGTTGTTTTACTATATGCACATTTTTTTTTTTGGAAGAAACTCCTTGTTGCTAAACTTGATTTACAATAAGCTTTAGTAAAACAATTTGATTCCAATTTTAGGTTGATAGTTGCTGCAACCAAATTTGGTTGGGTTTAAAACATTAGTTTAATGTCCGTGGGTCTAGGTGGATTGGTAAGTTGGGGCGCTTACCGAGAGGAGACCTAGGTTCCAATCCCACGGGCTTGCCCATGCACAGACAGTAGCCCAGATCTGATTCCTCTGAGTGGTGCGCCAGATTGATGACGACGGTGCAACCCTTGTGCGTCCGGCGGTCCCCATCTCACGCCGGGTTACCATGTACCGAGACGGTGGAAGTCCCGGGAGCCTTCGTAGATAGTTTGAACCCTACCAGCTGTGCTGGTAGTTACTAAAAATCGTGATTGTAACCATTGCTTCTATATACCAAAAAAAAAAAAAAAAAAAAAAAAAAAAAAACATTAGTTTAATACAAAAATTATATTTTATTATTTAGCTTTAGTTAAGCTAAAGTTATATATATATATAAAAGATACAACTGCATCCACCAAACCTATTCTACCTGGTTTCAAACCATAGGCTGATCTACCAAATCTATTCTACTTCATTATTCTATAGCCTGCTTCCTAGGACGGCTTTCCTCTGACGGAGCTCGCTTCCCGACGATGGTTTTCCTCCCTGATTGAGCCTGTTTCACCTGTGACGACATTCAAATCGCAACTCTCATTGTTGAGTAGATCTCCGGAGTCGTTGCCTTGCTCCACAGGCGACAGGAGTTCGCCACAAAGACAGCTGATAGAGAAACGAGGACTGAGTTGAATTTTTGGTGCCCATCCTGCACTCAGGCTCATGGCAACCGAGAGGTATTATCCCACGTCATGGATGCAGGCACCTCCTTTTGGCTTTAAAAAAAATTTGGGAGAGAAGTTTTTGATAGCCAGCTTGGTGGCTGGCACTTGGCGCCTGCAAACGCAGAACTTGTCCTGGTTATCACAGTTTTAAAATTAGCAAATTTTGGAAGGAGAGATGATGAGCTTTTGCTGGCTATGGTTGGTTAGCCTTGGGCTTTGTTTGGCCAATGCCACTGATGGTCAGTAGAAAATTTAAATATATTTTTAAATTTTGTTAACCTTGGAGGACGACTCAACAAATTGCAATTTTTTATTTATTTTGCACTACGGTGAAAATTTAAATATATTTCTTAAAAATTTTAACTTTGGAGGAGCACTCAATTATTTGCAGGAATCAAATTTCTGTCAAATTTCTTTAAATTTTTTTTTAACCTTGGAGGAGCATTCAAGTCAAATTTCTTTTTAATTAAATTAAGAATTCTTACTTAATTTACTAAACTTGTGTTTTTGTTTTACTTAGTGACTTGGTAATTTTAACTTTTTTTTAGCCTATAATCCTTTTTGGTTTTGAGGAGGAATATGCAAACAAGGTATCTTTTGCTATTGATGTAAAAAGCTTAGAATAAGCTTTTTGTAAGTGCTTGAAATAAGCACTCTTTTTGTAAAAATCCACTTTTGTATTAGTTTAGAAGAGTTTAATATGTTTTAACTCTTAGATTTTATTTTTTAAAATTTAGCTTATACTCAGTCACAAATGACTTTCGATTTGATAAAGCGAGTGATTGCTTTAGCCGTTATAGTCAGTATGTTGATTGACAAGGTTAATGATATAGCAAGGATATAGCAATTTTAAGTGGATCAGTGATGTCAAAAGTAATGACATTAACACAAACACCAAATGTGAAGTCAAAATTTATGACCCACTTTTGTATTAGCCTAGAAGAGGCTAATATGTTGTAACTCAGACTTTATTTTTGTAAATTCTAGCTTTTACTCAGTCACAAATGGATTTCAATTTAACTGGGCAAGTGACTGCCTTAGCTGCTATAGTCAGTATGTTGAGTAACAAGGTTAATGTTATAGCAATTCCAAGTGGATCGGTGATGTCAAAAGTAATGACATTCATGCAAGCACCAAATGTGAAGTCAAAATTTATGACGGTTCATGTGATCGTGAAGTCTTAGATAGTTGGATCGTAGACTTAGACACTTGGTTTGTTTACAATAAAATTACTAAAAATGATAGAGTTCCATTTGCCAAATTGAAGCTTTCAAGTGTAGCCAAGGTCTTGATAACTGATTGTCAATGCAATCAAAATCCCATCACAAATTGGGATGGACTTGTAAAAGCTTTGAAGGATACATTTTATCCTTCAAATTATGGTGAAGACCTCATATACAAATGGCTTCGCTTGAAGCAAGGATACAACATGAGTGTCCAAGACTACATTTTTTAGTTTAATAAGTTGAGAATATTAACTGGTGTAGAGGATTCAACTATAGGACTCATCACTAAGTTTAAAAGTGGTTTGCAAGAATCACTATTTAGGAAGTTGAAATATACCCCCATCACCACTTTGGATGCATTATTCAATCAAGCACAGTTGGCAGAAGAAATATTTGATTGCCAATCAAGTGGCTCTCGATCTTCAGACACTTCCAAGGTGTCAAATCAACAACAACCAGTGAATAAGACTTTTTCATTTTCTTCTTCTTTTTATAATAACAGATTTTGTAATCATTATAAAATAAGAGGTCATTTAGAATATAATTATTTTAGGAAGAGGAATAACCTCATTGTAAATATCAAAAGGAGGAACCATAGGATGGCCCCATTGAGATCATAAGAGAAGAAAAAGAGTATGAATAAAAGAGTAAATTGAACAATGTTACCCTCATGAATCAAAATTTGTATGAAGGTGGCCATAACAATTTGTTTATCATCAAAACCCACCTAACTCATATTTTTTTATGGATTGTATTATTGGCAACGACATGCAAAAGAACTTGATTGTGAAATACATTGTAGATAGGTTGTAGCTACCTGTGGAACCACATCCTCATCCATAATCACTTGGATGGAAGGATAATGGTTCTACCTCCTCCATCACAAAAACTTGCATGGTGTCCTTTGTTTTTGACCCATATTTTGTGGATCGAGTCACTTATGATGTAACTCAGATGGACTATTGTGGTTTAATTCTTTGGAAGCCTTATTAGTATGATAAGAGGGATCAATATGATGCATATAACAATACATATACTTTGTATCACACAAACAAGGCATTTCTCATTTATGGTCTTAAGAATATTGTACTTTTTTTTGCTCTAGTCAGCCACAAAAGATTGCTTTAATCTTTAGTAGGCCACATGACACTCTAGCTCTAGTTGCACCACATTTTTGCAAGGAGATGATCCCTCCTTCTTCATTAGTTCTTCATCCTATTGTTCTATATGCCCTTCTTGTTGCCCCTCCTGTTACACTCTTTTCTAATATTAAGAGATCCTCTTCTTTGTAGTCTCCTTTATATAGACATGTTCCTATTTTGTAGCAGACTCTGCAACTTCCACAATAGGCCTTTGGCCCTCATTGCTTTCCATCACAGATTGGTGATAGAGTTGTGACTAAGCATTCTATCCCAACATAAACATATATTGGTATCCTTGACCTTGTCTATATGGATGATGATGTGGTATCTCAGCTTTCACATCATCTTTTTTGTGGGATATGTATTTAGCGTTTGGTGTCTCAACCTCCCACTTCTATTGTAAAAGCATCGAAGTCCAATGCTTCTATTGTGGGAAGGTATGATCAGGACATTATTTAGGATTAGGTTAATTTTTATGTTTTTAGGCTTAGTTTATTTATTTTATTTCCTAAAGTCTAAATTACTAAGTCTAAGTTAGTTTTTATTGCTTCAAATAAAGAAATACCGAAAATTTAGAAATGATGACAAAGAACAACGATGACATAGTAATTGGTTAGCATTTTTTTAGCTTAGTCATAGATTAATTTGTTAGGATATTTAATATTTGGAAGAATTTGTTGTAAAAATGCTTTTTTAAGTATATTTTGGAAATGAAAAATTTAGCTTCTTTTTTGTTCTAATTTTTAGTTTGAGTCTCCACATCAGAGTATGATCATCAATGAAAGTAAAAAAATAGGATCTACTAACACTTAATGTATGCATTGGACCACAAGTATTTTAATGAATCAACTACAATGGATATAATACCCTATTGTTTTGGAAATCTCTCTATGATGTTTTTACACTATGCAACCTTCATACACTTTACTTCTTACTTCTGCACAAGGCAATCCATGGAATATTACTTAAGCATTCAATAAATACAAGCTTAAAAAATTCACATGTCCATATATTTCGTGCCACAACCAACTATTATCTTCAATGGATGTATGGAACAAATTGCTCTCTTTCCCATACTTCAGAGGAAACATTCAATTTTTGTCATATGTACAAGAACCACTACTTGGTTCCCATTTGGTTTTTTATAGATGATGCATTTCTTATTCTCAAACACCAATTTATAGTTTTTCTATACAAGATGCTCCACACTGAAAAAGTGGTACTTCAAGCCTGGTACGAAGTAAGTATTTTGGATATTTTTATTTCCATATTTTGTGTCAAATTGTAAGGTTCCTTTTTCATCAACCTCCAATGCTTGTTGTCTTCAAATCTCACCTTGCTCTTGTATGAGTTATCCAATTCCACAAACAACTCCTTCGTACCAGTCATATGATTTGAACAACCAAAATCTATGTACCAAGACTTTTTAGTTAAAAATTTTGCACATTATTCTAGTGCCTCAACACTACCTTTGCTAAATTTTTCCCATTTTGGAAGTAACAAATAGCAACAATAGACTAGATGGCTGGAATATTTCCCAAAAATCCAAATTTTTGCTTATTTTTGGTGAAGTATTGATTCACTTGCAAAAATTTTAGAAGAATGATTCATTCAATAAAGGTATGGATTTTCTCAAGAAGCAATTCCCTCAACAAAGGTGGATAGTTACTTTCCAATGCAAGCAAATCACTTGCAAAAGTAAGTGAATCGCTTGACAAGAACAAGCGAATCACTTGGATAGGGTACAAAAGTGAAAATCAATAAGAAATTTAAGAAAAATCTTCTATAAAGTGATATATTTGGTATTTTATGGCACACTAAGCATTTTTAGAGCCTTCTAAGATTTTTAGAGGTATGTAACATTTGAAGGTGCAACATTTTGCTAAATTTTCCCCTAAATATTTACTTTCACTAGGAGTAATTATAATCATCCTAGGTAACTCAAGGGTGATTATTTTCTATAAATATGGGCCTAGGGCCCTAATTGTATGGATCGTTTTGCCATGAGAATTAAGAGCTACACTTTATAAAACCCACATTGTGTTTTATACTCATGAGATTTTAAGAAATTGACAAGTTCTTATGCATCCCATTATTGGGGCTACCCTCCTAGTTTGCCAAGTGTACGGTTGTTGGGTACTGCCCTTATAGTCCATCTTGTCATTCAGTTAATAATTTCATAATCAAATGATTTGGTGGAAATTTATGTTATTTTATTGATCATGTGTTGATTGATCGCATGCTATCCTCTCCATGATGTAATACTCATATTTGCTTTCATTTCTCACACTCAAAACTTCATGAATTTACTTTTGCATTTTACTTTTGTATTTTACTTTCATTCATTTTCTTCGATGTATTAGATTTATGCCATAATTAATTTAGATTAGAGACCCATACGAGGAAAATAGGGAGCCAACCTTAATCTGGAGGTTAGGGGAAGACTTTGGAAAACCCATATAACCTTGTTGAAACTTGGATTTGGGGGTGCAAAACTTTAAGTAAAAGTCAGGACAATTCCCTAGATCAACATAATTGTTGGCAAGCCTGATGGGACAAACCCCATTTTTATACTTTTTCTTGATCTCATGCTAAAAAATGCATCTATCATAGACATAGCAATTGTCTCTAAATAAAAAAATCACTAAGTATGATTTTGTAAGCAATTTTCTCATTAAAGTGAGCAATTTGCTTATAAAAGTGAGCAAAATTTGCTCAATTTTGAGCAAGTTTGGGATTTTGCAAGAAGTAAGTGATTTGATCGACCTAGCAAGCAAATCAAGTTCAAAGTAGTTCACCTAATTTTTTAGGTCCAAACCTAGTTTTGCTTAAAATTTAACATATTTTTGTTATTTGTGCTTAAGTGTTGGAGGTACTTTGCAAATGGAAACTCTAAAACAAACTTAGAAAGCTGAAATTTTTACAAAGATAAATATGACAATATTCAAACAACACAATAAATTTGAATCTAACGTTGTATGTGCATCTACCATGAGTGGATGCACTTAAGGTAGAATTTGAGTCAATTTTTACAATGCATAAGACAAGTGATTTGCTCTAAAAGGGTGAAATATTTCCAACTTAGACCCAACAAGCAATTTGCTCAAGGACTCGGAATTGATTTACCAGGAAAGACAAGTTTTTCCTCCCTCCCTCATGGGTGATTTGATCTAGCCTCATGAGCAATTCAATTGGGCAATACTCCCTTTTTGATTTTTTTTATTTCAAATTGGTAAGTAAATCACTCTATAAAATAGGTAAATCACTTGAATTTGCAAGCAGATCAGTCAATTTTTTAGTTTATTAAAAACTTGTGTATAGTGAGTGAACCGCTCCAATTTTCAAGTAAATTGTGTGAATTGATAATTTATTGAAAATTTGTATTCTAGTAGTGAATCACCTAGAATTATGAGTGAATCACTTCAATTTATAAATGAATCACTCAAAATAGATAAAGTTTTGAAATTTTTGAATATTGAAGGATTATTTTGTATATTTTAATCTTGAGACTTTATCCATATAGGAATGAATGCATTGACATATGTATATGAAATCTAAATCTCATAAAGAGAGAAAGGAGCATTAATCAATGAACATAATCACTTATCATTGAAGGAATAGTAAAATAAAGATAAAAGAACAAACTATCATGTGGGTGCATCAAGAGGACAGGTTCAAAGAAGTCCTAGTATTTGGTCTCATATTGTCAAAAAGAAAAAGCCCCATGACCGACAAACCTAGCTGAGACTTCATGCCATCATAAATAAGCTACCTTGGTCAAAAAATGATCTATTTGATAACCTTAGTAAACCCTACTTGGTATAATCAAGCTCCTATAATGACTCATATTAATCCCTTGTACTAAGCATTGATTGATGTAAATAACCTCATGAATAGCCAACTCTTCATACATCAACTTTATAACTAGCATACGACTTATAGTACATAAAACCTACCTCCTATGAATATTCCTCCAATACATAGCCTACCTAGATCTATGTAATGTCCCCCTTGGTTGGGACTGTTAAAAAATTTCTGATCTAAATCTTATTGCGGATATAAAACTTGAAGAACATGAACAAATTCCAACAATATAACCCAAATTGCAAAATATACAAAATGCATTGATTGAGAAATAACTTGCAATTTCATTTCAGATTTTAATCTAGGGCACAAATTACAATGTTTTCAAGATCAACAATCTTTCCACAAATTCTTATGCAATCTGATTTTAAAACCCTTGAAATACTTTATCAGCAAACACCAAAGTACCTCTAAAAATTGATGAAGCTCCAAGTGTGAATCCTTTGTGAATTCACCAACAGAGAACTGGGGTTTCATCCAGCTCCAAAAAAAAATCTGAGGGGTTTCATCCTCAGCCACACCATTGGGGTTTTCGTCCCTTTGGAGAAGAAGTCTCAGCCACTGGCCTCAAACTCTAGAGAAAATAACTAAAATCCAGAATGACATGAAATGAGACCAAGCCACCTAATAAATAGACTCCTCCACAACAAACTCCTTTTGCACGCTCAATGTGGGATAAATCATGAAACATAACTCTTTTTTAAGTCCCACGTCCCCTTTTTATAAAATAAGGTTTTAAACTATATAAAGTATTTAAATAATTTTACTTTATATAATTAAACCTTCGCACATTAAAAACTTGGCCTTCTGATTATCCGATCCGCAAACTGAGGATAGATACGGACACCCATTTTGGTGAAGAATATCACTGCACCGTCCATTTTTCCCGAAACCCTAAAAACTAACTTACTAAAAATAGTAAGTCAAGGCTCTATCCATCTGATTCAACATCTGAGAGTGGATTCGAATACCCATTTTGCTCAATTATCTGCTCCTAGAACTCCAGTTAGGCTCCCTTGCAATCTCCCCTAGCCTACGGGAACCCGTGAGTAGGCTAAACCACTACATCTAACTAACTGCTCAGAAAGGGGACATTACAGTCCGCCCTTCCCAAAGATTGCTTGTCCTCAAGCAATGCTCATGAATATCCCAATCAACTAAAAATTCTTGGTTGTCATCAATGAAAATACCAGGATCCCAAACAAACCTGATGAATGTCCCATGATAGTGACACAACCACCAACTGCCACCACAAGAACTGACAAAGCTGGTAACCCCTATCATCCATATGAATCTGCTAAAGCTGACAACTCTCCCAGACTCCATCACTAAACTAAAAAATGATCCATCGTTGAAATCAAGTAGATTCTTGGGGTCCCAAACTAGTATCATGTCAGCATCACCATGTTGACGCTGCGTCACTCTGATCATAACTATAGAGTCCATGTGCCTCAGCTGAACTAGCCTCACCAATAACTCGGTAATGAATCCATCATAACCATCCAAGCTGCAATCCCTGTGAGAACCAAAATCTGAAACATGAAAATTCCCCTACCATGGCACCACTATACAGTCGACATCTGTAATCTCTCCTGGATCCCATATCCATATTCTATCACCAGTACTGCTCCTTGGGCCAACGAGTGTCTTCCACTCCCTCATAGACACTCCTAGATAACCAGGACCAATAGGGAATCTGACATTCCCACTACCTGAAGAATACCGTTGGGCTAACCTGCACATAGGTGGAATACTGTTCGGCCACAATTCCTTTCCTGCATAAAATCCACTGCTATCTCTACAAAAATCCAATTTTCCTTCTGACGAAGGGGGTAACCCATAGCCAAGTGAAGTATGAAGTCTATCAAAACAGTCTTCCGGCTCACTACTATGCGTCATCAAAAACATGGTCCACTCATCTATAAGAGGGCTAAAATCAAAATGATGTACATACCTCACAATACCATCCATATGAACTTCACCAACTAAAACCCTGTGAAGCTCTGAACAATCCTCTTTCTCTTTGAGTTCTTGGAAGGCCTTATCTACAAACTGTAAGGCTTGATCCCTGTTAGATAGCAACCTCAAATAATTAGATTTTATCACCTCTAATGCCTGCTTGATAGCCTACAAATCGGTAACAGTAGCTCCAACTGTCAACTTATGAAAGAGGCACTCGACAAACTCGTGTGTCCTATCCAAGTGAGTTAATGTCTAAAAAATATGCTCCTATGTGACCTGTAACTGGTCCTTCCAACCTTGCAATGGATTGGAATCAACATCACACAACAAACTTTCAGATTTGCTATCCCACGCACAATGATCAAAATCAGCCTCCTTCACAATACTGCACTCCCCAATTACATGCTCCGAAGTTATGACAGACCTGTCCTCATCCTCAGAATCAACAACTGCATGAATACTATCATTTGTTGCTGATTTGACAATATCAAAATCAGCATGCTCACCATATTTTTGATGACCAATGCCTAATTCTCCATTCATCGAAGCATAGGATGAATTAACTTCATCTTCATTATTTTTGTCCTTATGTTCTTCCCTGCAAGTTTCTTGACTAGAAGGCATGATCATAATCTGATTTTTACTCATCTCATCGACTAGGTCAGTCTCATGCTCAAGTGGAAATTCATCAACAGTCGCATCTTCTTCTAAATCTTCCATAGTCTCCAACTCCTCGAAGAAATCACCATCCAACAGTCTGTTAATTCTTTCCATTTCGGTTTTCAACGAAGAATCCTCTTCATTCATAATCATTTCCTCATCAAATATGGGATCTACGGACACTTCATTATGAAATATGCCATCATGCATTAATGAATTGATGATAGGAAAATCACAAGATTCATCATACCTTATATTAAATATTTCACAATCCACACTAGATTGTTCTAAGTGCATATCCAAAATTGTTGTGTTGTCTTCCTCATCATCACCAACATCATTTTGGTTCCCTGTTATGCATGATTCCTGATATGAAGCATCTTTCCCAAACTCTAAGATTTCAACTTTACTGTTGTCCTCTTCTGCACTTGGTTGCCTTAAGTCATTCTATTTATCATCTTCACAATTGTGACCAAGTGACCATTCCCTTTTGCAAGTGAAACATCGCCCTTCTCTCCTCAACTAATTTTTGCTTCCGTGAGGAAGTCCTGTAACCTGCAGATCACTCGGTTTCCTTTCCTTTCCTGTTAACTGTTGTTTACCCTTGTCAATCTTCTTTGGGACAACAAACTCAACTTTATTAGCCGCAATATTAGCTGCAATTTTAGGATCTTGTAAAGTATTTTGTTCAACTTCTTTCTTCGACAACTTTATGAATGAAAAATCAACCTTATCCTGAGGAAAAACTGAAGGTAGAGAAATTTGCATCATTGCAGTTAATTGACTGATGGATTTTTGTATCTCACTCTGAGTCCTATCCCAATCACGCTGTCTCCTAGACCAATAATTATAAGACTCCATGAATCTAAAATTTAATTAGGCTTCCATAGGCTGGCAGAATAGACTTGCTCTGATACCACTGTAATGTCCCCCTTGGTTGGGACTATTAAAAAATTTCTGATCTAAATCTTATTGCGGATATAAAACTTGAAGAACAAGAACAAATTCCAACAATATAACCCAAATTGCAAAATATACAAAATGCATTGATTGAGAAATAACTTGCAATTTCATTTCAGATTTTAATCTAGGGCACAAATTACAATGTTTTCAAGATCAACAATATTTCCACAAATTCTTATGCAATCCGATTTTAAAACCCTTGAAATACTTTATCAAAAAACACCAAAGTACCTCTAAAAACTGATGAAGCTCCAAGTGTGAATCCTGTGTGAATTCACCAACAGAGAAATGGGATTTCGTCCAGCTCCAAAAAAATCCGAGGGTTTCGTCCTTAGCCACACCGTTGGGGTTTTCGTCCCTTCGAAGAAGAAGTCTCAGCCACTGGCCTCAAACTCTAGAGAAAATAACTAAAATCCAGAATGACATGAAATGAGACCAAGCCACCGAATAAATAGACTCCTCCACAACAAACTCCTTTTGCACGCTCAATGTGGGATAAATCATGAAACATAACTCTTTTTTAAGTCCCACGTCCCCTTTTTATAAAATAAGGTTTTAAACTATATAAAGTATTTAAATAATTTTACTTTATATAATTAAACCTTCGCACATTAAAAACTTGACCTTCTGATTATCCGATCCACAAACTGAGGATAGATACGGACACCCATTTCGGTGAAGAATATCATTGCACCGTCCGTTTTTCCTGAAACCCTAAAAACTAACTTACTAAAAATAGTAATTCAAGGCTCTGTCCATCCGATTCAACATCTGAGAGTGGATTCGAATACCCATTTTGCTCAATTATCCACTCCCAGAACTCCAGTTAGGCTCCCCTGCAATCTGCCCTAGCCTACGGGAACCCATGAGTAGGCTAAACCACTGCATCTAACTAACTGCTCAGAAAGGGGACATTACAATCTATTCTATTTGTCACTTCCAATATTATTTTAGTTTAGTCCTTAATTCTAATAATATTATTAGGCTTAAGTATAAATATTGCATATAATACACAAGTTATGGTTGGACAAATAGGATGGAAGGTATTGTAAGGAAACACCCAAGGATTAACACCATCCCTAGTTATTCACACACAAAAAAATATGCAAATTCCACCTCATTAATACCAACAAATCCTATGGATAGGATTGAATTATAACCCTCTAGAATAAAACATGCAAGCACCTCTCATACAATAATGGATTTACTAGAATCTGTCACTTAAATATCCACCATATTACTCTCCATACATGTACTTTCTTTATGATCCACAACCACGTCTTCGCTATGCAATGTACCCTCCTTATCAATAGTACAGTCAACTTACTCCTCAAAAAAATTATCTAGGTGTACCCAATAGACCTTAGGATCACCTTCTTGATTAGACATACCATGAACTTGTTAGTCTACTCTCCTATTCTCACAAATGTTATGAAGGATTTACCTAAGTTTGTTAAGAACAAAAATAAAATGACCCGAGATCATTTGAATGAGCTATCGACACTAAAGTCAACCATCACATTCAAGAGGACATAATGGTACATTCTGATATACTCTCTTTGTGATAAGTTGGTTTTATAGTATAGGGGATGACCCATTAACTTATTAAGTAGTTGAGAATTAATAGTAGAACCCTTCATTCGTAGGTTTGGTAGTATGAAAATGGGTATTCAATTTTATTTAAATTAAAAACAATGCAAAGAGATCCTCAAGAAAACATTCATGATTTCAATACTAGAATCTTAAGAACCTTGAATTTAAGTTTATAAAATGTTTGTCCAAATGAAGAACAAACATTGCCATACTATATCAAGGGTGTACGATTTTATTTAGTGTTAATAGTTTGTAATTATAACCATCGAATGCTATATACATCATTTGAAGAAGTATCTAGAGGCAAAGATGTTCTCATCAGGGTAGGAAAACCACCCCTAGCCCACCAATGGCCTATGTAGCCCAAAATTTTCAAAATACACCAATGCTAAACACAATGCCCAACTTTTCTCATATCCCAAATCCTTAATAGAGCATGTCCATCCATATTTCTTAGTCACCACACACCATTGCTCATCCATTCCAAAACACATAATCTATAGTAACTTTTTAGTTGTAGCTTCTAGCCCTTCCTACTCTATTTAATCTAGGTAATAAACCCAACAACAACTTTACAATGAATAAAATGTTAGAGGAAATAAAGACCTTGGTGAAACATAACCATACTACAAAATAATAGTTGCAACAACCATAAAATTGGTAGCCCTAAAAGGCCTTGTACTTGATAAAATATCAGGTGCTCACAAGGTGCTAACCAAGGGGTAAACTAGGTTTGCAATTATATGGTTAATTTTAATACATAATCTAAACCAACATGGTTCTTTTCATGTAATGAAAAGAATGATCTCTCTAAGTGCATTAGTACCATTAGGTAAATCAGTCTATACAATACACTTAGCAATGCCAAGTTCAACAAGTTGCCATTGCTAGTCAAGTTGCCTCCATAGTAAATCATACTATGTATCAAAATTCTCAAGCTACACAATCAATACCTACTTTAAAAAATCCCAACAATGTGATACTGGAAAATTTTAGTGCTATTGAGCTAGAAAAACTCAAATTTAGAAAATGATGGCATATTTACCAACTAGCAAGGTGTCAAAACTAGGGAAAACAAACTGTAAATCAATCAACCAAAAAGTAAACCAACATTGAGAAGGAGATGAATGTTCTTATGAGGGGAAGATCCTCTTTGCATGTAAAAGACAAAGGAACTATTGTAGCATAATAATAAAAGCAAAAGGAAAATTAAAACATAGGATATAAAGCTACAAAATTATTATAAAAGAAGGTCTAAGAAATACTAAATGACAAAGGCAAAAAAGTTGACAAAGGGAAAGGACTGACAATAAAAAATGAAGTAGTCAATGAACTGATTGAAAGAGAAAGTGACAAGAGGAAATATGCACTGCAAAGAGAGGTTGGAATTTTTTTGGAATACCCCTCTCTCATGTGTGAAAGACATCATTGATTCCTAGGAAGCTCTTAATTTATATCATAAAAAGTGACCCCCTTCATAAAAATCAATACCATGGAAGAGATAAAGAAGATGCCAAATAAAGTCAACATGCTAGAATATTTAGCCCTACCTATGTAATATGACCTACTTAGGGAAGCCCTAAAATAACAAGAATAGAGTTAGGCCAAGGGTAAGCAACTAGAGTCCTAAACCAACATAGTTGAGCAATAAAATTGATTGTAGAACAATTGTTTGACATCGAGGTCAACACCTTTAATGTTCAAAATGCTCTAAAATTGAAAAATCTAAAGTTGCATCCATTTCACATAATACTCAAGATCTATAAATACATCCTCAAGAGTTGCATAGTAGATTTAGAAGCAACACTCATAGTTATGCCCAAAGATTTCTATGAAGAGATGGGTCTTCCTTACACTAATAGGGCTATACACTTGATCCAGGTGGACAAGATGAGAGTCAGTGTAGTAGGTGGTCTCAAATATCTAGTCATGACCATAACCTAACACCCATTGGAAGTATAAGATATGTGTATTTATTGAAGGATGAGTACATATATAGAGCAAAAAGAAGAGGTATTAGGGTTTGTAAAAAGAAAATACTAACCCTAAACCTAATCATGAGGTAAAGTGCACATTAAAATATTCTAACATCCCCCCTTAATGTGCACTTTCCTAAATACAAAAATAAGTCAATAGTAGAATCGTCTAAAGTGTCTATATTTTGTAGTCCCTAGAAGAAATTGTTGATTTAGAGTGTCTAAATGTTGTAGTATTTGATCTAATGTGCACTTTACTAACAATACAAAAGTAAGCCAACATCCTAAATGATGTAATAAACCTAAATAAGAATCTTCTAAAGTGTCTTTATCTGTAGTCTTCAAAATTCAATGATGTCCAAAGTGTAAAATATTCTCTATAGTCTTTGAAGGAGTTCTAGGGTGTCAAGATTCTGTAGTACCTAGTAACTTGTTGATGCAGAATGTCAAATTTTTGTAGTCTTTGATCAAAGAAGTGAAAACTTGTTTACATGGTTTGGCTCATGATGATGGTGCTGGTTTATGTGGTTCGACTCACAATGCGGTGGGAAAATTGAAGCATAAATAAGCCATAACAGTTTTTTACAAATGTGGAATTTTATGTTTCGAGTGAGTTGTGCTAAAAAAATACCTTTTGATGAGTATAAACAAGGCTATACTCAAGAAGCATTAATGTTTACCACATTTTATGAGAAAATAATGTCTTATTCAAGCAAAAATAATAAGAGGTTAATATTCTACAAATTTCCACTTTTCCTCATAGGAAAATATTACAAGAATATGCTCTGGAATAATTTAATATTAAAAAAACATTATATGATATGAGTATTTTTCCCTTTTACATTTAAAGGGTCCACCGACGTGCAAGGTGGGATATCATGCATGGGTTCCTTACTCTTTACTTTTATATTTACAATAGAAGTCAAAATTAATGAAGGCCATGTGGCCTTTCCCATGCTCCATGGTTTAAAAAATACAAGGGCATGCCATCTTGTCAACCATAAATTTATTGTTGGCCACCAAGATATGATACGTGTATCCATGTATTGATCAAGAGTTGTGCTAGATATCTACTCTTCTATGGTTGTACAAAATTTTTATTAGGAGATATTATGGATAAGAGCCATCTAATTTGTTGCTATTGTGCATGGATTCAACAAATCCAAAGCTTTGAAGCAAGTTTGGTAGAGATCGCAGGCCTAAATACTTTTGGAAAAGTTATAGCTATGAATCAATCTCAAATTTCAAAAGCTTGAAAGCAAGGACTTCCAGTGATGGAGAATGCTAGACATTTTTCTTAACCTTGCACAGAGATTTTGTGGAATCAACAGGATGTGGGGTGTCCATGTAGTAGAACTGTGGAGGAAGACTCCTATAGTAGAGGCTTAGGTCTAAAAAATTGAACTCTAGCCTACACAAATTTAAAATAAACTCATTTTTGATCTAAAATAAATCCAAAACCCTAACATTATTTTACAGTAAAATGGGTTTGTGCGAGAGATAATATAGAGAGGTTGTTATGGGAAACTAACAAAAAAGGAGATGGTTTCTTTTGGACTGCCAATATGGAGGTGGGCAATATATTTTTATTCCATGAAGCTATAGATGAGTACGAGAGCTACATCAAAAATCTTCCTCAAGTCTGATATGCACGTAGCTATTTGAGTATGATCAAGGGGTACGTCCATGCCATAACCTAGAACATGTGCTAAAATAAGTCATAGGAGTGCTCATATACCGTGTACAATATGATTAGATTAGACCAATCCTAGACTTGCACTTCTAACTTTTGTTAGCAAAATGGTTGTCTCCATACTTGGGAAGGACTAGTGTGTTAAACTAGGCCCAACCTATAGGATACGAGCTTTGCACATCACACTAAAGCTACTATAGCAGTAGTAGGAGATATCAACATTGATGCCACCATGCATTAGATCTTACCTTTGGGACCATGAGGCTATAGACAAGAGCTACGTGGTGGAACAAACATCAACAAGAAGATTAGAGAGAACATGGTTGGATGACCTTCAACAATATAAAATAACATTCATCTATGCACTTTGGGTAGTGGTACGGTTGAGGAAGACTGTTGCATTAATTTGAATTTCTGGATCGATGGGCTTCGAACAACTTTTCCTTTTCAGTTATAGTGACTATATCATCGAGATTATGGAGGAACTCATCAACTAAAATGGAAACACCAGGAGCCAATATGATTGAAGATATGGAAAACATCTTTGAGTGTAATAAATGGGGATCCATATCCCTAGATCCATTTTAAAAGCTTCAAATCTAGATGACTTGGACGTATAAAAGTGCAGTAATCCATTGAAGGATCATTGAGGGCCTATTGGGGCTTGTAGTGGACATTTTGAGGGTCTTTATGGTCCTACCGGTGTCCTTTGAGGGTCTCTATGGGCTTGTTGGGATTATGTGGGCTTGTTAGGGACCATAATAGGCTTTTTGAGATTGTTTGGGCCTATTAGGGGCCATAGTGGGCTTGCGTGGGCCTATTGGTGGCCTTTGGGGGTCTTTGTGGGCCTGTTGTGGGCCATGGTGGTCATTCTAGGGGCTTGTTAGGGGCTTACTATGGGCCTTTTTGGGTCTTTTGGGGGCCTGTTAGGGGTCACTATGGGTATGTTGGGCTACAATAGGCCACTAGGGGTCTACTATGGGTATGTTGGGCTACATTGCATAGGTTGTAGCAACCTGTGGAACCACATCCTCATCCATAATCACTTGGATGGAAGGATAATGGTTCTACCTCCTCTATCACAAAAACTTGCATGGTGTCCTTTGTTTTTGACCCACATTTTATGGGTCGAGTCACTTATGATGTAACTCAGATGGACTATTGTGGTTTAATTATTTGTAAGCCTTATTAGTATGATAAGAGGGATCAATATGATGCATATAACAATACACATACTTTGTATCACACAAATAAGACATTTCTCATTTATGGTCTTAAGAATATTGCACTATGTTTTGCTCTAGTCAGCCACAAAAAATTGCTTTAATCTTTAGTAGGCCACATGACACTCTAGTTCCACTTGCACCATATTTTTGCAAGGAGATGATCCCCCCTTATTCATTAGTTCTTCCTCATATTGTTCTAGATGCCCCTCTTATTTTCCCTCTTGTTACACTCTTTCCTACTATTAAGAGATCCTCTTCTTTGTAGCCTCCTTTATATAGAAATGTTCCTATTTTGTAGCAGACTCTACAACTTCTACAATAGACCTTTGGCCCTCATTGCTTTCCATCACAGCTTGGTGATAGAGTTGTGACTAAGCATTCTATCCCAACATAGACATATATTGGTATCCTTGACCTTTTCTATATGGATGATGATGTGGTATCTCAGCTTTCACATCATCCTTTTTGTGGGATATGTTTTTAGAATTCGGTGTCTCAACCTCCCACTTCTATTGTAAAACCATCGAAGTCCAATATTTCTATTGTGGGAAGGTATGATTAGGACATCATTTAGGATTAGGTTAAATTTTATGTTTGTAGGCTTAGTTTATTTTTATTATTTCCTAAAGTCTAAATTACTAAGTCTAAGTTAGTTTTGATTGCTTCAAATAAAGAAATACTGACAATTTATAAATGATGACAAAGAACAACGATGACATAGTAATTGGTTAGAATTTTTTTAGCTTAGTCATAGTTTAATTTGTTAGGATATTTAATATTTGGAAGAATTTGTTGTAAAAATGCTTATTTAAGCACATTTTGGAAATGAAAACTTTAGATTCTTTTTTGTTCTAATTTTTAGCTTGAGTCTCCACATCATAGTATGATCATCAATGAAAGTAATAAAATATGATCTACTAACACTTAATGTATTCATTGGACCACAAGTATTTTAATGAATCAACTACAATGGATATAATACCCTCCATGCTATTTCTTTTGGAAATCTCTCTCTATGATGTTTTTACACTATGCACCCTTCATACACTTTACTTCTTACTTCTAAATAAGGCAATCCATGTAATATTACTTAAGCATTCAATAAATACAAGCTTAAAAAATTCACATGTCCATATCTTTGGTGTCACAACCAACTATTATCTTCAATGGTTGTATGGCACAAAGTGCTCTCTTCCCCATACTTCAGAGGAAACATTCAATTTTTGTCATATGTACAAGAACCACTACTTGGTTCCCATTTGCTTTGTCATAGATGATGCATTTCTTATTCTCAAACACCAATTTGTAGTTTTTCTATACAAGTTGCCCCACACTGAAAAAGTGGTACTTCAAGCCTGGTGTGAAGTAAGTATTTTGGATATTTTTATTTCCATATTTTGTGTCAAATTGTAAGGTTCCTTTTCCGTCAACCTTCAATGCTTTGTTGTCTTCAAATTTCACCTTGCTATTGTATGAGTTATCCAATTCCACAAACAACTCCTTTGTACCAGTCATATGATTTGAACAACCAAAATCTATGTACCAAGACTTTTTAGTTAAAACTTTTGCACATTATTGTAGTACCTCAACACTACCTTTGCTAAATTTTACCCATTTTAGAAGTAACAAATAGCAACAAGAGACCAGATGGTTGGAAAATGTCCCAAAAATCCAAAATTTTGCTAATTTTTTGTGAAGTATTGATTCACTTGCAAAAATTTTAGAAGGGTGATTCATTCAATAAAGGTATTGATTTTCTAAAGAAGCAATTCCCTCAACAAAGGTGGATAGTTACTTTCCAATGCAAGCAAATCACTTGCAAAAGTAAGTGAATCGCTTGACAATAACAAGCGAATCACTTGGATAGGGTGCAAAAGTGAAAATCAACAAGAAATTTAAGGAAAATCTTCTATAAAGTGATATATTTGGTATTTTATGGCACACTAAGCATTTTAGAGCCTTCTAATCTTGTTAGAGGTATGTACCATTTGAAGGTGCAACATTTTGGTAAAGTTTCCCCTAAATATTTACTTTCACTAGGAGTAATTATAATCACCCTAGGTAACTCAAGGGTGATTGTTTTCTATAAATATGGGCCTAGGGCCCTAATTGTATGGATATTTTTGCCATGAGAATTAAGATCTACACTTTATAAAACTCACATTGTGTTTTGTACTCATGATACTGTAAGAAATTGACAAGTTCTTATGCACCCCATTAGTGGGGCTACCCTCCTAGTTTGCTGAGTGTATGGTTGTTGGGTACTGCCCTTCTAGCCCATCTTGTCATTCAGTTAATAATTTCATAATCAAATGATTTGGTGGACATTTATGTTATTTGATTGATCATGCGTTGATTGATTGCATGCTATCCTCTCCATGATGTAATACTCGTATTTGCTTTCATTTCTCACACTCAAAACTTCATGAATTTACTTTTGCATTTTAATTTTGTATTTTACTTTCATTCATTTGCTTCGACGTATTTGATTTATGCCATAATTAATTTATATTAGAGACCCATACAAGGAAAATAGGGAGCCAAACTTAATCTGGAGGTTAGGGATGACTTTGAAAAACCCATCTAACCTTGTTGAAACTTGGATTTAGGGGTGCAACACTTTAAGTAAAAGTTAGGACAATTCCCTAGATCAACATAATTGTTGGCAAGCCTAATGGGACAAACCCTATTTTTATACATTTTCTTGATCTCATGCTCAAAAATGCATCTATCATAGACATAGCAATTGGCTCAAAATAAAAAAAAAATCACTAAGTATGATTTTGTAAGCAATTTGCTCATGAAAGTGAGCAATTTGCTCATAAAAGTGAGCAAAATTTGCTCAATTTTGAGCAAGTTTGGGATTTTGCAAGAAGTATTTTGCAACAAGGTTCGACATATTTGATTTATGCCATAATTAATTTAGATTAGAGATCCATACGAGGAAAATAGGGATCCAACCTTAACCTAGAGGTTAGGGGAAGACTTTGGAAAACCCATCTAACCTTGTTGAAACTTGGATTTGGGGGTGCAACACTTTAAGTAAAAGTCAGGACAATTCCTCAGATCAACATAATTGTTGGCAAGCCTGATGGGACAAACCCCATTTGTATACATTTTCTTGATCTCATGCTCAAAAATGCATCTATCATAGACATAACAATCGGCTCAAAATAAAAAAAAATCACTAAGTATGATTTTGTAAGCAATTTGCTCATGAGAGTGAGCAATTTGTCATAAAAGTGAGCAAAATTTTCTCAATTTTGAGCAATTTTGGGATTTTGTAAGAAGTGAGTGATTTGCTCGACCTAGCAAGCAACTCACTTGATTTGACCTACACTTTCCTAGGTCAAGTTCAAAGTTGTTCACCTATTTTTTTAGGTCCAAACCTAGTTTTGTTTAAAATTTAACATATTTTTGTAATTTGTGCTTAAGTGTTGGAGGTATTTTGCAAATGGAAACTCTAAAAAAAACTTAGAAAGCTAAAATTTTTACAAAGATAAATATGACAATATTCAAAAAACACAGTAAATTTGAATCTAACGTCGCATGTGCATCTACCATGAGTGGATGCACTTAAGGTAGAATTTAAGTCAATTTTTACACATGCATAATACAAGTGAT
Organism: Wollemia nobilis; assembly: GCA_028583015.1. Taxonomy (NCBI): domain Eukaryota; kingdom Viridiplantae; phylum Streptophyta; class Pinopsida; order Araucariales; family Araucariaceae; genus Wollemia; species Wollemia nobilis. The sequence continues at coordinate 5,670,847 of JAQPPZ010016895.1, forward strand.
TTTCTCTAGAAGGGTGAAATATTTCCAAGTTAGACCCAACAAGCAATTTGCTTAAGGACTAGGAAGTGATGTACCAGGAAAGACAAGTTTTTCCTCCCTCCCTCATGGGCAATTTGCTCTAGCCTCATGAGAAATTAAATTGGGCAATACTCCCTTTTTTATTTTTTTTAGTTCAAATTGGTAAGTAAATAACTCTATAAAATAGGTAAATCACTTGAATTTGCAAGTAGATCAGTCAATTTTTTAGTCTATTGAAAACTCGTGTATAGTGAGTGAATCACTCCAATTTTTAGATAAATTGTGTGAATTGATAATTTATTGAAAATTTGTATTCTAGTAGTGAATCACCTAGAATTATGAGTGAATCACTTCAATTTATAAATGAATCACTCAAAATAGATAAATTTTTGAAATTTTTGAATATTGAAGGATTTTTTTGTATATTTTAATATTGAGACTTTATCCATAGAGGAATGAATGCATTGGCATACGTATATGAAATCAAAATCTCAAAATGAGAGAAAGGAGCATTAATCAATGAACATCATTACTTATAATTGAAGGAATAGTAAAAGAAAGATAAAAGAACAAACTATCATGTGGGTGCATCAAGAGGACAGGTTCAAAGAAGTCCTAGTATCTGGTCTCATATTGTCAAAAAGAAAAAACCCCTTGACCGACCAAGCTAGCCAAGGCGTCATGCCATCACAAATAAGCTACCTTGGTCAACAATCGATCTATTCAATAACCTTAGTAAACCCTACTTTGTCTAATTAAGCTCATATAATGAATCATATTAATCCCTTGTACTAAACATTGATTGGTGTAAATAACCTCATGAATAGCCAACTCTTCATACATCAACTTTATAACTAGCATACGACTTCTAGTACATAAAACCTACCTCCTATGAATATTCCTCCAATACATAGCCTACCTAGATCTATTCTATTTGTCACTTCCAATATTATTTTAGTTTAGTACTTAATTATAATAATATTGTTAGGCTTAAGTATAAATCTTGCATAGAATACACAAGTGATGGTTGGACAAATAGGATGGAAGGTATTGTAAGAAAACACCCAAGGATTAACACCATCCCTAGTTATTCATACACAACAAAATATGCAAGTTCCACCTCATTAATACCAACAAATCCTATGGATAGGATTGAATGATAACCGTCTAGAATAAAACATGCAAGCACCTCCCAGCCAGTAGTGGATTGACTAGAATCTGTCACTTAAATATCCATCATATTACTCTCCATACATGTACCTTCTTTATGACCCACATCCACCTCCTCGCTATGCAATGTACCATCCTTATCAATAGTATAGTCAACTTCTCAAAAAATTATCTAGGTGTACCCAATAGACCTTAGAATCACCTTCTTGATTAGACCTACCATGAACTTGTTAGTCTACTCTCATTTTCTCCTAAATGTTATGAAGGATTTACCTGAGTTTGATAAGAACAAAAATAAAATGACCCTGGATCATTTGAATTAGCTATCGACACTAAATTCACCCATCACATTCAAGAGGACATAATGGTACATTCTGATATACTCTCTTTGTGATAAGTTGATTTTATGGTATAGTGGATTACCCAATAATTTATTAAGTAGTTGAGAATTAATAGTAGAACCCTTCATTCGTAGGTTTTGTAGTATGAAAATGGGTATTCAGTTTTATTTAAATTAAAACCAATGCAAAGAGACCCTCAAGAAAACATTCATGATTTCAATACTATAATCTTAAGAACCTTGAATTTAAGTTTATAAAATATTTGTCCAAATGAAGAACAAACATTGCCATACTATATCAAGGGTGTACGATTTTATTTAGTGTTAATAGTTTGTAATGCTAACCATCGAATTCTAGATACATCATTTGAAGAAGCATCTAGAGGTAAAGATGTCCTCATGAGGGTAGGAAAAACATCCCTAGCCCACCAATGGCCTATGTAGCCCAAAATTTTCAAAATACACCAATGCTAAACACAATGCCCAAATTTTCTCATATCCCAAATACTTAATCGAGCATGTCCATCCATATTTCTTAGTCACCATACACCATTGCTCATCCATTCCAAAACACATAATCTATAGTAACTTTTTAGTTGTAGCTTCTAGCCCTTCCTACTCTATTTAATCTAGGTAATAAACCCAACAACAAATTTACAATGAACAAAATGTTAGAGGTAATAAAGACCTTGGTGAAACATAACCATACTACAAAATAATAGTTACAACAACCATAAAATTGGTACCCCTAAAAGACCTTGTACTTGACAAAATATCAGGTGCTCACAAGGTGCTAACCAAGGGTTAAACTAGGTTTGCAATTATATGGTTAATTTTAATACATAATCTAAACCAACATGGTTCTTTTCATGTAATGAAAATAATGATCTCTCTAAGTGCATTAGTACCATTAGGTAAATCAGTCTATACATTACACTTAGCAATGCCAAGTTCAACAAGTTGCCATTGTTAGTCAAGTTGCCTCCATAGTAAATCATACTATGTATCAAAATTCTCAAGCTATACAATCAATACCTACTTTACAAAACCTCAAAAATGTGATACTAGAAAATTTTAGTGCTATTGAGGTAGACAAACTCAAATTAGAAAATGATGCCATATTTACCAACTAGCAAGGTGTCAAAACTAGGGAAAAAAAACTGCAAATCAATCAACCAAAATGTAAACCAACATTGAGAAGGATATGAATGTTCTTAGAAGGGGAATATCCCCTTTGCATTTAAAATACAAAGGAACTATTGCAACATAATAATAAAATTAAAAGGAAAATTAAAGCATAGGATAGAAGCTACAAAATTATTATAAAAGAAGGTCTAAGAAAAACTAAATGACAAAGGCCAAAAAGTTGACAAAGGGAAAGGACTGACAATAAATAATGAAGTAGTAAATGAATTGATTGAAAGAGAAAGTGACAAGAGAAAATATGCACTACAAAGAGAGGTTGAAATTTTTTTGGAATACCCCTATCTCATGTGTGAAAGACATCATTGATTCCTAGGAAGATCTTAAGTTATATATTAAAAAGTGACCCCCCTTCATCGAATTCAATACCATGCAAGAGATAAAGAAGATGCCAAATAAAGTCAACATGCTAGAATATTTAGCCCTACCTATGTAATATGACCTACTTAAGGAAGCCCTAAAATAACAAGAATAGAGTTAGGCCAAGGATAAGCAACCAGAGTCCTCAACTAACATAGTTGAGCAATAAAATTTGAATGTAGAACAATTGTTTGACATCGAGGTCAACACCTTTGATGTTCAAAATATTTTAAAATTGAAAAATCTAAAGTTTCATCCATTTCACATAATACTCAAGATCTATAAATACATCCTCAAGAGTTGCATAGTAGATTTAGAAGAAACACTCATAGTTATGCCCAAGGATTTCTATGAAGAGATGGGTCTTCCTTACACTAATAGGGCTAGAAACTTGATCCAGGTGGACAAGATGAGAGTCGGTGTAGTAGGTGTTCTCAAATATCTATTCATGACCATAACCTAAAACCCATTGGAAGTATAAGAGATGTGTATTGATTGAAGGATGAGTACATATATAGCAAAAATAAGAGGTATTAGGGTTTGTAAAGAGGAAAACCCTAACCCTAACCCTAATCATGAGGTAAAGTGCACATTAAAATATTCTAACATCCCCCCTTAATGTGCACTTTCCTAAATACAAAAATAAATCAATAGTAGAATCATCTAAAGTGTCTAGCTTTTGTAGTCCCTAGAAGAAATTGTTGATATAGAGTGTCTAAATGTTGTAGTATTTGATATAATGTGCAATTTTCTAATAATACAAAAGTAAGCCAACATCCTAAATGATGCAATAAACCTAAAGAAGAATATTCTAAAGTGTCTTTATCTGTATTCTTCAAAATTCAATGATGTCCAAAGTGTAAAATATTCTCTATATTCTTTGAAGGAGTTCTAGGGTGTCAAGATTCTGTACTACCTAGTTACTTGTTGATGCAGAGTGTCAAAGTTTTGTAGTATTTGATAAAAGAAGTGAAAACTTGTTTACGTGGTTTGGCTCATGATGCTGGTGCGGGTTTATGTGGTTTGAATCACAATGTTGTGGGAAAATTGAAGCATAAATAAGCCATAACAGTTTTTTACAAATGTGGAATTTTATGCTTCCAGTGAGTTGTCCTAAAAAAATACCTTTTGATGAGTATAAACAAGGCTATACTCAAGAAGAATTAATATTTACCTCAGTTTATGAGAAAATAATGTCTTATTCAAGAAAAAATAATAAGAGGTTAATATTCTACAAATTTCCACTTTTTCCTCATAGGAAAATATTACAATTTTATGCTCTAGAATAATTTAATATTAAAAAAATATTATATGACATGAGTATTTTCCCCTTTTACATATAAAGGGTCCACCCACGTGCAAGGTGGGATATCATGCATGGGTTCCTTACTCTTTACTTTTATGCTTACAATAGAAATCAAAATTAATGAAAGGCATGTGGCCCTTCCCAAGCTCCATGTGGGATAATGGTTTAAAAAATACAAGGGCATGCCATCTTGTTAGCCATAAATTTATTGTTCGCCACCAAGATATGATATGTGTACCCATGTGTTGCTCAAGAGTTATGCTAGATATCTACTCTTCTGTGGTCGTACACTACTTAGATTAGGATATATTATGGATAAAAGCTATCTAATTTGCTGCTATTGTGCATGGATTCAAAAAATCCAAATATTTGAATCAAGTTTGGTAGAGATCGCAGGCCTAAATAATTTTGGAAAAGTTATAGCTGTGAATCAATCTCAATTTTCATAAGCTTGAAAGCAAGGACTTCCAGTGATGGAGAATGCTAGACATTTTCCTTAACCTTGCACATATATTTTATGGAATCAATAGGATGTGGGGTTTCCACGTAGTAGAACTTTGGAGGGAGACTCCTATAGTAGAGGATTAGGTCTTAAAAATTGAACTTCAGCCTACACAAAGTTGAAATAAACTTATTTTTGATATGAAATATATCCAAAACCCTAACATTATTTTACAGTGAAATGGGTTTGTGCAAGAGATAGTATAGAGAGGCTGTTATGGGAAAATAACAACAATGGAGAGAGTTTATTTTGGACAACTAGTCTGGAGGTGGGCAATATGTTTCCATTCCATGAAGTTATAGATGAGTACGATAGCTGCATCAAAAATCTTCCTCAGGCCTGATATGCACATAGCTATTTGAGTATGATATAGGGGTACGTCCATGCCATAACCTAGAACATGTGCTAAAATCAGTCATAGGAGTGCTCATTTACCGTGTACAATGTGATTAGATCAGGCTAATCCTAGACTTGCACTGCTAACTTTTGTTAGCAAAATGGTTGTCTCCATACTTGGGAAGGACTAGTGTGTTAAACTAGGCCCAACCTATAGGATACGAGCTTTGCACATCACACTAAAGCTACTATAGCAATAGTAGGAGATATCAACATTGATGCCACAATGCATTAGATCTCACATTTGGGACCATGAGGCTATATACAAGAGTTACGTGGTGGCACAAACATTAACAAAAATATTAGAGAGCACATGGTTGGATGACCTTCGACAATATAAAAGAACCTTCATCTATGCACTTTGGGTAGTGGTACAGTTGAGGAAGACTGTTGCATTAAATTGAATTTTTGGATTGATATGCTTCGAATAACTTTTCTTTTTCAGTTATAGTGACTATCTCATCGAGCTTATGGAGGAACTTATAATCTACAGTGGAAACACTGGGTGCCAATATGGATTGAAGATATGGAAAACATCTTCGAGTGTAATAAAGGGGGATCCATATCCCTAGATCTGTTCTAAAAGCTTCCAATCTAGATGACTTGGATGTATAAAATTGCAATAATACATCGAAGGATCATTGGGGGCCTATTGGGGTTTGTAGTGGACCTTTTAAGGGTCTTTATGGGTATGCTGGTGTCCTTTGAGGGTCTTTATGGGCTTGTTGGTATTATGTGGGCTTGTTAGGAGCCATAGTAGGATTTTTAGGATTGTGTGGGCCTATTAGGGACCGCATTGGGCTTGTGTGGGCCTATTGGTGGCCTTTGGGGGTCCTTGTGGGCCTGTTGGAGGCCATGGTGGGCATTCTAGGGGTTTGTTAGGGGTTTACTAGGGGCCTTTGTGGGTCTGTTGGGGGCCTATTAGGGATCACTATGGGTATGTTGGGCTACAGTAGGCCACTAGGGGTCTACTATGGGGTTTTTTGGGGGATTGTGCTATAGTGCCTTGATGTAGTGGGTGGTTGTTGGAGCAAAATCTGCCTTTGGTTACATTTGTGCCCAAGACTTTGCCAACATTGAAGGACCAGGTGAGAACAGAGTCTACCTGGTTCAATCTCCAGAGGAGGTTGGTTCCTTTGTTTCTTTTAGGGAAAAGGGAGAGAGAGGAAAATGCATAAAGAGAGGGAAATATAGCTAATGCTAGAGGATTAAAATGGTACAGATTAAGCAACAACAACAACTACTACCACAACCTTTTGCAGATAAGCATAATAAAACCAAAACGTAGAAACTTAAACCCTCGGTGAATGCTTTATGATAACACAACTCTATTTGTGAAGTCAAATTGTAGATCTTAACAGAATGTTAATGCAGGAATTTAGATCAATAATTGATGCAGATTACATTCAAACTAGATTTAATTAGCAATAGACAACACATACATACTTGATTTCACAACACCAATGAGCCAAGAACCAGAAGGTAGATCTTTATTTAGCTTTCAGAAGTCTGTATACATAGCCTTGTAAATGCCTAAGAGCCGACCATTTGTTTGGGTCACTCATTCTATATATAAGAGTTTTACATAATAGAAAACTGAAAGTTGTTACAATAGTATGCCCGTAGGCTCATTCTAGTACAGAAGAAAGTTAAGGAGTGATGGAGCTTCTAACTGAAAGAGGTTGGGATATTCTTGTTACATCAATATTTATCCGATATCTCAGACTTCATGGTCTCCGTGGCCTTCAAAATGTCATGCCATCATGAATTTTAGCCACTGCTTGGTCCTTGGCCTTCAAAATATCGTGCCATCATGACTTTTAGCCACTACTTGGTCCTTGGCCTTCAAAATATCGTGCCATCATGACTTTTAGCCACTACTTGGTCCTTGGCCTTCAAAATATCGTGCCATCATGACTTTTAGCCACTCTTGGTCCTTGGCCTTCAAAATGTCATGCCATCATGACTTTTGGCCATCGCTTGGTCCTTGGCCTTCAAAATATCATGCCATCATGAATTTTAGCCACTTTCTTGGCCTTCAAAATATTGCACCATCATGACTTTTGGCCACTACTTGGTCCTTGGCCTTCAAAATATTATGCCATCATGACTTTTAGCCACTACTTGGTCCTTGGCCTTCAAAATATCATGCCATCATGACTTTTAGCCACTACTTGGTCCTTGGCCTTAAAAATATCATGCCATCATGACTTTTGGTCTTGGTCTACTCCATTACTTCCAAAATATCATGTCATCATGACTTTTGATTTCTACACTTAGTATCTGGAGGAGATTATTCCTTCTTTCCCTAGATGTGGTCATTTTGACCAATATTCTTGGTACCTCCTAGGGTAATTATATTAGCTGAATGTTAGAACCTAGAGCCTTTATCCATTGGGGAATGGAGTCAAAAAATAAAATAACAATAAAAATAAGGGAAAGAAGGGGAAAGATACCAAGTAGATAGGAAAAATAAACAAAAACTCGCTTTGAAGCGATCATTCTTCCAGAGTGCTTCCGCTAGAATTTCCTATTTCCCTTTGACCTGAAGGTGGTGCACTATTGGATGAGGCCTTCTTGGCTTTTATTTGTTTCTCCTTTTCTTGTTTGTTCTTCTCTTGAATGACCTCATTGTAGGTGGTGCAGGCCTTCTTCCAGGTCTCTTCATCTGTATCAGTCTTTTCCTTGAAGGTGAGATACAGGTATTCTAGCTCTTCGACCTTGTCATACGATAGAGATTTTGCTTTCAAGCTTAGTTCGTGTAGACAAGCGTTCATCTGAGTGATATCCTGAGCCATAGTGAATATTGAATTCTCTTGAACTAGCTCTTCCCAACTATCAATCTCTGATTCATCTTCTAGGAACTTTCTCCAAGAGGCCTTCAACTCATCTTCTGCCAAGAGCTATGAATTTCTATCCTAGAAGCTAGGCATGCCATAATTTTTGGCTATACCCACATGTTTGGTAATTGCTTTAGCTTCTATCTTTAGCTCATACATTATCCTTGTAGCTTTTGTTATCAACTTGTGTCTCTTGAAGAAATTTTGAGCAACCAATTTGGCCTGAGACCAATTTGCATCATGAGCTCTGTACCCTGCTATCGCCTGAGTGCTATCCGCCAGGACCTAAATTTTATTAGCGGTTGACACTCTTGTCGCTAGGAGTTGGATTGATGCTTGGAACTCATCTTCTACCTGGCTTAGCATGCTTTGGATTTTAAGTAGGTACGCTAATGTGGGTTTAGCCCTCAAGATTATTTGGCTGACCTTTTCGAGCATCTCCTTTCGGACTACTTTTGCTTTCTCTTTGGTCAGTCCACTGGTCTTATCTGCACTATCAGATAGCTACTTTTTGAGATCTTCAACTTGTTGTTGCAGCATTTGAATTTGTTCTTCGACCTTTGCTACTCTCTCTTTGTAAGGGGTGACCTCATTGAACCTCTCTTCCCATTTCTTGGCTTCATTTTTCAAAGCCTTCTCTGTGGTTTTCTGCTGGTGAAGGGCTTCTTCTAAATGCTTTCTTGATTGCTCTACCCGAAGGAATTTTTCTTTGTAATACTCTACGTTTAGATAAATTGTCCCCATATGAGACTGAGCCTTGCTCCACTCATCATCCATGGGCAGCTGAGTCATGTCTTCTTGAGTCACCTCAGCCTGGTAGTCCTCCAAAGTCATTTCCTTTTTTGGCTTCTGCACCAGCGGGGTCATCTTCAATGTAGACCGCTGCATGCTGATGGGATCTAACACCATTCCTTCTCAGACATGGGCTACATCTATAGAGATTTGGGAGCTCCATGACTTCAACCATGTGGTGACATTGATGCTGGCCTTCTTCAATTTCTTGAATTTGGCAATAGTAGGGTTGTTTGTGAGGGAAGCAGTTTGCATGGCCTGGAAGCTTAACAGGTTGGCAGAGAAGGGGAAAGGAGTGGTGGCTAAAGAGGCTTCCATACTTAACTGTCTAGAAGGGGACCCTTCATGAGCAGGGGGAGATGCTGGTGGAGTTCTCTGCATTGATGGATTGGTTGGTGGAGTTTGTTGAGTGGAAGGGGGAGTTTGATGAGGAGGTGATGGAGGAGGTTGATCAGAAGATGATGGGTTGCCCTGTATTTCAGAATGGGGAGGGGAATTTCTCTAGGAATGAGGAGAAGGAGTATCAAGGTCAATGGGAGACATACCTGAGGCCTTTGGTGGAGTGGTATCCTCGGTTCCCTATGACTTCTCGATGTAGACTTCTACAATTTATTTTAGGCTTGAGTTATCAACCTCAACTATTGTCTTTGTCAAGGATTGCACCTCACCAATGGTTTCTTTTGTACCAGGAGCTTCTTATCAGGGAGGTTTCTCAGCTATTTCAACCTTTTGTTCATCAATCCTCTATTTCTCAAACCTATTCAACTTTTGTTCATCTCTCTTTTATAAACCTATTCAATTTTGTTCATCAATCCTCTATTTCTCAAAAGCCTATTCAGGATTATATCCTATTTCTGTTTGATCCCTAGTCTCCTCATGCTCTTCTGATTCTGTGCATTCCTTAAACTCTTCATCTTGTTCTGATTCTTCATATTCTGACTCTTCCAAGGATGTTTCTATTCTTCTCCTTTTTTAGGAGCCACCCTTCTCCGACTCTACTTTTATTTTCTTGTGTACAAGCTGAGCACTATCATCCGACTCTATGTCTGATCCCAAAGGGGGATGAACACTCGACGTCTCTTCTTTGGGGTTTCTACTTGTTCAGTCGCTATTGCTTTCCCCTTATCTTATTATGTACTACCTTCAGCTTGTTTGATAGGGATGCCATCAATTCCTAGGGGAACCTTATCCACTAGAGTCTCATACCATTCCTCATGACTTGCATCATACTTCACGCAGAACTCTATGTCCATATTCAAACCATACCTGGTGAATGTTTGAATGTGGCACCTCATTTGCCACCATGCTAATATTTTAGCGTGATCCCAGTCTTGTCCTATTTTCTTCATCCTTTTGATGGTTTTATCAGTGAGCTTGTGCTTTGGGTTTGAAGCTGGGCTCCAATCTACCAGGTGCTCATAGAAATCATGCCATGGAGGAAGTGGTTGCATCCTCTCAATGTGCCATTCTAGCGGTTGGTCTTCACTATTGTTCCTACCTTGTTTGTCAAGTTGCCTATCAGAGGCATGAAATTGCTTGAAAGGAGCCTTGTTCAGGGTGGCCTGCCTCTGGGCGAATTTGTCTTCAGGATCATATTTCCACTTGTGTGGCAACTCTACCAATTTTAGGCCTCTTAGAACCTGAGCGATTTGCTCATGATCTCCCTTCTTCGACACTGTCACTCCCTCATATTGAAAAGGCATGAGGCAAGTGTGTGTCCTTTGAGCACCTATCCCATATTTGTTGTTGATGAATTATGTTTGCCTTACGTACTCCAGAGCAAAAAGTCACTTGGTGACATAGTAAGGCAATAGGAAAGGCTTCTCTATGAAGCCATAAAGCCTAATAACTACCCCCTATGTTAGGATGAACCAATCCCCTTCTTCTGCATGGGGGTGTCTCAAGGTGTTCTCCATTTGTTTAGGAATTCTTGGCATTTGACCATTTATGAGTTTTAGAGCAGGGCCCAAGAATTCCATGTTAAAGTGATAATATGAACCCGCATTTGAAAGGAGCGGTGTCCATTCACATACTGGTAAGTGTTCCCCTTTTGATCCTTCATGGTGGTAGAAATAGAAACCAAATGCTTGGCTTGGAAGAAGAAAAATATCCATACTAGATACGAAGAATACCTGAATGTATCTAGGATTTCCCTTTGTAGCTTGGAGAGGCCTACGTGTAGTTGTTGGGCTAGGTACACTAGCCAGTCAAAGAAGATAGGCACTCTATCTAGATCTACATGCGCTTTGTCATAGAATTGGGGAATAGACATACATTATGCTACTATGATCTGCCACCCATAGACTTGGGTGTCATCCTCCAATCCCACCACCATGGCCAGCATAGAGAAAAGTTATTTGTTATTGAATCTAGATAGGGGAATGGGGGAATTGGGCACAGACTTATTTGAAAGAGTGTTTGATAGGTTCTATTGTAGAAATTCCTTGATGTTTGGGACATTGGTGTAGTACTTCACAAAATTTTTAGGGTTAAACTAGATGGGGGAACCGCAGGTTTTCTTCCACAGGTAAAGACGACCCTGATTGTATTTGGATCAAGTGTGAACATGGCTTCCTCTTTGAAATTCTTTACCACCCTATTCTTGACATCATACATTTTTGCCATCACCTGGATTAGCTCTAGATAGGAGTGAACTTGGGGGCAGATGTACCAGTAGAGCAAAGAGTGGTACGGGAATGTACTTGGATAATATGGAGATATCTATGTGGTGATTCTTGTAGCTATATCCCTCCAAATTTGCTCTGGCTCCTTCCATGTTATTTTTAAGTTTGTAATATGAGCATTGGGGTCCACGAAGATACTTACTTTTTTGCTTGAGCTTCTCTTTTTCTTAGAGGATGTTGCTAAAGAACTAGCAGCTCGGGGTGTGGCCACCATGGTCGTGCTTTGTTACTTGGTAGTTAAGAACAACCGAGAGAGTGAATAGTAGTGTTGTAGAGATCTCTAAATAGAAAATAGACACAAGAAAAGCAGAAGGTGAAGGAAGGAGATGGGCAAAAAAAGGGCTATGCATGCTCATGCTAACCTGACATGCAATAACATTCAAACTGATGTGGAACAATTTTAGTTGGTGGTACTCATTTCAATGTAGATTTTGAATACTACCTAGAGTCTTGATCTGCATGCCAGTATTCAAAAATCTACCAACCATTACTTGTCATTTTTGGTTAGGACCAATGATCTGCTCTACCATTGTACTGGGCTAATAAATTGGCACCATTTTTATATTGGGCCAATATATTTATGCTATTTTTTCTTTGTGCCAATTGGTGGGTACAATAGTACCTTAAAAAGGACACCTTTTAGAGTTTTGAGGTCACTACTTTTATTACCAACAATACCCTGTTGTTCTAAAGTGGCATTGTCTGCTTCTTGTAATAGTGCTAGACTATCGTGATGTGGCACTTTTCAAAGAATATTCCCTTATATCTGACGTGGATCCCACTACCAGCCTCATGAGTGCTAGATATGACGTGGCACCCAACTACCCAAAAGTCACGCCATCATGACAATTTTCTTTGAAAGGGCACTTGTACACCAAAAAGTCACACCATCACAACAATTTGCTTTGAAAGGGTGCTTGGACACCCAAAAGTCATGCTATCATGATATTTTTCTTTGAAAGGGTACTTGGACACCAAAAAGTCATGCCATCATGACAATTTTCTTTGAAGGGCTTGGACACCCAAAAGTCATGCTATCATGACATTTTTCTTTGAAGGGGTACTTGGACACCAAAAAGTCATGCCATCACAATAATTTGATCTGAAAGGGTGTTTGTACACCAAAAAGTTGTGGTATCATGATATTTTCTTTGAAATGGCGCTTGCACACCAAAAATTCATGCTATCATGACAATTTTCTTTGAAAGAAAAGGAAAATGCATATTTACATAAAAATACATACAAGGGGAGGAGGAACTTATTACTTGAAGTACAACTTCAGATGGAAGTCATTAACAGGGATAGGTTGAACATGGCCCTACTCATATTCCAATTGGAAGGAGTTGTGTTGCTTTTCTTCTATTATCTCAAAAGGGCCTTCCTATAATGCATCAAATTTATCATGATTTCCAAGTTTAGACTTCTTCTCATTCCATATGAGGACTAATTCTCCTACCTTAAATTTCCTTAGGGTGGTCTTCTTGTCAAACCATCCCTTCGTGGTGACAACATGTTTTAGGTGGTGATCGTAGGCCCGTTCCTTTTGCTCTTCTGAATGTAGGAGTTGGATCAACCTATTCTCCATTGGCTCTACCTCTTATGTACCAGCTTGATTGAGCAACTTTAAAGCTGGTATTTCTATGTGCACGGGTAGGACTGCTTCTTTGTTATAGACCAAGGAATAAGGAGATGCATTGATGGACTTCTTGATAGTTATTCTATCAACCCATAGTGCTTGATTTATCAGGTAGTGCCAACTTCTCTTGTTGTCCTTCAGAGTCCATTTCAAGATTCTAAGCAGGTTTTTATTTGTAGATTCAGTTAGTCCATTTCCTTGAGGATAGTAGTTTTAGGATGTTTTCAAATAAATCTCATATTTGCATGTAAATTCAATCATCTTGGTGCCTACGAAGGATGAACCATTATCCATGACTAACACCTCTAGGATACCAAATCTGGTGATCAAACTTTCCACAAATTCTATCATGACCTCTTGGTCTACCTTTTTGGTGGGTATTACCTCTGACCATTTTGTGAAGTAGTCAGTGGCTGTCAAGATATACTTATGTCTGGTGGATGAGTTGGGTTCTATTATCCCGATGAAATCCAGTCCCCATTGTTGGAAAGGTTCTTCAACCTGGATGGACTTTAGGGGTAATGGAGCATTTCTATTTCTCCCAATGTACCTTTGGCACTCCTCACAACCTCTTGTTATTTTGAAGGTGTCCACAAAGATGGTTGGCTAGTAGCATTCTATTCTGATGATCTTCAAGGAAATGGTTCTCCTTGAATAGTGTCCTCCTGACAATCCCCCATGGAACTCTTCCAGGATCTTCTATTTTTGTTCTTCTTTTATGCAATGGAGAAGTACCCCATCCAAGTTTTTTTGTACAATCCTTCAAGAAGTAGGGTGTACTTCAAAGCCTGGATCTGGTACCTCCTTCTTTGTGAGGAATTTAAATTTTTTGGGCATCTCCTAGTTTGGAAGTATTTGATCAATTCATCCACCTAGTCGAGCCGTTATGGGGTTGATCATCATCTAATACTGCTTCTTGAGTCTGGCACGCTACGTACTCTGGTGAAGCATGCTTGGTGAGTTCTTGGCATAATGCTCTACCTCTTACTAGCTTGGTCGGGTGTATTTCTACATCATATTCTTGTATTTTGGTCACCCAACTGGCTCTTGTGTCACCAAGCTCTCCTTGTATGATGAAGCTTCGTACATCGGGGTGGATGGTGTAGATGATTATCCTACTCTATGATAAGAAATGCCTAAAATTTTTAGAGACTTCATTATTGCATATATCTATTTTTCAATGAAGTTATATTTCTCTTCATGTTCCTGCATAGTTTAGCTTAGAAAAGCTATGGGTCTTTCTTCATTGTCAGCTCCCTTCTATGTGAGTACTGTAGCATAGCTTTCTTGTTCGCCTATAGCATATAAAATAAAATCCCTAGAATAGTCTAGATTTACTAAGACAGGGGCTTGAGCTATCTATTCTTTGATCTATTGGAAGGCTTATTTCCTCACATCCATCCACTTGAACATGACATCCTTTTTCAAAATCTCTATCATTGGTTTGACGATTTGTGCAAAGTCAGCTATGAATTTAAGCATAAAATTGATCTAGCTGAAGAATGACTATAACCCCTTTTTTTGGGGGGAGGGGAAGATCTAACAGTGCTTTCACCCTATTAGGGTCTATGGCTAGACCAGACTTAGAAACAACATGACCAAGTATAAGTCCTTCCTCCATAGCAAAAATGGATTTTTTGGGATTTATGGAGATACCAAACTCCCTATACTTTTCAAATACACTTCTGAGGTGCGCTATGTGATCTCCTTTATAGGTGAGAGAAAACTATCATGTCATCTAGGTAAATCATTATTATCTTATTCACCAATTCTCCTAAATCTACATCCATAGCTCTTTGGAAAGTCGCTCTAGCATTGGATAATCTGAAAGGCATTCTCTGGTAAGCAAATGTTCCCCACTTAGTTGTGAATGCGGTCTTAAAATGATCTTCATCTTTGACCCATACCTGATTGTACCTAGAGAAACCATCTAGGATTGAAAACATTTGTGCTCCTGCTATTGTGTGAATAATTTGATCAATCTGTGGGAGAGGATAATGATCCTTTAGGGAAGCCTTGTTCAAATTATGAAAGTCAACACATAACCGTATGTCTCCATTCTTATTTCTGATTGGGACCAAGTTAGCAACCCATATCGAATGCTTGATTGGGTAAATTATTTTAGCTTCGAGGAGTTTCAGTAGTTCTTATTTCATTAAGGCTTCAATTTTGGGGTTTACTGGCCGCTTCTTTTGCCAAAATGGTTTTGCACCTTCTTCGAGTTCGATCGTCTGTTGGATCATTTCTTTTGAATAGACTTTCAGGTCTCTATAGGTCCAAGCAATGATGTCAGGGAATTCCTTGCACAATTCTCTGATTTCTTCCATTTCTACTTTCGTAGTGTTCACTCCCAATTTGATAGCTTTGTCAGGCTCCATTTGAGTTTCTTTGTACCTATGTTTGTCGACTTTCATTTTGTGATCGATCGACCTATCATTATTGTCAAATAGGCTTTCAAGCATAACCAATCCTTTCGGGATGTGGTTATTTTTTAATTGGATGATGTTCTCATATTCTTCATATTCAACCATTCTATTGTTAGAGCAATTCATCTCATGGACGAGGAAATCCACTATTTGCTAATCATTCTCAAAAACTTGCCAGAAGGTATCTTTATCTAGCACAGAAGGTCTATAAATTAGCCTGACTATTTTAGACTTTTGGATGACATTGCTTATAGGGCAGAAGTTTTCCCCCACTGAAGCCAATAGGTCTGCATGAGTATTTTTCTCTCTAGGAATTACCTTTATGTTTAGAGATTCAAAATATTCTAGTAGATCCTAGACTTTGTTTCAGTAAGCTTTAAGATAATGTTGTTTGCTTACACATTTTTTAGTGACTTGATTCACTATTAACTCAGAGTCATCGAAGATCTATAGTTGCTTGATGCCCATATTTTTAGCTTTCTTGAGGCCTAAATAGAGTGCCTCATACTCTACTACATTATTAGTGCAACTCCAGGTTAACCGGTAAGAAAAAACCTTTTCCTCACCTATTGGGGAAATTAGGACGATACCCGCTCTAGCTCCATTTTTACATCTAGCCCCATCAAATAAAATCTTCCAAAGATGATCAGTGGGTTGGTTTACAATGGGGGGATCAATGGGATCATTCTTCTCAGGTTTCAGAATTGTATAACTCCCAATGTCAGTCTCGATCATAGCATTGAAATCCTGAAGGGAGAACTGGTCTTCTTCTTATAATACATTGAGAGCTTCTTCCATCAAGTTTAGGTCTTCTAGTTCCTCGATCATCATGTTCACTATGGTGGGCTATTTACTTTCATATTCAAGCTTTACGATATGGAAGGTTGATGGTTTTTCATTGAATATTTTCACCCTTTTTCCTTTGAAAAGGATTTCTAGGTGTGAAAAATCCAATGATAGATATCCTCCTATCTTGGCTGTGAACTCTCTGGAAAGGCACATACCAAAATAAGGCTCTAAGTCCACTACTACCACTTCCTGTATGATTGTGAGTTGGGGAATCCTATGGAGTACTATCGAAATATCTTTGATTACCCCTATAGTTTTCATAGGGGTCCCATCTAGCTGTAAGACGCCAGGACTACTCCTTGTATATTCCATGCCCATGATGTCACATACTGCTTTGGGCATCACAATGGTTGCAGCTCTAGAGTCTATCATGCAGTTGTGAACAACCCACCCCTCCATTTGGAGAGACAAGTAAAAGGGGGGAGGTCTATTTTTTCTAGAGGTGGACGTTAGACTAGCTTGTGTAGAATCCATCTGAGTGGGGGTCTTGTTCTTATTTTTCATAGACCTCAAAGATTCTTGCAGCAAATCAATCTATCCTAGAAGCTACAGAGTTTCATACATAGTTGCTTTAGAGGGAGTTTTCTTCATTTATTCAACTATGTTAAATGGGAGGGGTTCAACACTCTTTTCCTTTACTGTTGCATCATACTTGTTTCTATACCCCTGAGTAGCATCAATCCTTTTATGTTTAGTAAGATAAGGATATCTCAATTTATCCCTAGCTTGCTCCTACATTTTAGTTTCTTTCTATCGTGGTGCTTCTTTGCAAGTCTCTATATCTTTCTGGTTTGAACTTGGGGGAGATCTTTCATAAGAAGTCCTTTTCTCGATAGGGTTCCTTAAAGGTGAAGGTACTTTCAAGGGGTTGAGGTCTTGGGGATCAACCTGCAGAGGTTTCTTTCCTGACCTAGTAAGGATGACTACTTGTTCCATAGAAGGCATCATGAAATTCTGATTCTCTTCCCTGATTATGTTAACTTGGCCCTTTAGGCTTCTTTCAGCCTTTTCCCTGGATGTCTTGTATATTTGATGATGATGGATCATGCAAGAAGTCTCACCATGAGGTTCGTTGCATGTGGAACACCAAAATACTGATTCTAATGAAGTGTTATTGGGCTCACCATCTTCATTGGCATAAATCATACTAGATTTATCATAGTTCCTAGAACTCGTAGAAGCTTGATCTCTAGTCACTTATGGAAACCTTCTCGGTTGGGAATTCCTTTTTGCCTCTCTTCATTCCATGGATATAAACTTGTTTTCCAGAGTCTTATAAGAAGCTTGTAGATCTTGCAGAACTACCATTTAGGGATCTATATTTGATGGGACCATAGCTGTGGGGAGTGCAGGGATAGGGGAAAGTAGTGGAAGTGTAGGAGGAGCTTGTATTGATGGGATGTTAGGTTGTCCGGTCCACTTGGGGAGACTGGTATTAGTTGGGCAAGTGGCATTTTATGCCTAAGGTAGATTTGGAAAAATAGGCATCATGGATTTGGGTGGAAAATGACCAATAGTAATTAGGTCTTTCTATGCCCTTTGTGCTTCTTGATAAACCTCAGGGAAAGTGCGTACATGAGACTGTCTAATCGCCATACTTATATCTGAGTTAAAATATCTCAAATAATAATACATTGCTTGCTCATGAGTCAGTCTCAAACCATCAAGTTCTCTCAGCCAAGTTCTATTGAATCTGATATTAAAATCTATGATCTCCTCTTGTGGGTGTTTTTGAATAATAGTGAACTAGTTTAGCAGGGAGAAGGGATCTATCTACTCATTGAATTCTTCCACTAATTTTCCAGCAAGCTGGGCCCATGTAGCTATGGATTGATTTTCAAGAGCTCTATACCAATAGAGCATTTTCCCTTTCAAGGAAATTACTAGCAATCTTATCATAACATCCTCTTCATGAATGTCATGGATGGGGGCCAATGTAGCCACATCTAGACAATGTTCATAAGTTATCTTTCTAGTACCATCATACTAGGGTAGAGCTTTCAAGGCTACTATGGGGATCGGATGTTGAACTTCCAGGTTCAAGGGGCCTGCATGGTTCCATGTGGGGTAAGGTAGAATAGGAAGATTCTCGACCATTGCGGTTGCATGGATAATTGGAGCTAAAATTCTACTAGCGATAGTGCTAGGGAGGGCTACAGGGGAAGTATCAAAGTGTTTTGAATTGTTGATGTAAGCATAAAGTTGTTCTAGCAACCAAAATAGGGTTAGCTCAGAGGCTACCAAGGTGTAGTTTGAAAAACTCTATGGGTTCTTCTAAATTTTTTGCCTTAGACCTAGTTATCATGAAAGATGGTTCATGACCAGACTTTGGGTAAGGGATTTTCTAAGGTTCTCTTCTAGTGCGGAGTCGTCAGGTGATATAAAAATATTGACAGGGCAAAGCTATTCACCAGGGCTTTGATATGTATAATGCATGGGATTTGGGTCCCACTAGGCGTGCCAAAAACTATTGGAGAAAAATCTGCCTTTGGTTACATTTACACCCAAGACTTTGCCAACATTGAAGTACCAGGTGAGAATAAAGTCTACATGGTTCGATCTCCAGAGGAGGTTGGTTCCTTTATTTCTTTTAGGAAAAAGAGAGAGGGAAATGCATAAAGAGAGGGAAATATAACTAATGCTAGAGGATTAAAATGGTATAGATTAAGCAACAACAACTACTACTACCACAACCTATTTCAGATAAGCATAATAAAACCTAAACGTAGAAACTTAAACCCTCAGTGAATGCTTTTATGATAACACAACTCTATTTGCGAAGTCAAATTATAGATCTTAACAGAATGTTAATGCAAGAATCTAGATCAAGAATTGATGCAGATTACATTCAAACTAGATTTAATTAGCAATAGACAACACATACATACTTGATTTCACAACACCAATGAGCCAAGAACCAGAAGGTAGATCTTTATTTAGCTTTCAGAAGTCTGTATACATAGCCTTGTAAATGCCTAAGAGCCAACCATTTGTTTGGGTCATTCTATATAAAAGAGTTTTACATAACAGAAAACTAAAATTTGTTACAATAGTATGCCCGTAGGCTCATTCTAGTACAGAAGAAAGTTAGGAGTGATGGAGCTTCTAACTAAAAGAGGTTGGGATATTCTTGTTACATCAATATTTATCCAATATCTCAAACTTTATGGTCTCCATGGCCTTCAAAATGTTGCACCATCATGAATTTTAGCCATTGCTTGGTCCTTGGCCTTCAAAATATCATGCCATCATGAATTTTCGCCACTGCTTGGTACTTGGCCTTCAAAATGTTGCACCATCATGACTTTTCACCACTCCTTGGTCCTTGGTCTTCAAAATGTTGCACCATCATGAATTTTGGCCACTTCTTGGTCCTTGGCATTCAAAATGTCGTGCCATCATGACTTTTGGCCACTTATTGGTCCTTGGCCTTCAAAATGTTGTGCCATCATGAATTTTGGCCACTGCTTGGTCCTTGGCCTTCAAAATATTATGCCATCATGAATTTTAGCCATTGCTTGGTCCTTGGCCTTCAAAATGTTATGCCATCATGACTTTTGGCCACTGCTTGGTCCTTGGCCTTCAAAATATCGTGCCATCATGACTTTTGGTCTTGGTTTGCTCCATTACCTTCAAAATATCATGCCATCATGACTTTTGATTTCTACACTTAGTATCTGGAGGATATTATTCCTTCTTTCCCTGGATGTGGTCATTTTGACCAACAAGTGGCTTCAAGAGTTTTCTTAGGTAAGAGGGAGAGGCCCTATTGCCTCTTACTCTCAACTACATCTACCACTAAATTCTCATTAATTTCATTAAATAGATGCATCTATATCATGCAAAGATTATGGATGGATGATATTGGCCTCAATGAAAATGGGAACTTACTCCACCATAGTATCCAAAATATATTTTTCCAATATGATTTTCATTGGATGAAATAACATTTTCCAATGACTATTTTCTTCTCTTGAAGAGAATGACCCCAAATTGTGGGTTTTTAACTGAATATGAATTTGCACACAAAAAAATATGAATGGCAATGGATGGGTAGTAGAATAATGAAAAATTAATTTTTTTAGAAAGAAAATAGTGCAACAGTAAATAAAGGACATAATTTGGTTTAGGAAAAATCAGGGCTACATGATGATCCAAACAAAAAATACACATCATTTGGAAATGAGTGTAAGTGGAAAATATCCAAAGATGACATAGCAAAACATTTAAACTAGACTAAAACAAAATATCCCTAAACATGGTTTAAAAACATGATTTTGCCACAATATATATACTTTAAAACATACATGGAGGAAAAACACAATATCCTTGATTTCCATTACATTATCAGTGGAATAGTTTTATTTTCCTGTCTGAACCAAAAATGGCCTTAAGAATGAGGATAATCTCTTTCAACTAAAATGAAGGAAAAAAATAGGTAAGGGCGTCACTATGGGAATGGGAGAGGGGAGAATTTCCAAAGAGATAATTCCCCCCTCAAGGGTTTAGATAGGGTAGGAGAGCATCTGAATTTGATACCAAATGTTGGAAGTATAAGAGATGTTGTGTATTGATTGAAGGATGAGTACACATATATAGCAAAAAAAGAGGTGTTAGGGTTTTTTAAGAGGAAAACCCTAACCCTAATCATGAGGTAAAGTGCACATTACAATATTCTAACAACACTTTATTCATGGTAGTTAAAGAGGTGACAATCATGGATCTACCCCCATATTTTATGATGTTGATGTCCATGGAATGGATGTGAAAGTTGTTAAGGGATGGTTATCTAGCTATAGACTATACACACATGAAGGCTCTCCAAGATATAAAAATTATAAGAATTGAGAATGAACCACCTTGTAATTATTTGTTTCACAATTTGAAAGATGAAAATGCAATAAACTAGATTAAACTCCTAGAGTACATAAATGGTGATGAGTATCAAGAAGATGATCAAGACCTAAAGGTAGAAATGATAATCGATGTGATACAAGATGACAATTATTCCAAATTGGAATAAAAATAAATAGATTTAGGGAACTACCTAATAACAAAAAATCCTCCTAAGATTCCCACCTTAACAAGTCATGGGGCTAAAAATACATGGACAATGTACTTTAGTGGTGTTAAAACTAGAAATGGGGTAGGCACAAGGGTATAATTTATTGACACTCAAGGGGTACAAGTTCATTATGCTTATAGGCTACTTTTCAATTACATGAACAATGTGGATGACTATGAAGCACTTTGTACAACTCAAGAAAAGCTTAAAATACGTGAATTAAGGATCTAGGAATATATGATGACTTCAAATAAATAGTGAATCAAGCCAATTCTCATCTTGCCACCAACAATAAAAATTTCAAATCCTACTAGCATCGAGTCTAGGATCTGCTTGAAAGATTAAAATCCTATGAAATCAAACCAATACCTAGAGAGTTGAATGAAAAATCATATGGGTTTGAAGGTATGGTGGCATGCTTTGATCCTATAAATAACATATGGAATAAACCAAAGGATGTAGATGTCATTTTCAGGGCAATAGTTCCATATAACTACGACCATTGGTAGGTTTTCAAAAATTACAAATAAATTATAGAATTATGGATTAGAGCATCCCAATATGTTGAAGATTAGAATGAGTATGGGGATAATATCAAGGATGGAGTCATTGAAGTAAAGTCAAATAAGTTACCCAAATGTTTGATTATGCTAGAAAGCTTGTTTAACCCAAATGATAACTCAAATAAAATTAGCTTTAAGGTGGAATATTTCACATATCATCCAATCAAGGTAGTTGAAGGAAGATTCTATTGATAAAAAGTGGTTGTACTCAAGAAGAAAAAGGTCTTTTCAAAGAATTTTATGGTAAATACAGAGACATAATTGTCTGGTTATATGAAGGTTTGAAGGTATATGACCATAATATCATAGAGTACACCATCGAGTTGGAGCCTAATGCTAAACCTTTAGGAAATAAAAGAGGTTAGTAAACCCTAAGATATAAGTAGTAATGAAGGAGGAGCTACTCAAGCTCCTCAAGATCAAATAATATATCCTATCAAGCATTCTACATGGGTCACTAATCTAGTCTTAATACATAAAAAAATGAAGACATCAGATTATGTATCAATTTCAAGAACCTGAATCATCATTGAAGAATCATAACCCATTGCCCTCGATTGATCAAATATTGCAAAAGGTGGTAAGCTCACAAATGTTATCACTTTTGGATGGTTTCTACAAATATAATAAAATTTAGGTTAAAGATAAGGATCAACATAACACAACCTTCCATCATGTGGGAAAATTTTATATATCAAATGGAGGAGCTAGTTTTGATGAGCCTTAACCAAATAATTGTGATGTACATAAATGTAAAGGTAAATTTTTGAATGTTTATTTGATGTCACAAGTGATTACACAAGCATTTTTTATAATGCAATGTTTATAGTGTGTAAGACATAATTCATGTAAGTAAGCATGTGTGAATATCAGATAGTTGTGACCCAATTAGAGGTGATGTGTCCTAGGAGATAACTATTGTTTTTTTTTTTAACATGGTGGAATCGGTAGCCGCCACGAATCCAGGTAGGATGTCCAACTTTTATGGCTACCACAGTATTCTGTGTTGTTCGCCCCGGAAGCTGCCACACAGATCTTTGTGCAGTCCATCCCTATAAACACCATGCAATAATCATTTTAAACCTTTTATGCTACTAAAAGCACCAGGAAATGGACAAGCATTCAGTCCAGTGCGGCCCGATATTTGAACCTTGGACCTCGCCCCCCTTATGGGTTTTGGATGAACCAATTGGTCTACACCTCGGACCTAGGAGATAATTATTGTTAGCTACTAGTTCTCAATAATAAATAGGACCTTCTATTCATTTAGATGTAGATCATATGCTTGGGTACCACACCATGTAATGTATTTAAGACACAAATAGAGAGTAGATATATTTGTGTTGATATTTATAGGAGATATCTACATAGGATCACAAATTGATATTTCATGAAATTGTCATATAGGTAGGAGTGAATACTATGATATAGAAGGTACATCATTTTATTAATCAATAAAAATATGTTACAAGTAATATTTTATTTACACAAGACCCTCTTGGAGCATACAATAGGGACTTCCCAAGGTGGGAGATGCCCTTTTATACAATATCACAAGAATGGTGTCCATAAGGATCTTCTATGCCACCTCTAAGGATGGGTGGGTTTGCTCAAGTGCTCATTGCCTCACCACCCTAGGTTGCATCCACCTCCATGGTACCTACACACAACCCAACACAAGAAGTCAGTAGCATCAAATGAGCCTACCTTGGTTAGGCCCAAGTTAACAAAATATGCATGCAATAAAAGATTACAAATCTAGCTTAAAATGAGAAAATACCATGAGAATGCCATCATAATGTTGAGAAATATACATTGCTTACCTTGTTTGTCTATCTATTATTAACTATTTCTGATCTAAAAGCAACTTCAAGAACTGGATGCATGAATTATGAGGGTTACCTTCCTCTTCATGGTCAATGGAGGATATGTAACAAGGATGGGTTGTGAAAGGAGGCTACACACACAAGGGGGTTGAGTGGGAATTTTGATAGAGTTTTGGTATGGGAACTTATCTCTTGTTGTAAATGAGGAAAATGGGAGGTATTTATAGGAAATTGCAAGAGAGAGGGGGAGGGTACCCAAGATGTGAGGTGGTGGAATTTCCAAGTGTGAAAAGGGATTTGGGAATTTATGGATATTTATTAGGGAAAATGGGTACCTTCCCACATTAGTGGCCTTGGAAAGTGTGAGGGAATTTTAAATTAAAAAATATTGCAAGGTGGAATGTGAAAGGGACCTAGGGATTTAATGTGCATTTATTGTGAAATCTCATTTGGGGTTTTAATGAGATTTTAGAAATTGGAAGGGAGAGCATGAAAGGGAACCTAAGGATTTAATGTGTATTTATTGTGAATTTTAACTTGGGTTTAAGGAGTTATTAGGGTGTTAATTAGAGAGTTGATTGGGAATTTTCAAAATTAATTAAAATTTAGGTTTTTAGAGGGATACAAAATGATATGTTTTTGGTGTCTACATTTACCCCTTTTTGTACCACATTGTGTGTGAACACAATGTGATGCAAAAATAAATGATACTAGGTGTTGGATTGATGATGGATAATGATGAATGGATGATGATGGTTGGCAAGTGATGAAAATGACTTTTGGCTTGGGGAGGGTGATGCAAGATTACCTCAAATAAAGAGCAATGTAAGATGCCCCAATTATGGAATGGAAAAATACCCCTTGGATATTTACCTTCGATGGATTGATGAGTTTATTTTAATTTAGTAAGAAATCCAACCATATGGTAAGTTACCTCAAGATGCTATGAATAAATTGTAAGTGGTCTTAAGTTGTCACCTTGATGTAGCATAGTCATGGATAATTGTACAAACATATGCATGGAGCATACAAAATTGGATTGAATTAGAATTTTTATTGAAGGAGAGAAGTTCTACTATTTGCCCTAGCAAAAGGGATTTGATGATAACCTTTGAAAAATATTCTTGGTCCTATATGACTCCATAATTGAGTGTTTATATATTGGACCTATTTGGGATAAATTTGGGGGGAAGAACGAATGGAGGACAACGATGATCTACTAGGTGGCCCATAAGGTGAGGATGTGTTGGATTATGAGGAGTTTATGGAAATGGTAAGACCGATATCAATGCCAATGGAGGAAATGGAAACAACCTGAGAGGAGGTGAGAGATAGGTATAGAGGAGTAGAAGTGAACAACCCCGCTAATTTATTTGTGGACACATATGACACTATAGTGTAGGCTGATCAGCTATAGTAGCTTACATTTAATTTACCAATTTGAGGGAAAATCAAGGTTAGATTTAAATAATAGAAATATAGTATAGATTGTACCATGGTGATCAATGTTAATCTTAGTTCAGATTTCTATTCAGTTTTAGTTGTTTGTAGAAAAATAAATAAGCATAAATCAAATTGTGCAAGTGTGAAAAGAGAATGCAATTTTTGATTTATGTAGTAAATATGATAATTACCTATTAATGAATTATTCTAATAGTAATTGCCTATTGATGAGTTGATCTATTGGTGAGGATAACTAATAGTAATTACCTGTTGATGAGTTGATCTATTAGTGAGGATCCTCATGTAGTTAGTTTTATTTATCTATTCTAACTTTATATTTTATAAAAATGCAATTTACTTTATTTTATATTTTAAGGTTAATTAACTATTTCTAACCTATTGTAGGGGCAAGATCTTAGGGACTGGCTGTAGGAGTGGGCCCTGCCTCCTAGAAGATAGTGTAAGTATTTCTCCCTTAGTTTACTTTATCTCAGTAACTAAAATACATAACTATTCCTAACATTATTTTATTCTATGTATGCAGGAATGTACAATTACAATTACATAAATGAAATTAAATAGTAAATACAAATGACATAGTTACCATATGTGAAGAATGAAGTGCTAATTTTATTGCTGGAAATTCAAACGTACATGCTGGTGCAGTTCTTCAAAAAATTTTGACATTCGAACATTAGACCTTTTCAAAGGTCTCCTATGTAATTTATACTATGACTTGTACAATTTTGAATAAACTCTTCCACGTATTTTTCTAGGAGTTTGTGGACTTATGATGCAACAACTATGTACTAACCAAAATAATCTAAACTAATACAATTCATATTCCTGCTTGGACTTGGTAAACATCTTGAATGGTCCAAGTGGCAATACGCAAGCTAACTTAACAAAGAAACACTAACTTTGACATTTTGCAAGATATAAAATATAACCATATGTCCTTTGTTCCAACAATAATCTTGCGTCTAAATCTAATAAACCTAACAATAGTTGGATTACACAACTTTATTGAATAAAGTAATAATGACTTTATTAATCACAATATTCCATGTGAAGAATACGTGATAAATCAAATACTATGCTAACTGGAATTACTTGGCTATCGTATGACAAAAATGTGGCATGCAACATCAGTCAATGGACTTAGTCATCCTTTGGTAACTATTGGTAAAAATACTTCGATAACTTCTAGTAAAAATATCCTTCGATAACTACTGGTAAAAATCCTTCGATAACATACTCCAGTAGCTATCTTCTGAAAGGTACTTTGGTAACTATATTTCGTAACATGCTTCAGCTACCATATTCTATAACAATGATCTGCTATTGATCTGTCATCGTACCTTAAGCTTTTTGCATTCTTTGTTCTTACGTCCATCTTCTTGCATCCAAGATACATCTTGAAGCTTGTGCTTACTACATCATTTGTATGTGGAACATTCTTCAACACCTTGCCTGCATAATTACTCATAACTCGGACATATTTTACATAAAACAAATATATTTATCAGATTAACTGCATTTATCCTTTTATTGACAAATTACATAAATATACAACAATAACTTACATAAAACATATTATAATCATCAATTAAAAATAAGAATGAAACATTTTGTTATAGAAATATATGCCAAATATCTTCTCATCATTTTTCCCTAAACTAAAATCCATGCATGTCCTTATGCATATGGAGAAATAAGACAAACAAAATATGATAATTTTTACACATATATCAAATGTCACCATCCAGATATTTGTAAATAAATGAAAGATTAAATATTATCAAAATTCATATTGTCTCTCCATATTGTCTTTTCAGAAAATTATTTGCAATTCACAAAACAATACATCATAATTATTTAGAAATGAACAAACATACATCAGACATAATTTCGATAAAATAATCATTGATATTGAGAAATGAATATTTTCATAAATACGTAAAACATAAGCCAACATATCACAGTAAGAGCACACAGTTTCAGTCATACATCTGCAGTAGAATACAGTGTTTTGGATCTTCTAGACCATTTTCATGATAACCTACATAGTAAAAAAATTATCAATTAGATTAAAATGCTGAATTTTGTAGTTGAAATGAATTATTTTGGGTTGTCATGTATCATTCTGATAAAAATATAGATTCTCAGAAAAGCAAATTAGAAAATGATGATTTCTAAATTTCTTATAACAGAATAGTTTCATTAATCACATACAATACAAATCATCTGATCATCTTCAGGGAACAGTTCTATGATATAACAGTCTTCAATATAAAAATAACAATTTTTTTTTAGTTTATCTTACTACAGTAATATACTAAAACTGTGATCATAGATACCAAACTTGTATTACCCAAAATAGTTTCATAAAAAATGAAGACATTCATAGTATTTTATCAAAGGCACAAATATATATATACTGCTTAAAATATTTATAGACAAAGAATATAAAACATGTTACAGATAATAATATACAAATCAGATTTTGAAGTCTTAGAAATTATAAAATATTAAATAGTTTTTAATGCAGTTCAATTTATTCGACTTGTGTTCGTCGGGTGGAGATTCCTAAAGATGGTGGTCTCGGTTACGGTAACCTGTGTTCCCTTTTGAATTTTTGTACTTGCTCCTTGGCTTTCTATTCACCTACTGGTGTCTCAACTATGACAATCTTGATATGTTCAACTTCATGAGAATATTCGTTCTACTCTACATCCTACATTTGAGAAGGTGGGAGTTCCTCAACTGATGTAACAATATTATTTATCATTGCATTGATTTCTTGGGGTATCTTGACATTCAAGACAAAATTCCTTGGTGCGGTTCCTATCTTGGTGGGAGAAATCAAAATTTTAGGTTGATTTTGCTATGTTAGGTTGATGAGTTGGTGGGGAATTTCTTCTTCAAGGAGTTTAGAAAAGTCAATAGGCTTATTCATATGGGCCACTTTACTGAAGTTCACTAACTTTTTCTACTTTTTATTGGGTGTGGAACTTTTATTCAGAGAAGCATCGATAAGTGGTGATCAGTTGACAGAATCAACGGGTTTTGTCACCCTATCCACTGAAAGTTATTTAATCATGTCTATATAAAGGGTAAGGGCTTGCTGAATTAGTTTAGAATGCTCTGTGAAATCCTCTTACAAATTATCAATTTTTATCTATAAGATAGTATTTTGCGCCTAAAGGTGGGATAGGATTTCGATAGTTGACTCAAGTTCAGGTAAATCAGACTCATGCCCTAGTGTATCCTTTTACTTATGAGTTTCAATAGCCTTTTTCTGATGCCTAATTTTTGATTGGGTTGGTTTAATATTTTTAGCAGGTCGACATTTACGTTTTGGACTATTAAGTTCTTCCTCCTAACTTTCGGACTCATGTTATTATTCAGTCAAATCATCTTCTTCAAAATCATTCTTAGTGGATTCAGAGTACTCCGACAGGTTAGATTCATCCACTATCCAATTCCAAGCAACTTTGACTTCATGATATTTATTTAAAACTATTAACTTAATCAGACTATGATGTGCAAGTAGGTGCAATTTAGGTTATTCTTGGGAATTTTTAGCTTTAACTCACAAAATTATAGACTTTAATGATTGAAACAAGAAGGTAAATTGATAACATAGCCACTATTTTTAGGAAACTTTAAATTCATTAACATACAAAGATGGTAGGTTGCGCAGGTGGACATATGTCCTTCTAGGGTAAAGAACTTAATAATCAGGATGGATGCCTCCTACTGAAATAGGAGTGAAGAATTAGACATACCCTTAATCCAACCCTCCTTATCTCAGATAATAGTACATTTCTCACCAAATTTAGCTACTAACTAGGTGACACTTTTAGAGGGGATTTTGGAGTATGGTAACCTTACTTCCACTAGACCTAGTACCTCAAAAATTAAGCTAGGGTTAAGGTCAAATTGAATGTCTCCAACTTGGGTGGTAATCCTATCAGGGTCATAATTTAGGATAAAATGCTTAGCCACCCCCTGGTCATGTCCTCTAAATTTTGTGAGAGACTCCCACCACCTGGCTCTTTGGAATAACTCGGTTACAGAATCACTAGGATTTTAGGTTTCAACCGAGGACATTTCATTGTATTTCTAAAACATAGAGCGAGGCATAGTGGAGTTTAGGGTTTTTAAGGTAGAAAGGGGTAGGCAAAGAATTTTTTTTTTAGAAATTTCCAATATTTTATAAACTAAAAACCCTGCAAATATTTCAATAACAAAAGAAAATTTGTTTTACAATTTTACAGAGTATTTTATTTTCTCAAAAACATATAACAAAATCGAAGCAATTTTTTTTTATAATCCTTTTTAATGGTAAACCTAGAAAAATTATCGATAAAATCATTTTTAATCCATCTTAATCTTCTGCACACCTTCTACATTTAATATCCCTTACTTTATGTGCAATAGAATGATAAAAAAATAATTTTATGATAATATTAAGTGTTTTACCTGTCACTTTTAGTGTTATTTTACCACCCTTCCTACGTCATCGAAGAAATTAACCTCCTGCCCATGTGATTATTAAAAATTCCAAAGCTTTTCACTGTTTAATCAAAGGACTTCATCAGTTTCTACCGAAAAAACCAAGAAATTCCGAAAGGACTTCTTCATAAGAGGGCTAATTTTTCTTTAATTTGTTATATTTTTCCCCTTAATTGATTTAAAATATTACCGCCAAGTTTCCCTTAAATTTTTTGTTGATGCACCCTTAGTACTTGTGTTGGAATTTCTTGAATTGCCATGTGTCTCACTTGCCTAGCCAATTTTAAATTTTGACACTTAGAATATTTTGTGATATATGTTTATGAATGAAATTTATAGATGATGCTTACAGAATATTGTTACTAATGATACCTACAAAAATTGTTTACACAAAAGATTTTTATTGATGGTATTTATAGAATATACATAAGACTTCTACAAAAGATCTATACGGGAGACATCTATGAAAGACACCTACAGATGATATCTACAGAAGATGACTATGGAAGACATCTACAAAAGACATCTACAGAAGACATCTATAGAAAACGTCTACAAAAGACATCTATAGAAAACCTCTATAGAAGACATCTATGAAAGATACCTATGGAAGATACCTACGAAAGACACCTACGGAAGATACCTGCATAAGACATCAATGGAAGACATCTATGAAATATACCTATAGAAGATACCTACAAAAGATATCTACATAAGACACATATAGAAGACGTCTACGGGACTATAGTTTCTAGAGTTTGAGATAATATTTTACCTATTTCTTCCCCCAAAATTGTATTGTGAACTTTATATACCTCTATTTATCCTCCCCAAACTATAAATTTGGCTATATAGCCAAAACAAGATGAAGGGTGTTTTATTTATATTAATGGATGATATAATAATAAGTTTTATTTATGGGGGTTTATTAAAATTTTTGTGATTGTGTTTCCTGAATTTAATTAAGGAGTAACCAAGTGAGAAAAATAATGATTATAAAGCTTGATATCAGTCATCAATGTATACAAAAATAGATATCTATCAAAGACTTGGAGTATTTTCAAAAAATGGAATATATATTCGAATATTATCTTGATGGATTTTGCTAGAGAATGAAAAGTTCTAGGGGATACAAACCACAATTTTGTAGGATGAAATAAACTATGGCACTTTCATAGGAGTTTGCTTTTGACTTTTACTTGCGTATGATATTCTAGGGTTGCTTCACAAAGACTTTAAACATCTTAGTGATTTTAAAACAGTTTCATCTATTCATTTCACAAATAATTATGGTGTTAAAGTTATCCTAATGTTTTCAATCTTCCTCAAGGACCAACTGTGTGTGCAATGAGTATTCATTTACCATTATGAGTGAGGATTGAGTAACAAAAAAAATCACTTATGCCAACAAGCTAGCTTATCTGTGAGCATCCATAGGTCTTGTCTAGACTTAGTGCTACTGTGTAAGGATACCTTATTGCCAGGTGGGTTTCATTCAAACCATTGTTGTAATGAGGATCACCCCATAGTTTTTGAGATACTAAGAATTCCAGGGATTCAATCTCTTTTACCCTTATTTAAATTTTCTTGGGATACTTGCTCATTTTGAGAGGGAGCAAGGGATTTTTATTGCCTTTTGGGGTTCTTGCTTATTTTTATGAGAAGCAAGAAGATACTTTTTGGGCTACTTGCTCGATTAGATGAGGAGCAAGGGATTTTTTTTGGAGTAAGAATTTTGGGGAATTGGATTCCCAAACACTCTATCAAATTCTTGATGGGAATTTGATCCTATCATTACTATTATTATCCTTTCCTTATTTTTGTTTAGGGATGAAGGACAAGCTTGTCCTTTTGCCAATTCAGTAGTACTCTAGATCATATGCATAAATGGATAAGCAAGGTAAAATGTTAACATATGGCAATAGTAATACGTGAGTCAATCTCTCCACATCTCACAATGTTTTTATATGTTCAAATGTGCGTATTCCAAGAAAACGTTTGATTCACTAGAGTTTGATTGACTAGGAATAACTTACAACATCAAAATTTTGCTTGACTTTCGATAAAAATTTCTCAAAACACTAATGTTGTTTGAGTAATTGAAAAACATCCAGATTTTATCTAGCAAATAAAGTATTATGCAACATATGATAGTCATTCCCTACAAGCATTTTTAAGAAAATACCTGTTGGACTATTTTTGGAACATTGAGACTGAAAATTGGTGAGAATAAGATAGAAATACTACATATATAGAAACTTCATGATGAAACAAAAAAAGCATAATATTTTTTTTTTTTGTGAGAGAATTTTTTATTTAATAATGGTTGATTGCAGTTTAGAAATGCACCGCAATTCAGCTTGCTGCTTAATATGGTGTATGAATTCCTCCTTAGATAATGGCTTCTTATAAAGTTTAAGCCTATGGCCAATTACTAGTAGTTTCCTTGTTGAATCATATATATGCTTAAGCTTGATTGTACCATTTCTGAATATCTCTTTGATTTCATAGGGTCCTAGCCATCTGGTCCTCAGTTTACCTTGAAATTCTTGGTAACGAGAATCAAACAACAAAGCCCAATATCCTGATTCGAATGTGCATGGTACAATGTGTTTATCATGCCATTTATTCAGTTTTTGTTGGATTATTTCAGTCCTATGTAATGCCTCTAGTCTCATTTCATCCATAATGTTTAACTTTTCCAATATAGCTTTTTGTGCTTTATCCAAATTTACATCAAGTTGTACAACTATGCGAAGAGTTTCTATCTCAAATTCTATGGGCATGATATCTTATTTTCCATAGACCATTTCATAAGGTGATAATATTGTGGTGGTTTTCCAAGGTGTATTGTATGCCAATATAGATTCTTTTAATCTCTTAGCCCAATCACCTCTATTAACAGTTATGGTTTTCATAATGATCTTTTCAAGTTCTCTGTTTGTAACTTCTACTTATCCATTGGCTTGAGGGTGATATGGTGAGGTTTTCTTATGTTTTATTTGATAGGTTTCAACAAAAATTTTAGTCACTTTGGAGATAAATTGGGTTCCATGATTTGAAACTAACTCCCTAGGTGCTCCAAAGCATTGCATAATATTTTCATAAAGTAAATTAGTGACTGGTTCAACTTGCACTCGTGGTAAAGCTTTAACTTCAACCCACTTAGTAACGTAATCCATACACACAAGTATGTGTTTATTATCTTCGCTTGGAGGGTCTATTGGTCCAACCAATTCAATTCTCAATTTCTTGAAAGGTTCAAATACTACTTGCAGAACCAAAGGTATTTCCATTGAAGGAGTAGGCTTATTAGTTCTTTGACAAGTGTCGCATCTATCAACAAATTTATGGACATCTCTATTCATGGTAGGCCAAAAATAACCAATTTGAAGTATTTTACTAACTATTCTTTGGGTGACATAATGGCCTCCATAAGGTTCTTCGTGTGCTGCCCGAATGATGTCGTATACATCATCTTCTTGCACACATCTCCTAATTACTTGGTCAAGACATATTCTAAACAAGACTCCATGAATCCACATATAAGGAGTTCTTTGACATATCAATTTACAATATCAACATACCAAGGGGTAAAAATAGAAAGATCAAACAAATGTTCATCTGGGAAATTATTAGGAATTAACTCGTCCTCATAAAACATTTACATACAAGATAGGTGATTTGCGATAATGTTATTTTTTCCTACCTTATAAATAATTGTGACATTGAAATCTTGTAGCAAAAGAAGCCATATAACCACTCTACCTCCTACTATTGCTTTGTTCATTAAATATTTAATGGTAGAGTGATCAGTGTGAACGAATACTTCATACCATGTTATGTAATATTTTAATTTATTAATGGCATGGACCACAACTAAAAATTATTTTTTAGTAATAGTGTAATTAAGCTCAACTCCATGATTTTTTTACTTACATAATAGATGGTATAAGTTATTTTGTTCTCAACTTGTTGCAAAACTGCTCCTATTGTGTAACCTGAAGCATCACGATATATATAGAATGGTAATTTCCAATTTGGTACTCTTAGGATTGGAGTAGTAATCAATTTATCTTTTATAACTTCAAAGGCTTCTTGACATGCTTCAGTCCAATTAAATTTGCTTTCTTTAGTTAAGATCTTAAGCATGGGAGCAATAGTTTTAATGAAGTCTTTAATGAACCTACAATAGTATCCTGCATGTCCTAGGAAACTTATCACCTCTATTTATATTTTTAGAGGTTGAAGGGTTTGAATAAATTGTTTTTTTATAGGATCTACTTTAACACCTTCTTATGATATGTAATTCCTTAGAAAAATACCTCCTCTTATCATCATGAAACACTTTTCATGACTCAAAGAGAGGTTTTACTCTTGGCATCTAATCAAAACTTTTTGTAAGCTTGAGAAGGTTTCTTCAAAGGTATTGTCATAGACTGTGAAGTCATCCATATAGAATTCTACATACTTATTTATTAAATTAGCAAATATAGCCAAAACTACTTTTTGAAAGATGGTAGGTGCATTGCATAACCCGAAAGGTAAGACTTTATAAGCATAGGTGCCTACTGGACATGTGAAGGTTGTCTTTTTCTGATCTTCCTTAGCTATGGAAACTTGATTATAGCCACTAAACCCATCTAGAAAGCAAAACTATTTCTTTCCAGCCAATGTATCAAGAACTTGATTAATGAATGGCAAGGGAAAATAATATTTCTTCGTTACCTTGTTTAATTATCTATAGTCCATGCAAATCCTCCATTTTCCATTATTTTTAGGGACTATCACAAGAGGCAACACCCATTGACTATCGAAAATTGAATATATAAATCCTACTTTCAAGAGTTTAATGATTTCTTCCTAAACCATATCTTTCATAGTTGGATTTAATCTTCTTTGAGTTTGTCCTACTGGATAACATCCTTCTTGGATAAAAATACAATGGGTACAAACATTTGGATGTATCCCTTTCATATCCTCGTAGTTCCATGAAAATGCTGATTGATATTATTTAAGCACGTCTATTAGTTGTGACTCTTGTATGCTTGTGAGCTCATCACTAATATTCAAGGTCTTTCCTAGTGTGATATGTATTTACTTGCATTTCTATGTGTTTGCATCTATTCCCATTATCTCATGTTCAAGAATATTTAAGTAACAATCATATGATATCATTTGTTGAGACTGACTTGTGCTTGCTTCTTTAATAGTCATGGTAGATTCAAATGAACAACCATTGTCTTGAACTTGAGCCTTGCTTTGATTCCCTAACAGTAATGGTAATGGTCCCTCGACCTCTTGTTGAAGATGTTCACTCAAAAAATTTATTAATAAGGTTTGGATTTCATCAAAATCATGAGGGAAATCATACCATAATTGCTTTGGAAACTCATATTCTATGTTGAATCAGGGAATAGGCTAAGGTATTTAGTATTTTTAGCATCATAATAGTCATATTTCCCATTCTAGAGCTAATGTAAGCATCTACTATTGCAAGCCATGGGCACACTAAGATTAAGGGATGTCCCCCTAACTTTTTCGTAGGTTGTAAGAATATAAAATCTATAGGGTATTCCCATGAACTTATGGACACTATAATGTCTTCTAGTTTTCCCTCTGGCTTAACAGTAGACCTATCTGCGAGTTGAAGTATAATAGAAGTTGATTGCAATTTATGTAACCCTAAATATTTTGTTGTCTCTTTAGTCATGATATTAATAGCGGCTCCTAAATCGACCAAGACATTTTGCAAGGCTATGTCACCAATGTGCACCGTGAGTATAGGTATTCTAGGATCTGTGTACTTTGGTAATAACCTACCTCTCATTATTATCTCAAACAATTATCCAATGACTTGAATAGTTTGGGCTGCGTTCTTCTTTTTCCTTCCTAAATCTGTACACATGTTTTTAATGAGCTTGGAATAGATGGGTATATCATTGATAGCTTGTAACAAAGGGATATTGATAGTAACATTTTCTAATTTTTTAAGGAAGTTAAAGGCTAGCTTAAGTGGTTCTTTTGGTATTGCCAGTATTTGAGGAAAAGGTAACTCTACTTCCTTCCTTTGAGGAATTTGGATTTCTTACTATTTTTTTGGAATGTTTTCTGGTGAATTATCCATTTCCTTTTCATTGTTATCCTCCTTTTCGAACAAATCTATAGTGGGTTTTTCAAGCTCTGCGAGAGTTACATTGTTTTCCAACACTTTTCCTGATCTCAATTAAATTTTTTGACAAGGTACTACATATATAGAACACGTCTTACTAGTTTCATAGGATTTTTGAATGTTCTTGTTGTTGTTATTAGTAGGGACCGGTTGAGCTGGAAGAGGAGGTTGCTTAGGAGGATTATTATTATTAACTAGAGGTGGAAGAAGTCTATTTTGAGGCAGATTTTGAGGGGCTTGTCCCCTAAATTGATTTTTAAAAATATTTAGAACTTTAAAAATATTTTTAATCTGTCACAAATAGAAATATCTAAAAATATTTCTTTTAAGATTTCTTCATCAAGGTCTATATTTACCCTAGACCTAACAAATAGAAATATCTCAAGGTAATCCTCCAAAGATTCTTCTTCTTTTTTATTCATGTAAAATAGCCCAACTTTCTTATCCCTAACTCTACAATAATCTGTTAGGATCCTCCTAACATACCCTAATACTTATATTATTTATTAATTATATTTTAGGGTCACAACCCTTCACTCTTACAACTATTAGACTAGGTATTTAAATGCAATCCAAATATGATAATAAGGCATCATCGAACAAATATATTAATTAAGTCTATTGTGGGTTTTTCTACCTTACAATCAAAAAGTGATTCAATATAAAAATGATTCCTCCTTCCGCACTATTTAGTTTCATACCATCTGGATCAGAGCTAGATCAAGGAGCAAATTCACCATTAAAATTTTTCCCACCGCACATTTCAGCCAGTCCACATTCGCGAGGACGCAAACAACATTCACGCTTCACGGATCCGTGTCATAATCCTCGTAGAAAATTAAACCTTCTCCTAAGGTACGAATTAAGTTGTCTTACACCCAAATTGCTCGACCTTTCGCGTGGTGACCGGTGGCTATTTTGAAAAAGCTAAAATCTTCAACGCAGCATCAAGGTTTTCGACGTCCGAAATGCAAAGGAAAAAATTAATTTTTTTTTAAGGACTAAAGTCCCACATTCATGGTGCTACATATTTGTAGAGCTTTATAAATGCCAAAAGGCACAAGGAAGAACGTGACTTCGGTCACGCCTCCACCTCGGTCGCCTACTGCCGCCCTGCCAGTTTGCTTTCCCGCTTGTCGCCCTGTCAATCGGCCTTCTACCTGCCGCCCTGTCGATCGCCATGCGCTCTCGACCCTGACGCCTCTACAAGCTACCTATTAAATAACAGAGAGCACCAAATTCAAAAATTTGATAGGGCATTGCCCACCAAATTTTTATTTATTTATTTTTATTTTTTTTGCTCACCTGTACCAAGTCATATTGATCGTTACCTACACCAACCGCAATGGCTGAAGGACGACGATCACTGGATTCCATTCATGAGAAACATGAAAGGCTCACTGAAGAAGTTCAATAGGAAAGAGAGGAGAATACCCGTAACACAAGAGAACTCTTCGAGAAAATATTTGCAATGGATGTTAAACTTGATGCCATCAGTCAAAATCGGGCAACACCACATGCAAATTCAACCAACAACGGGTCATCAAACCGAGCAATGTTAGGAGGTCCACAAACTTCCATTCTACCATGGACGACCAAATTAGACTTCCCAAAATTTGAAGGAGGAGACCCTACAAACTGGATCTACCGAACAATATTTCTCACTAAATCAAATTCTAGAAATGCAAAAAGTGCATATCGCCTCCTTCCACTTGGAAAACGATGCCATCCAATGGTACCAATGGTTCGAGAAAACTAACGGCACTCCGACGTGGTCAACCTTTACACAGAATCTATTAGTGCGATTCGGCCCTAGCAAGTTTCAAAGCTTTACAGGGGCCCTCACTAAATTATGCCAAACCACTTCGATAAGCGAATACCAAGCAGAATTTGAAAGGCTAGCTAATCGAACATCCGGATTAGACGTTGCCTTCTTTCAAGAATGTTTTGTCAGTGGATTAAAAGAAGAAATTCGAATAGAGGTGCAAATGTATAACCCTACAAACATGTTAGAGACCATCGGCTTGGCGAAATTAGCGGAGGACAAAATCAAGGCACGAAATCGGTTCACAAAACCAACTTGGGGGAAACCATCAAACACTTATACCAACCCCAAACCAATGCAAAATGGATGAACCCAAAACTCCTACACAACCCCAAAATTAACCCCGCTCTACCAATTAAGCGTCTGAGTTTCGAGGAAATGAAGGAAAGACAAGCTAAGGGTCTTTGCTACCATTGCGATGAGAAATTTGACAGAAATCATAAATGTGCCTCACGAAAATTATATATTCTAGATGCCACAGAGGAAGGGAATTCTACTGAAGAGGAACCTGAACTCGAAGTAGAGGTATTATCCAACACACTTGAAAGTGACGAAGAAAATGCACCAAAGGTTTCCTTCAACGCCCTTGCCGAATTTTTGCCCCTCAAACAATGCGAGTTAAAGGGTATTTTAAGAAACAAAACCTTACCGTGCTCCTAGATTCTGGTAGCATGCACAATTTTATCGATCCAAAGGTGGCTAAACAAGCAAATTGTTTTATATACCCTTGCAATAACTTCGAAGTGATGATTGGAAACGATAGAAAAATTGCATGCAAAGGAAAATGCAAAAATATAAAACTAACTATGGGGGTTTATAACATGAAAGGCGACATGTACGTCCTACCCCTAGGTGGGTGCGACATTGTACTAGGCGTACAATGGTTACGAACC
Organism: Wollemia nobilis; assembly: GCA_028583015.1. Taxonomy (NCBI): domain Eukaryota; kingdom Viridiplantae; phylum Streptophyta; class Pinopsida; order Araucariales; family Araucariaceae; genus Wollemia; species Wollemia nobilis. Next base: position 5,709,677 of record JAQPPZ010016895.1, read on the forward strand.
TTGGGCATAGTCCAATGGGAATTTGATGAACTATGGATGAAATTCACAGCAAAGAACCAAACCTATATTATCCAAGGCCTGAAATCAGGACCTTCCCAAATCGTCAACTCGCATAGAATGGAGAAAATTATCCGAAAAGGAAACAAAGGAATGGTCACCCAATTATTTTCAATTCAACCTAGTCACAAAGAAGACGAGACACCAGAGTTACAAAATATTTTAGACCACCATAAGGCGGTATTCAATGAACCAAAAGGACTACCTCCACAACGAAGTCACGATCACACTATTCCACTATTTCTAGGGCATCAACCTCCTAATATTAGACCTTATCGTTATCCATACCTCCAAAAGACCAAAATAGAGAAATTAGTACAAGAGCTTCTTAAGGCAGGAGTCATTAGACCTAGCAAAAGCCCTTACTCCTCTCCAATTATTTTAGTTAGAAAAAAGGATGGCTCGTGGCGTTTATGTGTCGATTTTTGAGCGCTTAATAAAATGACCATCAAAGATAAATTTCCTATTCCGGTCATAGACGAGCTATTAGATGAACTCCACGGGGCAGCTTATTTTTCCAAGTTAGACTTACGGTCAGGCTACCACCAAATACGAGTCAATGAAAAGGATATTCCTAAGACGGCCTTTCGCACTCACGAAGGGCACTACGAATTCTTGGTGATGCCATTTGGCCTGACCAATGCTCCTTCTACCTTTCAAAGTCTAATGAATAAGGTATTTCACCCTTTTCTTCATAAATTTATATTAGTTTTCTTTGATGACATTTTGATTTATAGCAAAACATGGGAAGAACATTTGGACCATGTTAGACAAGCGTTCCAAATCTTGAAGGAAAATCAACTTTATGCAAAAATATCAAAGTGTTCCTTTGGAAAACAAGAAATTGAATACTTAGGGCATATTGTCTCAAAGGAAGGAGTTATGGTAGATCCTTCCAAAATCGAGGAGGTGAAAAATTGGCCTATTCCAAAAACCTTAAAAGCTCTACGTGGGTTTCTTGGACTAACGGGATATTATAGAAAATTTGTCCAAAATTATGGTAAAATCGTTGCTCCTCTAACAACATTACTTAAGAAAAATGCTTTCAAATGGTCGTCTAAAGCGGATGAGGCCTTTATCACCTTGAAAACTGCAATGTGTACCACCCCTATTCTAGCCATGCCCAACTTTTCTAAACCGTTCGTCATTGAAAGTGACGCTTCAAGAATAGGAATGGGAGCCGTACTCATGCAGGATGAAAGGCCTCTAGCTTTTATAAGCAAAGCATTTTCTCCTAAGAATTTAGCTCGCTCTACGTATGAAAAAGAGATGTTGGCGATTGTCCATGCTATTCAACATTGGAGGCCTTACCTTATTGGCCAACATTTCATTATACGCACTGACCATCATAGCTTGAAGTATTTTTTGGAACAAAGGACTAATACCCCAGAACAACAAAAATGGGTTACTAAACTTCTTGGCTATGATTATGAAATTACATATAAAAAGGGAAAGGACAACATGGCAGTCGATGCACTTTCTAGAAAATTTGAAGATATGCCTCAAGTCCATGCTCTTTCCTCCCTTATTCCTAAATGGGTAGATGAGGTGCATGAAGAATGGATAAATGATCCTACTATCCATGCCTTAATTCAACAACTTCAACATAATCCTAGTAGCAAACCTCCATACACTTGGAAGGACAATATATTAAGATACAAAGGGAGGATGGTCCTCACCCCCAATTCAACTTATCGTGAAAAACTTCTTCATGAGTTACATACCTCACCCACTGCAGGCCACTCGGGTTTCTTAAAAACCTATAAAAGAGCCACTACCTCCTTCTATTGGGTAGGAATGAAAAATTACATCAAAAACTTTGTAAAAGAATGTGAAGTTTGCCAAAGACAAAAGGGGGAGACCCTCGCTATTCCAGGATTACTTCAACCTCTTCCTATACCCACCAAAACATGGGCAGATATTTCTATGGACTTTATTGAAGGATTACCAAAATCAGGAGGAAAAACAACCATTTTCGTAGTCGTTGATCGTTTATCTAAATATGCCCATTTTTGTTTCGTGGCTCATCCTTATACCGCTAGCACTATAGCCCACCTCTTCCTAGATAACATCTTTAAATTACATGGTATGCCCTCCACAATTGTTAGTGACCGTGACCCAACTTTCACTAGCACCTTTTGGAAGGAATTGTTCAAATTACAAGGTACTCAACTTCGTATGAGCTCCGCTTACCATCCTCAAACCGATGGCCAAACAGAAGTTGTAAATAAATGCTTGGAAACATACCTTCGATGTTTTGTTTCCACTCAACCACTCCATTGGGTAAAGTGGCTTTCACTAGCGGAATGGTGGTATAACACTTCATACCATACGTCCATCAAAATGACTCCTTATGAAGCACTATATGGTCAAACACCACCATCCCTCACTTCCTATATTCCAGGGACTACAAAAGTCCATGCGGTGGAAATGAAACTTGCTAATAGAGATGACATACTACGGATCCTAAAAGAGAACCTACACACCGCCCAACATCGCATGAAGCAGCAAGCCGATCAACATAGAAGCGAACGTAGTTTCCACGAGGGTGATATGGTTTTCTTACGTCTCCAACCTTACCGTCAATCCTCTCTTAAACAAAAAGGTTCTCAGAAGTTAGCACCCAAATTTTACGGGCCGTATAAAGTTCTCCAACGTATTGGGACCATTGCTTACAAACTAGAGCTTCCTCCCTCTTCCAAACTTCACCCCGTATTTCATGTATCTTGCCTTAAGCTCGCAGTTGGAGCCCATATCATGACACAAACCACTCTCCCTGAACTCTCCGATGATGGAGTACTTCTAGTCGAGCCAGAAGCTATCTTGGATCGCCGCTCTCGTCACCTTCGTACTCGCGATATCACGGAAGTTTTAATCCATTGGAAAGGTCTACCTTTAGAAGACGCAACGTGGGAAAATTTTCAAGATATCCAACAACAATTTCCAAATTTCCAGCTTTGAGGACAAAGCTCCTTTAAGGGGGGTGGCATGTTAGGACCCTCCTAACATACCCTAATACTTATATTATTTATTAATTATATTTTAGGGTCACAACCCTTCACTCTTACAACTATTAGACTAGGTATTTAAATGCAATCCAAATATGATAATAAGGCATCATCGAACAAATATATTAATTAAGTCTATTGTGGGTTTTTCTACCTTACAATCAAAAAGCGATTCAATATAAAAATGATTCCTCCTTCCGCACTATTTAGTTTCATACCATAATCCTGATATCATTCAAGGAATAGCTCTTTTAATCCATGTTCTCCATCCCATTGATTACAAACATTTCCTCCTAGAACCATGAACCATCTTAAAGTTGCATATTTAATAGTAGAGAGAAACAACCTTAGCTTTTGTTCATTAGTAGTGTAAAATTAAGCTTGACACACTACTTAAAATTCGAAGAGAAAAGCATTTAGATCTTCATGTGGTTTTCCATGGAAGGTGGGTAATACAAAAATAAAGACTGACTTAGGTTCTCTTGTTGTCCCATCTGTATGCAATATTGGGAAGGCAAATATCTTCCTCTACCCATTTCTTCTTTGATCTCTATTTTGTTTTTGTTCATTCCCCCTTTGGTTCTCTTCGACTTCTCCTTACCCACTTTGTTGGTCAACCATGACTGAATGTAAGATTTTAAGAATTGGACCAGGTATGGGTTCAGTAAAAATAGAATAAGGATCTATGTGATTGTCAGATTATGGTTTAGGTAATAAGTATGAGTCGGGATCTTGTTCTAGGATTTCAGCTTGATTGGTTGATGTTGTTTCAAATTCTTCTAACTTATAAATTCTAGACTGTCTACTTGAAGAACACAAGCTTATACTAAGAGGGGGGTGAACAGTATAAGACCACTTTTTACTTTTATTTCCCAATCAATATTATGTAATGTATAGATATCAATATAAACAGTAGTAATAAAAGCAATGCATAAATCACCACACACAATAGAGACACCAAATTTATGTGGTTCACCCAATGTGGGCTACTCCATGGAGAAAATATTTCATTAAAACGTTCTCAATAAATATCTTGGGAAAACTTTCCCTATTACAATATTTATGGATCTCTATCCAAAGGATACACCAATCCTCTAATCAAGTTTGTGGATATCTATCCATAGGATAACTCCTTTCTTCTTAACTTTGACTGGTGATCTTCTAGAATAACTGTTGCTCCCACTACTCTGGCTAATGGATCTCTATCCATTGAAGACACCTATCCTCACTGCCCTTGCTAATGGATATCTATCCACTAGAGACTGTTGTCCTCTATACTATGTCACCTTCAAAGCTCTATCTCAAATATGTACTAAACACAGTCCTTCGGTCTAGCACAAATCTACTCAATCTCTGTCTCTGGTCTAGAACAAACCTATCCTCAAATATGCACCAAAATCTATCCTCAAATATGCACTAAATATAGTCCTTCAGTCTAGCACAAATATATCCTCAATCTCTATCCTCAAGCCTTAACACAAAGCATGACTCAATCTCAAATCAACTTTGTTGGATCTGACCCAAACCTTAACTCAAGGTTTGAAAAAATAAATCAATCAACTCTGCTCTTAAGTCTTCTCAAAGACTTGTCTTAAATATACCTTGTAAGATTCCATAAAATCTCACACTAATATTTCCACAAGTACTCTTTAGAACTTATCCAAATATGCTCTACAAGTCCTAACTAGAACTTGTCCAATTCTTCTCAATAAGTCCTCACTAGGACTTATCCAAATATGCTCTCAATCTGTATTGTAAGCTTCCACAAAAGCTCACACAAATCTGTCCACAAGTCTTCTCAAATACTTACCTCAAATTTGCTCAAAAAGTCCACACTAGAACTTGTCCAATCTCATAGAAACATAAAGAGAATTGTTAGAGACTCAATATGCTTCACATTCACCTCAATACTTAATCACTTTCAATCACTCTTTTAGAAACATATGGAGAATTGTTAGAGACTCAATATGCTTCACATTCACCTCAATACTCAATCACTCTTTTAAAACATATGGAGAATTTTTAGATACTCAATATGCTTCACATTCACCTCAATACTCAATCACTTTCAATCACTCTTATGAAACATACAGAGAATTGTTAAAGACTCAATATGCTTCATATTCACAAACTCTCAATCACTTCCAATCTCTCTTTTATCATAGAAACATAAAGAGAATTGTTAGAGACTCAATATGTTTCACACTCATCAATACTCAACCTCTTTATCAAATCAATTTAGAATATAGAACAATTTGTTTCATAGAACTTGAGCTATCATTTCACACACCCACTTGACTAGGCTCAACCAAATCTACTCAACCAATCACTTCAATGAAATAGTCCTTGCTCACAAACCCTAGTCCAAGCATATGAACACTCACTCAAAATGTTTCCAACAATGCTTATCAACCAATATCACATAACAATGATACTCATGATATTTGCAAACCCTAATTCAAGTTCCTCACTTAACCAATGGCTTCAACAACAATACTTATTAAAAAAATATCACATAACAATGATACTCATGTTCTTTTCAAACCCTAGTTCAAGTTCACTCAACCAATGGCTTCAAAAACAATGCTTATCAAGAAAGGTTTTATCAACAACTCTTTATTCCAGAAAACCTTGAAGTATTAAATCAAAACACTCAATAAGAAAACCTAATTAAGCCTTTTTCACTCCAAAGTTGTTTTCCAGAAAACTGACCAATCAACTCAATAAAGGAAGAATATGACCATACCTTTTTCTTTGATGTAGAATGATATTTAAAAGCCTATATCAATTATCACAACTTTCTTTGCCAAGTACAAAGGGTTAGATGACAAAAATTATCACACAAACACTTTTCACAAAACACAATGATAAATCAAATCCTAAATACACCTTATTGCTCCATCTCAAAAATACATTTCAACATCATAATTTTCATCAAAAATCCTCTTATAAAATATAACACAACTTCTACTTATAACTCCTTTTTTAAATTGCACTTATTAAATAAATAAATTTCTCTTTCCTAAGGCAAAAACAATGTTACCCTAGCAACATTCACTATTTACCACTTAAGTAAATAAAATAATTTATTTACACTTTATCCCTCCACACCACTTTGGCAAAAGCAATAATTAAAAATAAAATTATAAAAACCTTTTTCTACCCTCTCCGTGAATTGAGGTATTCGAACTTGCACCACTTGCCCTGCAGCAGTGCCTTGGCCGCAGTATCCATATCATATGATCCAAGCGCTCACCTTGCACACTGTTGGCATTTTTGCCACATTATTTTTGTTGTTACTGTTCATGCAAGAGAATGCACAAATTGTAGAGATACTAACTCCTCTGTTTGTCCCTCCAAGCACTTTGAAAGGGAAAATACAAAAATCTCTACAAGTTTTTGTGTTAGAGCAAAGTAAGTGTAAGATGTCGCGATATCGCGACATGTCACGATATCGTGACCTGTTGCAGTTTCGCGGCGTCCAAATGCAGAAATCAGCTAAGTATAGAAAATGTCACGATATCGCGACATGTCGCATTTTCGTGACCTGTCATGTTTTCACGGCTAAAAGCAGCCAAAGGAAGCAAGGGAGTAAAACTGTCGTGATATCGTGACATGTTGGATTTTCGCTAGAGCAAAAAAAAAAAATCGACATTTGCGACTTGTTGCGGTGAGGAAGTGAAAAGTGAAAAGTTGTCGCGATATCGCGACATGTCGCATTTTCATGACTTGCAGTGGCAACAGAGCAACGTGATAGGAAAATGTCGTGATATCGCGACATACAACAGCAAAGAGGAGCGCCAATGAAAAATGTCACGATATCACGACAGGAAAGCAAGGAAGGAGCAAGATGGTACGGAATGGCGCGATATCGTGACATGTCGCGTTATCGCGGAAGGGCTGAAGATAAACACAAGGCGGGAGAAAGATGTCGCGATATCGCGACATTTTTGGAAACGAAGCCAAGCAAGAGAAACTTGTCACGATATCGCGACAAGAAGCGGCAACGACGGAGAAGGCAAGAAATTGTCATGATTTCGTGACATGTCATGATTTTGCGGGGCAAAAGTGCAAAGTACAAGAAGATAGAAACATGTCGCGATTTCGTGACTTGTTGAAGATGAAAGGACAAAATGGAGAAAACGTCACGATATCGTGACATGTCGCATTTTCACGACCTATCACGTTTTCATGGAATGAAGGCTAAAAAGTACAAGGCAGAGAGAAATTGTCATGATTTCATGACATGTCACATTTTTGCGATGAAAAAGCAAGAAAGACAGTGCCAAGTATGGAATGTCACGATTTCATGACATGTCCCATTTTCGCGATAAGGAGTAGCGAAGAAGCCAAAATAGAGGAGAATGTCATGATTTCGTGACATGTCATGGAGACAAAGCTGAACGAAGAGAAGATGTCACGATTTCGTGACATGTCGCATTTTCACGACTGGTGGCAAGAAGAGAAAGCAGTAAGGTAAAAGTGTCATGATTTCGTGACATGTCGCATTTTCATGACCTGTCTCATTTTCATGATAGAAGCAACAACAAAGGCCCGATACAGTTCAGTCCACATTTTTCCTTCAGAATTGCATAGGAGAACGTGAGGAGAAGATAAGGATCAAATAAAAGCTCTCCAACTGATTTTGAGATCGTGGTCAAAGAGGCTCCAAGATTAAATGTTGTTGTTTACCTATGTGCGCAAGATGGAAGAACATGAGGCAGTTTTCGATGCCACCAAAATTAAAGATGCCTCCAGTATTAAAAGTTCTTGTTCATGATCTCCTAACAACTTCCAGCTTGCCCCGATAATGGTCATTTAATGAAGAAATATGGTCCCTTGTTTCTGTTTAATTTTTAGTTTTGATCCATAAAAATAGGGACTGTCATTTCTCCGAGGCAGATTAAGGGGGATTGTTTCTCTTTTCAAGTGCACATTTTGTGGATCGCCTCTTCAAAATCTGTTTTATGTATTAAATGTTGTAATGCGAAAGGAAGAGGAAAGACCTCTATAAATACCAATGTAAAATCTCAAGCAAAAGGAGGAGGACCTTTTTGCAAAAATTGAAGCAGAAATCCTAGATGCATTTTGCTCTATTCTTAGTGTCTTTTGGAGTTGGTGATCCAAACTATTGTTCAAGTTTTGCTTTCTATCTGAGTCACTTCTGTTAGTCCAGTGTTAATATAAGTTGAATTCTGTTATTCTGGATTTGGTTGTATTTGCATTTGAACGTTTGGAGTATAATTGGAAGCAAACTTACGGCTAATGCTTGATCCAATTTCTGTATATGCATTCTAAGAATCAGTTGCTGCTTAGCTTCAAGATCTAGTTGAGGTTATTTGCTGTTTGAGGTTGTTCTCCCCATCAACTATCGGCTTCGGCCATATTTCCATCTCTTTCTATTATTTCCCATTTCTTTCTGCATTTTCCCATTTCTTTCCTGCATCCTTATCTTGAAACCAGTTTAGATTAGTTTGGGAGCCAACCCTCTCTGGAGATTGGCCCGGGAGACTTCTCTTTCTCTCGGCCTTTCAATGTTGGCCGAGTCTAGGGTGCACAAGTGATGAAATCTTGTACTTAGGCAGATTTGTGACCAATAATTTTTGGCACGCCCGGTGGGACAGACTATTTTTGTCTCAGTAAGATCCATAATCGGTGGGACTCACAAGTCCCATTTTTTGACACCCGAAGGAATCAAGATTTTGATGAACTATCTTGACCTCAAAGCGGAGATTGTAAGTTCATCTGGTGACTCTGCTGAAGGTGACTGTATAGTACCTAGAAATTTCTAATCCTGAAGCTGGTGAAAATCTTTGCATCTTTGCTTCATGATCACGAGATCAAGTGCCAAAGAATCGAAAGATCCAATCGAATTCTTCGAGATTGATGTTCAAAACTGGAGGGAGCGCTCAAGATTGGTAAGTCCTATGAACCCATCATTTGTTGTTTCTTCATAGGTAGTGGGTCAGTTTGTGCCATCTTCGACTCCTCCCAGTACTGCTACGAGCTTGCTAGTAGATCCAAATCCTGCAGTGCAAATGGCTGGTCAACAACCTCCGCCATGGCGAGTTCCTGCTTGGAATGATTCGGGAGCGTTGGACCTGCCTTTTCAAAATCTAGTTCTTGCTGTAGCAATAAAAGCCTTGCCTACATACGATGGGACTGGAAAGACAATGTACGAGCATGTGTCGGATGTGGCAACCTTGGCTTCAATTCATAATATCACAGACGAAGATGTCATGATCAAATTGCTCGTCCTGTCACTCCGAGGTAAGTTGTTGTGCTGGTATAGATCCTTGTCTCCCAACTCCATAACTTCATGGGATCAATTAGCAGAGATGCTAATCCAAGGGTTCAATGAGCAAGCAGACCCATTTTCTTTAGTGCATCAATTTAATAATATCAAGAGGCATCCTCAAGAGGAGATAGTGGATTTCAATGTTAGGTTTGCCCGAACTTGGCAGAGAGTTCCTGACGGTCTTCGCCCTACTCATGAACAAGCAGCATTGTACTTTCTTAGGGCTTTCCATTCAGATATTGGTATGAACATTAGGATGTCCAATGTTCAAACCTTTCCTGCACTATATGCCCAGGCACAGAAGGCTGAGGCCGATCTGATTGCCATTGGGAAATTGCCTCCAAAAATGACTATGCCTATTTTTCCCGAGCTTCCACAATACCAGCATACAGGTGCAGCCCCTACATCTTACACTGCTCCATCCATGTACCCTTCATCTTCATGGAATCCTCCCATACCTTCGGTACCTATGATTCCCATTCCATAGATAACCTCTCCACTTCCAACTCCTGCATTACCTTCTCCACCAGTTCCATTACCTCTACCTGCATCGCCTGTGTCCTCAAGCCCAGATCCTCAATTGGCTATTTTGCAAGAAATTCAATCGGCCATGAGAGCTCTCACTAACAAGGTGACATCTATGGAGCGGAGAGAGGCGGAGAGGAACTCTCAGCCATGAAGATTTTTTTCGACGGTAACTAGAGAGCAAGTTGCTCCTAGCAAGGCTATGGAGAAAGTACCTGAGAGGAACTCAGCGATCCTGGTAAGTGAAGAGGCTGGCCCTTCTGAAGTTTCACATGAGCCTTCTTACTGGTGTTCTTCATGCAATGATCCACATGATGAGTCCACTTGCATGGTCCACCAAAATTATTTGCAAGTTCTTGCGGGGAGCCGTGTAAACATGATTCGAGAGGTGGATCTTAATTTCGTGATGTCTCTTGAGGAACACATAGCAGTCTTGACACGCAGCGACAAGAAACCAATGTTGGTAGATCCGGCTAAGATGGAGCCATTGAAAGTGCCTCCTGCACAAGCAACAAAGCAACAAATACCTGCAAAGACTCATGATCCTCCAGCTCCAACAACAACCACCTATTTTGCCGAAGGATCCGCTTTCACCACAAGCAAAAGAGAAGGAACAAGCTTTTGTCTCTCAGCCGCAAGCGAAAACAAAGGAACAAGCTAGAGAGACGTTGCGGTATCCATCATTGACTAAACAGCAATGAGTGGAGGCCACCCAACAATATAGAAGCAAATTTGAATCTGCCAGTGGAGGGAAAGAGCAGATCTCGATGGAGTACAACATCGTTGAAGAACTCAAATGGATACCAGCTAAGGTAAGTCTGTATGACACCTTGCAGCTACCTAGATAGGTAAATCTCTTACAAGAATCCTTGAAGACCACACAAAGTAAGGGGAAGGCTCCAGCCCAGGTAGTTATGTCTCAAACTCTGACCTCTTCAGCCACTGGAAAAAATAGACCACCCCCATTTTATTTGTCACTCAGGATGGAGGGTTGGATAGTGCACAACTGCATGATTGATTCTGGTGCTGCGACAACTGTCATGCCAAAGGCAGTTTGTGAAGTCATGGGTATGGAGTATACAAGAAGTAGCCCTGGTGTCTTGCAGTTGGATGGGACTCCCATGAAAATAGTGGGTGTAATCAAGGATGTTCCTATTGCTCTACATAGTATGCCTCAAATTACAGTAATTCAGGAGGTAGTTGTGGTTGATTTGGAACCATATTTCAGTATGTGTTTGTCGAGAGAATTCACTGCCAAGCTGGGAGGCTACCTTTCTCTGGATTATTCTCACTTGGAGATTCCTTTCAAAGGAAGAAGAATCCGTATTTACAATAAGAAGCCTTCTACTTTTCATATAGAGAAGATGGAAGAAGAAGAAAAGTCCAAACATTCTGTCAACATGATAACTGAAGAATTGGACAATCCTGATTTAATGGATGAAGTCCTGGATGAGCTTTGCTTAGAGGATGAGTTTTCAATGCTCAATTTTAATGCCATGATGGAAACTGAAATTGGTTGTTACTCCATTACAAAGCCTGAAGAGGTTGAAGTAGAGTTGCCTCCTGATCAAGTTGGTCAAGACTCTGTGCCAGATCAGCTCTATTTCGATGGAGCACGATACAGAAATGGCGTTGGAGCTGGGATTGTTCTAGTATTACCTTCTGGAATTCAATGATCCTATTCATATCATTTGACCTGGAGCTGCACAAATAATACAGCAGAATATGAGGCTTTATGCCTAGGTCTCAAGAAGGTTGAGAAACTTGGAGCGCGATAGTTGCAAATCTTTGGTGACTCCGAGCTGATTATCAATCAGGAGACCAATAAGTGTGTGTTCAAGGTCTGGGATCCAGGAGATCATAGAGCCATGTTTTGGTATGTGTCTCTCCCGAGAGTTCACAACTAAATTCGGGGGTTACCTTGTACATAGAAAAAAAAAAAGAAAAAAAAGAAAAAAAAAAAATTGTTAACTTCGGCTCCTTTTGCACGCGAGCCCGTAGGTATGTTTATTTCTCTTTCTTTTTCTTTTCCTTCCCAGCAGTTAGTGGCTTCCCATATACTTCTTTCTTCCACTTCCTTACTTCATTCCCTTCCTCTCCTACTCCTTCTTCTACAAATAATCAAGCCACTACTATTGTTTCTACTCCCCTCTCTGATGTTCCCTTTTCTTCACTTCCCCTTTCTTCTAATCCTTTGTCTTTTGAGCACTTCTCCATAGTTCCTACCACTTTCTCCATTCCATCCACTTCCATTTCATTATCTATTTTCATAGAATCCCAATAGCTGGTAGCACAGTAGCACCCTCTTCAGTTGTTGTATCTACCACTTCTACTCCTCCATCTTCCACCATTCCATCATTCCCCATTCCCGTTCCATGGCCTGCACATCTGCTGGTCATCACTCCATTCATTTTCATTTTTTCAATTCAGGTGCTTTTCACTACTGCCATGGAGATCCTTTCACAGCACCTGGTGATTACCCAGCTCAACCGAGCTAGGCAAAATGTAGTCGTTCAAGAAATAAGGGAAGTTTTGCTATTCCATAAATTTTTGTTGAAGGTCCTATTTTGAGTGCCGAGCGCCAGCAAGAGCTTGTTGCAGCAGCCCGCAGAGACGTCCAACATCAACCAACACTCACTTCTTTTGCTCCTCCAGCTTCTTGACTCTGTTGCCCAATGGATAAAGGCCTGAGGTTCGTGCATACAATAGAACTGTATACCCCGCGAGCCACCAAGAATGTTGGCATTTTTGCCACATTGTTTTTGTTGTTACTATTCATGCAAGAGAATGCACAAATTGTAGAGATACTAACTCCTCTGTTTGTCCCTCCAAGCACTTTGAAAGGGAAAATACAAAAATCTCTACAAGTTTTGTGTTAGAGCAAAGTAAGTGTAAGATGTCGTGATATCGCGACCTGTTGCAGTTTCACGACGTCCAAATGCAGAAATCAGCTAAGTATAGAAAATGTCGCGATATCGCGACATGTCGCATTTTCGTGACCTGTCACGTTTTCATGGCTAAAAGCAGCCAAAGGAAGCAAGGGAGTAAAACTGTCACGATATCGCGACATGTTGGATTTTCATGCTAGGAGCAACAAAAGGAAGCAGTAACGGCAAAATTGTCACGATATCACGACATGTCGCATTTTTACAACTTGTAGGGTGAGGAAGTGAAAAGTGAAAAGTTGTCACGATATCTTTGGAAACGAAGCCAAGTAGGAGAAATTTGTCATGATATCGTGACAGAAGCGACAATGACGGAGAAGGCAAGAAATGTCACGATTTCATGACATGTCATGATTTCGCGGGGCAAAAGTGCAAAGTACAAGAAGATAGAAACATGTCACGATTTCATGACATGTTGAAGATGAAAGGACAAAATGGAGAAAACGTCACGATATCACGACATGTCACATTTTCATGACCTATCACGTTTTTGGAACGAAAGCTAAAAAGTACAAGGCAGAGAGAAAGTGTCACGATTTCATGACATGTCACATTTTACATAAAAGAGAAAGAAGAAGTAAGATGTCACGATTTTGTGACATGTTCCATTTTCGTGATAAGGAGTAGCGAGCAAAGCCAAAAAGAGGAGAATGTCACGATTTCGTGACATGTCATGGAGACAAAGTTAAACGAAGAGAAGATGTCATGATTTCGTGACATGTCACATTTTCACGACTGGTGGCAAGAAGAGAAAGCAATAAGGTAAAAGTGTCACGATTTCGTGACATGTCGCATTTTCGCGACCTGTCTCATTTTCATGACAGAAGCAACAACAAAGGCCCGATACAGTTCAGTCCGCATTTTTCCTTCAGAATTGCATAGGAGAACGTGAGGAGAAGATAAGGATCAAATAAAAGCTCTCCAACTGATTTTGAGATCGTGGTCAAAGAGGCTCCAAGATTAAATGTTGTTGTTTACCTATGTGCGCAAGATGGAAGAACATGAGGCAGTTTTTGATGCCACCAAAATTAAAGACGCCTCCAGTATTAAAAGCTCTTGTTCGTGATCTCCTAACAACTTCCAGCTTGCCCCGATAATGGTCATTTAATGAAGAAATATGGTCCCTTGTTTCTGTTTAATTTTTAGTTTTGATCCATAAAAACAGGGAGTGTGATTTCTCCGAGGCAGATTAAGGGGGATTGTTTCTCTTTTCAAGTGCACATTTTGCGGATCGCCTCTTCAAAATATGTTTTATGTATTAAATGTTGTAATGCGAAAGGAAGAGGAAAGACCTCTATAAATACCAATGTAAAATCTCAAGCAAAAGGAGGAGGACCTTTTTGCAAAAATTGAAGCAGAAATCCTAGATGCATTTTGCTCTATTCTTAGTGTCTTTTGGAGTTGGTGATCCAAACTGTTGTTCAAGTTTTGCTTTCTATGTGAGTCACTTCTATTAGTCCAGTGTTAAAATATAAGTTGAATTCTGTTGTTTTGGATTTGGCTGTATTTGCATTTGAACGTTTGGAGTATAATTGGAAGCGAACTTATGGCTAATGCTTGATCCAATTTCTGTATATGCATTCTAAGAATCAGTTGTTGCTTAGCTTCAGGATCTAGTTGAGGTTATTTGCTGTTCGAGGTTGTTCTCCCCATCAACTATCGGCTTCGGCCATATTTCCATCTCTTTCTATTATTTCCCATTTCTTTCTGCATTTTCCCATTTCTTTCCTGCATCCTTATCTTGAAACCAGTTTAGATTAGTTTGGGAGCCAGCCCTCTCTGGAGATTGGCCCGGGAGACTTCTCTTTCTCTCGGCCTTTCAATGTTGGCCGAGTCTAGGGCGCACAAGTGATGAAATCTTGTACTTAGGCAGATTTGTGACCAACACACACCTAAAGTGCAATAAGCACTTTGTTATCTCCACCTTGCCTTAGAGCATATTGGCTCCCTCTTCGCCTTCTCCCACGCAGTGCTTTGAAGGTGCTTACCTCACAAAATATTGCATGAGCCTTTGCACGATGTTTGCAAAAATTATGTCACTTATTTTCATGAAATATTGCATGAACCTTTTTCACGGAGTTCTTAGAGATTATTTGAATGCCAATATTTGGGATTTTGCTAAGGTATAAATACCTTTACCATTCCATTTTATGCACGTCAACAGAGGTGAGTTTATGGAGGTCAACGCTAAGGTTTTTGCATTTAAATATTTTAATTTATAAATCATTTAAATTCTTTAGAATTTAAATTTTATAAATTAATATTTAAATCTCTTAGCCTTCTTAGGTTTTAATCAAAACCTTTTATTTTTTCCCATTATGGTTTTTAATAAAACCTTTATTTTATCCACTATGGTTTTAATAAAAACCTTTATTTTTTCCACCATGGTTTTAATAAAAAACCTTTTATTTTGACCACCATGTTTTAAATAAAAACCTTTGTTTTACTTCAAAATATTAAAAAGAATATTATGAATCCATTTTTCATCAACCTTTGACATTGCTTATTTTGACCTTTTGACATCACCGATGGTTCACTTCTTAGCATAAATGACAACTTCATGCCTTGACATCAATGACAACTTTATGGACTCAAAATGTCCAACACTACTAAAGTCTCTTTGGAAGTTTCCTTATAAATTGCTAATTTTTATGAATCTTCCCTTAGAGTCTCTAGGTCTACTCATGAATTTTCTAAGTTTCTTGTTTTTGCAACAATCTAACCTTCCTTGAATAGTCTATGAATATCGTTGATCAAATCAAGTTTTTCGGGTGCTATGAAGTGTTCAAAATTAAAATGGTCTACCACCAATTGAATCAATTAAATGAGAAAAGCTTGAGTTGGAATGGGGTCTGGATTACCAAATTATACCTCACAGCGTAAATATTGACACAACTCCCTAAATCGCATAGCTCTAGGTATCCTCTGATACTTCTTGCTATATTCTAGGGCTACTTCTTTCATTTCTAGGTCTCCCAGGAACCTGTGAATGAGGAGGGAGTCTTCAAAATATTGATTCCAAGCATAAATTATTGGATTTACTATTGCTCTTCTATCCCAAAGCCAATGTTCATAGTTTCTTTTAAGATCCAAGTAAGATGAATGATAGTTTATCCCTAGAGTTTTAGCTATGTCAATTATTTTGATTTCCTTCAGTTCATCTGATTTTTCTTTAATAATGTCAATGCGTTCATATAAAATTTCTCACTCTTTACTAGATGCTCTATTTCCTTACCCAAAAATAAGGTTAACTTGTTGTTTTATCAATAGTTCTCTAAGTTCTATAAGTACAAACTGATTCAGACTATTTTCCACCATCTAGCAACATATTTTTATTTTTTCTTTTTTTCTCTCTCTAGTTTTGGTTTTTGTTTAGGTTTTGGTTTTGATTTTTTGTTTTAATCCTATTGTAATCAAGTTTAGATATAAATCACAACAATTGAGTTTATAATCATCCTTAATACAACAGGGAACAATTGAAATAAAATTTCACAATAATCCTAATGTTTTTCTAAAATTAGATGTGACTCGTGTTCCTACGAATATTTATACAACCAACTTTAGCATATTATGAACATAATGAAATATTGCAGGAAAAGTAAAATTTACTTAAAAATAAAATTTTAAATATATATCTATTTGTTTGATTGTTTAGGAGGGTTTCACTAAGGTTGTGTCACTCAACCTTACCTACTTTTTGCTTCTGATAGGGTCCTAAACCAATGTTTAGGTCTATTTTAGTGTATACCTACTTTCTGCTTTTCTCATAAGGCCTAAGTCAAACCAACAATAATAATCACCCAAAGCTGGAAATGTGCAAAAATAAAATTTTTTGAAATAAAAGGTAAACAATTACTGCATTTTTATTATTAGGAGGGTTTCACTATAGTCGTGTCACTCAACCGTAACTACTTCCTAGTTGTGAGAGGGTCCTAAACCAAGTTTTGGTCCTTTTCAGTGTATACCTACTTCTTATTTTTCTTGTAGGTCCTAATTTAACTAAGCAATAATAATTACCCTAAGCGAGAAATTTGCAGAAAATAAAATTTGTAAAAATTAAAATTTGCAAAAATTGAAATTTGCAGAAATAAAATTCTAATTAAGAAAGCAATAAAACTGATTCCTCAAGAAAAATGAACCTAGCAATGTCGTACAAAGGGAATTTTTGGGACCACATTGTGCCACTCCGACTCATATGCTCCCCAAGGACTCATACGTACCTTTTTTTGTATATAAGTAAGCCTCGCCTAATTGCACTGCCAAACAACTTTTTTGATTAACCACTATGGTGTTATTCTCCCTAGCAACGGTGCCAAAATGATCGACTGTAATAACTTGCATTTAATTTATCAATCCATGGGTAAATCAAGGTTAGATTTAAAGAATAGCAATCTAGTATAGATTGTACCATGGGGATCAATGCTAAGTTGAGTTCAGATTTTTGTTCAGTTTTAGGTGTTTGCAGAAAAATAAATAAATAAAAATTAAATTGTGCAAGTATGAAAACAGAATGCAATTTTTGATTTATGCAGTAAATATGATAATTACCTATTAATGAATTATTATTTCCTATTTATGAGTTGATCTATTGGTGAGGATAACTAATAGTAATTACCTACTAATGAGTTGATCTATTGGTGAGGATCCTCATGCAATTAGTTTTATTTATCTATTCTAACTTTATATTTTATGAAAATGCAATTTACTTTATTTTATATT
The DNA here is from genome assembly GCA_028583015.1 of Wollemia nobilis. Taxonomy (NCBI): domain Eukaryota; kingdom Viridiplantae; phylum Streptophyta; class Pinopsida; order Araucariales; family Araucariaceae; genus Wollemia; species Wollemia nobilis. The sequence goes on from JAQPPZ010016895.1 coordinate 5,727,229, forward strand.
CTAAGGTTAATTAACTATTTCTAACCTATTGTAGGGGTGAGAGCTTAGGTACTGGTTGTAGGAGTGGGCCTTGCCTCCTAGAAGATAGTGTAAGTCTTTCTCCCCTAGTTTACTTTATCTCAGTAACTAAAATACATAACTATTCCTAATATTATTTTATTCTATGTATGCAGGAATGTATAGTTACAATTACATAAATGAAATTAAACGGTAAATATAAATGACACAATTACCATATGCGAAGAATGAAGTGCTACTTTTATTGCTAAAAATTCAAATGTACATGTTGGCGCAATTCTTCAAAAAAATTTGACATTAGAGCATTAGAAATTTCAACATTAGACCTTTCCAAAGGTCTCCTATGTAATTTAGACTATGACTTATACAATTTTGAATAAACTCTTCTATGTATTTTGCCATATGGAGTTTGTGGACATATGATGCAACAACTATGTACTAACCAAAATAATCTAAACTAATACAATTCCTATTCCTATTTGGACTTGGTAAACATCTTGAATGGTCCAAGTGGCAATATGTAAGCTAACTTAACAAAGAAAAAATTTGATATTTTGCAAGGTATACAATATAACCATATGTCCTTTATTCCAGCAACAATCTTGCATCTAAATCTAATAAACCTAACAATAGTTGGATTACACAACTTTATTGAATAAAGTAATAACAAATTTATTAATCACAATATTCCATGTGAAGAATACATGATAAATCAAATACTATGCTGACAGGAATTACTTGATTACCATGTGAAAATGATGTGGTATGCAGCATCAGTCAATGAACTTAGTCATTCTTTGGTAACTACTGGTATAAATATCCTTCAGTAACTACTGGTAAAAATCCTTCGGTAACATACTTCAATAGCTACATTCTGTAACGTACTTCGGTAACTATCTTTCATAATATGCTTTAGCTACCATATTTTGTAACAAATGATCTTCTAATGCTCTATCACCATGCCTTAAGCTTTTTGCATCCTTTGTTATTACGTCCATATTCTTGCATACAAGATACATCCTAAATCTTGCACTTGCTGCATCGTTCGTCTGTGGAACATTCTTCAATACCTTGCCTGCATAATTACTCATAACTTGGACGTATTTTACATAAAACAAAAACATTTATCAAATTAACTTCATTTATCCTTTTATTGATAAATTATAGAAATATACAACAATAACTTACATAAAACTTATTATAATAATCAATTAAACATAAGAATAAAACATTATGTTATAGAAATATATGCCAAATATCTTCTCATCATAGGCCGAAATGTCATGAGAATGAATCCTACATGCATCACATTAGGATGTAGGATTATATGTATGGATGATGATATATAAATACATTTGGTTGTGGAGGATATGAGAGGTTGTATAGGTTGTGTTTTAATTTAGGATGAATGATAAATAAATGAGATGATATAAATATATGTGAATAAATATGGAGGGAAGGGATGTGATGATTAGGAGTTGAGAGCATAGAAACTGAGAAATGTGTGTGATGACCATGCCATAAATATTTGCATGAATATTACCAGTAATTTGATATTGGTTAATTAAGGGTATCAACACAACCATAATTATAGAACAATGGAATAATATAGAGGGTATTAGCACAAGATATGAAGGGGAAGATATGAGGAAATAGATGATAAAGAAACAATGTGAGACTAAGTAATAGATATGAAAGGTGTAACACCAATAAATTTCATCTAGTAACCAATCATGCATTGGAGATATTAAGACCATCCTAGGGAGTCAAGTCTCTCAAGGACCAAATTTTGTGTAGTGAGATTCATTTCTAATTTAAGTGAGATTGGACTAAACAATAGTAGCTCAATATATTATAATCTAGCTCATCCTCGAGTGGTTAGAGGTCTATACAAAATAAGGTCACTAATGTCATAGATTTATCACCACATGAAGGGCATACTCCACTACCAATCAAGCATCTATAACCTTGGTGGAGATAGCCCCATAATCCTTTGATATAACTCTACTGCTAGCCAAGCATATATAGCCTCTGTGGGGGCATCTACAATATCTAAGGATCCATGATGAATGATAAAAAGTATTTTATCTTTTGCTTTGTCTCTTTTATAATTTTTTTTTTTTGCAGTATGGATCCTTAGGTTCAGATTATATGTATGATAGGGTGAGCAAGGGAAACCATTTGCTTTATGGCTAGAGTGATACATGGCATCATCTTCCCTAGATTAAAAATATGATTAATATGTGAAATATATGAGTGATCCAAGAGAGATCTTGAGGTAACCAAAAGGTGCCTAAAAGCATGTAAATACCAAATGGTAGTCAATGAAAATTGATTATGACACAAGGTATGGCTGAGTAACCGAAAGAACATGGGGATTATCTTAACCAAATATAAGGAGGGGATAGGATGTTATATGGTTGGGGATAAGAATTATTATAATGTAAGGAGGGATGTGACAATGGTAATAAAATAACATAAAAGAGAGCCTGGATAGAGGATGTGCAAAAAAAAGGATGATGATTGCAATAGAAAGACATATAAATTAGTGAAACTTAATGTCCTTGATTAATGCAATGAGTCATGATAAGTAAAGGGTACAAAAGTGATAAAAAATACAAGGAGAAAGATGAAGCATGTGGGTGTGATATGATGATATGAAGGAATAAGAGAAAATAAGAAGAGAAGAAGAAGGAAGAGGATAAGGGAATAAAAAATAATAAAGGAGAAAATAAAAGTGAAAATAAGAAAGGAGAAGAGTGAATAAAAGTGATAGAACCAATAAAAAAGGTACATATTCAATCGAATTGAGGATCGTACAACCATGAGTGGTGTAGGATATGTAGTAGAAAAGAGAATTGAGAGTGAATAAGGGTCAAAGGAGATACTGAAATATTGGGAAGAGATATCAGGAGAAAAATGGGGATGATGGGAATGATTTAGGCATGGTGAGGTGATGATATCAATGATTGGGAGATTTATTGTGGTTTGTTTGTTTTAGTTTTTTTTGTGTTTTCATGTGTTTTATTAGTTTTTTTATGGTTTATGTTTTTAAATGAGAAGATATACACAAGGAGACAGAGTCTAGGTGATTAGGTGTAGAAGGTGCGTAAGTGAAGGATATTGATGGGTTTAGGTTCCTCAATATCTTTGAGAGTGGTAAGTTTATAAGCCCAAGATCCAAACTTTTGCTTGATAATGTAAGGACAAATCCAATTGGTGGAAAACTTATCATGCAAATGAGGAGGGAGAGTGGAGATTTGTTGATTTTCTTTGAGCACAAAGTCATTGAATCTAAAATTGCATGGATGGATCTTGTTATCATAAGCCCATTTGATTTGTTCTTGATAAATACAAAGATACTCAAGAGCATTGATGTGATGCTCATCAAGAAGGGTAAGTTGTTCAATCCTTGCTTAATGTGTAGTATCATAATCTGTGAATTCCTGCAAAGAGATACATAGTAATAAAATTTTGAGCTCAAGGGGTATGATGGCTTCAACGCCATAGACTAGTGAAAATGTGGTTGCCCTAGTGGATGTACAAATACTCGTTCAGTAGGACCAAAGTACCAAAGGGAGTTGAAGGTGCCAATCCTTATGTTTTTCTTGGATGGTTTTATTGAGGATTGCACAAATAGTCATATTGGTGGCTTGAACTTGACCATTATATTAAGGATAGTAAGGTGTTGAGAAGCTATGTTGGACATGATATTTTTTGCATAGTTTATAGACATTTTTATTTTTGAAAGGACCATTGTATGATATGATATTTGAAGATATGCCAAAGTGATAAATAACTTGACGCAAGATAAACTCCATGATTCAATAGCCAATCATTTTGGTAATAGTAAGAGCCTCAACCCACTTGGTGAAGTCCTCAATGACTATGATGATGAAGGTATGGTATTAGAAGAAGGCCCAAAGGGACTGGGTTGGTTACAAGGCTTGCAAAGGCATATGGGATAAGTTGGCATGATGTTGGCATTTAAGGAATTTCTTGACATAGGCATAATAATCATGTTCCATGGTCGACCGATAGTATCCCATGCAATTATGCGTTTGGTGATGGCCATCCCACTAAAATGACCATCACAGGTGCCATCATGGGCTTGAGAGATAATCCAAATTGCTTCTTGTGGTTTGAGGTAGCAAAGGAGAATACCATCATAACCATGATGATAAATCACATCCCCCAAGAGAGTATATCATATAGATTTTTGTTTGAATGTTCATTTGGAAACTGGTGATAGATCTACGAGGTGCACACCAAGTTTCAAAAAATCCTTCACTTGAGAAAAATAGTCATCGTATGTTTGTGCTTGGACAAAATGAATGTTCTATTTATCCTAATAAGATGCATGATAAATGGTCTATTGAGAGAGAGTGGTAACATCAGCATAGGTGACATTATTTAAAGGATTTTAAAGGATAAGGGAACTAAGAGAAGTCATGGCATTTGCAAAATGATTATCTGACCTTGTTGAGGCTTCAATATCTTACCACTTGAAGTGCATTAACAACTTATCTACAATTTGTTTATAGGACTTCAATACTAGGCATTTTCATTGGTAGATCCCATTTACTTAGTTTATGATGATGAGAGAGTTCCTAAATATTTTGATGCACTTGATGCACATGACAGTTACGATCTATAATCCAAGGATGAGGGATTCATATTTTGCATTGTTATTGGTGTAGGGGAAGTCGAGTATGAAGGAAAAGGAGATAGGGACCCCCTAAGGTATAAAGAAGATGAACCCTGCACTACCCCCTTGTTGCCACTTAGAACCATCAAAGAATATCATAAGGTCAATTTCATCTTCAAGTTCATCATGTTCTTCTTGCTCGATGATATTGAAGACAGAGTCATCAAGCAATTTGATGATGAGGGGGTGACCAGTGGTAAGGGGAGCCTCAGCAAGCTGATCAACTATGACATATACCTTGATGGATTTTTGGCTAATGAATTCTAAATCAAATTCAATTAAGAGCAAGATCCATTTGGTAGTTCAACTATTAGTATAGGTTTGAATCATCATGTAGCACAATAGGTTTTCCTTAGCAATGGAATACATGGTATGATTGAGCATATAGTGGTGAAGATTTTTAGTAAAAAAATAATGGCTAGGCATAGCTTCTCCACATAGGCATATTTAGCCTCATAGCTCACCAAAGTATGACTAATATAGTATATGGCTTGCTCTCAATGAGCTTCATTATTTGGGCCAACATGATCCCTAAGGCAAAATCGATAGCGGATATATATAGGTGGAAGGGAATGCATGGTCTAGGTGGTGATAAAATGGGTAACAATATGAGAAAACACTTAATAGCATAAAAATATTCTTGAAAATATTTTTTCTAGATGAAGACAACCCTTTTCTATAAAATATGATTAAAAGGCTTGCATTTGTTAGATAGTTAGGTTATGAAATAATAAATTGCTTGCATATTTCCTTATAAGCTATAGAATTATTTGAGGTTTTTTGGAGGAGGCATTTCCAAAATAGCCTTGACCTTATTAGGGTCTAATTCAATTACTCCTTGAGAGACTATAAACCCTAAAATTTTACCTAAAGTTACACCAAATATACACTTTTTAGAGTTTAATCTCATGTTATGCTCAAGGAGTCGATCAAAGACCTATAATATGACATCGATATGCTCATGAAATTGTTTGGATTTGGCTTATAGATAATCCATGTAGTCTTTGATGGTCTTGTGCACATAATCATGGAAGATGTAAGTCATAGTGCATTGGTATATGGTACCATCATTTTTGAGGTCAAAATGAATTTATAGTAAAATGTCCCCCATGGGGTGGTGAAAGATATCTTATGTTGATCATCAAGTTTGACATAGATTTGATATATCTTGAGAAGCCATCAACTAGGAAGAAAATTTCATGGCCAATAGTAGAATACATGAGTGTATCAATGTTAGGGAGCAGGAAGTCATCCTTAGGACACACTTTATTGAGGTCATGAAAGCTGATGCAAATGTATATCATCCCATTAGGTTTACCAATAGGTATCATATTTGAAATCCATTTTGGATATTCAATGAGTTGGATGAAACCCAAATCTAAAAGCTTTTATAATTCTTCTTTCATCATGAGGGTAATGGTAGGATGAAGCCTTTGAAGATTTTGTTTGATTGACATGGTAATGGGATTAAGGATGAGGTTGTGAATGACAAGGTTGGGATCAAGGCCAAGCATATATTTATAGGACCATGTGAAAAATTTATTATACTTGGTTAAGAGGGTAGTGAAGCATTCTCGCTCTTTGAAAAAATATTTTTTCTAAGCTTGAAGATGTAGGGATTGTTAGGATCAAAGTTAAAGTTGATGTTGATGGTTTCCTCTATGAGCATGTGGGAACCATCATCAAGCTGATGTGGAGTGGAGATGATATGGATATCATCTATGATATTCTCAATAAAAGGATATTTGGTATCATTGAATTTGACTTGATAGATAGAAGAGTAAATAAAATAAGAGGAAGAAAGAAGGTAAGCATTTTATGCTCAAAGTAACTGGTCAGTAGGAAAGAAGTTTGAAGGTGTAGGAGAAGGAATTTATGCAAATTCAATGATGGTGGGATTAATATTTATGGAGTGAAAAGGATTAGTTGGATAATGAAAAGGAGAAAAAAATAAATGGATATCATGTGGACTTGATGAGGCAAATGGGAAGAATGGCTAGAGGATGAGTTTCCTGATGAAGTTTCACGAGGAAGGAGTTGGGATAAAATGGGTGGATGAGGATTGGGTTGAGGTGGCATCTATTGAGGTGATGGTCAGATGGGAGCATGAGGATAATCTAAAGGGAGTAGTGTTGGAAGGATAGGAAGTGGAATACGGAAGAGACAAAGTGAAAGGGGATCATAATCTAGGTGATCGAGTATGGGAATGATGGGAGATGATTCTTCTTTAGAGCTATCAAAAGCAATGGAGAGGGTATCAAAGTGCTCATCAAGTTTATCCCTTGAGGTATTGAAATGAAAAGCATGAATGGTAGAAACTTGGAAAAAGTTGGCAAATAATAATTGGGTCTATTCAAGATCAATGTATACATCATTATCATCCTCCTCCTTGAGATCTAGGTTGAGGCATTAAATATCATCTTCAAGGAGGTCAATTGGAGAATTGTTATCGTACCCCAAGCCTGATTTATCTCTAGGAAGTTGATAAGAAGACTCAATGAGATCATGAGTTCCCTGTTCATGTAAGCAACTTCACCAATTAAAACACTCAAATATCGCATGGCAAAGGAAGGATTAGAAAAATAGTTAATATTGCCACAAAATGACACCTCAGGATCTTTGAAAAAATACTTTTCAAAAGATAAATTGAGTCTCCCATACATAAAATTGGTATGATTGGATGAATAGTCGATGATAAAAATAGCACCAATAGTGAAGGGGGGTCACATGGGTAACCAAAATATCTAACTAATTTAATAAGAGAGGGAGTGAAGGTTACATTATATGCAAGGTATTTACCTAAACATGGATTAGATATTTGTATAGAGGTGTGGGGATGTTTTTGGTGCAATTATTGGAGGGAAGGTTCAGAATTAGTGAAATAAAGAAAAAATAGCTACTTGCATTAATATATATGAAAAGGTGTTACAAAGTGTATTATGCAACTCTTTTACAATATGCCCCATGGGCTACAAAATAAGGACTCATGAAGAGTGGTCTTAGTCATTGAACTTCTTTGCAACACACCAAAAGGTTCTTCTTTGATTCCTTAGAGTTGAGGTGGGCTTATGATGCTTACCACCTTAAGCTACACCAATATACAATACCTACATAACCCTACAAAAATTAGTTAGATAATTTGGAGGCCTATATCAATCAAACATCCTATAATGAAAGACACCTTGACACAAAACATAATATAAAATGCATAACATGGGTTCAAAATGAGTTAAAACTTAAATAAAACTGAAAATGAAGTGTTATGTTACCTGTTTGATCTATTTTTCAGTCTGAACTAGGAAAATGCACCTCAGGGTGTATTTTCTATCAAAAAGTACCTTGAGGTCCACTTTAGTTTTTGAAAATTGCAAAGAGTTGTAGGTAACCGGTGGATGCCTTTTGTGATGTTCTGTTCTGCATAGATCTTCGTAGTTGTAGAACACCAAAAGCATGCAAGAAAGATATGTGGGAGGAAGCCTACATGCCAAAAGCGGTTAGAGACAATTGGGACTGAAATTTTGTAGCATAATAGTGTTTAAATCTTCCTCTCTCAATTTGTATAAAATGGTCTCCTTTTATAGATTTCATGGACATCACAAATGGGTGATGAGGTGGAGGAAAGAGGAAGGGCTTATTAAATGGACATGTGATGGAAGTGATCTTATTACTTAAGTTATTTTAATTGGCATGTGCACCCCATACCCATCTAGGACTTAGGGAGAAGTGAAAAGTGCACTTTTACCTACCTTCCTTAAATAACTTTTAATGGGAATGCGCTTCTTGAAAAAGGAGGTAAGCAGGTGTTTTGTGTAAAGGGGATGCGAGGGGTGGATGCATTAGATGGGGGGAAGACTTTTATTTTTTATTGCCCCCTATGGTTTTGAATTTATTTTGCAATTGATTTTAGGGTTTTGGAATGTTCTTACCCTTTTTGGAACTGATTTTCCCTTTTTATAATTGATCTTGTTTTTCTTGTTATTTTTAATTGATTTTGCATTAATTAAAAAAGGTTTGAGTTGATTTTGTACCCCTTGAATTAATTTTGAATTGCTCTTAGGGTTTTTGAACCAATTTTGCATTAATTTATTCTTTTTATGTTGATTGATTTTGTAAGAGGTTATTTGAGATATTTTTAGGTGTCTACATTTTACCTCTTTTTGCATTGCATTGTGTGAAGACATGATGCTTGTGCAAAAATTGATGACACTAATTTGGTGATTGATAGTAAAATAGCATGGAGTATTGGATGATGACAAGCGATTTGTCTTAAGGGGAGTAGATGTAAGATGCCCAAATCTGGATGGGATGCATGTCCTTTGAAATTTACCATTAATTGATTGATGAGACCATTTTGGATTGGTAAATTGGTCAGTCATATGTAGGTATGCTCATGATTGCTTTAGTGGACTCGATCGTGTACCTTGAAAATACATGTTTATATGAATAATCCTATAGTATTGTGACCTACAATGTGTCAAATTTGGTTGATCTAGAATTTTGTTTGAGAAGAGAATTTTAATTTTTTGTTTACCCCAACAAATGAGGGTGTATGATAATTTTTGGTAAATATTCTTGGAAAAAATCATGTATTTGATATCTACCCCCTCAAGTAATGAGTTGACGAGTGAGAATTTCAAATATGTTGACAAATCACTTGATTGGATGAGGCAGTGGTGAGTAAGTAGGGAAAAGGAAAAACATGTGAGTGAAGAATTATTCTATAAAAAAGAAAAAAGTGGGTGAAGTTGATGATTGCAATAGGTAAAAATAGAAAGGATGATACATGATGAAAGTGATAGCGTGATTTTAATGGAGAGGATAGTGGGCATGAGGATTTGGAGTGCATATGAGGGGGATACGATTATAGTTACCATATGCATTTTGGGCATATTGGATGTAATAGTGCATGAGTGTTGGATGCCATCATGGAGGGGCAATCGATTTAGTGGTATTGCGGTGAGGTGAAGTGGACAAATTTTGTGCCATTTTGGAAAAAGGGGAGCAACAAACAAGCATCAATGCTTGATGAAGAATATGGATATGTAAGGTGTGTTTTAGGGGCACTACCATATGTATGCAGAATATGTATGTGTAAAAATGATGTGCTCTAAGGTTGTATCGCCTAGGGTTTTTGTAACCATGATAATATTTTAATAAAATATATCTCGTTTTGTGTGAATGATGTGTGTGATATGAATGGATGGGAATATTGTGATGATTATGTATGAGAGAGATATTATAGATGTGGTTAGATGATGATTAATGGTATGTGTTAGTTATTTGATTGAAAATTGTTAGCGGTAGTGACGAGCAGATGGAAATGGAGAAAAGTGAGAATTTTGCATAATTTGGTGGACAATTTTGATTTTTTTGTATTTTTGGAATTTTGGGCAAAATGGGTATCTTAATATATAATTTTTTTGAAAATACATATTAAGGTCCTTTTTGCCCAACAAGTGCCTTTAAAAGGGGGCGTGCACATCATTTTTATCATGGGCGCGATTGTGACAGTGTGGAGAGAAGTGAAGGAGAACATGGATGATATGAGAGACTGCTAGAGTGACAAGAAGAAATTGTGATATGGCCTATAGTAGAGTGGGATCGAGTAGTGGTAGGAGCATGATTAACGTGATTGTTGATCGAAATTCTTTTTGTTTCTTCTTGTTTTCATTTTTGTTTTATTTTTGAAGTTTTTAGGGTAAAATGAAACTAAACATACACAACTTTGTACAAAATAAAAACCCTAACTAAAACATTAGAGATAAGGAACTGCGAAAAACCCTAGAATTGGAAATGAGAAAACCAAAAAAGAATAATTAATACAAGTAATAGTTAAAACCCTAAATTTTATGCAAATAAAAAACCCTAAAATAGACATTGGATACCAAGTGGTTGTTAAAACCCTAACATTTGTGCATGGTTAGGTAGTTGGGGAAAATGGGTATTTGAAAATATCATTTTCATGGAAAACAGGCCTCAGGGTTTATTTTCCAAGAAAACGGACCTCGAGGTGCACTTTTCAAGAAAATGTATGTTGTGATCATGCCTATTTAGATAGTGGTTGGAGAATATTGGTTTATATAGTGTGGTATGGATGGATAATGTATGTTTTTATCATGCCTATTTAGATGCACTATGTGAGTGTTGGGATCTTGATATGAACACATTTCATTTTTTAACAGGAAAAATGACCATTACATTGGAGGATGTGTATCACATATACTGCTTACTAGTGGAGGGGACGATGGTGATGGTTGCACGAGAGGAGGTTGCATAGAAGGAAATTTTGGAGAGGATGTTTAGAGATAAGTGGGATAAGGTGAGGATCATCAATGGGGGATCAAATATTAGGATTTGTGCACTTCAAGCCTACTACCTCGGCAACATGCATTATTGATGATATGTATTAGTAGCTACACCTAATACCTTAGGGGTGATATTCCCCTAGAATATGATGTGGATGGTGTGTGAGATGGTAGAGCATTGATTATGGTTTTCATGGGTGCTAACTTTATTGGTGCAAATATATTGAGAGTTACATGTTGTACATATGACAACTAGGAATTCATTATGCAGTAGTTTGTTGATATAGTTGTAGGGGTACATTATAGTGCTAAGGCCAGAGGAGTTACATTTTGAGGCCCACACGCTATTGGGAGCAAAGGTACCCTATGCTTGTTAGTGGCAACAAGATATGGAGGATAGGAAAAAGAGGGATCATAAGGGGAATGTGCTATATTAAATATAATGATTGAGCGAGTTGAGGTTGAGCAACATGATTTGAAAGCCCTATAGAGGAGGACTATTATGGGATGAGTATGGAGTGGAGTTGGTATGGGTGTGATAATGGCGGTGGATGATGGGTAGGTATACCTTTCATTTGGATTTATTCACATTCAACCAGGTGCAGTGATAGTTTGGGTTGATGTAGGGGATGTTGGATCCACTAATGGTGATTAGGTGATGTGCAGGAGATTGGGGAGTATGACCATAGGGAGAGGTTATATATTTGGTGCCATATGAGGTGTTTGAATTATCAGATATAGATGATGTAGGGGTTACAATGGAGTATTTGATCTGGTGGAAGACATAAAGGTGGGAGTCTTGAGTGGGTGTGATTGATGGAGTTGGGGATGGAGGTCCATAGGATGTACCTATGATTCCAACGAGGGTAGTGGAGAGGCCAACCTAGGTGGGCCATGAGGGGGATGTGGGGGGTAGTGTTGAGTGATAATTGTGCCCAATTACAAAACCACCATCATAGTCAGGATATTGTTAGAAAACCCTCTCTTGCAAAAAAATTTAAAACTTCTTCAAGGTTGTTATGTGCTTAATGTGTGCTTGAATGTTTGTGAAAATACGTAAAATATACTGAAATACTTTAGAGGTGCTAAGCTCTCTATTGTTCATAAAATTTGAAAAGTAGAAAATGTAACATTATTGGTCCTACATAACCATCCTGGAACAATGATTTAATTCATTTTATTTTCAAAGTGTTTTAAGTAGATTTTATATTCTTTTGTTAAGAAGATTTTAACAAGTTTTATCTTCCTTTGTTAAAATTGCTTTGGGCATAAAAGAATAAGACTAAAATACAAGTTTGAAATGTGAATCCCAGAACGGTGATTTAATTCATTTTATCTTGCTTTGCTAACAAATTTTATCTTGAATTGTTAACTAGTTTTTTATCTTAAATTGTTACCAAATTTTATATTCCTCTATTAAGCTTTGCTTGAGCATGAAATAAAATGACTAAAATCTAACTTTATAATTTGAAACTTTGATTAAAGATTAATTGTTCATTTTAATGAAAATTTGGAATTTATTAAAATTCCCATTTTTATATAAAATGAAATTAATTTTCTTGTTTGAAAATGTGTACAAAGTTTGAAATTTAGAACTTTTAAAAATGTGAGCTTGTGTGAAACTTAACATTGCAAAATTCCCCTTTTTAAAAAAACGTGAACTTATGTGAAATTCGGAATTGCAAAATTCCTTTTAAAAATGTGAACTTATGTGAAACTTGGAATTTACTTTAAAAAATGTGAAATGTGAACTTGCAAAATCCCTTTTAAAAATATGAACTTATGTGAAATTTGGAATTTGGAATTTTCTTAAAAAAATGTTTGAAATTATGTGAAATGAGAATTTGAAACTTAATCTTGGAATTCATGTATCTCTTTTTGGGGTTTTAATTTCTTTTAATATATATTTTTATTTTATGAGATAAAAAAAATGTAAAAAAGCTAGGGTTAGAGAAATAAAAATAAAAATAAAATAAAGACAAGTTGTCGTAACTCTAAAATTCCACACCGAACTTGCAAACACACATACCCTGCACTAAACCAGCATTAATATGACCCGTCTTCATGTAGTTCATCATTTAATGAGGTGCAATATTCTAAGGAAAAGGGTGCAATATATTAAAAATAATAGACGAATTTACCATCATCATGCATAAAACTCACTAAATTTCTAATATATTGACAAAAAAAGATTTTAAATGAAATACATTTGTAGAATACCAAGATCCAATGGCTTCCAATGTTGAAATTTGTGCAAATCTAACAACTTGGGGGGAGAGTTCTTCAAAAAGCAAATTTTGTTTCCAACATGCAAACCTACCAAAAAATCTCTGACCCTTTTTCTGTGTTTTTAATGGCTATTTAAAATTTCCAACATTTGACTATTCATTTTTTTTTTCAACTCTTGGATTTCTAACGTTTTCTTTTCTTCTTAAAATTTCCAACATTTGGCTATTTGTTTCTTTTTCCAACTCTTGGCTTTCCAATGTTTTCTTTTATTGAGTGCTACCACTTTTTTTCTTTTAATTGGCATGATTCGTAACGTTTTCTCTTCTTGAGTGTTGCCATTTTTTTTTCTTTTTTTTAATAGTAGCTTGCAATAAAGAACACATAAATTAAATTTCTAAAACAAAACCATTAATAAAATAAAATTAAAACAAAACTATAGATAAAATTAAATTAAACTTTCCCAAAACAAAACCATTAATAAAATTAAATTAAACTTTCCAAAAAACACATTGATGGCTTTATTTTGATATATATATATATATATATATATATATATATATATATATAATATTACTTTATTTTTTCTTTTTTAAATCATTAAGGAGAAAATCAACATTTAAAGTCATTTATATGAATCAAATCAATATTAAAATGTTTTGAAATAAATTCAATATCAATTGATCCATATTATTTAAAATGTTAAATTCAAGTTTATGAATAAATCTCAAACCTCATTTTTTCTCAAAAGGGATGGTGAGCGAATATCCGAATTTTGATTCTTCGGTAGGCAAGAAGCAAAGAGGCAAGAGTAAGAGTGTAGAGAGTGGTGCGCCCACGCGCGGTGACTCCAGTAGCCACCATTAGGGGAGAAAATAAATAAATAAATCCTTTGTAGGTTCGATAGATTATAGGATGGAAACCATAGGGAAAAATACCCACTCGATAAAACAGTAGTGGGCGACAAGCGGACCAACTAGGTTTCATTCGTGGAAGCACTCCAAGGGAAACCTAAACCTCCACCAGTGGCACCAAATATCTTTGTATCCTAGGGATGCGATGTATTCTGCCCAGCGCAAGTCATGGAGGAATATGCTACCCTAGATTCATTTTCCCTGGTAGGGAAATTTGTTGACATAAGACCTGATATGGATTCACTCCAATGTTGGGTGATGATCAAATAGAAAACCCAAGGATGTGTAGAACTATCTGCAATGTCTAGGGGGTTCTTCATGATTGGCCTCAACACTCAAGAAGATGCAGATCATGTTCTTCGAAAGAAGAAGCCTTTTCCTCTACAAGTGGGAAGCAGAGTTCGATCCAGATTCATAGAGCATAAATTATGCTCCCATTTGGATCCACATCCCAAATATACACTCATATTTCTTCCATGAATATGTGCTCCAGGGGATAGCCCAAGCAATCAAGGAATTGGTCACCATCGATCCAGCTACTCATGCTCGAACTCGACTGATGCAAGCCCACATATGCATCAATGTCAATCTAGAAACTCAGATCCTTGACCATCTTAACCTAATTTATGGATCCTTCCATTGGAGGTAGCCTTTGGAATACAAAAATAAACCTGCCTTCTACCCTGAGTGTCAAACACAAGGGCATCTTTCATCCTAGTGCCCAAATCATAAAGGCACGTAGATCGACTCCCAGACTTCGGCCTGCCCAGTCCACAAATAAAATCAAGAGGTGAAAGATAGAATAAAATAGATTCAGAACCACAAGGGCAAGCAACAGACCCTACTTCCCCCATGCGATGATATGAATAAGGCAAGTACTTTGCTCACCATCTCTAACAAGTTCAATTTACTCAGCAATTCTGATCTTAATGATAAAATCGATGATGAGGAGCATCTCTATGAGGAAGTCCCTATCCCAAATCCTACCTCCCAACCTTGCCCCAAGGCTAGCTCCTACCAGGAAAACCCCTTTCCTCCTCCCCCCGTGCCCTCCTTCCCCACCCGATAATGGTCATGAATCCCAACACCCTCTCCCCAACCCATTACAGTCTCCCATTACCTTGCCTAAATATTCCCCTCAATCTAATACTGGGATGCCTCGTTCCCCTTTAAAATATCGTAATATCGAGTATGATAATGATGATTCCCCTCAATATTCCCTAGAACCATGGAGTCCAAAACAAACTCGGAGTTTCAAAAAATTCCAGATTGATGTAGGAGGTGACATGAAAAATGGCAGGCCCTTTGGCGCTGACTGGAGAAGCCATGATACAGCTAAAGATATAGCCAATGGCACCCAAAAAACCCTATTCTAGGAACTCAAAAATTCCAACAGAGAATAATCTAAGAGACCCAAACACCCTACGCAGTGAGGTAATGGGGGTAAGAAACCCTCCAAAAGTTCCAAATGAAAGTCCCCTCCTGGAATGTGAGAGGATTAAATGGGGAAGCCAAACAATGACTGGCCTCTGACCAGAAATATGATGCTAAGCAGGAAGGTGACTACAGGCAGTTGGTTTACCTTTGTTTGTAATTGCTTCAACTCGGTTCTATTTTTTATGTCTTTGTTTATAGTTTGCATTGTCTGTAGGGGGATGAGCCCCCAGACTGCTATTTTTAGACTTTGTCAATTTTGTACTACTGGCACGGTTGATGCCCAATGTAACAGGGTCGGGTCCCTTCAACCCGTATTGTAAATAAATATTTTACCTACCAAAAAAATGCTAAATTCAAGGTTAATCCATATTATTTAAATAAAAATAAACTCAAGATTAATTAATCTATATTATAACAAACCTATTTTAAACCATGAGAGATAAATTTAAAATTTTCATACCAACATATAATAAAAGTATAACACCATGCCGGATTTGTCAAAAATTTCAAAGTTTGAACATTGGCTTCTTTTCTTTTTGTGAAAGGCTTTTCTACAAGACCTTGAACTTAGGCACACTTTAACACTTGACCCTTAATGAAAAATCGTTGGATGCAAACAAAACTTCAAATAAACCATAAAATTTTAAAGTGGATCCCCAAATTGGGGTGTGTTGTGCGATAGCCACAACAAATGGTGACTCTACTAGGAAATGCTCCTAAGCATTTTGAATGAAGAACCTACTCTGAAACCAAAGAAACCAAAGATCAAATAAATAAACATCATATAGAAATATCCAAAGAAAATAGGGTAAATAGCTTCAAATGAAAACAAATGAACCATTCGCTTCTTCTCAGTGTGTGAAATGTGATTCATTTTGCATTCTTGAAACAATCCAAATTCCCTCATTTATTTTGAATTTAGACTATAGATTGTCACTCATTAAATGTACCTTCACATTGCTCTATTGCTAGCCAGGCATCTATAGCCCCGATGGAGATGAACTTGATCTCTTCTAGACCTTTCTCTACTACCATCTAGACGTCTATAGCCCTGGTAGAGATTGTATGAATCACCTAGGCATGATATTGATTTTCCTTATTTCATTTTTTTCTCTTTTATTAAGCATTGTATTACTTTGCAAAATTTGTTACTCATTAAATGTACCTTCGCATTGCTCTACTGCCAGCCATGCATCTATAACCCCGATAGATATGAACTTGATCTCTTCTAGACCTTGCTCTACTACCATCCAGGAGTCTATAGCCCTGGTAGATATTGTATGAATCACCTAGCATGATATTGATTTTGCTTATTTCATTTTTTTTTCTCTTTTATTAAGCATTGTATTACTTTGTAAAATTTGTTTGCCAATTGGGTTAGAGACCACTTAAGGATAAATATGGAGTGTATTATATTTTCACCTTAGTTTACAAACCAAAATGACTTCATCCTTCAATATTTCAAATAATACCCCTTAATATGTGAGTTACATGTGGAGCTTCAGCGAAATGTTCCACCATTCCAAAATCCACCATCTTAGTCCCAAAATCTAAGAATGGTTACTAAACAACCTCATTCCATTTTCTCCAATTCCACTTGATTCCAAACTAGGCCATCCAACCTACATGACAAAGAAACACTATCAACAAAGAAACTAAGAGTTAGTAGCTATCACCAAACACTACCTCAATCGGAGGAACCAACCCAAAACACAACACTAAAAAATAAACCAAAACCTAACCTAATGAGAACTAACAAGAAAGAGAATAGCAAAATCTTGCAAAACAAGAGAAACAACACCACACAAAGAAAAGTCCAAATGCAAAAGCACAAAAATAAAAAATTTATATACAATAAAATACAAGCATGATACTGTAGCGACCCTAGGGAAGCGGTGCACCATCCACTACTCTATTTGCGAATATTATTTGATTTATTTATACTTAATCATGCATTAAATGAAATATGTGAAAGCAGATGCAACCAAAATACAAAGAAATGAATGAATAATGCTCTTTATTGCTTTTTCTCAAGTTTGGTTACATATAGATCCCTCTAAGGGATTCCCTTCATTTGATACAGATTTTACAAAATAGGGCAGCAGATGTATGATATCCCCTTGCAAGGGGTGATGCACTCTCGCAGGCTTCCCGATGATGCACACAAAACTGTATGAGGGCTTACAGATGCCTCCTCCAGGTCTGGTTCCTAGAGGGATCCTTTTGCTTTCGTATGTTGATAACCTATCTAGTGAACCTGTAGTCCTGCAAGCATGAAAACAACAGCAAACGCTCAGCTGTCCGAGATTGCCTCCCTGGATGAGGTTGTTAGCAATAACCCTAATGATAAACAGAAATATGCTCAATGACAAT
Source organism: Wollemia nobilis (assembly GCA_028583015.1). NCBI lineage: Eukaryota > Viridiplantae > Streptophyta > Pinopsida > Araucariales > Araucariaceae > Wollemia > Wollemia nobilis. The sequence continues at coordinate 5,745,210 of JAQPPZ010016895.1, forward strand.
AGAAACTAATGCTATGAATGCAAGTAAATGCGATAAACCAGATCTATGCTAATGGCGTGAAAACATGTAACAAGCTAAATGAAAGGAAACTAATGCTAAGAACCCTAGACTAGGCCTACGGGCCACTGTCCGAGACAATGGCCGCTAAGATGAAAACCTATCTCTATTGCTCCAAGGCTATGGATCTAGGATTATTGCTGAAGTTGAAATGGTTGTCGTTTATGCCCGATGTGTTGAATATCCTATAGATGATAACCTCTCAATCGGCCAACACTTCGTTGCTCCTAAAAGGTGCTCCAATTTGCTCTCCGATCCGACAGGGCTTCGCTACAAGAAAAGCTCTCCAAGTCTCAAAAAGCTCTCCTTGATCGTATCTCTGTGAAAGGTCTCCAAAAGCTCTCCAAAGTCCCCCTTTGGTGCTCTTAGGTTTGCACCTTATAATGTCTTTGAAGCCCTAGGTCAATGTCCAAACCCTAGGACTAAATTCTGCATGCACACTAGATGTTAGCATGAGAAGTTTTGTCTTTTTCTGTGTTTGAAGGCCAGTTAAACTGATGTCTAAACCTGGACTTGAGTCTCTCATGTAGACTAGCTGTGAGGAGGAATGCAAAGTTATCCTCGCTTGACTTTATTGCATGCAAACTACCACTTCCACCCGATATTAGGCTAGTTTGATGGCAAGTTGCTATTTAGGGCTTAGTCATTGTCATCTGTAGTGGCTAGGGTTGGCCGCTCTGAGCTTCAACGGCTAGAATCCAGCCACTCTGGTTCATAGCGGCCAGGCTTGGATGGGCTAAAACTACCCCAAAATGAGTGGTGAAAACCACTTTTGGCACTTGGAAGGTCCCAAGGTTTAGTCACATGGTCTATGAATGCCCACATGAGTAGTTCTCCTAAACATGACATGTTTTAGGTGTCTACAGATGCCCCTTTTTGGGATGCACTATGTGGGAAAAACACAGCGCGGAGCAAAAATGTAGATTGCTATGTTTGTAGGGTGTATGATGATCATTGGTCTGATCAATGTTGGATGGCCCAGCCATGCAAGATGGCATGCATCCCTGAATCATTGCTTCAACCTGATTGAAGGCTTAATTCTGCAAGAAGCTTGCACATGTTTACTTGCACTCATTCCTCAAATGCAATCGGGTAGCTTATGTCACTACAATAGAACCGACCAGAGGAGAGCTACAAATTGGCATGTTATATTTTGCTTATGAACCCAACAAATGAGGGGAAGTTCTGTGATAGTTGCTTGCAATGATTCATAGGACGAATGCGATCTTGATATGATTGAGTGATCTTTGGTTGACTTTGATTATGATTGTTTGAAGATTTGAACTACCCCCTCACACAACGAATTGATGAGGGAAGGGCAATGAATGAAGCGACAAGTCGCTTGACCAATATGCCTAGTTTGGCTCCTTTCTAGTGTTTTTTATTTTTTAATGGGCAATCCCCCATCCAAGTGTGACTTCAACTATTTATGATGATCATTCATCCCTATCCTAGGGAGCGGTCCGACCATAAATAGCCTTCTTAGGGAGTTAGGATGAGTGATTCTATTTAGGCTTGTGTTGAATCACTTGGCTCAGTGTTGTAATGTCATAAAGGAATTAAGATGATTCCATCGCACCCGTGGAGCAGTTCGACCATCTTGGTCTTCTTCGAGATTGAGGGGGTACATCACAATTCCAAAATGATTAATTTACCCCAAGTAGCCCTATGGTAACTCACTCATCTCACCGAATTGCATGGAGTGCAAATCGCTACAACCACTGAGTTGATAGAGTAAGTAATTGGATACGAGGCTTACTTGAGATTTTATTTTTATGTGATTTTTTTGTTATTTTGATCATTATGATGTTTATGAATCATCAAAATGTGCTTATTTGATTTTTTTGTTATTCCTACTGGAAGGAATTTTTTTGTATTTTCCTGTGTTGCTGGCCGCTGTCAGATCCAATGACCCCCAAATGCCTATTTATGGCCGCTCTCGACCTCAGCGGCCAAGAAGTGTGGGCCACTGATGATAACAGTGACCGAGGCATAACTTGGGAAATATAAAAGTAGCCTAGGGTTTTGAATTTTCATTCTTCTCTAGCTATCAATTTTCTTTTCTGAGATCTAGAGTGAAAGTGACTTCTTGTGACTTGGAGAGCTTATCGATGAGGACCATGGCTAGGCAAGGGGGAGGCATCTACGAGTGGAGGAGCTGGAGCTTCTTGAGTACTCTTTGAAACCCTAACCTTGCTCATTTTTTAGTAAAAATGAACCACACTAAGTAATCGGTGAACGAACCTCATTAAACTTGCTAGCAATGAACCAAACCCGTAGATAGGCTTAGTTTAGGATTTATTTTGGTGGGCTTGCCCTCTTTTTGTTGTTTTGCAATTTTTTTGATGTTTTTAGCCTAGGGCATACATGGTTGTCGCGTTGCCCATCGGCCGCTACCGCACAGAGTGACCATTTTGGCCCATGGCTTGGCCATTGTCGATGGTAGTGGCCGATTCAAATCTCAATGGTCAAAATTTTGACCATTGGGATTTGGCCACTGCTAGCCTCAATGGTCGATTTTTGGTCGCTGTAGATGAAAGTGACCAAGAAACCTTAGGCAATTTTTTTTTTTTTTTGTATTTTTGAGTTGTTTTTCTAAAATTTGTTGCATGATTAGGTGCGTTTATTCCTCTTTCACTTAGACTTAGGATAGTCTATCATTATTTGCACCATTTTACATGTTTTATTGTATTTTATGCCTTAGATGCACTATAGTTATACCTTGATTTTTGTCCTTAGATTCTTTCTTCTCGGGCTCGGGACCCGAAGCTCTTGCTTGACCTCCTACCACGTATGGATGATGCGGACTGGGCATGGTTTAATGCCCATGGATTACAGTATGTGACTAGGCTACCCTAGATTATGTCAGATCAGGCCTACCTCATGGCCTTGGCTCACCGATGGGATCCCAAGACTAATACCTTCCACCTTCCTACCGGTGAGATGACTATCACACCAGAGGATGTATACAAGATTTTTTAGATTCCTTTTGATGGAGTGGCCATCATTTCTTCGGTCACTAAGGACCATGAGGCAGTCTTTTCTTGGGTGTTCGGGGGGCATGTTACGGCTACCTTCAAGGACACCAAATATGGTGGTGTATCCATTCTACGATGGTACAGGGAGAGGGTCTTTTCTGAGAGGCATGCGGTGTTGCTGATGGTCATCAGCAACATGCTTCTCCCAGACTGCTCAAGTTTGAGGTTCCCTTGGAACCTCCTTGCGATGGTTCAGGATTTGGTGGATAGTGAGGACCCTATCATCTACGCATGGGGGAGCACTTTGCTAGCATAGTGCTATGATGAGTTGTATCACATCCATCGGTGGGGTCATGCCAGCATCGCTTGTAGCTTGCTCCTATAGATATGGGGATGGGAGCATATCCATGTAGATCATCCCAGAGGGCTTCCCATAGAGATCATAGAGATTGATGATTCGATGTAGTGCTATACCACCAGATGGGCTCGAGAGCATGAGAAGTGCAAGAGCCACCCTCATGTAGGGGAACTCCCCCATTACATTGCTTCTTTCACTAGGCTATAGGCCCAAGATATCATATGGTACCCATATCATGACTACCCGACCTAGGATGGGTAGCCAGATTTATAGCTAGGACATGATACGAGTGGTGGATCATTGGCCACAAGGGCATCATCAAAGAGTATTTCTTCTACTCTCACATCCTTCATTAGTACAGATTGTAGTAGGATGTGCCACTTGTCCTAGTCCTGTATAGGCGCATCATAGCAGAGAGAGACCTTCATCCACCCCACATCATAGAGCTTACTGATGATGAGGATGCCCCAATAGTTGATGTAGGTGTTGATGGGGGAGTCACAGATGCTTTCACGTAGTGGTGGGGGGATCGATTATGGCATGGTGATGGTAGCCTGGGCCATGAGGATGATGATGATGATGGAGGCATAGATCCAATAGGGTGGAGAGTCTAATCTAGGACTGAGGGATGGGGCCAACCGATAGAGCAGGTGATAGTAGAGGAGTAGGAGGCTCCTAAAGAGGAGGAGGAGGAGTTGGATCTCGAGGAGAGAGATTCTCCTCTTAGGGTGCAACTGCATGAGGTAGAGGTCGAGCTCCAGTCGACCAAGATCTAGGTACAGTAGTGAGATGCCACTATAGCACAACTCATGACATAGATACAGGTATTGTAGTCTACTATCGGGAGTGGTGCTACTAGGATGTAGATTGTTGTTGTTCCTTCTATAGAGTTTGAGCTCCAGTCAGCCAAGATCTAGGTACAGGAGTGAGATGCCACTATAGCACAGCTCATAGCATAGATACAGGCATTGTAGGCTACTATCGAGAGTAGTGCTACTAGGACGCAGATTGTTGTTGTTCCTCCTATACCATAGGGTCCTACAGGGGTGGATCTAGGGGTAGATACTAGGCATCTATAGAGCTTATTGGATGAGTGTGATGCATAGATCTCTGATGATGTAGCCTACATTGCTACTCTCTAGATGTAGATCAAGAGGCTAGGAGCCACTCCTAGGGAGAGGACAGGTGCAGGTGGATCACAGGTTAGTAGGTGCTCTACCTCAGGGTAGTCTTCAATCAGGCCGAGCTAGAGGACTCAGGCCCATGTAGAGAGACCAATGGCTTCACACCATTCTACTCGAGATCCATCCATAGGGGGTGGTGACCCAGGGGGTGCAGGCCCGCTTTGATTCATGATGTACTTTAGCTTTTATTTTTGAGGTCAGATGACCTACATGACTATAGCCCATGGGCATTTTGTACATCTATGTACTTGATTCACACATTTATATATGAGATATTTTGGATTATGATTCATTATGTGTATCATTTATTGCTTATGTTTATGTTTTATTTATGTGATGTGATTATGGTGTTATGATGGGTTGATGTATGTGTTAGATGATAGGTGATATTTATGATGATGTGGATATTTAGATGGATGCTTATGTAGATGCTTATATGATCTGATTATTGTGACATGATGTAATGTATGTGGATGCAATGATGTGATATTAGGTGTTGATGGATGATTTATGATCTATGTATTTATGGATGCAATGTTATTGTTAAATGCATGTTTAATTTTTTTTGCTTTTAGTTGTATGCATTTAATTTATGTTATGATATGGTAAATGCAATGTGTGTAATGCATTATCTACATGGTTTTTGGTCTAATGTACATGAACCTATATGCTTCAATCATAAGGAATGCATATGATATGAGTTTAACAATCTAATGGGTGACACCACAGAAAGTATATTAGTTATGAATGTAAATAATCACTCTTATCACAAGAATTAATTATTTAAGCATCCATATGTGAAATGTAATGGTATGGAATGTATGTATTTTCTTGATAAGCTTCAGTAATTTAAAAGATTCAAAATAGTCAGTGGTCATGTAAATATCATTTTTGACATCTATCCGGTATCTAACCTACTTTGTTAACACCCTTTAATTCACCAAACCTCATAAAGAAAAATTGATGATGTGATCGATGATATGATTTGTTGCTATGTAGGAAGTTTTGAGGTTTTTCCCGAGACTCAAACACTCTAGTTACCCTATCAATAGTTGTGTACTGACCATACAAGACTTTTGAAAAGCAAGGCTTTCATCATGGACCTAGATATTCATTATCCCTATGTGTGCAAATGAATATATTTAGATAGAACTCAAGCATTTCCTCCGATGTCAGGCGGGATTCTTTCAGCCCATTGCTAAGATTGGGGATCCTCAAGTGTTCATCTGATCCTATGTTGGACTTAGTTGGACTATACCACTAGGCAGTATTGGGTTACCCAAAGCTAGCTCATCCACATGCAAACATTGGTCTACACAAATGCAAGATGCTATTGTGATAGACATATCATCATGCGTAAGGACACCACCATTGCCAAGTTGGTTGTACACCAAACCTGTAATGGGGATCACCTTCTAGTTTGTACAATGCTGAGAATTCTAGGGATTCAAGCTCCATTCCCTTCTTTTCTTCATTTTATTTGGGATACTTGCTCATGCTTAGTGATGAAAATCACTATTTATTTTTTATTGATTTTTCTTGATTTTGATTTTCCTTGTTTTGATGAAAGTAAGGGATTTATGTAGAGATGATAATCACTTGTTTGTTTTGCTTTTGAATTTTGCTTGATTCTAGGATTTTTGCTTATTTTAATAAAAGCAAGGGATTTAACTAGGTAGGGTGGAACTTGTCCTTTTGCCAATTCTCAGCACCTTTGAACCGGTTGCACAAGGGGATAAGCAAGGAAGACCCTTTTCGCTTAAGGTAACCTAGACCACTTTTGTAGCTTTTATCTTTCCCTTGTACCAACTAGGATTTTAGTGTTTTTAATTAGTGATGGGATTCTAAAGTATGCTAGGCACTATCACCACTAGACCTCACCCTCTACTAATCAATATGGCTTTCCACAAAATCTGATAAGACCACTAGATATGGTTGAATGACCGAAAAACCTTAGCCTATTCCTTATAGCAACAAGAAGTGGTTGTGTTGAAAAACACAGTTACACACATGGATGAATGGGTGAAGATGGATTTGAGTATGTGTGGTTGTGATACAAATTGTGGCATCATTTGCAAGATTGTGATCATAACCTATCATAATGCAAATGCAATGGATATGAATGTTCAATGCAATGCAACTATATGGATGCAGATGTAAGATGCAAATATTTTTGTATTTTTGATTTTTGCATTGTTTTTGTATTTTTGATTTTATTTTGACCAAAGGGCTTATTGTGCCTTTGGGGCTTTTAGGGTTTGACCAAGCGGCAAGAAGATACCCTTGGAGCATTTTTGATTGAATTTGACCAAGCGGATGGATACCCTTGGAGCATTTTTTATTAAGGTGACCAAGTGACATGAGATACCCTTGGAGCATTTTTTGATTTTGACCAAGCGGCATAAAGATACCCTTGGAGCATTTTTGAATTAGAATCTTGACCAAGCGGCATAAAGATACCCTTGGAGCATTTTTATGTTTTTGAATATTTTATGTTTTTATGATTTGTTTGTATTTTTAATGCTTTGTATTGTTTTTGTATTTTATATTTGAATGTTTTTGTAATTTTATGACATATTTGAATGTTTTTGTATTTTATGACATATTTGAATGTTTTTGTATTTTATGTATAAAATGCCTTCAAGTGAATGATATTGAGAGGCTCAGGCTCTTCAACACCATCCAATGATGTGAGGTGATATGCTCCAGGCCCAACCCTTTTTGAGATTATGTATGGGCCTATCCAATTTGCCATAAATTTGTCTCATAGGTGCGGTGATAGATTTGAGTTTTGTTGGTTTTCTTTGAGCACAAGATCCCCAACTTTGAATTCTCTTAAGTGGACTTTACTATTGTAAGCTCATGCAAGGTGATCCTGATAAACATGGAGATGCTCCAAGGCATTGAATCGACATTCATCAAGAAGCATTAATTGATCAAGGTGGCCTTGTCATGCGGTGTCATCATCTATGAAGTCCTTCAATGCTATGCGTAGGGTTGGAATTTCTAACTCTAGGGGCATGATGGCTTCAATACCATATACAAGTGAAAATGGTGTTGCCCCAGTGGGCATCCACACACTAGTCCTGTATGCCCATAATGCAAGAGGTAATTGTAGATGCCAATCCTTATGATTATCTTTCACCATCTTCCTCAAGATGGAGACTATTGTTTTGTTTGAGGCTTCGCTTGCCCATTTGCTTGCGGATAATAGGGTGTTGAAAAATTATGTTGAATATGGTATTTGTTCATCAAAGCATGCACATTTTTGTTCTTGAAATATGGCCCATTATCCGATATTATTTTTGAAGGGACCCCAAAATGACTTATGATATTGTGGAGTATAAACTCCACAATCCTTGGTCCAGTTGTCGATGTCAAGGGGATCACTTCGACCCATTTGGTGAAATACTCAGTGGCCATAATGATGAACGTGTGTCAGCCTGAGGATGGGGGTGAGATCTTCCCAACTAAGTCTAGTCCCCACTACGAGAAGGGCCATGCTGCCTGGATGGGTTGCAAGGCTTGGGATGGCAAGTGTGTGAGGTTTGCATGATGCTGGCATTTAACGCATTTCTTGACATACTCACAATAGTATTTTTCCATAGTGGGCCAATAGTAACCCATTCTCAAGATGCGCTTAATGATGGCCATGCCACTAAAGTGACCACCACACGTACCATCGTGAGCCTACGAAATTTCCCAGGATGCTTCCTACGGCTCAAGGCAATGGAGGAGCATTCCATCATAACCTCATCTATAAAGGATCTCTCCCAATAAGATGTACCTTGTTACCTTCTATTTAAATGTTCATATTTCAACATGTGATAGGCCTTGTGGTACCATTCCAAGCTTTAGGAAGTCTCGTAACTAGGAAAGCCAATCCTGATAAGCCACAACTTCTATAGAAAAGATGGCATGTTCCTCCTACATTCTGGAGCTTGTGAATACAGATTGAGAAACAACCCTATGGTGAATGGTTGTGCCACACTCCTCAGGACCTTGAGAGATCAATGACCCCCAAGGTGTCATTTGCAAGAAATATCTAGCTCTGAAGGACCAATCCAGATTTGGTTTGATATTGACCATGTTGACTGATTCTCGATTATCAAAAGCCTCACATTGTATCATAGAGTGTGAGAGCACTTTAACATGAATGGTTGTGAAATCCATAGATGGATTTTGAGGGATTAAATATCCCAAGGATGCCATGGTGTCCACAAATCTATTTTATGTATGAGGGATTGCCTCGATGTCATACCATTCCAATCGAGCTAGGTAGGTGTCAACAAGTTCCTTGTATGATTTCAGGATTGGGCATCGATATTGGAACAAACCCTTGACTTGATTAACTATGAGAAAGGAGTCACCAAAGATATTCAATATTTTAATGCCCATTACGGTGGTTATTTGAAGTCCTAAGATCAGGGTCTCATACTCGATGTTATTATTTGTGCAAGGGAAGTCTAGTTTGAATGATAAGGGCAATGGAGCACCCTATGGTGTGATAAAGACAATCCCTACTCCACCCCCTTGCTCGCACTTCGAACCATCAAAGAACAATGCCATGTCTCTTTCTTTCTTAGGTTCTTCGAGTTTCGATGGATCTGATAATGCAAAGACTGCATCATCGAGCAATTCTATGGTGAGAGGCTTGCTATCCTGAAGAGGTGCCTCTGCTAATTGATCAGCTATGACTTGTCCCTTGATGGACTTTTGGCTTATGAATTCTAGGTCAAATTCTATCAATAGCATGATCCATTTTGTAGTACGTGTATTGTGATAGGTCTTGTTCATCATGTACTACAAAGGATTTTGTTTGGATATAACGTAGGTCGTATGGCTCAACATGTAGTGTCACAACTTTTTGGTCGCAAAGACCACTGCCAAACACAACTTTTCTACATACGCATATCCTAGCTCGTAACTCACCAAGGTGCGACTGATGTAATATATGGCTTGCTCTTTATCTTGTGCATTCTTTTGGGCCAACATGGTGCCCAAAGAAAAATCAGTAGCCGATATGTATAGTAAAAATGGTACGTCTGGCCTTGGTGGAGCTAATACTGGTGGTGTTGCCAGGTAAGTTTTGATCTCTACAAAGGCTTGTTGGCATTCTTCATCCCAATGAAAAGGGACTCCTTTGCATAGTAGCCGATTCATGGGTCGACATTTATCTGATAATTGAGCAATGAATCATTTTATGGATGCTACCTTGCCTTGTAGGCTTCTTAACTCCCTAATGTTGGTAGGGGCGGCCATTTCCAATATAGCCTTTACCTTTGTAGGATCGACTTCAATGCCTCGCTTAGAAATGATGAACCCCAAGAGCTTACCAGAAGTTATGCCAAACATGCACTTCTTAGGATTCAATCTGACGTTGTGCTCAATGAGGTGATCGAAGACTTTTCTAAGGATTTCAGTGTGCTCTTGCCGCAATACAGACTTGGCCAGTAAGTCATCAATGTAGTCCTCTAATATTTTATGCATATAGTCATGAAATATGTATGTCATGGCCCACTGATATGTGGCACCAACATTTTTAAGGCCGAATGGCATCACCTTGTAACAGAACATTCCCCATGGAGTAATAAAAGTGGTTTTGTGTTGGTCTTCGGGTTTAATTCTGATTTGATTGTAACCAGAAAAACCATCCATTAGGGAGAGCATCTCATGACCTATGGTGGCATCTACAAGAGCATCTATGTTAGGCAATGAGAATGAATCCTTTGGAGTTGCCCTATTCAAGTCTCTGAAGTCCATACAAATGTGGATTCTTCCATCTAGCTTTCCCATGGGCACCATGTTTGATACCCATTCAAGATAGTCGATAGGAACGATAAAAATCACATCCAACAGTTTTTGCAACTCATTCTTCACCATCAAAGTGATGGTTGGATGCATTTTCCTTAGATTTTGCTTGATCGAATTCTTCATGGGATCCAATGAAAGGTTGTGTACAACTAACTTTGGATCAAGCCCTGGCATGTCTTTGTAGGTCCAAGCAAAAATATTAGGCCTCTCCTTAAGTAGAGGGATTATAATGGCTTGTTCCTCTAGAGATAGAATTTCTTCGAACTTGAATTTCTTTGGTTGAGTAGGATCATCACTGATGTCCACCTCGAAAGTCACTTCTATAGCCATATGTGACCCATCCTCTAGCTGGTGAGGCATGGGTATTAAATGAATGTCATCGATGGGATTTATAGGTCCTACTGACTCGAGATCCAAACCAGCATGGAATACATCATATGCATAGCCTGATGCAAAATGAAATGGTTGTAACATCTCTTCATTAGGGAAAATATCCTCAAGCTCTACAGGTGAATCAACGTGATCCCAATCAATAGCATCTATATCAAGATACAATGGTTTAGTAGGATCTGATGGGTTATGAAGTGGAGTGGTCAAATCAATGGAGATTGTGTTGATGGATGGAATGAAATCTCCAGGACCACATGGGTGAAATCTTGTCTCAGAGGTTTTCCCTCCATACTCATGATGAGGCTCTAGAGGAAAAGGAATCTCTAGATCTAGCCCATGAGTAGGCCGGATAATAGGATCATTGGGTTCCAAGAGCTCTCTGAACGTAGGTGGAGGGGGATTGATTGCATGATAAATGGCATCTAAGTCGATAGGTCTTCCCAAAAACTACAAGCTAGGGTCTATGGCATGAAGTGTCACTTCTCTTTCTACCAGCATGTTGACTTGCTGCAAGTGGTGAGGCCCAAGATAAGCCATCTCAATCTCATCTTCATAGTCATCATCACTTATCCAAAAACCATTGGCATTGGTATGTGGCCCTAAGACAAGGGGCACGTGTCTTGGCCCCAAGTAGGCCATCTCTGTCTCATCCTCATATTCTTCATCACTTATGAAGATGCTATTTGCATTAGTTTCTTACCCCAAGCTATGGGACCACTACCTTGGCCCTAGGTAGGCTCTTTCTATTGAGTCCTCTGACTCATAGCCACTTTCATCCGATATGTATCCACTCTCATTGTGGCTGGACCAGGAAAGGCTTTGTAAATAGTGAGGCCCATGATAGGCTAAGCTTACCTGTACTTCATCATCACTTGCCACATATCCATTTTCTTCTCGCTCTTCATCCCACAAGATGCAACCTGTAGGGGTGGCATCAATTGAGAAGTTTGGATGATAAATCTCTGGTGGTGGTATGTTTACTATGACCACTTGTCTATTGATCAGATGTCTTGTACTTGGTGGGTGATAAGGAATAAAATTGATGTCTTCTCCTAACCCCAAGCTTAATCTATCCAAGGATGCTTCTAGAGAGTCATCTTGACCTCTGATGTGGTAGCCTAACCCAAACTTGTCAGTGGGAAGTTGGTATTGTGGCTCGCATGGCTGCCTATGCCCCTGCTCATATATACCAAGACCGTAGCCATGCCAATGGTAATGTTCAAAGTAGCTTAGAGAAAACTCAGGATTAGAGAGGTAACGAACATTAATAGTGAATAGTTCATCATTATCCTCTTCTACATCTGAAGACTCATGGGTGCAGTCCAGGCCAGCATAGATAAAGTTGGTCTAGTTGGGAGGGATTCCAAGTGGAACCACTATTCCCACTGGTGGTCTTAGGTCTTTTGGCCATCCCATGTCTTGTGCAGACTCAATGATGGGTGTGAATGTTATGTTCTACACAAGGTACTCTCCTATCCCTGTACTTGCCAAGTGTATTGTCGCATGTGATGTGGATGACCCTACAGACGACACTAGCGAAGTGGGTTCTAGTATTTCCTCGACTTGATCCTGGAGATCTTCTTCTTCCATGGGACTTGGGATTTATGCAATGGCTATAGTTAGAAATTCCTTGGGATTTTCTTCCTTGATTAAGGGTACCTTTAGCTTCTGATTATCTTTAGGTTTAGACATTGATGGTCTCTTAGAAGCGTCAGTTGTTTTGGGTGCAAGAGGAGGTGCCGATGTGGATGGGTCTTTTCGTACCCCTTTGTCTCTATCATCTAGTTGCATAGTTGGAGATGAAGGTCCTACATACATGTGGGTGGAAGGAATCACAAAATATCCTAGAAGATCCACCTGATGGACATATTTGAATGGCTCTTCATCAGCCAGAACTACATAGACTTTGTCATCGTGCACATACTTGACACATTGGTGTAAAATCGAAGGCACACACTTCATATCTCTTATCCAGGGATGTCCTAGGAGGATGTTGTATTGCATGGCCCCTTCCAAGACATGACACATCACAGGGATGGTCTTATACCCCACCTTAATGGGTAGGACTATCATTCCCATAGTAGAGCATAAAGCATCATTGAAAGCTCTTAACGTGTAGGCTCCTGGAATGATATTGGATTTGGGGATCTTAAGGTGCCCTATTGTTGTTGTTGTGATGATGTTGATTGATGAACCTGTATCGATCAAGACCCACTTAAAAGGTAAATCATTGACTGACGCAACAATGTGCAGTGGAGGGTCTGGTAAGGTAGTAGGTATTGTCTTAATATCATGATCATAAAATCGAATTACAGGTTCTTGGCATTGTTGTACTTATCCCACAAAATGAGTGAATGCATTTGAATCTTGTGGTTGGAGCTCAATTGATCTCAAAATATCCATCAAATTCTCCCTGTGCTTTGGGGACTATTGTATGAGCTCATAGATAGATAGCTTGGTTGGAGTCATTTGTAAGTTTTGTTCTAGTCTACTCCGAACAGTTACCACAGGTCGGGTTGGTGGACCTGGAAGGTTGTTTTGCCCCTGCCTCTACCTAGGTGCAGTTGGGACATTAATGGGAGCCATAGGAGGCTGTGGTTGACCATATCGTCTACTCCTGGTTGCTATGTTGACAATTTCAACCATCCCAATGCATCCATGGGTAGGTGTATCGATTCGAACCTGATTGACTTGGGCACCTTGCCCTCTAGGGACCTCATGGTTTGGTAGTGGGTTTTTGTATATGCCCATATCTCTATTATCGGGAGCCAATGGGTTGTCAACTTTAAGTTCTCCTGCTTCAATCATATTTTGCACCTGGTTCTTGAAACCAATGCAAACTTCAATGTCATGCCCCGGTATTCTGTGATAAGGGAAAAACTGATCTTCCCTGTATCCTTTTGGCTTAGGATGGTGGGGATCTAAAAGAGGTATATCAGGAAATTTGATCTTCCCAGCCTCACTCAACTAGTTGAAAATTGATTGCATTGACTCTGATAGAGGTGTAAAATAGCGAGGTGGCTTGCATTCTCTGTTTCGCCCCTGATTGTTCTTTTGATCGTAATTGGCTGGTGGGGGTTGTGCTTGATAATTTTGGGGTTGTTGCACAGCCCCATATTTAGGTGCAACCAATACTACTTGATTAACTAGAGTAGGGTTTTCCTGCTTCTACTTGTATTTGTCATTCTTGCCATTTTTGTTCCACTCCTTGGTTTGGAGCTTGATGGTTCCCTCATCTACTTTTATGTCCTCAATGAGTTTTTCCTATGCCAAGGCTTCCTCAAATGAAGGATATTTTTGAAGTTGTAACAAGAGGGAGATGTGTTTAGAACAACTCTTGGTGAACATGAGGATGATTTCTTCCGTGGGGATGGAGAATGATAACTTTACCATGACTTTTCTCCATCTATCCCCATAATCCATTACTGGCTCATCATCATAATGTTTTAAGTTGGCCAGGTCTAAAAGGTTCACCTTATTCTTAGCACCAAAGGAGAAATATTTTAGGAAAGCGTTTACTAGTTGTTCAAAATTGGATATGTTGTGCTTGGGAAGCTGGTTGAACCATTGGGTGGTAGCCCCCAAAAATGTCATAATGAAAGTTCTCAACATAAGAGCATCGTTGTCTTCAATATGAAAACATGCATTGATGAAATTGGTAACATGCTCTTGTGCATCCTCTTCACCCTTGAATTTTTCTAACCTAGGCATCTCAAAGTGCTTAGGATATGTTGGGCTAGGAACTAATGGGCACAATGGCTGGTTGTGTATTTTACTTAGTGTTGGTTGGTTCCTAGCCGTATCTTGCTTCTCAAAGGACTTCATATTTTTAGTGAGTGCCTGGAATGCCTTTGAAGCAAGGAGTTCCTCTTCTTGCAAGCCCACTTATGGTGGTAATGGAGGTAACCCTTTATCCACTTGACTTGTTCTATTCTCTTCCCTCCTATGAGGGGATTCAGGATGTGTCTGATCCTGATTTACCATGTTTACCCTTTCCCCACCAGTTTGATTTTGTCCATGATTTGAGTGGTGGTTTCATTGTGGGCTTTCTTATTGCCTAATGCACCCTTCTTTTGGTGATTCAGTGTATTTATCTCTTTGGTGATCATCACCATCTACTTGTAAATTGATACGAGCTAGTTGCTCATCTTATTCTCTTAAATACTACTCATGTTGGTGCAAGAGCCTTTCTCTTTTTTTGCCATGCTTGAGAGCTTCAACTAGCTCTCACTCTTTGCGCAATGCATTTTCTAACTATCACACGCGATAATATTGCACTGTTAAAGAAGACTCATGTTCATATGATTATGTTCTTGTGGCTTTGATCCGTAGATTCCTCAAAGAGGTTTTCGTTGTCTCTTTGCTCTTGCTAGCCAAGGTAACTTGTTCAATGTGTTGATAAGTTACTCTATGATCAATTATAAGGTAAATCATTGACTGATGTAACTATGTGCAGTGGAGGGTTCGGTAAGGTAGTAGGTATTGTCTTAATCTCATGATCATAAAATTGAATTACAGGTTCTTGGAATTGTTGTACTTATCCCAAAAAATGATTGAATGCATTTGAATCTTGTGGTTCAAACTCAATTTATCTCAAAATATCCATCAAAGTCTCCCTATGCTTTGGGGACTGTTGTATGAGCTCATAGATAGATAGCTTTGTTGGAGTCATTTGTAAGTTTTGTTCTAGTATACTCTGAACAGTTACCACAGGTCGATTTGGTGGACCTAGAAAGTTGTTTTTCCCCTACCTCTCCCTAGGTGTAGCTGGGATATTTATGGGAGCTGCAGGAGGCTGTGGTTGACCATATCGTCTAATCCCAGTTGATATGTTAACAATTTCAACCATTCCAATGCATCCATGGGTAGGTGTATCAATTCAAATCTGATTAAATTGGGCACCTTGCCCTCTAGGGACCTCATGGTTTGGTAGTGGGTTTTTGTATATGACCATATCTCTATTATCAGGATCCAATGGGTTATCAACTTTAAGTTCTCCTTATTCAATCATATATTGCACTTGGTTCTTGAAACCAATGCAAACTTCAATGTCATACCTTGGTATTCTGTGATAAGGGCAAAACTGATCTTTCTTCTATCCTTTTGGCTTAGGATGATGGGGATCTAAAAGAGGTATATTAGGAAATTTGATCTTCCCAGCCTCACTCAACTAGTTAAAAATTGATTGCATTGACTATGACAGAGGTGTAAAATAGTGAGGTGGCTTACATTCTCTGTTTCACCCCTGATTGTTATTTTGATCGTAATTGGCTTGTGGGGGTTGTGCTTGATAATTTTTGGGTTGTTGCACAACCCCATATTTAGGTGCAGCCAAAACTACTTGATTAACCGTAGCAGGATTTGTCTGCTTCTACTTGTATTTGTTATTCTTGCCATTTTTGTTCCACTCCTTTGTTTGGAGCTTGATGGTTCCCTCATCTACTTTGATGTCCTCAATAAGTTTTTCCTATGCCAAGGCTTCCTAAAATGATGGATATTGTTGAAGTTGTAATAATATGGAGATGTGTTTAGAACAACTATTGGTGAACATGCAGATGATTTATTCTATGGGGACAGAGAATGATAACTTTGCCATGACTTTTCTCCATCTATCCCCATAATCCATTACTGGCTCATCATCATAATGTTTTAAGTTGACCAGGTCTAAAAGGTTCATATTATTTTTAGCACCAAAGGAGAAACATTTTAGGAAAGCATTTACTAGTTTTTCAAAACTAGATATGTTGTGCTTGGGAAGCTAGTTGAACCATTGGGTGGCAGCCCTCAAAAATGTCATAATGAAATTTATCAGCATAAGAGCATCATTGTCTTCAAAATGAAAACATGCATTGATGAAATTTGTAACATGCTCTTGTGCATCCTCTTCATCCTTGAATTTTTCTAACCTAGGCATCTCAAAGTGCTTAGGATATGTTGGGCTAGGAACCGATGGGCACAATGGTTGGTTGTGTATTTTACTTAGTTTTGGTTAGTTCCTAGCCGTATCTTGCTTCTCAAAGGACTTCATATTTTTAGTGAGTGCTTGGAATTCCTTTGAATCAAGGATTTCCTCTTCTTGCAAACCCACTTATGGTGGTAATGTACATAACCCTTTATCCACTTGCCTTATTATATTATCTTCCCTCCTATGAGGGGATTCAGGATATGTCTGATCCTGATTTACTATGTTTACCCTTTCCCCACCAGTTTGATTTTATCCATGATTTGAGTTGTGGTTTCATTGTGGGTTTTCTTATTGCCTAATGCACCCTTATTTTGGTTATTCAGTGTATTTATCTCTTTGGTGATTATCACAATCTACTTGTAAATTGATACAAGCTAGTTTCTCATCTTGTTCTCTTAAATACTGCTCATGTTGGTGCAAGAGTATTTCTCTTTGTTTGCCATGCTTGAGAGCTTCAACTAGCTCTCACTCTTTGCACAATGCATTTTATAATTATCACACATGATAAGATTGCACTGTTAAATAAGACTCATGTTCATCTGATTATGTTCTTGTCGCTCTAATCCGCAGATTCCTCAAAGAGGTTTTCATTGTCTCTTTGCTCTTGCTAGCCAAGGTAACTTATTCAGTGTGTTGATAAGTTCCTCTATGATCAAACTTTGTATGTGTACTATGGAGTTGCTTTGAAGCTTTCTTAGGTAGGTTGGTGTGTTTAGAAGTAACAATTTGTGAACTTCTAGATGTAAAATTTTCTATGGCTGTGGTTCTAGGAGTTGGCCTCGAATAAAACCAATCCAACTTATCTAACTATCTTGTTTTCCATGGTTGATCCAATGGGGTGCCATTTACTCCAATGAGGTCATAATCTATTAGAACCCTTCCTCTTGTGTGAAGGGTATCTTTTATTTGGTGCCTATGACTGGATGTAACTCTAGTTTCCTGCCCCTCAATGGGCAGATCTATTCTAAGTGTTTCATGTGAAGTTTGAGATGTTGTGACTCTTGTGTATATTTTTGGTGATGAAGTCTTTGTGGCCCCACCGTTCCTTCATGAGGATGGATATGGGGATACCCCGTCATCCCTATGTGAATAATGGTGTCTGGAGCCCATCTTATTTCCATGCAAGGAGGAAGCCCTTGAAGCCTCCTCAAGTCTTTGAGAAGTTTCAATGTGTTTAGAGGAGGGCCTTGAGGCCTCCTCGTGTCTCCTTGATGATGATGGCCATGAAGACTCTTTATGCTTTATGACTTAGTTACATGATGTGATTTCATTATTGGGGTTTCTTGATGATAACCCCCAAGGTTTGAGTTATCACCCCATAGGCTCGTAGAACTACATCCCATGGTCTTATGAGTAGGTGGTTCAATGTTACTACGACTTCGCCTATGGTTGTGTGTTGTTTCAGATTCTACCATGGTATTGGAATGAGGATGTTTAATTCTTGTTTTAACCATTATGTTTGTGAATTAATCTCGAGTGTTGCAAATAAGGACAAATAAACAACATCAAGCAAGTGTTTATCTTGATTACCAATTTATGTGTGCCCTAAACTATTTGTTGTATTTTGATGTATTTTTGTTCTTTTTTTCTTGCTCTTATTTTGGATTTATAATGATGAGACTCATCCATAGTGGAAACCAAGAACACTCATGCCAAATGTGATTTTCCCAAAAATATACTAGGGCACACCACTTAAACCCCAGTGGGGGGTTCTCCTAGCTCTTCCACTCTGGATCATTGATTGTTCCAATAGTGGGATATAGTTTGAACACGAGTAACTAGTACCACTATAAATAAGTACCTTATTCCATTCTAGGAAAATCTAGGGGCCAAGTCGATGGAAGGATATGAATGCCAACATCACTAGACTAAATTGAGGGTTGGTGATGAAATCCAACTCCCCAATGTTTAAAATATGTGTGTGTGTGTGAGGTTTGTTTTAAATTTGCATAAAGTAGAATGCATCATACAGTAGAAATGCATCTTCCCTATATGCCTAATACAAATGATGTTTCAATTTTTAGAAATATGCATTAACTAATATGAGTTTCATGGACACACTCCATTTTGTGCAGATATGGCCTTTAGAAGGGCCTTAAAGCAAAAAAACCAACATGTGATTTCTAGCACATTGGATTCTAGGGTAGACTTTACAAGCATAAGCCACTGTTCCTAGCAACGCCTAGTGGAAATCTAAGAAAAAATCCTAAAATGTGCAAGATGCAAGTTATTTCCTTTCCATTTCTTAGTTTCCAAATAAAAATGTCTTAATTTTCATTTTTTTAGGAAAACAAAAGCAGATAGAAAATAAAAAAATATCATAAAACTATACCAACCTCAGAACAAAGATTATGTCCTCTACTATACTCCAGTTCTAGTTGTTGTTGACCAGAGTGGCTGATTTTTGGTTGTTGTTAGTAGGAGCAGCTATTTCTGTAGGTCGCTTTAGACCAGAGTGGCTAAATATGCACACAAAAACCTGAATCAGTAAATCAATAGAAAATAAAACTTGGCAGGGATCCCACTATGATCGCCATCTGTAGTGACCCCGGGGAAGCGACGCACCGTCCACTGCTCTATTTGCAAATATTATTTGATTTATTTATACTTAATAATGCATTAAATGAAATATGTGTAAGCAGATGTAACCGAAATACAAATAAATGCATGAATAATTCTCTTTATTGTTTTTTCTCAAGTTTGGTTACATATAGATCCCTCTAAGGGATTCCATTTATTTGATACAAATTTTACAAAATAGGGTAGTAGATGTATGATATCCCCTTGCAAGGGATGATGCACTCTCATAGGATTATTGATGATATACATAGAACTATATGAGGTCTTACAGATGCCTTCTTCTCTAGGTCTGGCTCCTAGAGGGATCCCTTTGCTTTCATAAGTTGATAACCTGTCTAGTGAACCTGTAGTCCTACAAGCATGAAAACAACAGTAAATACTTATTTGTCTGAGATTGTCTCCTCAGATGAGGTTGTTAGTAATAATCCTAATGATAAACAAAAAGTATGCTCAATGACAATGGAAACTAATGCTATGAATACAAGTAAATACGATAAACCAAATCTATGCTAATGGTGTAAAAACATGTAAAAATCTAAATAAAATAATTAATGCTAAGAACCCTAGACTAGGTCTACGGGCCATTTTCCAAGACATCGGTTGCTAAGATGAAAACCTGTCTCTATTGCTCCAAGGCTATGGATCTAGGATTATTACTGAGGTTGAAATAGTTGTCATTTATGCTCGATGTGTTGAATATCCTACAGATGATAACCTCTTAATAGGCCAACACTTGGTTACTCCTAAAATGTGCTCCCATATGCTCTCCTATCTGATAGGGCTTCACTACAAGAAAAGCTCTCCAAGTCTCAAAAAGCTCTCCTCGATTGTATCTCTATGAAATGTCTCCAAAAGCTCTCCTAACAAAGTCCCCCCCTTTGGTGCTCTTAGGTTTGCGCCTTATAATATCTTTGAAGCCCTAGGTTAATGTCCAAACCCTAGGATTAAATTATGCATGCACAATGGATGTTAGCATGAGAATTTTTGTCTTTTTCTGTATTTGAAGGCCAGTTAAACTGATGTCTAAACTTGGACTTGAGTCTCTCATGTAGACTGGTTGTGAGGAGGAATGCAAATTTATCCCCGCTCGACTTTATTACATGCAAACTACCACTTTCACCCAATATTAGGCTAGTTTAATGGTAAGTTGCTATTTAGTACTTAGCTTATGTCATTTGCAACGACTAGGGTTGGCCGCTCTGAGCTTCAACGACCAGAATCCAGCCACTCTGGTTTATAGCCGCTAGTCTTGGATGGGTTAAGACTACCCCAAATTAGTGGTGAAAACCACTTTTAGCACTTGGAATGTCCTAAGGTTTAGTAACATGGTCTATGAATGCCCACATGAGTAGTTCTCCTAAACATGGCATGTTTTAGGTGTCTACAGATACAAAAGTTTGATTATCCTTTCCCTGGATCCCAAACACGATTACCACAATTTAAAATATATCTATCATGATAGGCATGCCAAGCTTTATAGGTATCCAACCCTAATAATATTAGGCTAAACAATACAAAGGCCCTTATTTTACCTCTCTCACCCCACCAATTTGATTCAATCCCATCACTACCATATTTGAAAATTTATCATTTAAATCCATGAATCCACCAATGGTTTTGAATTATTTTATGTTTACTATGTAGGGTGTTTATCATAGTTTCTCTTGGCATTTCATGAGTTCCCAATATCAATTCCTTGCTCCAAATATTATTCTCATTATTATGATTAAACATTAGTTCATCCAAACTTGCCCTTATTTTTGAGAATTTTATTACCAAACCACTATTCATAATTTCAGACCATTCATAACCACACAACAATCTACAGGCATCTAGGATATCTGACATATGAGGATCATTATAATTTTGTATCCTAGGCTCAACAACCAATTGTTTGTGAACTTGATCTAGTAACTCAAAAATATTTACCTCTGTTTTGTTCAACATAGCAACCTTATCACTAATGTGAGTAGGAATCAATTAAAATTCTTGGTTCACTGCAAATGGTATTTCATTATCAACAATGTCTGAATCCAATGTACAATTATGCAAACTTTTACTTGGATTTCAAATGGTTAAACATAAAGGCTAAGATTCTACCTTTTGTACATTTCTATTTACTAGGACTTGATGAGTATTTATGATTCCTTATTGTTCTTCATGATCTTCATCATCATCATCTTGTAGCCCTTCATCTTCATTGATCACTTGTTTTTCAAAAATAATAAAATTAGTCAAAAAATATACCCATACTTTTCAATTATAAATCTTGTTGGTTAAGGGAATTGTTAAATAACATATCTTCCTAATCAACTACCTGATTTATCTCAAATAAATCAAAATTTTACTTTGGATCATCAATGATATCAAATCCAAACCATTTAGGTTCTAGATTTTTCTCTATCAGAGGTAGCATAGATATCATAGGATAATTAGGTGGGACAAGGATTTTAATTTTTGCACATCGAGTGGGAAATAAATGAATGATTCCCCTACTTTCATGTCATCTTTAGATACATATATAGATTACTTTTCAAATTCACCTTCAACCACTTTTGATGGTTCCAATGTTTCCAAAATTGAATCAATTCCTTCATTTAGATTGACTTGATTATCACAATCCTCATTTACATCTAATGACTCTACAGTTGTCATTTGTATCTAGTCATTATTTGGAACATGTTGAATTTATTTATCATCTGCTTTAACAATTTCATCTAATTCTATGAAAGGCCATGACCTATCATATGTTTCAAAGCTAGTTAGATCTAGGACTCCTCCATTATCTAATAGAGTATCACTTTGAAAATCATAGAAATTTATCTCACAAATATAATTTGTAGAATGATCAAGACGTGTATTTTGAGCCACTTGTTTTTGTAATTAACCTATGTCTCTACTAAGTTGTAGAATCAACCTGCGTAGATTGTCCATTTCAGAGTCGATATCATTAACTTGAACCGTAGTAGTTTGTTTTATTACATTATTCAGAGACATTGGGCTATTCTAAAATTGGTTGGAAGTTGGAATGATTGTTGCTTATTAATGGTATATTGAGGTGAATAAATTGTTGGGTGTATAAGGGAGGTATTAAATGATTGAGGATTATATGATCCAAAACCCACACCACCACCTAGAAAACTCAACCATTGTTCAAATTTTATTGCTTTGGTATAGGCTTGGGATAAATATGTGATTTGAGGTATCCCTCGTAAATACATAGAGATTGATGGGTCAAGAGCATTGGAATATATTTGAATAACAATTCCCTCTATAGGAACATAAGGTACCATTAGTTGAGTATATAACTTGTGGACCCTCTAAGTGAATTGCTACAAGGATTCATTAGGTTCTTTATGAGCAGTGATAAACTAATGGTATATGAGCATTGGATCAACTAGATTTTGATTAAAATGATTAAGAAATATTGCCTCCAGTTGAGCCTAAGAATAATTGAACATGAAGGTAGGTTGGTAAACTAGTCATATGCAAACCTATCCAAGGTGCAAAGGAACATATTACAAGTAATATCTTCATGCAAGCAAATCATACTATCTTTGAATGCATGAATGTGTGCTTCATCTAACCTTGTTCCATCATGTCTAAACTAAGGTAGATAACATGTAAGATCTATAGGCACATCATATGAAGGCCCAGGTATGTTTAAAGGGCTATTGAAAATCATCCAAGGAGCAAAAACTACCATTAGTGGATCTTAAAGAATATAAATTTTAGTATCAATTTTTCTAGTCAAAAAAATATATCTTATAGAGATGTATGAAATGACTAGCAATTTTCAAATTTTTAACATATGGGTCATCATGTTGAACACCTGCATCAAAATAAAGTATAACAATCAATAAAAGCAGATGCAACTCATGGACTAATATCAAATTCAAACAACTTAAATGAATAAATCAAATCAAATGCCACAAATTAGACCCTCCTTCTAGCGCAAATTCTGTTGAGTGATAATTTTTCCCAATTACAAAACCACCATTACAATAAGGGTATTGTTAGAAAACCCTCTCTTGCAAAGAAATTTAAAACTTCTCCAAGGTTCTTATGTGCTTAATGTGTGCTTGAATGTTTGTGAAAATATGCAAAATATGCTGAAATACCTTAGAGGTGCAAGTAACTATTAACAAGGGGCATGTGGTTTGGTATTACTTTGATTTGCTATGCTCTTTATTGTTCATGAAATTTGAAAAGCAGAAAATGTGATATTATTGGTCCTCCATGACCATCTTGGAATGGTGATTTAATTCATTTTATCTTCAAAGTGTTTTAAGTAGATTTTATCTTCTTTTGTTAAGCAAATTTTAACAAGTTTTATCTTCCTTTGTTAAACTTGCTTTGAGCATAAAATAATAAGACTAAAATCTAACTTTGTAATGTGAATCCCAGAATGGTGATTTAATTCATTTTATCTTGCTTTGTTAACAAATTTTATCTTTAATTGTTAACCAATTTTTTTATTTTAAATTGTTAACAAATTTTATCTTTCTGTGTTCAGCTTTGCTTGAGCATGAAGAAAATGAATAAAATCTAACTTTGCAATTTGAAACTTTGATTGAATATTAATTGTTCATTTTAATGAAAATTTAGAATTTATTGAAATTTCCATTTTTACATAAAATGAAATTAATTTACTTGTTTCAACATGTGTGCAAAGTTTGAAATTTAGAATTTCTTCTAAAAATGTGAGTTTGTGTGAAATTTGAAAGTTTCAAAATTCCCCTTCTTTAAAAAACGTGAACTTATGTGAAATTCGGAATTGCAAAATTCCTTTTAAAAATGTGAACTTATGTGAAATTTGGAATTTATTTTAAAAAAATGTGAAATGTGAAATTGCAAAATTCCTTTTAAAAATATGAACTTATGTGAAATTTGGAATTTGGAATTTCCTTAAAAAAATGTGAAATTGTGTGAAATGAGAATTTGAAACTTAATCTTGGAATTCACATATCTCTTTTTGGGGTTTTAATTTTTTTAATATATATATATATTTGATGAGATAAAAAAATGTAAAATGGCTAGGGTTAGAGAAACGAAAACAAAAATAAAACAAATACACGTAGTCGTAACTCTAAAATTCCACACCGAACCTGCAAACACACATACCCTACACTAAACTAGCATTAATGTGACCCATCTTCACGCAGTTCATGTGCAATATTTTAAGTAAAATGGTGCAATATATTAAAAATAATAGACAAGTTTACCATCAACATGCATAAAACTCACTAAATTTCTAGTATGTTGACAAAATAAATATTTTAAATGAAATACATGTGTAGAATACCGAGTTCCAATGGCTTCCAATGGTGAAATTGGTGCAAATCCAGCAACTTGGGGGGAGAGTTCTTCAAAAAGCAAATTCCATTTCCAACATGCAAACCTGCCAAAAAATATTTGACCCTTTTTCTGTGTTTTCAATGGCTATTTAAAATTTCCAACATTTGGCTATTCGTTTCTTTTTCCAACTCTTGGATTTCCAATGTTTTCTTTTCTTGAGTGCTACCATTTTTTTCTTTTTTTTAATAGTAGCCTGCAATAAAGAACACATAAATTAAACTTTCTAAAACAAAACCATTAATAAAATTAAATTAAAATAAAACTATAGATAAAATTAAATTAAACTTTCCAAAAAAACATTGATGGCTTCATTTTGATATATATATATATATATATATATATATATATATATATATATATATATATTATTACTTTCTTTTTCTCTTTTAAATAATTAAAAAGACAATCAATATTAAAATATTTTGAAATAAATTCAATATTAATTTATCCATATTTTTAAAATGCTAAATTCAAGGTTAATTAATCCATATTATTTTTTATTGGTAGGTAAAATATTTTAATTAATTGTCGGGTTTAAGAGGCCCAATACCTTTTACATAGGGCATTAGGAATGCCAGTAGTACAAAATTTGAAGCATACCAACATTACAAGTATGGATGTGGGGACAACCAACAATCTATAAAAGCCTAATACAAACTATCTCCAAAAACTAAATTTGAAAAATAAGATAGACCCATAGACTAGAAACCCTACAAATGGAAACCAACATCATTACGTAATTCAAAAAACCATTAGCAAACCAACTACCAAATGCCCCACTCCCATTCCTATTGGGAATCATCTTCATCCTCCTATTTGGTGTTAGCATTCTGATCCTTTATGGGGAAGACATTAAGGGCAGTTGGGAGTTCCTGGAGCTCTTTGATGGTGTTTGAAAATATGACACCCGAGCACTGGAGTTCTAAGGGCAACAACACTAGTCCACATCAACACATGCACGTGAAAGGGAAATAGAACGACAAAGCAAGAGGAGAGGATGGGCGATAGGGTGGAAGAGGCCAGCTAACAAGGCAGAGCAGACGGCGCGGAAGGCGGACGGGCGATGGAAATGGAAGAGCAAAGAGGTGAACATCGAGAGATGTGGGAAAACGAGGAGGAAGAAGCGGAGACACGGGGTGATGGGATGATGCCAGAGGGGTTCAGAAGCTTTGCCATGATCTGATCGACCCACATGGAAAGAGGTACAACCAACATTTTGGAAGACAATGATTAAATGGGAAGGGGAACAAATAACCATGGTGTTAATGTGAACACCCTTGGTGTTGATAAAAACACCTTTGAAATGATGCTTGCTTTTATTTGGAATTGTGCTCAACATCATTTTTAGTAGCATCTATGATGTCTTGAGGGAAAGAGTCTTCCCATATAGTGAGATCATTTTGATTGGCTGCTCTGTTAGCCAACAAATCTACCACCACATTGGCCTCTCTAAAAACATGTTGGACTGTGTTGAGCGGGCGCTGCTTGAGGATGGATTGACTCTCCTGAATGATACTTTGAATATTCCACCTAGCCTTGGAATTATTCTTAACATGGTTAACCACATTTAGGGAATCCCCTTCAAAGATCATTGGGTTAGTTAGACCTTTGTTGAGTTCAAGGCTCCTCTAGAGGGCACGAGCTTCAGCATAGTTGTTGGATTGGACTCCTAAGTTTTTGATGAAGGCTCTGATGATTTTGCCCTCATGGTCCCGAATGACTCCTCCAGCCCCAACATCTCCGGGGTTGCCTTTAGACGATCCATCAAAATTCACCTTGAGCCACCCTAGAGGGGGAGGGGTCCACTTGATGGTGGACCTGCAACTGGTTTGGGCATGGGATCTGGTGCACTCAAAAGAGATGCCGAGGGATTTGAACAGGGAGGCTTCCAACCCAGACATTGGGGTATTCGGATAGGGGACCAAATTTGCATTTTCAATGGCAAAGCATAAAGCTTTGTTAGCCACCGCTTCTGGGTCCCTAGAATGGTCATTGAAGATTTTGCTATTGCGCTCAAGCCAGATTTACCATAGGGTATGGTGCAGCAATGCTTCCCACAAGAACTTGAGTCTGGGGTTACGAAACACTTGGGGCCACTGGGTAAAAAGGTCAACGATTGACTGGGACCATACCCACTTGACCTAAAACATATTAACCAGTGTTGAGAAAGCATTGTAGGCAAAGGGACACTCGATCAACAGGTGTTGAGTGGATTCCCATGCTTGTAAGCACAAGTAACATCTGTTGGGAACTATGACACCCCTCTTGATCAAATTTTTTGTAGTGAGAATTCTATTTTGGAAAGCTAACCAAGAGAAGTGAGTGACTTTCGAGATGAGATTTTTGAGCCAAATTCTCTTAACGATAGTTGGGGCAACCTGGTTATTATGCAGGTCCTATGGGGAATCCAACAAGAAAAATGTAGACTTGACCGAAAAGGAGCCATCATCAGTACCTTTCCATAAGGGTTTGTCTTTCTTCTGGGCCCTAGGTATGAAGTTTGCTCTAAAAATTGCCTACAAAGAGGTGATAGCTCTGTCAATGATTGCGTTGCTTATTCTGAAATGAAGTTGCTTCCACTTAGGGCAGCCCTGATCTTGCACAATGAAGTCAGCAACTCTCGGGCCAAACCTGTGA
This sequence comes from Wollemia nobilis, assembly GCA_028583015.1. Lineage (NCBI taxonomy): Eukaryota > Viridiplantae > Streptophyta > Pinopsida > Araucariales > Araucariaceae > Wollemia > Wollemia nobilis. Next base: position 5,772,531 of record JAQPPZ010016895.1, read on the forward strand.
TCAGTTAGAAGTTTGATAGCAGTGATATTTGGGTCATTGATAAGGGGCTCATCCCTGGCCCATGGGTCATGCCAGAAATCGATGGATCTTCCATCTCCGAGCTGCCATCTGGTTCCTCTTTGGAGCAGGGGTCTGGTTTGGATGATAGACCACCAAAAATGAGACCCTATTTGGGGGATTTCTTCATCTCTGAAGGAGTGATGCTACAGATATTTTCTTTTAATGATTGAAATCCATTCCAAATTTTCATTAGTGAAAACTTTCCAAGCCTGCTTAGCTAAGAGGACCTGATTCATTTTGTTGATTCTACGAAATCCAAGCCCACCCTTATCTTTTGGAGAGCATACTTTATCCCAGGCCACTAAGTGGAAATTTTTTTGATTGTCAGCTCCAGCCCATAGGAAGTATTTTTGGATTTGTTCAATCATGGTCCCAACTACTGCAGGGATTTTGAAAACTGATAAAAAATACATAGGTATGCTTTGAAGCACTGACATGACCAGGGTAGCTTTACCCGCCTGAGAGAGAAGGGCACCCTTCCACCCTGCAAGTTTCTTATGAAATCTTTCAATAACATTATTCCACATCGTCTTGGCAGGATTTCCCTGAAACATTGGGAGGCCTAGAGAAGGAGCTGGAAACGCTACAGTAGAACATCCCAGAATGTTTGCAATTTTGACTTGGCGGGGCATTGGGGTATTAATGAAATAAATCTTACTCTTGGTGAAGTTGATTTTTTGCCCTATGGCTTCCTCGTAGAGGTTGAGGATAGTTTTGATGACTCTTGCCTCCAAAATAGATGCAACAGTTGCCAACAGAGTGTCATCCATGAACTGTTGGTGAGTTGAGGGTTGGATATTGGATGCAACTTTGATGCCAAAAATCAAACCCATGGAGCAGGCAACTTTTATGGCTCTTCCAAGGCTCTCAACAAGAATAATGAAGAGGATGGGGGATAAAGGATCCCCTTGTCTCAGGCCTCTGGTACTAGGGAAGTACCCTACAACAGATCCATTCACAAGCACAAAAATCCAAGAAGTTGAGATGCATTGCATAATCAGATGAACCCAGTTATCATGGAACCCAAACTTCTAGAGAACTTTGGATAGAAACTCCCTATCCACTCTATCAAAGGCCTTGTTCATGTCAAGCTTTAGGAAGAAAGCTAATTTTTTGGACTTGTGGGCTGAGTGGATAAGCTCATGAATGGTTATGACCCCATCCACAATATTTTGACCTTTAATCGAGCTTCCTTGGTAGGGGTCAATCAAGGATGGGAGAATACCTTTTAATCTATTGGCCATAGCCTTTGAAAATATTTTGTAGACAACATTACAAAGGCTTATGGGATGATAATCAGACAGGGATTTGGAATTGGGGCCTTTAGGGATGAGGGCAAGAAAAGTAGAATTCACATCTCTGGGAATGACTCTGGATATCTATATTTCTTTGATGGCTTGGCAAAGGTCAGGGTCGATGATTTCCCAAAAGGCTTGGAAGAACCTTGGGGAGAATCCATCGGGGCCTAGGGCTTTATCTGGCTGCATGGAGAAGAGGGCCTGGTGGATCTCCTCAGAACTTAAAGGACTAAGCAGATAGGCATTCATGCTATCAATGATGATTCTGGGAATGTGCATGAGGAGGGAATCCATGGCTTGGGTAGAATGGGGAGGGCAGGAACCTAGGAGGGACTCAAAGTGAAGGATAACTTCATCATAAATTTTGTGAATATTGGAAGTGAAGGTGCCATCATTTCTTATTAGACCCTTGATCTTGTTTGCCCCTCTGTGTTTGAGTGTTGAGATGTGGAAAAACTTTGAGTTGGAATCTCCTTCTTTCAACCACAAGTGTCTCAATTTTTGATGCCAAAACATCTCTTCCTTCTTCAATATGTTATGGAAATATGAAAGCAAAAGTTTTTCTTCAGCTCTCAAACTGGCATCCCCTTGACCCTGCTGAAACTGATTTTCAATTATTTGGAGTTTGTCCCTGATGTTCTGCTTATTTTCAAAGATATTTCCAAAAATTTCTTTATTCCATACCTTCAGTTTGGCTTTTATAGACCGCAACTTCTGAGTAACTTGGTTAGTGATAGATCCTAAGAAACTCTCTCCCCACCACTCAGTAATGCGTGCTTTAAGGTCAGGGTGTTGGGTCCACATTGCCTCAAAATGAAAGGGAGTTTTGAAAGGAGGTTTGTTGGTAGTTTCAAAAATTAGGGGGTTGTGATCAGACCCAATCTTTGGCAGGGCCTATAAACTGGCATCTCCAAACAGAAGTAGCGCATCCTGAGAAAGAAAAAAATGGTCAAGCCTTTCCTGAATGAGATCACCCCCTACCCTTCTATTACTCTAGGTAAACTGAGATCCCCTTAGCTGAACATCCATTAACTCATTTGCATCCACAAAATTGCTGAAGTCCCCCGTGATCCTAGGAGTGATCTCTTTCCCTCCTTTTTTTCTTAGAGGGATATAGCGGAGCATTGAAATCCTTGGCAAGGATCCAGGGGATATTATTGAAAGCCTCACGCATCTGAGTGAGAGTATTCCAAAGGTTCAGCCTATCCTGAGGAATATTTGGGGTATAGACGTTCATCAATACCCAAGAGTGCTTAGTAACAGAATCATGAAAAAATATGTTGGAGATTCACCCTTCATCGAAAATCACTCTTCCTTCCACCTTGGTTGGGTCCCAAAGGTAGAGGAGTCCGCCAGAGGTTCCAGAGGTAGGACTAAAGGAAAATTCACATTTTCTCCATATAATTTTGGCAACTTTAGGCGAGGACTGCATGCCTAATTTGGTTTCTTGAATTAGAAATATTGTAGGATTTGAATCCTTTCGCATCGAAGCAACAAGTCTCTGTTTCGCTGCTCCATTTAATCCTCTCGCATTCCAGGAGAGGATTCTCATTTGGAACTCTTGGAGGGTTTTCTACCTCCTTTGCCTTGCTGCGTAAGAGGTTTGGATCTCTTTGATTCTTCTCTGTTGGAAATTCCTAGTTCCTGAAAGAGAGTTCATTGGGTGCCATTGGCTATGTCTTCCGCTATATCTCTATTTCTTTGCTCCATAGCAGAGGGTCTGCCCTTATTTTTGTCACTTCCGACATCAATTAGGGATTTTTTAAAACTTCTGGTCTATTTAGGGCTCCATGCTTCAGGAGAATCATGAGACGACTCAGGGCTATCAACCTCGTCGCCATGGGGGTCGGGTGGGGGATGAGAAGGGCTAAACCTATTGGAGGATGGGGGGGGATTAGATGGCGGTGGGGGATTGGTCGGTGGGGGCTGGGGAGCAATTGCCATGGTCGATGAGGATTTTGGACACAGATTAGGGGATGAATGAGGAGGTTGTAGGGGAGGGTTTGCCTTCTCAGAGGATTGGTCAGGGTGATTTGAGCTAGGGAATTCCTCTCTGGGAATATCCTCATTATCATCATTTGCATTGAGATCTAAATTTTTGAATAAACTGAACCTATTGGAAAAAGCAAACAGGGAACTTGCCTTATTCTTGTCACCATTCGAAGATGGGGGAGCAGGTGGTGTGAATAGGAAACAAGCAAAATATAATAGATCTACATGAAGGGTATTTTACTACCCTAAGCTATTTATGAGCAAGTCATCACCATCATTTCCATAAATATCTCTCTATGTAGTTGGTTCACCCTTATGATCCACTAGAGAGAGCACTTGTTCCTACACCCATAAATACATCAACAACACCATATTCCAAACTCAAAAAAATGAAAGTATCCCATCATAAAGACAACATAAAATGAAGTTATGCCATTAAATATTCATACCAAAATATAGTTCATTATCCATAAAGAGTTTTACCAAGGAGGATTATTATAATTATCCTATTTATTTTGCAAGCCATTTATTATCATAAGTAGAAAGAAATGAAAGTACAACAAAGTGTGAGGTATTGGGGATGGTATATGTAATACAAAATTTAGGTATTATTTATTGGCCAACTCATTTTCCTTTTGTTTTGATCATCAGGCTTTGGTATACTTGATTAATAAACTAGTTATACAAGGATGAGTTAGATAGTGGTTTGTCACATTACAAGAATTTGTGTTTCGATTAGTGGTCAAACTCGATAAGAAACCTGTCATAGTGGATCAATTATCAAGGATTCGCCTTGGAGAGCCTACAAGAGTAGGAGTGCTAGATGAGTTTCCTAGCACTTAGTTACTTGCAATCAGTTTTGTGTCATCTTGGTACAAATTAATTAGAGAATACTTATCCGTAGGAGAGTTGCCCTAGGAAATGATGACAACAAAGAAGAGAAAGGTGATAATGAAGTCAACACATTTTCAATTAATAGCAATATTATTAGATAATATGGGCTCAAATGGTATATTATAAATATTCATAATGGAAAAAGAGGTAAATATAACATTAAAACAAGTTCATGAGAGACTGGATGAAGAAAATATGGGACTAGATGCCACTATAAGAAAAGTGCTTTGGTAGGGCTATGGTGGTCTACCCTCTACCATGATACGAAGGAGCATGTCCAAGAATGTGATAGATGCCAATGTGTAGAAAAACCATTACATCAAGATTTTATGCCACTAAACCCCTCTCAAACTCAAGAATTATTTGAGAGATGGGTTTTGTATTTTGTGAATCCAGTGAGAACAACCCAAAGGTAAAAATATCAGTGCATTGTGGTAGCAATAGAATACTTGAAAAATAAGGTAGATGCCAAGGTGTTACCCGATAATTTGGAAAAATGTATAGCCTAATTATTATATGAAAAAATGATTACAAGGTTTAAAATTTTACTTCAATTAAAAAGTGACATGGGTGGTCACTTTGTAAATGAATTTATCAAAAGGTTGACAACTGATTTTAGAATTTTGCATTCATTTTCAAGCCTATACTATCCAAGATAATGAGAAGGTGGAGGTGAAAAACAAAATCCTAGACTCTACTTTGTACAAAACCTATAGATTAGGAGTATATTGGGAGGAGATTTTACCATAAGTGCTATGGGTATATAGGAAAAATTTTAAGCCCATAATAGGCCATTCACCATTCCATCTAATGTTTGACCAGGAGGCAATTTTGTTAGTAGAATTATTGGTATCTAGTTTGATGATAGTTATAGAACATCGGTTAAGTGATCAAGAAATCCTAGAGGAAATATTGGGGGCACTAATTAAGTTGGACAAAAATATGGTCATGAAATAATGGTAAAATGAAGAAGACAAAAAACAAAGGAATTTGCAGCACAAGTACCTTTGAAAGTTGGAATTGAAGCAAGGTGACTTGGTCCTGAAGTATAATGGCAAACGAGAAATTAAGCTAGGAAAAGTAAAAACTGTATGGCTTGGTCCTTTTAAAGTAGTGGAATTAATGGACAATAGTATGGTAAAACTATAGAAATTATATGGGACAGTGGTTCCAAAAATAGTAAAAAGGTCAAAATTAAAACCATACAAGGTACCATGTATGTTCATTGATATGAAAGAGATAGAACAAAGAAGACAAGAGGAAGAATCTTGCGAACAAAAGAAGCAACCAATAATAATCATGCTTCTTAACAATATAAGTAATATTTTGGGATGATATAGCTAATTGTATAATGGGAGGAGACATAGTCAATCATAGAATGATAAGAACTAGAACCTCACCCTAGTGAGATAAGGTTATAGGTATATGTAAGATTCATAGATGGATCAAAAAGATATGAAGAAGAGGAGTTGGTTCCTACAAATGAAGAAATAAATAAAAATAAGGAACAATCAATAATAAAGTTTAAATTACAAGTATAAGCTCCACAATAGATGACAAGAATAGTATATCCCTAATTAGAGAAGCAAATGTTACTCCAACATACTAATGGATGAAGTAGGATACAGTTACTAGTACGATATCTAGACAAGATCAATGTATATGATATGGAAATACCAACCTCAAAATATAGAGGAGTCACAAATGAGGAGTTGATAGGATACACTTCATTAGCAAAAATAGGAACGATACATCAAAGGATGTGCAAACATATGCAACAACTGCAAGACGAATATGAGACCTTGCAAGAACATAATGCAAGACTATGAGAGAAAATATTCAAGAAGTAGATGATACAATACAAATAATTTATGAGCGATAAGTTTCAAGAAAACAAGAAGAAGAAGAGGATATACAACAAGAACAAGAGAGAGCACAAGAATTACAAGGATCAAAAGGAAGTGCTAGCTAAAAATAAAGGTCATAGGTGGAACCAATAGGTCTAACATAATATCTATCAATTACAGATGAACTAGAAAAATATTATGGAGAGATATCAAGTAGGATACCACATCATCAGAATAGAGAAGAAATTAGGAAACAAATTCTAATGATGATTTAGTTCCATTAGTGGTTAAAATTAGCAATAGTTCTAGTAGTAGTGTAGATTTATTGTGAAGGATCCAAGAACCACAAGTTTATTTTTAGGTGGAAAATTATGTAGCATCATATCGATAACTAAGAAGGTAATGAAGGGAGGTGAGGAGACTCTTAAGGATAATGGAGACATTGTATGGATGGACCTTGCAAAGAGAAGATAGTCACAATAACTCAAGCACTAAATTTGATGTTTTAGAACAATACAGGAAAGCCTTGGCAACTTGTGAACCATAAAGGTGTTTTGAGGAAAGAAGGTGGATATGGCAATTTTAATGCATTGATTATATAATAAGGTCCTTAAGGCAAGTGTCACTAGGGACTCAACACTATAAAGGACATTTTGCCAATATATAATTGTTGAAATATCTCCTAATACTTGGGAGAGAAGAAACATGTAGACAACAAGAATGCTATCAAGTTATCCCAAGTACCTTGGGGAGGCAACTAAGCCATCAGGGAGGCCTAAGATAACTTAGCCAAGAAAAAAATCAAGAAAATCCCCTTTCTAGTGGGTTGAGAGGAATAAATAAACCACCTACCCCTAGATGGACTATTTATCACAATAAACTAGAACAATCATCTCCCAAATTAATAAGGAATACACATAAGGGATATATCTCTCAGGGTGGACCTTTTTAACCTCCTCGGGAATCATGCTCCAATAGAGGAATTTGGTTGTGATCATTGATGCATCACTTGGGACCAATACTGATAGGAGTGGAAAGAGGATTACTCCAAGTTGATGAGACTCATCTAAGAATTAAACATAAAGCAACAACATGAATTCAAGGTCATGGAAAGCATACTCAAGGAAGAAGAGATCAAGTCATGATAGAATGAATATAATTTCAATATGTAGATGGCAAAGTCAAGAGAAGGACCCATTAACCAATATTAGATGTAAACTTAGTATGATGATATGGAAGTAGAAGTTGCCAAAATAAAATATATGGTGGGAACCTCTTCAAGTCAATATTGGTATAAAAATCATACAAGACATCAAGAAAGCCTAGAATAGGGAAATCGTATGACCCATCAAAGAACTAGTTAAGAGGAGAGAAGTAATCATATGGTTAGGGACAATATGATTCACAAAGAAGGAAATTATATAATTCTAAATTAGCAAATCATACAATGGAATATAATGGAAATTGTATGATAGGTCAAACTGATGCAAACCATATGACCTTTGTGGTTGAGAAATATTTAAAACAGTCAGCTAACATGATAATAGGTAAATTGTATAGGTATAATTTAATGTCATCGTACAATTTGTACATTGACCTTGAGGTTTGAGTAAAAAAGAGAAAAGCATAAAATAAGAAAAAGTGCATGCAAGTATTGAGGTGGCATACATCCATGCTAAAAGGTAGCTATAACCAACTTAGGGAATAATTATAAAAGTGTGTGTGAAGAAAATTCAAAAATAAAAGTGAAGCAAAAGGAACAAAGCACCAAGGAAAGCTAGACAAATAATTTTGAGTGCATGCAAATTTTAAGTATAGGAACACGGAAATAAGGGTTTAGAAAATACCCTAGCAACTAAAAATTGAAGGATAGAAATTTTTTCCAAGGAAGGGAGAGGACTTGGGAAGCTAGGACCAGTGTAGTAAAAATTTGGAAAACATAACAAAAGAAGGGCAAACACCAGCCAAGGATAAATTTGAATAAATTTTTAAACCCCAATAGAAAATTTGCATAATAAATGCACTTGCTAACTAAAATCCTCTCAATATTTGTAAGAGTCTGGAGAAGTGTCATATATATTATGAAGGGCAAAAGTAAAAATCTGCAAGCGCATGCATGAAGTTGGTTAAACTACTATAGAAAAATCTTGAGGGAGGACTGTCATACATAGGAAAAAGTGTTGTATTATTGTAGAAATAACTATGAAACTTGATTTTACAATCATATGATTACACAAGAAGAAGTGTATAATCATGGCAAGAGGAAACTATACAATTATGTAGAAGGAAACTATACAAACTAGGAAATAAGGATTGCATAATTACATAGAGCAAACCGTATGATTTGAGCAAAAATAAATTGTACAATTTTGTAAAGGTGAAACCATACAAGGAGGAAAAGGATAGTATGGTTATGCAAATTTAGAATCATATAATTATTGAAACCATACAACTGAAATAAAGATCATGTGATTATAGGATAGAATCGTATGTTGTACGCTTAAAATTGGATAAAAGCATATTGTTTGAAGAGGGGAACTGTATGGTGATATTTGGATAAAATCAATGCTACAAAAATATGATTGATAGATGGAATTTTTGTAAGTACATATAAATTATTATCGAACAAAGAATTTATCATTCACCAGGCCCATTACATCAAAGGGCACCTCGACCAAGATGATAACCTTGATTTACAATGCAACAAGACCCAAACTATTACCCTCAAAGGTGAGGAAAAGGGTATAGACCAAGGTGAGGATATGGTTATCAACCTTGGAGAGGATGAGGTTATCACCCATGGCAAAGACATAGTGGAAAACATGGTGATAGGATTGTAGAGTAGAATTAGTCTTTTAGGGGAAAACAAATGGAACCCCCTAGGGTAAGCCAAAGAGAACTTCAAAGTGAAGTTCATAAAGAAACAACACTTGAATAAAATAGTGATCAACAAAGTGAATGTAAAAGTGAATAGGTATCATTGAAGGAAATCACCTTCACTCAACCGATAAGAGAATTTTGTCAAAAATAGTGAAATAATACCCCAAAAATCATGAGTTGAAAGTAATATTAGAGAAAGTTGGTTTAAGTGTTCTAGTATAGATACCTCCTTTTGATAAAAATTTCTTCAATGTGTATTTGCAACAAATAGTGCAATCATATGATGCAAAGAAAAACTATACTTTTATCTACTTTTAAAATTGACATATCAAGGTAGAATTCTTAGCATAAAATGTTGTACCAACATTCATATTATCATAGGGAGGAAAAATAGTAAAGATGGCACATGTTGATAAAATTAAATGGCATCGATTGATTAGTGATTTAATGATCCTTAAATATATAGAGGCAACCAAGTATTTTGGTCTTGGAGGTTGAGGAATTAAGAAAATTCAACTAAAAATCAAATAAATTTAATGTGTCATGAACATTATGATGGTATGGTTTCAAGAGAAGCATGATCTTACAAAATTCTTATGTGGTTGGCACAGTATATGAAGGGCATAAATCAAGGTGTATAGTATGATTGGGGGACGTACTTAGCACAAATAATTCAAAGATTACTACACCAAACAACAAATAACTTCTCCATGATATTTCATGCAACTGGAGTTATGCTAGATTTAATTTCTCAAATTGGCATACCTTTTTATGAAATGACTATTATAAGGAATTTTACCAAATACCAACATTTAATTTTAATATGGGTAAAAGTAGTACCAATAAAGTATCCTACTCCAAAGAAGTCAAAGACCACTAAAAATACAAGGAAATCAAAATTGGTCACAAGTGAAGAAAGTGAGGCTTTTGAAGAAGAGGTACATCATAGGCATAAAAGAATAAGGAAGCTAAATTTGGAGCAAGAACAAGATGAATTAGTCCCTAAGCAATTTTTGGAGGAGCAATCAATTCCTTAAAGGAGGGAAGAAGGACCAGCAACAAGTCTTGTACGAACAAGGAGATAATGAGAGCAAAGAAAAATGAGGGCACAAGAACAAGTTCTAGAACTTAGTGAGAAAAAAAACCCATAGAACCAAATGAAGGGGTTGGATTAGGATTGGAAAAAATGGACTTAATGGAGATAGATATTCCAACAAAGGAATATCAACCAAAAAAAACTTATGGGTCACCTACTCTAATAGATGCAAATGAATTTGAATTGAAGGAAGAAGTGAAACAATGGTTAAAGAAGGTAGGAACATCACCAAGAGCTAGAGTAAAAATTCCATAAAATAATAAAGAGGTAATGGTTTCCCCATAAGGAAAGAAACAACCATAAATTAAAATTGTAATAAGAGGTGGCAATAATTAGAAACTAGTAGGAGAGGAGAATGTAAAGAATGGATATAAGAAAGAGCAACATGATCCAATGGAAGAGTCACAGGTGCAAAGTGATATGTAGTACAACTAGACAAAAATAAATAGGAGAATGTTATAGAACAAATAAATATGCCAAATATCATTGTAGATCATATGGAACAATGAGAAATAACTACAGAATAAATCAACCAACAAGAAGGAACTGAAGATATGTATCTGGAGGACAACAAAGTTATATCTTTCAACCAAGAGGAAGTAGAAGAGGAGGAAAAAATGGATGGAACCAGTCAGGGGTTGTAGACACGTTTCTTGATTGAAGTACCCACTTTTTGGATATATGATGGAGAAGAACAAGTTGATGAGTCGATAGACCAATTTTTTGAGTGAGTAATAGAAATGTTTGTTACTACTTGACTCAATTTCGGATGGGTTGTTTAGGGAAGTTAAAACATTGGAAGACCAAAGCTTACGATGATATGGATAAGTTGATGAATTGGGTACATAATGAAGAAAGAACAAGAAAACTAGCTAAAATATATGTGCAATAACCTTGGCAATTGCCTATTGGAGAGGTAACTACTATGTTAGAGATAAATGACCTACCAGAAGGGATAAAAACCAATTATAGAATGTTCTTTCAAGGGTATATATGAACATAAGTCAATCCTAGCAATGTCTAGTAGATACAACAAAAATTAAATATCAGAGAGCACCACCAAAATTGGTATTTTTGTTCCGCAAATATAATTTCCTAACACACTGAAAAGAATGACTTACCTTAGTATTGGAGAACATCCATCAGGCCAAGGAAGCACAAGGGGAATTATAAGTAGCACAAAGGGAAATGGTTACTATGGAGGATAAAATTGAAAGGAATAAGAAAGAAGCTAGAGTAAGATAGAAAGAAACAAAAATTGAAATGAATAGGATGGAATAGGCTTTTGAAGATAAATTTAGGGTCTAAGAAGAACAATGGAAAATCATAAAGTATCAAGTGAAAGAACAAAGAAAATAACTACAAGAACAAGAAGAGTTGTTGAAAAATTATGTAAATCGGTTGAAACAATAAGAGGAACAACTAAAAATTAATAGTTATGAACTCAAGAACTAGGAAGAGTAACTAAAAGCTAAAGATAAGCAATTGAATAATCAAGAAGACCAATTGAAAATGAATGATGGAAAATTACAAGCTAAGGATCAAATCATGGTTGAAATACAAAAGGATATGGAATGGTATAATAAAAATATTATGGAACATAAGTCCATACTTCAAGTTCAATAAGAGTAACAATAGGCTCATCAAATAGAGCTAAAGCAACAGGATCAAGTGATTGCTAAAAAAATGAACTAACCATTGCAACAAGAACAAAGGCTGAGTTGATAGAAAAACTTTGAAAAGGTACCTTAGAAGGGGAGTAGTTGTTATAGGCCTTAGCCAAAGAAGAAGAGAAAGCAAATAAATATTGATTAAATGTGCTAGAACTCAACAACTATGTATCCAAATCCCAGGACAAATGGGTAATCCTCTAGGTCCAAATAGCAGATCTATGGGCCAAGAAATAGTAGGATCAACTAGCTAAAGGAAAATAGTAAGCATCACCAGGGATTTCGATTTTTTTAAATGGGAGGGAAGATGTAGATGGTAAATTTACCTCTCAAAAGAAGAAATAAAATGTGTATAAATTACAAAATTTTGACAAGTTTGGTGCATTTTTTATAAATTTTTGTAAAGCAAAATGTAAATGAAATGATGTGTAATTAATATGAAATGCAAATTAGGCTTAAATGAAATTAGAAATAAAATTAGCCAAAATGAGGGAAATGAAATTGAAATTAGGTTTAATAAAAATTAAAATACACCTCAGAAAAATTAAAGGTAAATTAAAGATGACGAATGCGAGATGGCAATTGTGAATAATGCGTTGTCTTATGAACTTCTTCGAATGCCCTAGATAGGCATTATATAGCCCCTCTTCATTTTTTAATGATTTATTTTGTTGTTATTGTTGGTAAAGCAAAGGTAGAGTACAATTCCATTGCATGTGCAAATAGAGTGTTATCATGGTCATTAGACCTACTTAGTTTGTGTTGTACGTGTATGTTGTATTCTATAGTTATTATTAATGCAAATCCACCTTTAATTATAACTATGTGTGTAGGTATTGAAAATTGGATACTACTATGGTGATAATATGGTTTTTTCTATTCTCTGCAATATATATTGAAAATTTACAGGTAAAAATCTTTGTTAGAGTAAGTATTTATTGTAAGTTTGGAAGTAAAAGGTTGCTAGTAGAACAATACGAATGGTTGTAATGGATATACCAACCAATTGGAGCTTTTAGCATGTTCTATGGTGTTGCATAGATCATGTCGTTGGGTTTTGGTAGTATATTTAATTATTACATTAGCCATGCATATTTTTGGATGATAATTATATGGTTGTGGCTAAGATAATGATAATTGTACAAGAGCATAGTTGTTGGTTGTGAATATTAAGCAAGATTGTATAAATTTCTAAGGTTAGAGTAAATTTTCATGAATAAAATGTACATTTGATAAACTATAGGATCTATATATTTATTCATAGTGATCATTTGGTAAACCTACACCCTGTACAATTTGCTAAATCATACAACTAAATGATTAAAATGTTGAAAAATATTACATTATTTGGTACATGCAAATGTACCCCCATGGTTCCTTCATGGTACAAATATAATATGTAATAGATTAGGGTTGATTCTATATTTTAGATGAGTGTTTTATATTTTCCCTTTCATGTAAGTGTCAATGTGCAAGAAATGCACAAGTGTCATGTAAGAGTGCAATGTGCAGGAAATGCACGTGTCATAGAGTGCAATGTGCAGGAAATACACATGTGCACAAGTCATAGAGTGCAAGAGTGTATTGAGAGAATGTGCACAAGTGTCTTGTATGTGAGTGTGAAAATATGTAATGTGAGTGTGAAAATATGTAATGTGAGGATGTGCACAAGTATCTTGTATTAGGAGTGCATGTAGGAGAGTAAGAGTTTGATGGGGAGCCAAATTTAACAGCAAGAGAAAACTAAATTTTATTCAGAGAACATGGAAAGATTTACAAAGTACAAAAAGAAAATAAATTCGCAGTCTTAATCTACGTCTTTCCAGCCTGCTTCAATCCTTCGAGCAACCTCTTTTTATAATGATAGATTCTTGCTGTAACCGCCGTTCGTAACTGTCCCTGTAACCGCTGCAACGATCCCCTGGAACTGCTGTAACGACTTCGGGTAACTATCAAAAGTCGTTCTGTAATGGTCCGTGAAAAAGCAACATGTCACGATATCGCGACATCTCTTCATTCCGCTCTTCTCTCTCCTAGCCGGGTCACGAAAACGTGACACTTTTTCCACTTAGTCCATCTGTCGCGATATCGCGACATTTTTCTGGTTTTGGTCGTTCTTTGCTAATATGTCACGATATCACGACACTTTTTTGGCTTTTGTCCTTGATTGCCAATGTGTCGCGATATCGCGACACTTTCCTTGCTCTCGCAACTTTTGTTTCAACTTGTCGCGATATCGTGACACTTTCTATGTCGCGATATCGCGACACTTTCCTTTTGCTCTTGCTTTGCTTAAAACACGTCGCGATATCGCGACACCTTTTATGTTGCGATATCGCGACACTTTCTTTGGCCCTTGCCTTTGTTCAAAATACGTCGCGATATCGCGACATCTTTTATGTCACGATTTCGTGACACTTCCCAACACTTAGAGTATTTTCCAAAATACGTCACGATTTCGTGACATCTGTTATGTCACGATTTCGTGACACTTCCCAGCACTTTAGAGTATTTTCAAAATACGTCACGATTTCGTGACATCTATTATGTCGTGATTTCGCGACACTTCCCAGCACTTAGAGTATTTTTCAAAATACGTCACGATTTCGCGACATCTGTTATGTCACGATTTCGCGACACTTCCCAGCACTTAGAGTATTTTCAAAATACGTCATGATTTTGCGACATCTGTTATGTCACGATTTCGCGACACTTCCCAGCACTTAGAGTATTTTTCAAAATACGTCGCGATATCGCGACACCTTGTATGTCGTGATATCGCGACACTTTTCAACACTTAGAATATTTTTCTTGTTGCTTTTGTTTTTTTTTTTTGTTTGGTGATGCAAGATTGTTGTGCTGCCACCGGATGCTCCTGCATCAGACACCCAGGGTAGATTGAGAAGTGATCTTCACTTCTAGACGGGTAGAGGAAAACCCAGGCGATCAACCTCTATTTTGGACAACCAAGTTGCATCTTCGACAGGGCGGCCCTTCCACTTGACCAAATACTCTGAATATTGTCTGTTTTGGGTACTTCGGCCTGTGCGAGTGTCGAGTATGTCTTCGATTTCCTCTTTGGCTGGAGTAGATGCTGGAATTCTCCACAAAGTCATACTTGGTGTCTCGCTGCTACTTCCTTCATGATATTCGACCAAGTCTAAAATATTAAAAATAGGTGAAATATTCAGCTCACTTGGTAGATCTACTTCATAGGCATTTCCTGAATCTCGTTTACCTATGATTTGGCATGGTCCAAACCTCTTCATCTTCAGCTTATTGTAGGTTTTGCTTGGAAAATGTTCCTTGCGCAAGTGAACCATGACTTCATCTCCTATCTGGAATTCCTTGAAACGCCGCTTCTGATCTGCTCTGGCTTTGTACGTAGCATTCATTTTATCGATATGCTGTTGGACCTCTTCATGTAAATTCTTCATGTGTGCTACAAAGTCTTTAGCTTTAGCACTGCGCTTTTCTCCTTTATCCATCGACCTCAACTCAGAAGCATTTCTTGGGTTGTTCCCATACACTATCTGGAATGGGGATTTACCAGTACTTCGATTGACAAAATTATTGTAAGCAAACTCACGTGGTAAAATCAGATCCCATCCCTTGGGTTTATCGCCTACCAGACATCGTAGAAGATTACCCAAACTTCTGTTGACTACTTCTATCTGTCCATCAGTCTACGGGTGGTATGTAGAACTGAACTTCAATTTTGTTTTTAGCTTCTTCCATAGAGTTCTCCAAAAATAACCCACAAATTTGGTATCTCTGTCCGAGACAATGCTTTGGGGTAGACCATGAAGGCGTACTACCTCCTTGAAAAACAAGCCTGCAATATGAACAACATCACTTGTCTTCTGGCATGGAATAAAATGGGCCATCTTTGAAAACCTGTCAACGACAACAAAAATGGCATCATTTTCGCGTTGTGTCCTTGGTAGACCAAGAACAAAATCCATACTGATGTCCTCCCATGGTCTCTCTGGTATAGGCAATGGCTGATACATTCCTGTATTCTGGCTTACTCCTTTCGCCATCTGGCACACTCTACAACCCTGCACAAATTTTGTCACATCCGGCTGCAACTGTGGCCAATGGTAATTCTCACTAACTAGAGCAATGGTCTTATCTCGACCAAAATGTCCTGCTAGTCCTCCGCTATGTTTCTCTTTGATCAGATTTTCCCTCATGGAACTTCTAGGAATGCACAACTGGTTCTTCCGAAATAGCATCCCATCTTGGATCATAAAATCCAACCACTTAGTGCGATCCACAGTAGTAGGAGACAAACATGCCATCCATGCCTCTGCGAAATCTGGATCCTCTGGGTATAAACTCTTAAGTTCATCAAACCCAACAACTTCCACTCTCATTTCTATCAACAAATTATGCCTTCTACTCAAGGCATCTGCAACTCTATTAGATTTGCCACTTCTATGCTTCAAGACAAAGGTATAACTCTACAGGAATTCAACCCACTTCAAATGTCGCTGGTTAAGTTTACCTTGACTATTTATATACTGTAAAGCTTGATGGTCAGTATATAAAACAAATTCCTTGGCTAGCAAATAATGTCTCCATTTCTTAAGAGCCTGAATTATAGCATAGAATTCTTGATCATAAACAGAGTATTTCTTTCTAGCATCATTTAATTTTTCACTAAAGTATGCAACAGGTTTACCTTCTTGGCTCAATACAGCTCCAATGGCACTGCCACTGGCATCACAGTCAACCTGAAACACTTTATTAAAATCTGGAAGTGCCAGAATGGGTTGTTCTGTCACTTTCTTCTTCAATATGTCCATACTGGTACCTGCCTTGGCAGTCCACTTAAATTCTTTCTTATCCCCTCTCATAGTTTTTGTTAGGGGTGCACAAATACTGCTAAAGTCTCTAATAAACTTTCTATAGAAACTTGCAAGACCATGAAATGATCTTACCTCTGTTACATTCCTTGGGGCAGGCCATTCAATGATAGCCTTCACCTTCTCAGGATCCATTTTTAGACCCTCCTCTGAGATGACAAATCCCAGGTATATCAACTCTTTCTGTACAAAACTGCACTTCTGTAAATTTATCAATAACTGCTCCTCTCGCAGCTTTTCAAAAACTGTCCGAACATGCATCAAATGCTCGTCCAATGTTTTACTAAAAATTAAAATATCATCCAGATAAACTATCACGAACTTTTCTAGGAAGTCGCGCAATACCTCATTCATCAGCCTCATGAACGTACTGGGTGCATTAGTCAATCCAAATGGCATAACTAACCACTCATACAAACCCTCTTTGGTTTTAAAGGTTGTCTTCCATTCGTCACCCTCTCCCGACGCGTATCTGGTGATATCCGCTCTTTAAATCAATCTTAGTGAAGTATTTAGCTCCACTCAAACAATCCATTATATCATCCATTCTAGGTAATGGAAAGCGATATTTAATGGTAATTTTATTAATGGCTTGGGAATCAGTGCACATTCGCCATTCGCCATTCTTCTTTGGTGCAAGTACTGTCGGTACTGCACAAGGGCTCAAACTTGCTCGAATCAAACCCTTCCTCAACAATTCATGAACCTGGTGGTTCAACTCTTCATTTTCTATAGGAGACATTCTATGGGTGGCCTTATTGGGTAAGCTAGATCCTGGCATTAAGTCAATCTGATGACTAATCTTCCTCATTGGCGGCAAACCCTCAAGCACATTGTCTGATATAATATCAAGAAATTCTGCTAACAGATGTTCAACTTTTGCTGGAATGTCTGTAGTTTCTTCTCTCTTTATAGTAGGAATTAATGCATAACACATTGAATCCCTCTTTAGACCATCCAAAATTTTTTTGCCATCTACTAAACAAATTCTAGCATTATTGCATACCTTTTCCTCAACCTCCTTCAATGGCTTCAGTTTGTGGCGCACTCCATATTTTGTCAGGGAATAGGTATTTGCATGCCCATCATGCGTCGCACGTCTATCAAATTGCCATGGTCTTCCCAACAACAAATGGCAAGCATCCATCGACAAAATATCACACAGGACCTCATCCTGGTATCTTCCAATTTGAAACTTGACCAAGCATTGTTCACTGACCAATGCTCTATGGTCCTTCTGCAACCACGCAATCCGAGTATGGATGCGGGTGCTGCCTTCTTTCTAGCTTTAACTTAGTCACCATATCCTCAGAGACCAAATTATCTGTACTACCATTATCAATAATAATATTACAGATTTTACCTGAACATTTGCACCTCGTGCAAAATAGGCTTTTTTCGTTGGTCTGGTTCCCTCTCTTCGTTCAACAAGGTTCTCCTTGTGATCATCACTTCTCCTCGCTCTGCTTCTTCAGAGTGCTCAGATTCAACACCATCATCAACAACCGCAACTTGAGCATTTGCTTCAGGCCTTCTATTCGGTGCCTCTTGGTGTTGGGGACACTCATATGATCGATGCCCCTCTTCCCCGCAATTGAAGCAGGTTCCACGAAATCTTCCTCTTCCATATCCACGTCCACCTCTACCTCTTCCCCTTTGATAATCATTGTTCTGATTACGGGGCCGGTATGCATTCTCCTCCTTCTGTTCCTGGTGATTGCTTGTTTCACCAATCTTCTTCTGGTCGTCATATTTACCTCCACTGGTTCTGCCACCAGTTCTTCCACCATGACCTCTTCCTCTCTGTTTACTGTCAAATCTTTGGTTCAGTTTCTCTTCCACCTTTAGAGCAAACTGGTAAGCATCTTCAATGGTGCTCATTCGAACCAAACTCAATTCTTCTTGTATGCTGGTTCTCAACCCATTAATGTAACGGGCTACTCTCTCTTTATTTGCCTCTGTATGGCCGGTTCTAATGGAAATTTTAAAAAATTCCTCTGTATATTCTTTAACAGACTTGCTGGACTGTCGCAAACTCTGCATTTTCCTCAGCAGATCTAATTCGTAATCTACTGGAATAAACTGCCATTTCAGCTTTTCAACCATTCGATCCCACCTGGTGATCTTTTCTTTTCCTCTTTGATTTCGTTCCAGCTGCACTCCTTTCCACCATATGCCAGCATGGCCTTTCAACTTTGTTCTTGCAAATTTTATCCGATTTGGATCTTCAACCTCCTCATATTCGAAATACTCCTCCATATCGTTGATCCAGTCAATCAACTCTTCTGGATTTAAATTTCTAGAATATGTGGATACGTCTATCTTCGGCCTTTTCCCAATTTGAGAAATGGCTTTAATCATTCGAGCTTTCGCAGAACTCATCGCTTCTTCTTCTTCTGATGGGTCATCAACTCTGCAAGCTTCATCATCGCTCTGGTCTTCTCCTCTTGGCTCTACTCCTCTTCGCAATTCTTCCTGCAGGGCCTGCACTTGCCTCTACAATGCTCGAAAGTCTCCTTCAGGAACCACGTTCCTTCCAGCACCATGATTTCTTCACGGTGGCATTCTTCTTCACTTCTTCTTAGAACCCTTAACCCTAGATCCTGGTGCAAGCTGCCTCACGTTCGGCGCTCTACTTACACACTCAGAATCTTCTCGCTCTGATACCACTTGATGGGGAGCCAAATTTAACAGCAAGAGAAAACTAAATTTTATTCAGAGAACATGGAAATATTTACAAAGTACAGAAAGAAAATAAATTCGTAGTCTTAATCTACGTCTTTCCAGCCTTCTTCAATCCTTCGAGCAACCTCTTTTTATAATGACAAATTCTTGCTGTAACCGCCATTCGTAACTATCCCTGTAACCACTGCAACGATCCCCTGGAACTGCTATAACGACTTCGGGTAACTGTCAAAAGTCGTTCTATAACGGTCCACGAAAAAGCAACATGTCGCGATATCGCGACATCTCTTCATTTCGCTCTTCTCTCTCCTAGCCGGGTCGCGAAAACGTGACACTTTTGCCACTTAGTCCATCTGTCGTGATATCGTGACATTTTTCCGGTTTTGGTCGTTCTTTGCTAATATGTCGCGATATCGCGACACTTTTTCGGCTTTTGTCCTTGATTGCCAATGTGTCGCGATATCGCGACACTTTCCTTTGCCCACGGCTTTTGTTTCAACTTGTCACGATATCGCGACACTTTCTATGTCACGATATCGCAACACTTTCCTTTTGCTCTTGCTTTGCTTAAAACACGTCGCGATATCGTGACACCTTTTATGTCACGATATCGCGACACTTTCTTTGGCCCTTGCCTTTGTTCAAAATACGTCGCGATATCGCGACATCTTTTATGTCGCGATTTCGCGACACTTCCCAGCACTTAGAGTATTTTCCAAAATACGTCGCGATTTCGTGACATCTGTTATGTCGCGATTTTGTGACACTTCCCAGCACTTTAGAGTATTTTCAAAATACGTCGTGATTTCGTGACATCTGTTATGTCGTGATTTCGCGACACTTCCCAGCACTTAGAGTATTTTTCAAAATACGTCACGATTTCATGACATCTGTTATGTCGCGATTTCGCGACACTTCCTAGCACTTAGAGTATTTTCAAAATACGTCATGATTTCACGACATCTGTTATGTCGTGATTTCGTGACACTTCCCAGCACTTAGAGTATTTTTCAAAATACGTCGCGATATCGTGACACCTTGTATGTCGCGATATCGCGACACTTTTCAACACTTAGAATATTTTTCTTGTTGCTTTTGTTTTTTTTTTTTTGTTTGGTGATGCAAGATTGTTGTGCTGCCACCGGATGCTCCTGCATCAGAGTCATGTAGAAGTGTGCAAGTGTCATAGAGTCAAGTATGCATGTAAGAAGAAAGTAAAGAGTCTAGTATGTAAGTGGCAAGATGATAAGCCAAAGGTCATAGGACTTTTCATATGGAGATAAATAGTCAAGTACATGAAGAGTCATCTTCTATTCGATGATCATATTGTAAAAAATAAGATATAAAAAGTGAATAAAGCTTGTATACATATTTTTGAGAAACTAATATTATAATTTTTCTTCATGTTTGTTAATTAATTATTTTGGTCATTTTTACATTCATATTTGATATTATAATTGAATGTTATTTCATTATTATATTGGCTTATATATACATTTAATTGCTCACATATATTATTCTACTCTATTGTGGCTTATTTATTAAGGGATTTATGATATTATGTGGTAGTAAGGCTTAAAATACAATAGTGGTATCAAAGATATCACTTAAATCTGTCCATTTTTATAGAGTTGTTTTATTAGCAACCATCACTTAACTCTATCCATTCTTGACAGAGTTATAGGAGAGTTTGTCCACTTTGAAAGTAGTGAAGATGAAATCTATTTTTAAAAGGTCTAATTTAATAGATATTTAGGGGACAAGGATTAGTCATACTTATTTGGATTCTAAGGTCTTTCCATTTGGTTGAAGGAAAACTAATGAATACTAGGACTCAACTAAGATAGATTGATTAGAGGCCAACTCAGAAGAAAGTTGGATATTAATTTACTGGAAGCCAACTCAAAAGAGAGTTGGAAATTTTGGGACATTCAAATCCACCCTGATAAATATAGAGAAGAAGAGGAGAATCACTATTAAATATTAAGAAAGAACCAACTCAAGAGAAATTTAATCTTTCAGGGACATAGTCATCCGAACATTGATATTGGGTTCTCTAGAAAAGAAAAAGAAGAATCATATTTTGTTCTTAGGTGTGATCTAAGAGATTGAAAAAGTATTTTAGATATAGGAGCATCACAGCTACCAGATACATTGAACCATCATAGCTTCAAGATATTAAGTAAGTATCACAACTTCTAGGAGATAGAGAAGTATTATAGATTTTAGGAAATAGATAGAGAAGCATTTCAACTTCCAAAGATAGAGGAGTATTTAAGCTTCCAAGGATAGAGGAGTAATTAAGGTTTCAAACAATAAGCAATACAAAGCTTCTATAGAATAGATTTTAAGGAAGAATTATAAGCTTCCTAAGATAAATAAATATTAAAGAACTAAAAATATCAATTTATTCTTGGCTTTGGAGTAGTTTTTATTTAGAGGATAATATTTAGTGCAATAGTGAAGTAATATAAAGCAATAGGTCATTCTATAGAGGTCAATTTTGAGAGGCAATGTGAACAAGAAGATTGCAATTAGAGTACACATCAGTATAACTACTTACAATAAAATATTAATTCAATTTCTCACAAGGCATTAGACACAGATTATCAAGTTCTCATAAGGTATTAGATATAAAATAATAAGCACTCGTAAGGTTCTAGAGGAAGCACTCATAAGGCACTAGAGGAAGCAATCGTAAGGTGCTAGAGGAGGAAGTTATAAGGCACTAGAGAATAATAATAGGTGCTCATAAAGTGCTAGAGGCAAGGAGGAAAAGCCATCAAAGAATGATTTAGATAACAAGGGTCTAGGAAGACAAATTGTAGGAGGAGCCATCAAAGAAAGGTCAAGCTATCAGAAAGCAATATGCTAGGAGTATGTGCCATCAAAGAAAGGGTAAGATATTGAATATTGAGTCATTTGAGAATGGACCACCAAAGGATAAGCTACTAGGAGAATGAGCCATCATAGAAAGGGTGAGTTATTGGAGATCAAGCTGCCAAATAACGGGTGATCAGAGGTCGATAGATCAAAGGAAAAGCAACCTAAAGTTGAGCTACTAGAAGACATTCATGGTCATTGACATAATAGTGGATTGAATTCAAAATTTGAGCTATCAAGAGACATTCATGGATTTTGACGTAATAGTGGTTTGAAGCCACCAACAACAAGAATTTTCTTATCTCATCGACATAGTACATGAACCAAGAAACATCTAGCAATAGAGTTGGAATTCAATAAGGCATTAAAACCAAGAAATAATAAATGTTAATTGTTCTAATTATCACTTAAAATTGCATTGCATTGGAAGCAAAAGCATTGTGTTGAAAGAAAAATCAAACGGCTACAATTCCATTAATGCAATTCTAAGTAGCGTATAGACGTTACATTTCATGCATAATATTATTTTTGGAGGGAATTAAATGAATTTTAAAATACTCTAAATTGGAGTTATAAGGTTTATGCACATTAATTTTTTAAAGGTTATATTGATTTTAAATATATGGAGTAATAAGGTTTACTACATAGGTTTATTTTAAAAGGATTTAATTATTAGAAAGTCTGAAGTTTATTAAGTTTTTTAAGTATTTGAGAAGTTGAAAATTAGAGATTGAAGGAGTTAAAATGAGTTAAGTTTTTGTGTTTTAAGTTTTTGAGATTTGAGGATTTTTAAGATTTGAAGAAATATAGATTTGAATTTATTTTTAAGTTTTTTGAATATTTGAAATATCAATTTTTTTTTAAACTTTTGAAATTATAAATTTTGCAAATTTAATATTAGGGAGTTAAAAAAAAATTCTACATCAAAGGTTAGAAAATTTAAAATTTGCAAATTTCATATTTTGAGTGCATATTAAACTTGGGAGATATAAGGTTTACTACTTCAAAGGAATTGAATTACAAACTTTGATCATTATGGAAGAAAATATGGAGTCCATAATCAGAAAGAAATGATTATAAGTTATAAAATCTGGAATTGAGAAATCTAATGGTAAGCTAGATATGGTAATACAATTCATCTATAGAGAAGCTATGGATGAAAGTTTTGAGACATTTGAATATTATTTATATTTAAAACTTTTTAAGGCAATTTATAATTCTAAGGATGATATTTAATACCTATTGAGATAGGTAGTATAATGCATATGGAATTGCTTTCACTTGAACTTCATAAATAAAATATAAAACAAAATAATTTGATTGAAACTCTAAAAAGGAAAGTAGAGATTGATACAAGTGAATCATCTCTAAAAACAATGTTTTATTCTACATGCAATATTGACATTCCAAGTTCATATAATTTAGGAAATTATTATGATGCACTAAGTGAATGTTCAAAAGTTACAGGTCAGTATCAATATTATAAGAAAGAAGCACATGATTCAAGGGTCAAAGACAAAGAAAATGTTCAAGCTACTCATGAACAAAAATCAAGAGCCCATATATTAGAGATCAAATAAGAAGCTCAAGTAGTTTGTGAATTAGTTAAATAAGATACAAAGTTTGATGAACCTAATGAATCTCAATCAGAGGTTCATGAACAATGCAATGTCACATGAAGATTGAAGATTGAAGATGAAGACCAAGATTAAAGACTAAAGTCTTCAATAACCAAATAATGTAATAGAGAGGATGTTGAAGAATATTATATATTTGGTACATTCAAATGTACCTACATGGTACCTTCATGGTACAAATGTAAATATGTAATAGATTAAGTTTGAGTCTATAGTTTAGACGAGTGTTTTATATTTCTCTTTTCAAGTAAGTTTCAATGTGCAAGAAATGCATGAGTGTCATGTAGGAGTGCAATGTGAAGGAAATGCACACGTGTCATAGAGTGCAAGAATATACCAAGATAATGTACACAAGTGTCTTGTATGTAAGTATGCACATATATAATTTGAGGATGTGCACAAGTGTCTTGTATTAGGAGTGCATGTAGGAGAGTAAGAGTCATATAGAAGTGTGCAAGTTTCATAGAGTCAAGTATACATGTAATAAAAAAGTGAAGAGTGTTATGCAAGTGGCAAGATGATAAGCCAAAGGTCATGTGACTTTTCATATGGAGAGCAATAGTCAAGTACATGAAGAGTCATCTTCTATGTCTATATTATAGAGACAATGCTCCATAAAAAAGTATTTTATGATCAGGTTGTAAAAAGGAAGATATAAAAAAGCGAATAAAGCTTGTATACAGATTTTTGAGCAATTAATATTGTAATTTTTCTTCATGCTTGTTCATGAATGATTTTGGCCATTTTACATTCATATTTGATATTATAAGTGAATGTTATTTCATTATTATATTGGCCTAGATATACATTTAATTGCTCACATATATTATTCTACTCTTGAATATTAATATTTAGACCTTTAATATTGTAGATTATTTATTAAGAGAGCTATAAATTTTATGGTAGTAAGGCTTAAAAATCAACATAAAGTATTTTGTATGAATCATACGATTACCTAGAGTGTACACGTAAATAGGATTGCATGCTTTTGCTAAACTATACGATTGTGGATTGTATGTTTTATGATTGTATGGTTATGAAATCATACAATAATACATCATATAGTTACAATTATTGTATGATGATAATTCTAATTGTACACTTGAGAAGATGAAGGATTTAAGGTTCTATTCCTATATTTGTCACCACCTACCCTACTAGGAAACCATCACTCATGATATACAATGAAGTCTTGTTTAGGTTTTGATAGTATACACGTAACCAACTATCTCCATTTTATCTAATTGGCATCACGTTTACCACCCAAGTGGAGTGTTTGATCAAGAAGATGATTTACACTTGAAGAATCTTTAGCTACTTCTTTTTCATCACTGCTTCAATATTTAGGTTGACTAGAATCTAATTTTGATTGAATCATTTGGTCTTAGGCTCCAATTCAATAGTATGCTTGATTTCCTATGTATAATAAACTTTTAGGTCCTCATAACTTCAAGCTATGGCATCATTATACTTGGCACACAATTATGTGAGTAGTTGACTTTGTTGGTTCGTGCATTTTTCTAAGCAAGAGAGACTTCCATTCACTGATTTGAATTGGTTGATATTCAAATGTCTTGACTTTGAGATTAAACTTCCTCACATTGTTGTATAAATTGAACAAACTCTCAACTATGATTAGAAATTTTGGTAATTGATTGATCTTTAGCTAAATAATTTTATCCTTGACATCATCATTATATTTATTCTTGTTCTTTGCATGTGAACTTCTTTAATCAAAAACTCAATTATTCATCATTTCTAAATACCTTCTAGTGTTCTAAGTTGTATGGAATTGTTGTCTTGTATACTATCTCCAATTCCTTGGGTTTGGTCCATATATCAACCATAGGAAAAAATAGGTAGCCAAACCTGCAAGTTCATTGACCTTCATATTTTCCTCTTGAGGCACTGCTTGAAGTTTTTTAGGTGTCAATGCTCTCTAATAGGTTCCAAACGCTATGCTTGTACACTTTCATTAGTTTTTTTTGGCAGCACATTCAAATTAAACCTATTTGACCACCAGCTCAAATTCACCTAATATTTTAAAATGCTTGACCCCAATTTGTTTGCTTTCCTCAAATGTATACATAAATATTTGTTGGAAATTTTGAGCTCATTTGGTTGTCATTGATGTAAAGGTGAAAAGTTGTTATTGATACCAAAGTGAACACATGAAGCTACCATTAATACCATGGAGTACACCATCATTAGCACCAGGAGCAATGTGAAGAGTTGAAGAAAATTTATCAAAATATTATTCTATAAGGGTAATTGTTTAGACATATTGATGGCAAAATTAAGGTTTTTATTAAAACCATGGTGGCAGAATAATTTTCATCAAATCAGTGGAGTACAAATAAAGGTTTAAATTTTATCTCAAGGAAGGATTTAATTTTTATTAAAGTCAAAGGTTTATAAATATAATTTATAAAATTTAAATTCTTTTAGAATTTAAATCATTTATAAATTTTAAAAGGTTTTAAAAAGTGTCGACGTCATAAAAATTAGTGGAGCATCGACGTCTATGACAAAATGTGGAACTCGTGTATAAATACCAATCCAAATAACATTAAAACTTACCTTCATCTATAGACACCTAAATCATGTCATGCTTAGGGGAGCTTCTCACATAAACACATTCATAAGATCAAATGACATAATCTTGGACTTTCCAAGCATCAATAGTGGTTCTCACCACTCATTTGGGGCATTTTCAAGCCATCCAAGCCAAGCCACTCAAGAAAAGAGTGGCCAAATATTAGCTGCTCAAGCCTAGAGTGGCTAGACCTTACCTGTTGCAGATGATAGCAGTCAGATCTTAGTTGCTACAGATGATAGCGGCTAAACCCTAAAAGTAGTTTTATCGATAAACATGCCTAATCACGGGTGAAATTGGTAGTCTGTATGCAATAAAGGTGAACGGGAGTAACTTTGCATTCCTTTTCATGACCATTTCACATAGGATACTAGAGTTTGCATTTATACTTGAGTTAACTGACCTCCAAGCATAAACGAAGGACAAAAGCTTCTCATGCTAATGACCAGTTTGCATAGGAGACTCAAGTTGGCGCTATATTTCAGATAACTGACCTCCAAACATAGAAAAGACATAAAGCTTCTCATGCTAACTCACACTACGCATGAGAAATTCATTTCTAGGGCTTGGACATAGACCTAGGGTTTCACACTATAAAAGGTGCAAGCCTAAGAGCACCAAGAGAGATCTTATCTAAGAAAAAGAGATATTTTATCGAGGGGTCAGATATATACATATTTTATCAATCTTGGTCATTTAGGAGAGCTTTAGAGACTTGGATATTTCCCTTGGAGATCATGTGTACGACAAAGCCCTAACGGATTGAAGAGCATAGCAACCATTATTTCAACATCGGATACAAGCTTTTATCCATAGCTTTGGAGCAAAGAGGATGAGAATCACTTTAGCGGTCACTGTCTTGGATAGTGGCCCACAAGCTTAGCTTAGAGTTTTAGACATTAGATTCATTATTTTAGCATATCATTAGCATAGCATCATTTCATTTGTTCGCATTCATAGCATTAGTCTAATTTGCATTTGCTTTCATTTGTTATATTCAATACTAACAACCTCATTTGGGGAGGTATTCTCGGACATCTAAGTGTGTTTTGTTTCATTGCTTACAGGGCCACAGGTTGATCGGATGGAATTTGCAACATACGAGAGCAAAAGAGATCCCTCTAGGAAACAAACCTGGAGAAGGAGGCATTTGTAAGCCCTCATACATTTTTGTGTGCGGAACCGAGAAGCTTTTCAAAAGTGCACCACCTCTTCGTGAAAGGGGCACTCTTTGCCTATTTGTAACCTTATTTTATCAAAATGGGTATCCCTAAGAGGGACTAACATGTAACCGAGTTTCAATACGAATAAAGAGATCCATCTTTGTTATTTTCGTATTATATGTTTTTTCATTGTCTTCCATTTCATCTTGGGTTTTTAATAACATTGCAAGTAGAGTAAAATATCGGTGCTTGCATCCTGGGGTCACTATAGATGGTGATCACGGTGGGACCTCCACTAATTTTTCATTTGCTACTAGAATACTAACTTAATTTTATGTGTAGGTCTAGTCGCTTTGAGCTACAACAACCAAAAACTAGCTGCTTTGAGCTACAACAGCCAATAAATCTTTAGCCACTCTGAGCTACAGCATCCAAGAGCCAGCCACTCTGGTCAATAGTAGCCAAAATTGGAGTGCAGCAGAGGTCAAAACACCGACTCTCCGAGCTAGATCAAAGGTTGGTATAGCTTATCTAATATTTTACAGACTTTCTATCTACTTCGTGTGTCTAAAATCGAGAACTTAAAACATATTTATGTTTGGAAATTGAAATAATGAGAGAAGAAAGAATTAAGCATTTTGCATATCTTAGATCTTCTTTTAAATTTTCCACTAGGCATTTCTAGGAACAATGGCTTGTGCCTGAAAAGTTTGCCCTAGAATCCAACGTGCTAGACATTGTATGTTGTTTGCTTGCTTTGAGGCCCTGCTAGAGGCCATAGCTGCACAAAATAAAGTGTGCTCATACAAATTATAGTAGTTCATGCATCTTTCTGAATATTGAAATGTATTTTTGCACTTAGGCATATAGGAAAGATTCATTGTTGCTATATGATGCACTTTATGTTACACAAGCTTAAAATGAACACCACACACACATGTCTCATTTAAACATTAGGGAGTTGGATTTCATCACCAACCTTCAATTCAGTCTAGTGACGTTGGAATTCATCTCCTTCCACTGGTTTACCCCATAGAGATTCCTAGAAACGGATTGAGAAACTTACTTATAGTGACAGTAAGTTACTTGTGCTCAAAATATCTCCCACTATTGGAACAATTATTGGTTTAGAGTGGAAGAGCTAGGCGAACCCACCACTGGGTCTTCAGTGGTGTACCCTAGCTTCTTTTAAGAAAATCATGGTTGGCACGAGTGTAATTGATTGTCGCTATGGATGAGTCTTCTCATTCTTAATCCAAGAATAAGAGCAATAAATTTAAATAACAACACATCAAATAGTTTAGGCCACACTTAAATGGTAATCAAGATAAACATTTGTTTGGTATTGTGTGGCTATTCCTAAATTACAACTCAAAATATCAATTCATAAACAATATAGTCAAAATAATAAGTAAACACCCTCGATATGATACCAAGGGAGAGACTGAAGAAACTCATACCCATAGGCGGAGTCGTAGTAACATTGAACGACCTACTCGTAAGACCGTAAGATGTAGCTCCATGAGCCTAAGGGATGATAATTCAACCCTTGGGGGATCTCCTCGAGAAACCCCAGGTAAGGAGCCACATCATGGAACAAATCCACATAAATAAAAAGAGGCTTCAAAACCATCCTCATCAATGAGACATGAGGAGACCTCAAGGGCCTCCTCTAAACACATAGAAACATCTCAAAGATGGGAGGAAGCTTTAAGGGCCTCCTACTCACATGGACATAAAGAAGGTTCTAAGACTCATTCTTCACATAGGGATGACGAGACTGCAACATCTCCATATACATGGAGAAAACATGTCACAAAGCCCTATTCATCAAGAAGGCAAACAAGAATTACAACACCCCAAGATTCACAAGAAACATATGAAATAGGTCTCGCTCATCGAAGGTCAAAAAACTATAGCTACATCTAGTCATAGGAATCATATATAAGAAACCCTTCATGCAAAAGTAAATATT
The DNA here is from genome assembly GCA_028583015.1 of Wollemia nobilis. NCBI lineage: Eukaryota > Viridiplantae > Streptophyta > Pinopsida > Araucariales > Araucariaceae > Wollemia > Wollemia nobilis. The sequence continues at coordinate 5,802,078 of JAQPPZ010016895.1, forward strand.
CTCGTAGACTATGACCTCATATGAGTGAATTGCACCCCACGAGACTAGCCATGGAAAACAAAATAGCTAGACGGGTTGGATCGGTTGCCTACATGACCAACTCAAATAATTGTAGCCACTGAGAACTCTGCATCTAGAAGCTCATGAACTGTGACTTCTAAACACATCTCTTGGTCTGGTGGTACCTCAGAGTGACCCCGTAGTATATGTGTGGAGTCTGATCATAGGGATACTCAATAGTACATTGAACAAGTCACATTAGCTAGCAAGAGTACATATACAATAGAAACCTTCTCAAGGAATTTGCGAGTCAAGACAATAAGAAAAGAGTCAGATAAACATGAGTCTTATGTAACAGTGTAAACTTACCAAATGCAGTGGTTGGAAAATGCATTACATAAGGAGCGAGAGCTAGTAGAAGCT